>WPIO01000011.1:8152500-8752500 GCA_009760855.2 Cristatella mucedo | reverse complement strand
AGCCGTGACGGTTGGCCTGGGCAATTATATGCTTAGGCTAAGTCAAGTGCAGGGCGAGGGCGATCAGCTCTCGCTCGCGAGCTGCCGACGCAAAAGAAATCGGTGTCCATGTCAGAGCATCCTGCCGTCTTGCTTGGCCGTGCCGTTCGGATACCCGTTGGCTTCGAGGGTGCTGTTTAACGGCTAGATAAAAGAAAAAAAAGTTTGTAGCGTGCCCAAGATCATCTCCACTGCCGAGGCTGGTCGCGGCTACCTTCTAGCTTTCGGGAAGTGGGCAGTTTATGCCGCAGCACCCGCGACGCCCCATCTCTGCGTTAGCGCCTCCTCTCCGAAGGCAAGAAGGGCGCCGTCCCCTGCCTCGTTAGCCCCGGCGTCCGTTGGCGGCGCCCCATTAGCTGCCGACCCCCTATTACTTACGTCCCCAGCCGGATCCCACCCTCCTCCCTCCAGTCAGATTTCGAGTTTCCTCGTGAACCTGCGAACGCATCTCCCCTTTACGTTTTGGATCGACAAAGATGGAGCCATCCCCACCCCGTCCCTTTCAAGGTCAGTAGAACGTCAGCATTTGTGTACTGTTCGTTTCTTTTTTGGGTGCACCAGTGGCCCCCCATCGTCCAAAGTGTGGTGATGGCTCCTATCGGGAAAATTGTTACAGCACGTCAGCTGCTGCGGCTTGGCCTTGACGCCAGCTGCCGAGTCGCGGTTGCCGCCGGTAGGTCATGCGGTGGCGGGCGGCTGCTGGGTTAGCGTTTGTCTGTCTTTGGGCGGGTCTTCGACGCGAGTTCTGCGACCGCCAAGCCAGCTGTGCGATCAACGATAGCTCCGACCGAGCTGCTTCCATTTTCTCCCTGAGCGATTTTCCGAATCTCCAATTGACCATGTCCGCGCTGCGGCAGTGCGTTCGCAGCTGCCGTATTCCGTGAAGTTTTCCGACAAACCTGGCGGGAACCGTACGGCGCTTGAATCATACCGCCATACTGTGCGGTCCAGGCACTCGGCCGCAGACGGGAGTGCAAACACAGCGCGGCATCCGCGAGCCCGCGCTGCCCAATGCACGTGACCGCTCCGGCCGAAAATTCGCAGCGGGCCGCCTCGACCGCTTCGCAATGAAATTCTCTTCTGCCGGAATTTTTCTTTCGCGGAGCGCGCGCGATCGAGTGAGCGTCGGATGCCCGCAGCCGCCGACGCGCTCGATCGGTTGAATAATGGGAGGCGCTGCCGCCGCCGCCGAGGTATCCCGCCCCGGCTGCCTACGTGACTCGAGTCAGGCGCACGAAGAGAGCCCTGATATGTTTCGATTAAAACGAAGCCTTCTTAATCTGTCGATTATTTTCAAATTATCCGCTATCGCAGTTGCCGGGCCAAGTAATTCTTTTGGAAAAACTGACCATTCACGCGGGGATTACCGCAGGCCAGGGCCAGGGCTTTCTCTGTCGCGCACGCGGCGGTGCAGCCCCTAGCCAGCCTCGTGCTTCGGCGCCGTCCGGCTCGACGAGACGCCTCGCGGCGTCGACGACGGCTAAGCCGCCGCTCCGGCTGCTGCGTTCGCAGCGCTCGCGCTCTGGTGCTTTTGCTCTAGCCCACGTCATGAGCGAGACACGCCCCGAAATGGGGCGTGCGAGCGCCGCTTGAAAGAGCCCCCGCAGTTACATCGCCAGCCGCCGCTGCGCGGCCCTGAGCGATACGGGGCGGCGCAGACTTGGAAAGCGCTTGCATCCTAAAGACTTCCCGCACCTCGGGTAGGTGGTCCGGTGAGCGCGCGCGCCGCGAGACCTGACGCCAGAGCGCCCACCGACTTCGCGCGACTGCGGCCTGACCGAAGCCACCGCCTCGCGGATTAGCTCCCCTTGTCACCCATGTTGCCGCGGCCTCCATTTAGAATCGCGTGATTGGCCTCGCTGAGCCGCGCAGACCTGTCTTCGACCCGCTGCTCGCCGCCGTCGGATTTATGGGTTGACATCGCCGCTGTTGACGTAAGATTCCCATTCCCGTTCGCGATCTCTGGCCTTGTTCATTCAGCTCGATGTAGCAGTGCTTTGTCGTTGGCTCCTGGCCGCCAACGGGCGCTCCTGCTTGAGAGTCGCGTGCGTGCGTGCGTGCGCTGGGGCTGCCTAGCTCGGTCGAACGTCGCGCAGGCGCTGGGCACTTCCCGCTGAGACGTAGTTCGTGTCGACCGTACGTCCGAGGTCGTGGGATTGACGAGGTTGGCCGGGTTGACGAAAGTCACGAGCTGCAGCGAATGTCCTCTCTACATTCGTTGGATTTCGGTAGGCTCGGCGGTCGATTTGTCGGAGCCGCACGACGGTCGCTTCCCCGAGCTAGCGGCTCGCCGCCGCCCCGATTCGCGGCGGCGGAGCCGCGCGAGATTCGCCGCTTTAAAGAGGGCCTCCGCTGTGTCGGCATGTGCGTGCAGGTTGTGAGCGTTGCGACATGGCGGTCTCGGCGGAAACTTGAAAGAAAATAGTTGTCGCCCGTAGTCGCCGGCGCTGGCTAGTTTTTGTTTGGTTCGCCGCCCGGTTTACGCGCCTGCGGTTTCAACCTGGGCGCGTTCGCGGCCGCCAATCTTGTCGCATCCGTCTGCCTTTTCGAGATTCAGATCCGACCGCCTGCTTTTTCGTCATACTTCCGGCCCCTTCTGTTGAGAAGAGCATAAATATGCCATTGTCGCTGTTATCTGCTTTGATTTGGTTTGCTTGCCGCGCACGATACGTGACCAGCTTGCGGTGGGCCTGCGGCTCGACTCCTGCTGCTGCTGCTGGCGGTTCCACGACCGCCGCCAAACTAGCAGGGCCCTCGGCCCGTTGACCAAGTTTGAACGTGTTGAGGCCCGAGGTCAGTGCCCTGGGTGTGGCCGAGGAGCTGGTGTAGTCGCGGGGCTTGCATCATCCCTGTTCAGACCGGGTCATGCGAGTGGACGTGGCACATCTCTTGGCTACCAATCGAGTGACCTCACGGTTTGCCAGCTGCACATCGGCCTTTCTACAATTGATTTCCTGGCACCTCTCGTGTCTCTTTTCGGCACCTCTCGTGTCTCTGTCAGTGCCTCAGGTCTATCGCCGCAGGATTGCTGATTCTACTGTCGCCAGCTTTTACGTCGTCATTAGCGTTGACAGGTGAGTTTGCTCAGCCGTCGACTGCTTCAGCAGTCGATATTCAGCCGAAAGTCGCCTCGACCTTACGGTCTTGCCGGGCGTTTACCGAGGGTAGGGCCGAAGTAACTCGCTGGATCGGCGCGATCTTTTCCGAGTCGAGATCGCAGCCACGCGCCACCGCTGATCTGCACCAAGCTCGGTGCAGCTCGGGTGCCGAGAGGAGCCTGCACCTGCCGCCGAGGGACAGCGGCTCCTGCCGTGTTGACGCTGGATAACATCACACCACTTCTCGTCGACCTGCACTGGCTCCCAGTCAAGCAACCCATCGAGTTCAAGGTTTTCTCACTCACTATCAGGTCCCTTCATTCTTTGGCTCCAGCCTACCAATCAGATCTACAACCCCACCAAGCTAAGCATAGTACCACCCGCTTTTCGGAATCTAACGGTTTACCTATACCTCGTACAAACCTCAAATCTTTTGGAGACCGTGCATTTAGTTCGTATGCTCCCAAAGCCTGGAACTCACTCCCGACTTGTGTTGCGACATCCCCCGACTTGACCACATTTAAAAGGAAATTAAAAATGCACCTATTTTTGCCAGGATTTAGTGGGTCCCTGTGATTCGTCCTTTATGTGCTTATTCATGCTGCCACTGTGCATGCTGCCACTAACCACACTTGCATGCTGACGCTGTGCATGCCACCTCTGACCATGTTATTCTCGTTGTTTATTGAGCTTGCTACTACTAACCATTCAATCATGCTTCCTTTGCAGCAAATGTAAAGCGCCCAGAAAAAGATTGTTCTCTGAGGGCATTTTATCAAGTGTATTATTATAAGGCCCGCGCATACCGAATTGCAGCTGCTCGCCGTAGGTGGCAGAGGTGTCAGACGAATGGTGCCCGGTTACTTGTTGACATTGGGGGATGGTTAAATGTCCGAAGCGGTTTTCACCCTCGTCGTCGTTTGTTCACGCATCTCGGATTTCAACACGGACAGTGGAAGCGCGCTGCGTCACACTCTCTTGTAACGCTGCAAAGGCTGCCGGAAAGGGTTGGTGCTGTGCGAGTGCTACTGCCGGCGCGTTTTGCTTGGCGTATGAGTCAGCACTCGCATGCTCTGACCGGTGAGCGCCGTTGACTGACCGTGTGGCTGGCTGCGCTTCTGTCTTGCAACCCCCCCCCCGGGTGCTGCCTCGGTTGCAGTAGGCCGGCCGGCAGCATTTTCAGTGCCTGAGTGCACGCTGTACTCGACGGCCACGGGTCCCGGGGCTAGCTGTGCCATAGCCAGCCGTAGATAGCTTGGTGTGCCCGGCAATGCCCCCTTTCCCCGGCACGGCGCAAGCGTCTGCTCGGCAAAGCCGGCGCCAGTGTGGTAGCAGTATCGGATGCCTATTCCAGTCTGTCGTATGTTTTGCTTGCCTTTGTCGACTGCATTTGAACTTTGTTCATGAGGGCAGTGTGCCGTGCTGCTGTCGGTCTATCGGTTCTTGGCGCTGAATGGCCTCCGTGGACCCTGCCTCAGCGCCTGAGAGTGTGCTTCTGCACCCTGGGTGAGTGGCTGTGGCGCCTCTGCTGCCGTGCATCAAGTTGGCCACGGTTGGCTAGATTTAAGCCTCGTGGCCTCCGGCAGACCGACATTGCTGCTAGAGCCAGCTGGGACAGGGGTCTTTTGGTGCTCTATTTGCGTGCCGCCTGCGTCAGTGCCCGGGCTTTTCATATAGGTCAGAGTGTGGACCTGGTATCACCTCCATGTTGTTCTGCCCCTAGCCGGAGGCTCACTGCTCGGCCAGTCCCAAGGACGGGCTATGCGACGCTACGCGACGCACTGCCCGCGAGCACGTGACACGCTGCAGCCTGGCTGCATCTGCTGATAAAGCAGGATTGGTTGTGAATGGCCGTTTGGGTCATGTGACCATATCAGCTTTGCAGCTGACACTTTCTGCCTGTACTCCAGCCTGTGCGGACGCTATTCTCTCCAACTAGCTCTTCCTCGTGCTCCGGAGAAGCCTACACAAACGGCTGCAACTATTCAACTTTGCTCGTGTGTACTCATGCAGCCGTAATGGCTCACTAGGTAAGGCAGTTGCTTTTCACGACCTTGGCCCGATGTCGTGGGTTTGAATCCTGCGGTGGTGATAGTCGTAAAGGCTCTTCTGTTGCTATACAAAAAGAGGCTGATAAATCAGCTAGCATTTATTTATTTATTTACTCGCTCACCTTTGTCCCAGACAGCCGATGTCGTTTTTGCAAACCGTATGTTGGGGGGGGTGGCTTAGTCATTCGTCATTCTTCTCCTTCGAGTACCCCCCCCCCCGTGCCCCCACACTAGGGAGGGTTAGGTGGCCTGTGGGGCTGCAACGACACAGGACACGTGTGCTTAGCTTTGGAGCAGCAATAGTAGGAGGTGGCACACCCCTTATATCCAGCTTAAGAGCCCCCCTACCCTGTGGCTTGCCTGCCTCTCTCCTACATCAGTCATGCTAGCAGTCGATGGTCTGTTAGACACGTGAACCAATTGGGCCGAGTGGCTGAGAGAAGGGGGAGGGGTCACAGCTGGCTGCTCCACTTCCAGAGCCGATTGGGTGCACTCTTTCATTCTGTCGATCATTTTCGGCTCTACGGTTACTAACGCCTTTACGTTTTGCAGAGAGAGAGAGAGAGAGAGAGAGAGAGAGAGAGAGAGAGAGAGAGAGAGAGAGAGAGAGAGAGAGAGAGAGAGAGAGAGAGGGAGAGAGAGAGGGAGAGAGAGAGCAGAGCAAAGCAGATACTTCAGAGAGAAAGGAGAGGGGAGAGAGGTGGGGGGATGCTTGGACAGCTCAGTTCATCACCACACGACATCTTGGGAGTTCATTTCTTTGCCGATGACTCTCAGCTCTACCAATCCGTCCACCCTTCTAGGCATTGCTTCTCATTCGACTCGCTCAATTCCCTTGCAGCCTGCATCGACGGCATTCGCATTCCAATTGCCTCAAGCTTTCTGAAGTGTAACGATGATAAATAAGACCAGCTTAATAGTTATGGGCAGTCTAGTGTAATCAGAAAGCTGGAGGACTTCACCCAAAACATTGTCATATAGGCCTATCCCAAACGACTAGTCATGAGATGAGCACATTTCTTCATCTGTGAAGTCGGCCTACTTTCAGCTTAGGAACATCGTGCCAACACCAGGGCCTGCTTAGATAAGAGAGCTACAGAAAAAACTAGTTCACGTGTTTGTGACATTGTGTCTGGATTATTGCAAGTCCCTTTGCCAGGACTCTCGGCCTGCGCCCTAAATCGTCTTCATCTGGTGCAAAATTCAGCAGGTCATCTGGCCTGTCGTCAAAGGCATAGCTGCCACATCACACCAGTTTTATCCGAGCTTCACTTGCTCTCAATCAAGCATCGATCATCTGTTTGGCACACAGCTCGGTTCACTTGATAATGCAGCTTACCAATTCGACCTTGGTGCTCCTCCAGCCACGTGGTCTCGCACCACCCCTTATTCAGCATCTAGTAATCTCGAAGTTCCCTCACTAAATTGAAATCTTTTGGAGATCGAACCTTCAGCTTGTATGCACCGAAAGACTGGAACTCGCTGGCTACCTGCACTACGAGCAACGGCCTTGCATCAAGTCTCAGCTTTAACCGTTTCTGTTCTGATTTCCTTTTGCCCTAGAAAACTTCTTTTTTTATTCCAGTGTGCTTCCCGTGCCCACCCGTGCATGATTCAGTTCATTTCCCTCGCTAGAGGTCCTACTAACCGATGGCTCTGTGTCTTCTCATCATACTTTGGCATGCTGGCCTAAGCATGATGCCGTGCATTTCATTCACACTTGGTTATCGATTCTTTGGCATTCAGTTTGAAAGTGCCTGGATAGAGATTTAGTTCCTAGGGTGCTATGCAAATTACATTATTATCCTAAATGCAACTGTGGATTGGCCAATGAAACGGAGTAGCATTGGTTGAGCGCCGTGCGTGGAAGTAGTACTCGAGTAATTTGCGCTTTGGGCAAACTTAACTTCCGAGGTGATCTGCTAAAGCCGTGATCATTCTTGAAACTGAGAAGCGAGCTGGCTGGCTGGCTGGCTGGCTGCAGACAATCAGCTGCAGGAGTGCCAGCCGCATCCACACAGGGTCGACTGCTGGCTGGCGGCAGCCATTGAGGGGCCCATCAGGGGCTGCCGGGTAGAGTAGACGTCGAGCAGCTGCTGGTGCTCTTGCCTTTACCCTTGCTGACCCTTCTTCCCTCCCAGCCGACAGCAGCAGGGCCCTTTCTCCCACCTGCAGCAGCCCGGCCGGTGGCAGCGGCAGCAGGCCGTGTGGACGTCGCAATAGGCTGTTCTTTTTGCAAACAGCCGCCTGGCAGCCACCGAGTTTGCTCTGGGTTGGAGAGGGAGCCTGTTCAATTTTGGCCGTCGCAGCTGAAGCCTCTAAAACCCAGCTGCTCACGTAGGTTGAGACAGCCAAGACCGATACTCTGCTGGCAGTGATCGTGAGCACAAGCATCTATCGTAATGTCAGAGTGGGCCAAGCCTGGATCTTGCCTGGCCCTCAGCAGCCTGACCATGTACGGCATCTCTCTCTCTCTCTCTCTCTCTCTCTCTCTCTCTCTCTCTCTCTCTCTCTCTCTCTCTCTCTTACCTACAATTAAAAAAAATTTTACTCCGCTCCTGGAATTGAGGCAGCTATGAGTGTGCATTCCCTTATCAACCTGGCTGGCCACTGTATACCCTAGTCTTGAGGTGTGCTGGACTGATACGAATCTGCTAATTCCTCTCAAGCTAGCTGATAAAGTGTCACACAGTTGAGCTAGGTGAAAGGTCAAACAGAAAAGAAAGGTAAGCAGCATAGTAAACATGATACCCTAGACTGAGCCGGTTCATGCTCTCACACACATACGTGTGCACGTGACTGCGTGTATGCGTGCGCCTGTGTGCGTGTGCTCGTGCGTGCGTTCGTTCGTTGTCGTCCATGTATGTGTGTAGTTTCTCTTAGTGGATTAGCCACTTGGGAGTTATGATGTCTTACAGGACGACTGTTAAATCTAATCTTGGAAGGATAGTTGCAGAAATCAGTCTGGCCTGATTCTCCCCCCTCACTATCCATCCGTCCGTCCATTTATCTTTATATCTACCTATCTGTCTGTCACTCCATCTGCCTGTTTATATGTTTATATCTATATCCCGGAATAATAATTAATCTCTAGTTCCTTCCCTGTCTGGTCTTCCATCGGGATGGTGAAACTTTAAGGGTCACGGGGGTCACGTCAGGTCAGCGATCCTTTGGCTAAGAGATGTCGAATAATCAAAAGGCTATATCTGTCCTACCAGATGGGTGATTTGCTACTGAGCGCTCGGTCATTTCGTGGAAACTCCAAATGCGATTCTTTCGTTCTCTTGCTCGGTCAGGAAGACCCAACTAAGCTGTTAATGCTCCCTCTCTCTCTCCCTCTCTCTCCCTCTTCCTTCTAACTCCTCTCTCCTCTCACTCTCTTTCTCTCTTCTTTCTCACTTCTCTCTTTCTTTTCACTTCGTCTCTTCACTAGTCTCTACTCTCTCACTCCCTCTTCTCGCTTCTTTCTCTCCATTTCTGTGCTCTCTGTCTGTCTCTGTCTCTGTCTGTCTCCGTCTGTCTCTGTCTGTGTGTCTGTCTGCCTGCCTGCCTGTCTCTCTCTGTCTCTCTCTGTCTCTCTCTGTATCTCTCTGTCTCTGTCTCTCTCTCCCTGTCTGTCTCTCTCTCCCTGTCTGTCTGTCTCTCTCCCTGTCTGTCTCTCTGTCTGTCTGTCTCTGTCTGTCTCTGTCTCTCTGTGTCTCTCTCTCTGTGTCTCTGTCTGTCTCTGTCTGTCTCTCTCTGTCTGTCTGTCTGTCTGTCTCTCTCTCTCTCTCTCTCTCTCTCTCTCTCTCTCTCTCTCTCTCTCTCTCTCTCTCTCTCTCTCTCTCTCTCTCTCTCTCTCTCTCTCTCTCTCTTCCCCACTCCTGTCTGTTTCTTTCCCTAGAGAAGCTTGACGGCCGAGCAAGGGCTGGGCTGCTGTTAGGCATTTTTTGGTGTGTTTGCATATATGCTGATCTTTTGCCGTAGCAATCCTTGCTGGAAAGGCGACCTTTGCCGAATTACTTGCCGTGTGTATGTGCTCCAAGTTAGGGTTTAGGCCTGTGTGTATGTTTGTACTCGTGTTTGCGCGATCTCTTGGTGCTGAAGGCTCTGTACTGAGTGCCGTGCCCCAAATCGCAGCTGCGGGGCCGGCGCAGGCGTCAGGCAAGCGTAACCGTGCGAGGCTGCCGAGCCGATGGACCCAACTGGTCAGCTCCTGCCCTAAAGAAGGTCTTTTTCTCCTCCCCTCTCCCCACTTCTCGTGTTTGCCAGATAATGCCTGCATTCACAGGTATTTGTAAGTACTCTCTGAGAGGTCTGGCTTTGCCATACTTGATTTGTCGCATGGACTGCTATTGGCAGCTAGTTGCCATCACAAACGCAGGTTGTTGTCTAGCTGTGTTTGTCGAGCACGAAAGCCTGATATGTTGTTGTCTTGCCTGAAGCCCCTCCCCAGCATTAGTTTGGGGTGTAGAGAGGGGCACTTTCTTTCATCCTCGTCCTTTAATTTCATCATTCTTTCACTATCTACCCCCCCACACAGCAGAGTTTACTGTACTGTGATGCTGAGTCTTTCGTACCATGTTGATTATACTATTTACCTCCTTTTCAGTTTGACCTTTTCACCTGACTGCCGTCGGACTCAGAGAACAGCAAGCTGGAGAGGTGGAAATAACGTATAATAATAATAATAATAATGATACACTTGATAAAGTGCCCTCAGAGAATTCAAATCTCCTTCCAGGCACATTGCATTTGCTGCAAAGGAGGCACGATCGAATGGTTAGTGGTAGCATGCCCAGTAAACAACTAGAATAACAATGTTAGGGGTGACATGCTCAGGGTCAGCATGCAAGTGTGGTTAGTAGCAGCACGCACAGTGTCAGCACTAAAGGTCGAATCACAGGGACCCACTAAATGCTGTCCTAAATAGGCGTTTTTAATTTCTTTTTAAATGTGGTCAAGTCATGGGATGTCGTGACAAAAGTCGGGAGTGAGCTCCAGGCTTTTGAAGCATACGAACTAAATGCACAGCCTCCAAAGGATTTGAGGTCTGTTACGAGGTATTTGTAAACAGTGAGATTCCGAAAAGCAAGTAGTACGATGCTTAGCCTTGTGGGGCTTCCTTGGGGGATATGATAGGTAGAAGCCAAGAATGAAGGGACCTAAAAGTGAGTGACAAAACCTTGAAGTTGATGTTTTGCTTAACTGGTGGCCAGTGCAGTTCAGCAAGAAGCGGTTTGATGCGGCAATTGTGCAGCTCACGATAGGCAAGCCTAGCTGTCGAGATTTGCACCAGGAGCTGTAAGCACCTGATTGCACATGCCGGTAGGCCAGCAAGCAGTGAGCTACGAAAGTCAAGACGGGATGTCACAAATGCACGGGCCAACTTAGATGTGGTAACGCTGTCTAAACAAGCCCGAATTTGAGCCATGTTACGTAGCTGAAAGTAGGCAGGCTTGATTGTGGAGCTGCTGTGGTCGTGTAATGAAAGGTCACTTTGGAACATGACACCTAGATTTTGTGCAGATGCAACAGGAGATATGCTGGCAGAGCCGATTTTGAGCATGAATCTTTCCAATTTCTCAATCACACTTCGTTTGCCCATAACTAGTGAGTTGGTTTTATCATAATTTAATTCAAGAAAATTTGCTGCCATCCGTGTGCGAATGTCATCAATACATGCAGCAAGGGAGTTGGGATAATTCGACATGCTGGAGGGCTGGGAGGGATCAAAGCAAAGGTACAACTGAGTGTCATCCGCATAGAAGTGAAATCCTAGATTCTGCTTGGCATTCATATTGGCAAGAGGAAGAGTATAAACCGTGAAAGGAACTGGACCAAGCACAGAGCTTTGAGTGTCCCCATATTTCAGACGTTCCGCTGATGATCTTTGTCCATTCACTTCTGTACTCGGGAGTCTCCCACTGAGATAGGACCTAAACCATTGCAATGCCGTGCCAGTAATGCCCAGGCGAGAGACTTGGTGATTGATAATATCAACAGCTGCCGAGAGATTGAGCAAACCAAGCAGAGATACTCTACCCATGTATGCATAACTAAGTCGGTCATTGTACACACGAAGCAATGCTGACTCTGAGGAGTGATTAGCTCTAAAACCAGACTGGAACTTACTAGCAAGGTTTAAAGTTTCAATGTAATGTAATGTATCTCCATCAGTAACTCCACAAAGTCATAAAGACCATGTGGGTGTTACGCAGGAGAGTTTTGTATAGCGCACTCACAGCCTAAGCGGCTTTCGGTACGCATTCGGTAGCCAACAGACTTCGTCTCACGCAACAAAGAGAAAGTGGGAAGCATAGCAGAGTCAGGAGAGCAGTTGAGGTAGTGAGTAGCATAGAAGTAGCAGTTCAGGACCGCTGAAAAAGATGTGCCATAGTTGGCAGTTGAAGAGTAGTTGTCGTTGCATACACGAGTTCAGCTGGTCTACCACGACTTGATCCAATGTCTTTGGTAGGAAATGGTAGAGCGGAGCCTGGGAGGAAGTTGCTTAAGTTCTCTTGGTCTAGTGTTGCTTTCTTGAGTAGTGGCCTGACTACAGCCTTTTTGAGAGGTGCTGGGACATCACCCGAGGCTAATGACATATTAATGATGTTTGTTATGCATGGCAGCAGCAGATCAATGCACCGTAGAAACAGAACAGTGGGAGTACAATCCAAAGGACTAGTTGTCTTCTTTGATTGGGATATGAACTTCAGGACGAGGTCACTAGTGGCTTCCTTGAATGTAGACATTGAGGTGCTGCAAGGAATTGCTGGAGAGCATTCCAGGGGGGATGCTGCCACTTTAGGGATGGACTCCCTGATCTTGTCTAGCTTCAGGACACCGAAGCTAGAGAAGTGATCAGCTAGATCACAGGAATCATTAAGTAAGGAGCTAACCTGGAAGCAGTTGAGATGGTTGATCGTCGACATCAGCATTTTTGGATTGTGCATCTATGATTCAACAAAGTTTTGGCTACCAGTCAAGCAATGGATCGATCAAGGTTTTGTTGCTCACTTTTAGGTCACTTCACTCTTTGGCTCAAGACTATCTATCAGATCTACTTCCCCACCAAGCCAAGCATCGTACCACCTGCTTTTCGGAATCCAACTGTTTACCTATACCTCATACAAACCTCAAATCCTTTTGAGACCGTGCTATTAGTTCGTGTGCTCCCAAAGCCTGGAACTCACTCCCGACTTGTGTCACGACATCCCCTGACTTGACCACATTTAAAAAGAAGTTAAAATACACCTATTTATGACAGCCTTTAGTGGGTCCCTGTGATTCGTCCTTCATGTGCTCATGCGTGCTGACACTGTTGCATGCTGCCACTAACCATACTTGCATGCTGACCCTGTGCATGTCACCCCTAACTATGATATTCATGTTGCTTATCAAGCATGATACCACTCACCATTCGATCGTGTTTCCTTTGCAGCAAATGTGAAGCGCCTAGAAAGAGATTGGGTTCTCTGATGTCGCTTTATCAAGTGTGCTATTATTATTATTATTAGTAGTAGTAGTAGTAGTAGTAAGCTAGACTTGGCCTTTGCTAGGATTGATTGGTTAGATCTACAGTAGTCCTCACATGACTGTCGATGGACAGTTAGTACTGATCTTTTGTATGCTTTTCTAGCATACGCTTAGACCTAGCAAATTTAATGTGTGGTAAACCATAGGCCGTCTGGGCAAGGGCACACGGTGTGCTTAGTCAGGAGTGCAAACCTGTCGAGCATGTCAGCTTGTGTCGTGTTGTAGCAAGCTACAAATGATGATAAGTAAGAAGACAGGTTGAGAAGTAGAGGCGAAGCAGATATTCTCACACCGACAGCTTCGATGTCAACGGTCATGAGATTTCGTGATTCACAGATGATTTTAGATGAAGAGGAGGAAGGCACACACTGTAGACTGAATGAAATCTGCATATGGTCGGATAAACAGGATTTGGTTATAACTGGTAATGACAAAGTGCTATCGTATGAGAATATTTGGTCGAGTGTTTGACTCTTGATGGCTGTAGGGCCATACACATGAGCCACAAGAGACCACAAGTCAGTCAGTGAACGAAATTCAGTGCTGAAGACGGCAGGTAAGTTATGAAGTGAATGTTGAAATAACCCATAGCGAGGAAGGACCGATTTCTTGCATACAGAATCGAAACGAGATCGGAGAAGTCTGAGATTAAGGAGGAAATGGTACCTGGTGGGCGATAGACTACGGCTACCACCGGTAGCTTTTAGTCGGGTGAAATCAAAACAATAGATTCGAAAGACTGCTTCGAGGGTACTGCAAATGGCTTGAAGTCAAATTTGGAGTGCATGATAATAGCAGCTCTATCTCAAGTTTTGATTGATCTAGTAGTGTGAAAGAAGGAGAAACCAGTCGGGGTAGTGTCTTTAATTCTCAGGCAGTTTACCGATTTTAGTCAAAGTTTCAGTCAAGGCGTGCAGGTCGAGACCTTTCTCAGGAATCAGTTCGCTTATTACTTGGGGTTTATTGCACATCGAGTGAGGATTCAAAAGACAAGCGTTACGATGAGCCACCGGAGTTATAGCAGGCCTGATGACCACTAAGTTAGAGAGGTGCAAAGTGATGCTTGTGGGGGACAGGCTGAGCGGTTCGAGGCAAAGATAGGAATACCAAACGATCGGGTACTCAGCTTGAAGTTCCAGCCAAACGAACGGCATCTAAGCTGGCGGCCCTGACCACAATGGCGGCTCCGGGGCACTTTTCTTTTGTTAATGCATAATTCGCGAATCCTAGCAACAACAGTAACATCTAGGAATGCATTTGAACTGCGATAACGAAGCGATAATAGGTGTGCACGTACATAACTAACATGCTGGTTACCAGCCACCGGCATATCTAACGCAGCCACCGGCTTGGGAGACCCAGCAACCCGAAGCGATAAGCGGTTAGGTGTCCACAGGCACTTAATTTCTTACGGACTACGGTCACAAAACAAACAGATAAGCTTTAAACAGTTCTTAGCTTCTTATCGGTTTCCGTATATGATGTTTACATGAACTTCGATTTTCGGAAGATAATTCTGCAAGGGACAATGAACGCATGGACGTGCTTTAGGTAGGGAGGCAAGAATGGCATCGGTCCCAAAATACCTTGGAACTGGGGTATGAACTGGCCAACCACATTAATATGGAAATGTGCAGACGGTCACACCCACATTCCCTCAACCCACCCTCTTCGTCGAAACGGTTTTTGATTTTCTAGATGTCTCCCCTGCGCAGACAGAATCCACATGTGCCGCCGTTTCATTGATTGGTGCACTTCATCGGTTTGGTGAGGCCTGCCATTCTTCTGATGTTGCTGCATTCAGACAACATAGCTGGGCAAGCTGTCGTTCTCTGCTACTGCACCGACATCTTCCGTCGTGGTTGTGCTCGTGTCTGCACGATATGTTTGCAAAGCTGTCCGCATCCTTCTCTGGCTTCCGGGTAGTGCCCGAAGGGCCAACTCGGCTGCTGCGCATGTCGCTCTCGGAGGAGGAGGCGAATCGTTGAACCCCCGCTGCGCTTCACCCGCCGAGCTGACTTGGCAGCACTCGCCTTTCCGACTCGGTCGGTCGGCCTGTTAAAAAATCGGCAACCGAGTGGGTGCCAAGCTTCCTGTCTCCTCTTCCAGCTTTGTCATTGGCCCTATCAAAGATAAAGGACCAGGCCGCTTGACTTGCCAATACACTTGTCACCGATGCTGAGCAGCGCTCATTGCGAAGCGCCGCTCTTTTCGAGTGCTTGCTGCTGCTGTGATGTAGCGCTTGGCGTTCATTGTCAGCCCAGCAGCCCGAATGGGGGTAGCAGCAGCAGCAGCTGCTGCTGCTGCGAGCTCGTCCTCTGACCCGGATACCACTCATGCTGCGCAGCGGCTCCTTTCACCGCTGCTGCTGCTGCTGCTGGCAAGGAATGGCTGGATCGCCTAACCCGGCTTGCGCTCGAAACCAGCACGTGGCGAAGTCGTGTTTTTAAGGGGGCGTGTCAAGAGAAAGTACTTACAAAATTTGTCCGACAGTCGAATATTTGTTTACGGTACCTTTCGAAAGGATCCATTGGAACTTGTAAGGTATCTGGGACTGGGACCGGAATTTCTGACGACTTCCGCGTGAAAGAAAAAATGGTTATACAAGCCACGTCTAAACCGTATGTAAACCAGTAGCAACATATCTACAAATAACAACTTAATCGATCTCTGCATCGTTGGCGACTTGTATCCCAACTTGTGGAACCTTGGTAGATCGGGATATGTTTATGCATGAAGCTTGTTGAGGTGAATTCTTGCGACTTTTCTTCAGCATTTCCAGTGTAGGTTTGTGCCTTGTGAAATCCACAAGCCGGCTAATACTTCACATGTCGGAGTGAAATATGAAATGCAAGTTCACCTCGGCTTGTTTTAACTGATGCTGGAAAAATTTTGGATTTCGGTAAGATACATTTTACTTAACATGTACACGATTACAGAAAATAAAATGTCAAGACGTTTGATAATTTATACAGCAAAATGTATCCAACCGAAATCAGAAATTTTTCTTGTGTCAGTTCAAACAAGCAGATTTTGGAATGGACTAAACGGGATGGCTTCACCCTGACCTTACTTGCGCTCATTTCAATCAATCACACTTTGCAGTTTTGCTCTAGTGGCTGGTGCCGCACCTTCGATACAAGCTGAAGCTGTCAAGTTGTGCTTCGAGGGAAACGAATTGAAGTGAAAGCTTAATACTTGCTGCCGCAGCATCTTGGGCACAATCGAACACTTGCTAGAGCACCGCTGCCGGTGACCTGCTAGCCGCCATCTTGCCTATTTCTGGGCCGACCTTCTACTCGAGCAGTGAAGCCCACAAACGAGCCGGCTGTCGGTTCTACCCTGCGCTTAGCAGAATTTTTTTTCTACCATCGGATGCTTCCACCCTGCTGCTGTCTGGGCTCTTTGTGACTATGCGAACTGTCCTTCAAGAAAGCTGAAGCCGAGTACGGAGATGAAGCACTGTAGTTCCTGGCCTGGCCGAACCCACAGCCCGAGTTTGCATAGCACAGCCGAGACGCAGGCAGCATTCTGCCCGAATACCGACTCCGAGGAAGGTCGCGTCTCACTCATCTCTGGAGTCTGCACCTCATCTAGCCAAGCTCAGTCCTCCCAACTCGCTAGCGGCCAGAAAAGGCCCCACTTCAGCGTGGTCAACGGCCAGTCGAGGCCGCGTGCAGGAAGAAGGCGAGCCGCCGGCGCTGCATCCGCGGCTTGCGTTGGCTGTTCCCTAGAATCGCTGTACTGCGATGTGTTAGCTTGCTCTGTGCTCTCATTAGCGAGCGGTAGGTGCTCTCTTGCCCTCTCTCTCTCTCTCTCTCTCTCTCTCTCTCTCTCTCTCTCTCTCTCTCTCTCTCTCCCTCTCTCCCTCCCTCTCCCTCTCCCTCTCTCTCTCTCTCTCTCTCTCTCTCTCTCTCTCTCTCTCTCTCTCTCTCTCTCTGCTCGAGCATACGAGGCACCAGCTTTGCTGGTTTGAGCTCGCTCGTGTGAAAAAAGTCGAGTTTTCTCGTGAGGCTCCCGAGACGTGGTGGTTCGCCCAGCTGGCTGCACTTGCTGTCGTCTCCGCAAAGCAACCATGCATCGCCAGCGCCCTCTCACTCACTCTTCCGTGCGTGCATTTCTAGCGGTGCGTTCGACCCTGCCGTTTGCAGGACCTGAGCAGCCTCGCCTTGCTGGGCTTTGCCGACAGCACCGTCATCGTAGCTGCTGCTGCTGCTGCCAGTGACGCGGCTTCGGCGTTGGCAGTCAGGCCCAGGGCGGGGTCTGCTGGCCTCAAGTCGTTGCTCAAGTTCCGACACTCCAAGAAGTCGGCCGCCGCTTCACCATCGTCATCACCGACGCCGGCGGCGTTGGCCGCTGCTGCCAGCGACGAGTGCGGGTGTCCGATCGCTGCCTCTTGCGGCGGCGGCGGCAGCGCCCGCGAAGCGGCGGCACCATCGCATCGTGGCACGCCTCCTCTGCCGCTGCCCGCAGCAGACGATCCTAGTCCGCCAAGCAAGGTCGGCTTCAAAGGGCTTCTGGAGAGCTTCAGACCACGGTCGAAGTCGGACGCAGCGAGCCTCCGGAGTGCAATGCTGCAGCGGAGAAGGCACCAGAGTGGCCAGGCGGCAGTCGCTCCCGCCTCGTCGGCTCCCACCTCGCAGCCTCCGTCGTCGGCACAGGGCGGTGCTGCACCGCAGTCGGCGGTGCCGCAGTCTGCTGCTGCTGCTGCTGCCTCAGTGGGCACAGCAGCAGCAGCAGATAACGGCCTGTCTGTCCGGCCGCGGGCCACGTCATACGGTGCCCGCGAAGCTGCAGCTGTGCTCGCCAAGAAAGCTGCTTCCGCGGCGGCAGCAGTCAATGGCGGCTGCAGCACGGGCACCCCGATGAGCCAGTTGCTGAGTGGTGGAGGTGGCAGTGCCGCATCGTCGAGGAAGCTGACTCCAGTCGAAAAGGTGCGCAAGGGCTCTCTTGCTCTCTCTCTCTCTCTCTCTCTCTCTCTCTCTCTCTCTCTCTCTTTGCCGCCTAGTTTGCGGTGCTTGGCGTACTTGGGGCCTGTTGCCGTGAAATGCAAATGAAATATTCTTTTTTTTTTCGGCAGCTGCTTTGCTTCGTACCATCCCGTCGGTACTGCTTATCCAGTTTCGTTCGGCGGCTTCTGGCCGACTTTTAGGCACCGAGTTTGAAGCCTCCCATCGTTTAGCAGTCACGAAACGTTCTCTTTCAGCTGATTGGTGTACGCCTCTATGCCGTTTACCGGGCAGATCTGGCTGCTGCATGCGGCCAGAAGCTTAGCCCAGGGAGATTGCAGCATGCAGGCCTTGGGACAGTCTCTAGTGCCCGCTTATGCCCCCCTTAAAAGAAGGAAAATATAGCTCATTTGTATAGTGCCGTTAGAGAACTTACCCTCTATTCAGGCACTTCACATGGCATTCGGAGCTCGAGCCCACGAACTCGGCCAGACCTTGGTCGGGGCGAGCACCTAAACCACTGGGCCAAACCTTGAAGTTTTAGCCCAGGGCTGGGCTGGGGGGATCGCTCTCCACGACACAGGTCGTGTGTTCGAGTCCTGCAGTGGACGATCCTTTATTGACACCGCTGCAAGCAGTGGTGATAGCTGTTAATGCTCTTCTGTTGCTATATATAAATGAGGCTTTCGAATCAACTCACCCGTAGCCTCGTTGGTGTTATTTTCACCTCCAGCCGCCGCCTCGGTGGCATTCGGCCCCTCCCCCCAAGTAGAAACCGCCAGTATCTTGCTCGTCGGCGTGCCGACCAGCCACGATGATGCGTCGGGTTGGTCGCATTCTGGCCCGGCCTGTCTCTCTGCTTAGCAGCGCTTGCGCTGACTCGGCTGCTCTGTTCGGGTTGCTGAGCTGGTGCACAGGCGGCAGCTACCGGCTCGGTGTGGCTGTGCTCGAAGTTGGCCACCATTCGACGTTGTCATGCGAGCCTGCCTGTGCGACGGCCCATCTCGTTTTTGCCGTGCCATCATTCTGTGTGAGGGGTGAGGGTGAGGAGAGGGGAGAGGTGTGTGCCAGGCTGGCCCGGCGTGCCATGAGCCAAGGCCAGGCATCCTGCCCGGCTGACAGTGCGCTGCTGCGCTGCTGCTTCGGTGACAGCAGCTCTTCCCCACCGCAGGTCAAACGGATGGAGCGTGATCCATGTCAGGTAACAGCGGTGGCAGCCGCTGTGTGAGCAGCGCGTGACGTGCATGCTCGTCGCGCTGCCGAAGGGAAGCCTCGAGAGCTATCGGCCGTAGCTCCGAGCTTAGCGGCCAGGCCTCTGTCCTCTGAAGAGGCCCGAGAGTGGAGTGTCTAAGCAGTGTCACTCGCCCCGCTTGTGTGACGGCAGCGCTGACGTGTCGCTGTGTCGCCTGTGTCGCCTGACGGCTCCGGTCACGCGTGCATCGTTGCAGCTGCGCTGGCCGACCTGCTGCTGCTGCTGACGCCTGTCGCTTAGCTCTCTGTCGGTCACCGTCGTCCTCAGTCGACGCTGCTGTACGCCGGTCCCCCAGGCAACCTTTGCTCCGATGCTTGCTTTACTCGTTCGTGCAGTTCGTCCTGCTGTGCCGGCAGCTCGGGGGAACAAGTAGTGTGGCTGGCTTCATTTGTTCGTTCGGTTTGCTCGGCATCGGCTGCGTGCCCCAGCATTCCTTAATAGTTCGCGAACCCTTCGTGAGCACAAGAGCGTAGCCTGTGGGCAGGTGTGTGCCTGCTCGACCGCGCGGTAGTGCCGCACGAAGCACCGGCTGTAGCCTCACCCCCACCCTGCACGGCAGAGGTAGAACATGGCGGGCGCACCATCGTCGGTCAGTGTTGCACTATCTCTTGTTGACCGGTTCTTCGAGTGATGCACACGTGACCGGTGATCCGGTCACGTGTGCATCGTAGACCCCTTTGAAAATCTGACGAAAGCTACGGGTTGCTCCGTGGAAAAATTGCGCACGAATGCAATTGCAGGGAATTAATGTACTTTATTATATCGACAACTGATTGCCTCCTACGGTGTATGGCAAGCACACAGTATGAGTGAAGTAAATAATCTTGACAAGAAATCTTGTTTCTCACTCTTTTTCGGGCACAAATTACTGACCACTTCATTCAAAAATGAAATACGAACTTCATTTCAATTAGAAAGTTGTTTGGCTTGAATAAGGGTGAATCTGTATGTAGAGTGGTCTTTGGTAAGCTATCAGCATGTCATCTTTGACATTCAGCTGATTTCATTCAACCTTTTGTTTTGGTAGAAACTAGGTGCTAAAACCCTGACTCACAAAGGTGCAAGTAGTGGCGAGAACGTTTAGAGCGCGCTCTCACACACCTCAGGCCACCTGTCTTTTTTCACTTAGCAGCAGAATTGTCCAAGGCTCGGGATAAAATTCATTTTGTAGCATTTCCTTTGCTATCGTATCAATGAGGTAATCTTTGGCAATATATATATCATTAGCGCCATCTATGCCGGCAAGGAAAGGAGTGCGAATCCATGCAGAGGCGGAACCCTCCGACTGCCACCAACGACAATATCATGTCATACTTTTAGTCGATAAGCAAGCGTTGAGTGCGTGTCGAATAATCAGTCTGAGTGTGCGCTAAAATATTTTTCGTTATTTTACTTGTGTGCGTCTTTCCCCCTACATGAAAATTCTGTCTTAGCCCCTGAATTCATATTTCAACTTTTGAGGTCACCTGAGCAGAAGTAACCTTTGATAGAACTCTGCAGAGTATCTCAGGTGTATGTAGAATTCTACGTGAAGAGAAATTGACAAGGCTTTCTCACACTTGGAAGTTTTGCTTACCGAAAAAACTGTTCAACATTTCGAATTTGTCTGTAGCCTTTGTAATTTCCAAATGGGGCTCACAAAATTGGTATCTATTGGCAAAATGCATTTGTAGTATGGTGACAAAGACAGTTTGATATGGAATCATAATGATTGTATATGTTAAATTTGTGTACGACTCTCAGAGACCCCTCACGGAAGCTTAGCCAGCGGGCCCCAGGTGGAGCGTCGTCGCTCTGTGGCCTTGTCGGACGGGTGCTAGCGAGCGCTTGCAGCGACCTTCGTGTCCTTCGCCTCGCTCCGGTTTAGTGCAGACTAGGCAGTGCGTGATCTGTGTGGCCGCTCTCCGGTCCTTCGCCTGCACTAAACAAAGAAAGTACTAGATGATTTAACAGCCTCATCTGTGTAGCAGCAGCAGAGCCTAAACGACGGCCATCGCCGCCGCTGCCTCTTGCTGTTGGCAATGAAGAATCGCCCAGTGCAGAATTCGAACCCAATGACCGAACGACCGAGGTCGTTAAGAGCGAGCGCCCCTTACCTCCTGGGGCTATCACGCAGCCCAGTGCATGAGCACCCGGCTAGCCCTCCTTCTCTGCTTCAACGCAGCTTATGTCAATGCTCACTCGCAGCGAGATGACGAGGCGGGTCCTTCCCCCCATGCAAGCGCGCGACTTCATTTGACTTTGCCTCACCGTGGATCGCTTAATGGAAAAAGGTTGGGCTAGAGTCGGAAATCCGGCTGCATGTAGACGAGGACGCGATTAAAACGAGGGCAAAGCACCGATATCGATCTTGCGAGGACCTGGCTTTCAGACCTGGTGGTATAGGTAGGGCACGACCTGCCGGCTGACTCTCGTCTGTGCCCCTGACTTTAGCGAAGCGCCCTCGTGCCGGCACGCTGCTGACTGCTGGGCTCTTCCCTGCGAGAGCTGCCAGCGGCAGCTCTGCTTCGGGGGGCGGGGCTCAGCCGCCTCCTCATCGGCAGCGTCTGGCCGGCCTCAGGCGCGGTCTGGCCGAGGCAAGAGAGGGAGTCGGCAGTACGGCGAAGGCAAGAAGTGCGAAGCGCTGGTGTAGCTGAGGTGGACTTTCTTGGCCTGGCCACCCACCCCACCCCCACACACCCGAGTGAGATGCTGGCATTGGAACAAGCCGCCCTTAGCAAGCGCTTCCCGTTCTCCATTTCAGAACCATCATCACTCAATGACAGCCTACGGTGGTGACAGTTTCTCTGGCAAAGGTAACTTGGGCTTCGAGCCTTGTCCGATTCTGCGAGCTCGTGGCTTGCCGAGGCGTGCCTTGACAGCTATTCGCGCGGGCGTAGGGTAGCTGCTCATCGGCGGCAAACGTGATGGTCACATGACCAATCGCTCGCCTGGCAGTGTCTTGCTGGATGTATACGCTAGCCATGAATGTATGAAGTGTACGCTTTGCCGATGGTGGCACCGGCTGATGATCCAGCGTCCGTGTCTGTTCAACTCCAGTCTTGAAACTGGCGAAACGAAACTCGCGCTCGAAAAGCACAGCGGCAGCCTCGTGGCTCTCAGCGGCGGGGCATCGTCGTGCGGTATAAGCAGGCAGAGCTGAGAGAGAGAGAGAGAGAGAGAGAGAGAGAGAGAGAGAGAGAGAGAGAGAGAGAGAGAGAGAGAGAGAGAGAGAGAGAGAGAGAGAGAGAGAGAGAGAGAGAGAGAGATTGCCCGCTGAGACGCCAGCGCTCGCTGCAAAAGCTCGGGTTTTTGAATCGTGCATGCAGTCGGGCTCACAGGCAGCGACCTCAGCTGCTCGAGAGGGCTCTCGTGGCAGTTCTCTCTTGGTCGTGCGTTGTCGTATCATTCGTCCGTGAGTGGATTCTTATCTTTCCATGCCGTTCTGGCTGACCTGTCGTTTGTTCTCTTATTGCAAGCTCTTCTGTACCGGACGGTGCCGACTCTTGACGGTGGCCCTGATGCTGCAAATCCTGGACATCGCCGGGTATGTAGCAGGCAGCCAGTTCTGCTGGCTATCGCAAGCACCTGCCCCTGCCTGCCCGTGCCTGACAACGACGTTAGCATCTCGGCTAGATGACCGTGCTCATGCTGTGCGCACCCTCGATTTCTAGGCAATGTCTGTGCCCATCGCCAACAGGCGTGCTGCGTTCAAGGAGCAACCGGTAAGCCGAGCGTGGAGTGCAGCAGCGGGGGGGGGGGGGGGGGGTGGGGGGGGGGGGGTGGCAACCGATGGCACGTGCTAGGCTGTGCGCAGACGTTCCGGTGCCGGCCCCCACCCCGTCCTCCTCACTAATCCTGCGAGCATTCAGCCTTGAGTGAGAGCGCTTGTAAGGCGAGCAAGCCACGCCTCCGGTCGTGATGCACGAGGGGCGTGATGCCGAAGGGAAGCTGTTGCAGTGTTTTGAGAGGCAGTCTCTGTGTCGGACCGAGCAGCGAGTGGCGGAGCGCAGAGCAGCCTATTGTGCTTGTGTGCAGCAGGGAGTCGGCGCGAGCGCCATTGCAAACCACTTCCGTTCGCGACTCGTCTTACGCTGGAGGGTGCACGTAAGAAAGTATGCGATGGTATGGGCCTCCAGCAACGCCTCGGTATGACCTTTTTATTTCGGGCGAGCAGACAGCTAGGTGTCTTTGGCCTACCTAGACCGAGGGAGGAAGCTCTTTTGTTTTGGCACGGGGCATCACGTGCATGACGATCTATGGCAGGGTGCATGTAGCTGCAGCGGTCGTGAGGTCGTCGATGCTGTCATGTTGCAGGCTCTCCCGGTATTATCGTTTGGTCTTTAGGTCCACTCGGCCGTGGACTTGAAACAGTGCTGACGAGACGGATTGTAGTAGCAGTGCCAGGTGGCCAGGTCTTGTCAGCACCAAGCTATGAGGATGCCACGCTGGTTAATAATAATAATAATAATAATAATAATAGTAATAGTAATAAACTTGATAAAGATCCCTCAGAGAACTCAATCTCTCTCTAGGCGCTTTACATATGCAGCAAAGGGAGTACGATCGAATGGTGAGTGGTATCATGCTTGGGAAACAACATAAATAACATAGTTACGAGTGACATGCACTGGGTCAGCATGCACATACCACACGTGAGCAGTGAAGGACAAATCATGTGGACCCCCTAATTCCTGTGATAAATAGATGTGTTTTTAGTTTCTTTTCAAATGTGGTCAAGTCAGGGGATGTCGTGATGCTAGTTGGAAGTGAGTTCCAGGCTTTGGAAGCATACGAACTAAAGGCACTTTCTTCAAAGGATTTGAGGTTCGTGCGAGGTATAGATAAGTGATTAGATTTCGAACAGGCATGGTACAATGCTTAGCTTTGAAGGGGAGTAGATCTTATAGGTAGGCTGGAGCTAAAGAATGAAGAGACCTAAAAGTGAGTGACAAATCCTTGAAGTCGATCTGTTGCTTGACTGGGAGCCAGTGCAGGTCGGAGAGAAGTGGAGTGATGTGGAATCTGCAACGCTCACGACAGACAAGCTCAGCTCCAGAGTTTTGCACGAGCTGTAAGCACCTGATTGCACATGTCGGTAGGCCAGCAAGCAGTGAGTTACAGAAGTCAAGACGGGATTTCACAAATGCTTGGACCAATGTGGTATCGCTCTCTAAACAAGCCCGAATTTTAGCAATGTTATGTAGCTGAAAGTTTACCCCTGTGTTTAAGGTGCTCGCCTTTAACGATCGAGGTAAAAGTGAATGTATTTGATGACCGAGGTCGTATGCCCGAGCCCTGTGGCATATGTGGCATGTGTGCTAAGGCCTGAATAGAGACTGAGTTCTCTTAGGGTGCTATATAAATTAATTATATTATATTATGGTGTTCGTCTTTGGGGCGGGCCCTCCTCCCCTACCACTGGGACATTTGCCTCGCTGCCCTCATCGGATGGGTGTGCACTCGGTAAGCCATCTGGTCTCCATCAACGATGGCTGCCTTGCTTCCAATAGTTGCTCGGCATCTGCACCAGCCGAAGCTGTGGTGTCCGCATTGCTCTCCTCCCTGAGGAGGGGTGTTTAGCTAGTGCGAGCCTGCCACACCTGGGATTCTGCTCCGATGCACATGCCATCTGTTTGCTTGTGCACAGCGGTCAGCCTTGTGTGGCTCGATGTCTGCCGCTGTCGACAGCGAGGGCAAGCCTGGTGGCATCAGCACTCCCGCCGCCGGCGGGGAGGGGGAGGGGGAGAAGGGCCTCCTTCCCTCCCTTTGCAGCAGAGCGCAGCCTGATGTCAGAATGGAGTGTACTGGCATTCCATGGCGGCCAACTGGTGCCCTGCTGCTAATGGAAGGTCCTTTGTATATGGCTCTCTGAGCTTTGCTGGTATCCCTTGCTGCACTTTTTGCAACCATTGAAGGTGCTTGACCTCAGGCAAAACCGAAGCGAATATTGATCAACTGCTTCCAGCTGCTGCGATGGGCAATAGGTGCCGCCGTCCTGACCCGGCTTGCAAGGTGGTGTGTATGTACAAGGTGCTGCCAGGCCTCTGACGCTCCTTCCCCCACCCCCACCCCGGCCTTCTACACACGCTGCTACAGCCGATAGCTGATTACTGCTGTAAGGTGACCGCGCAGGAGTTCAGGCTGCTTCTGTCTCGAGGTCAGAGCTGATGCTTCCGAGTCTGGCTCGCAGGTCATTTCCTTTGCTTGCACCAATCTACCTATCTGACCTCCTTGCTGGTCCACGGCGCTCTTGTTCTCTCTCTGCCCATCAGCATCCGGTCATCTCGCCGTCCCTCCTGCTGAATTGAAATCTATAGGTGCTGGAGCCTTCAGCTCGTGTGCACCAAAAGTTTGGAATTCACTTCTGGCAGTGGCCACTACATGCTATGACCTTGCAGCCTGTTTGAAGTTTCAGCTGAAGACTGAAGACTTCATCTGTTTCGGTCAGAGCTTTCCCATCGCCCTACTGAGCTTGTCGTTTTTTTGGCCATCGTGCACTTTGCGCTCGTACCTGTGCATAATTCAGTGCACAAACCATAGATCTTACAATCGGTGGCCATGGGTATCTTCTTGTTTGCTGTTGCATTCTGGCCAAAGGATGCTACTTGTTTTGCTTTTTGCACGCCTGATACCGTGTGTTTCACCAATCCTTGGGCGAAGAATCTCTTGCAGCAAGTTGTAAAACGCCGGGATAGAAATTTAAGTTCTAGGGCGCTATTCAAACGACCTTTTATTATTAATATAATCCTGGGCAAAGATCCAGGGCCGAAGTTAGCTAGGTGAGCTCGGCGGCTCAAGTAGGTGTGCATGGTGGCCTTCGGACGAGCTAGAGCTTGCAGTAGCTTGTTGCCTACAGCAGGCAGCACTCGAAAAGGTGGGGGGGGGGGGCATGCACTCGGTGTGCCTCGTGCAATGCTGTCATCTTCCAAGGATGAAGTTTTGCATTGCCTCAAGCTCACGAAATGACCGCATTCGCCCCAAGATCTTACCACGGATTAGAGACCACTGCCTCGACCTTTGCTTGCAGTCTGCACGAGTATGTTTTGGCTGTGTCTGCTGCTGTAGCCAGGATTAAGCCCGTGCAGGAGCCAGACCGTGACCTTGCCAACAACAGTAGCAGCAATCTTGGCGAGGTTGAAGGGGTGTGTCTGATGGCCGAACCCTCCGGCGTGTGGTGCCTCTCAGATCGATCTGGGTGATCCCTGTGACTTTGTGGTTCTGGCAAGTGCACATATAGTCTTCGCCTTGCAATTTTGCAGTGGCTCACCACCGACGGTGCTGAAGTCGACATGGAAATTGAGGACCTCGGTGAGGGGCTGGTGCAGGCACTTCCGGGCACGCCCGTTGACGGCTCACGCCGCCGCTTGCTGAGCAAAGCGGCCACTGCTGCTGGATCTGCCGAGGCGCTCTGGCTGCCTTGTTGTCGCCTTCGTGTCTGCTGCCACCATTACCGCTGTAGCAGTGCGCACCCCCCCAACCCAACTCGTCCAGCATGCCCATGGAGTTTGTGTAGCATAGCCTGCGCATTGCCTAGCCTGTGCCCGCATTTCGTCCGTTCGCCTTTGCAAACCGACTGTCTGCTCAGTGAGACCCTCGGTGACCCCGACTGTCTGCTTAGCGACCATCGTTTAGGCCCTGTACAAGTGCTCGGCTGTCATCTGTGCTAGCGGAATTTCGGGTGCTGTGATTAGCGGTTTTTGTAGCCAGCGCTGGGATGCACTCGTGTGCATTGATGCAGTGATTGTGAGCGTTTTCATTCGTTTGTCCCTCCTCGTGTCTTTGGTAGTCGAGGATGATCCGATGGTGTTTGTCAAGTTCATGAAAGCTCACAGGTGCTACAATCTAATACCGACCAGTGCGAAGCTGGTGGTGTTCGATACGCTGCTGAGTGTAAGCAGAAGCACACACTGCCAGGCGCACCGCTTTTGGCCAGCCGATGCGATTCCCCTGCCCGCAAAAAAAACGGACGTTTGGCTCTCAGCCAAGATGCAGCTGTCTCCGCCCGCTGCTGTGGATTGCTGTTGGCAGCATCTCATGGCGTGTCATCCACCCTCTTCACGTGTTTCAAAAACCTCCCGGCTATTGTGCTTCAGGTGAAAAAGGCGTTCTTTGCGCTGGTATACAATAACGTGCGCGCAGCTCTACTGTGGGATAGCTCCAAGCAAGACTACGTTGGCATGCTGACCATATCGGATTTCATCCTCATTCTGCAGAAGTACTACAAGTCGCCAAACGTGAGTTTGGCCTGCTTTTTTTGCCCGCTTTCACCCTTCCCTCGTGCGAGACTCATCATGCCTGAGTGCGATCGTAGTTGATGGTCACTCTGGCACGGCCCCATCCCTGCTTGGCACTGCTGGTTGGGCGTGGGGCTGGTGTTTCACTGCTCTGTAATTGCATTGCAACAAACCAGGGCAAGATGGAAGAGCTGGAGGAGCATCAAATATCGTCGTGGCGACTGGCACTAAAGGATCACTATAAGCCGAAAATAGTCAGCATCTCTCCTGATGACAGCGTCAACGATGCTGTGAGGATGTTGCTGGACAACAAGGTGCACCGACTGCCTGTCATCGACTCCGTCACAGGAAATGCCCTGTACGTTATGACACACAAGAGAATCCTCAAGTTCATATACCTATTTGTAAGTTGGTTCCCTGGTGCTATTTCATGAATCCCGTGTCCTGCCGTTTTTAAGGTCTGTTCGTATTACACCAAGTCGGTCAGTTAGGTTCCTTCAGTATGAGGAGGTTCCTGTGCCGAGTGGGCACAGGTTGTATGTAACATCATCAAACTGTGGTCCGGTTGTATGTAACATCATCAAACTGTGGTCCCTAGCTCAGTGTGTGCAGCTGTGGGAAGCAACTGCAGTTGTTAACCTTCATTCTTCGTTGTTAATTGCAATCGCCTCAGGTTAAGATTAGCCACGTTATCCTGAATAGGCAGCAGATCGCTTGGTTTTTAGCCCTATCTCTTCCGGCTTCTGGTTCAGTGCTGGAAGCAGATGTTCAATCTTAAAAGGAAAGACAGTAGCTACTGCTGAATACTTTAGGGCAACAGCCGAGCCGTCGAATTTTCTTACATTGTATGGATGCCATCAAACGAGCCATTGCCATTCAACTGACTGGTCATCCATTAAACGACTGTCAAACAAAGCTCCAAGAGCTGACTGACTTCGAGATGTGCGCCCTCGGTGTAACGGCTCGCTGGTTGAACTCTCCGAAACCGGCGCCGGGTCATTATTTATTATAATATTTATTATTAATTAATGCTATTTATTTATTCTGTAGTCTTTATTCGGGGTTATGTATTCTTGAGTTGTTTGGCCAACTTTTTGGGGTACTTGTCCTGCCGTTTCTGGCCGATGACTACTCGCTGTGCCGGTGCTGAAGCAACGGCGTCGGCAGCGCATCTGCGGTGACCCGACGAGGAGTTTTGCCACACTGATTTGCAGCATCGAGGAGGGTTGTGCTGTGTTTATGATTTGTTGAGGGGCGGCGGCTGCCGGAGGTTGGCGCTGCTTTTCGCCTGCATGTCTGGGATGGTGTATGCCGTGTGCGTGTGCACTGCCAGCCAGGCACAAAGCAGCGGTGCAGCGTTTCCACTCTCGGTTCTAGCGGCCGAAGCCACTGAAGGCGCTGCGCCACCGCTCGTCTGATGCTCCGATATCCGGCCCCAGCCGGATTGCGTGGCGATTGCATGAACCCCGCATCATTTGCAGATGAGAAACCTGCCGACTCCGTTGTACATGCAGCAAACACTTGCCGAGCTAAAGATAGGCACCTACTCCGGCCTAGCAAAGGTAAATGCAATGTTATATCACAGCATCTTGTGCTCTCCCACCTTTCCATCTCCTCCGTCCTTGTCTCTCCCTCTCTGGTCGCTACTGTGGTCCCCTTTTGCCGCTCCCTCGTTTTGCCCTGACTCCATTCTTTCCTCTCCGTGCCTCTACTTCTTCAGCGCTGGCCTTTATTTGGTCCTGTCACGAGCATCGCCACTATCGCTGTGAATTGAAGGGTCACCTCTCCACCGCGCCTCACGCCTTGCCCGGCTGCCTGGTCGTGTCTTGTCGTGAGTAATGCGAACGTTTTGTTCGTAGATATCCCCCGAGACCACTCTGATCGAGGCTCTGAACACATTCGTTGCACGACGTGTCTCGGCATTACCAGTGATTGCTAAAGATGGACGCGTCGTCGATATTTATGCGAAGTTTGATGTGATAGTAAGCGTTTGCATGCAGCCGCTGTGCAGCCACATTCCCCACTCCCGCTCCTGCTATCGTCAAGGCGCAGTGGCTCGAGTTTTGCCTGACAATCGGTGGTTGCTGACCGCTAGAGCCGTGTATCGGTTTTCCTCAATGAGCAACGACGGCGCTTTGTTTAGCAGCTACAGCAACGCACCGTCTGCGGGCATGCTCGCCCGATTGCCCACCTGCAAAAGCACCTGAAGCCAGAGTGCGCTTGCGATCGACAAGTAGAATGTCTGGAGGAGCTGGAGCCCGTGGCGCTCCCTGTATTCCCTGATATGCTGTGTGGTCCCAGGCAATAGCTGTCTGCATGCCACCCTGCTGGTCTATCTCCTGTCTCTCTGTCTGGTCTCAACCCGGGGTAGGGGACACAACTTCAGCAGGGCCACAGCTTGGCAGCGGAGCTCCGTGCAGGCTGCGACCCCCTTCCTCCCTCCCCCCCCCCCGACTGAAGCTATCTCAATGATTGCCTGAATCAGCCGCTGTCGAGGTTCAGCATCCTTTACGTAGACATCACACTTGGTCGGCATGAGCTAGCTAGAGACGACCGGGACTGCGAGCGGATGCATGCCACTTTATGACGACTGGAAGCTTTTTGACCGAACTCGCTGCGCTGCGCCTCGCCTCGCCCGACCTAAGCCAACCGCCGTAAGCTGCCAAGAAGCTTGCAGCAGGTCGTTCGACCTGGCTTCCCTCACCCCGACCCCACCCCACCCCCGGGGCTCATTTTGACAGCGAGTTCACAGCAGCACTCGCGCAAACCGCGAACCCGCCGGCAACTGCTGGCTCGCGAACTCGCTAGGCATGATCGCTTGCCTCACGCGGTGCCTGGAGGCGGGCGTCAGTGCTGCCGAAGCGCACCGGTCGCACGCGTGCCGGAGCCTGCTCGTCCGGCAGCCTCGATTTCAGGCCGGCTTTCGCTGCAGCTCTCCGGGCTGCGCTGGAGAGCTGCTTACGTCTGCTTTGCCTGCTGCTGCTGCTGCTGCCGCCGCTCACCTTCGCGAACCTTCGTCTCCCTTTCAGAACTTGGCCGCTGACAAGACATACCATAACCTCGATGTTCCTATCTCGACGGCGCTGAGCTATAGGAAAACGGTGAGCGCAGTTACCGCCGCTGCTACGGTGGCTCGCGCTGCTGTCGGCTGCTTCAGGAGATGGCTGCTCTCTCACTGCTGTCTGCTGCTCTCTCACTGCTGTCTGCTGCCCGTCATGCACTGCTGCAGCTGCGTGTGGCTTTGCAGGGCACGGACGCGGCGGTGGTGCACCGCTGCCATCTGAACGACAAGCTGGCCGTGGTCGTCGAGAAGATCGTTAAAGCCGGGGTGCGTGCTTCCCTCGGCCGGCTGCGGTGCTTTGCCGCCACTCTGCCTGCCTGCCTGCCCACTGTTTGCTCTCTCCGATAGGGACCTCGTGCACGGTCGCGCGACCTCGATGCCTCTAGGCAGTCACGTGGTGGTCGCCGCTTACGTGGGCCCCCTACGAAGGGCGGGGAGCATTCACAGGAAGGAGCAGGGAGCGTTTTCTGTCCCTGAGGTCCTCGTGCCCACTTCCTGGTGCGCGACGCAGCGAGCTTGGAGAGAAGAAGAGAGCACGTGACGTGCAAAATCAAAGAGAGGCTGAGTGGCCTCGCGCTTGCTGCCGAACGCTCTTTGGCAGTCGACCGAGTGCCGGCCTCACCTTCCAGCTGCCTCCGGGAGGTGAGGACGACAACTTCGGCAGCGGATGACAATTCTGATTCCAGGAATTGTCATGTCTCCTTGGCTACTTGCGAACCAACTGCAGCCACCGCTGCTGCTGCTGCGTAGTTACGGGCCGTTGGCCCAGCTCGTCGGCCTACCCCCACCCATGTGCCTTTTTTTGGCATCAGCCGAAATCGGTGGCGGCTTGTGACAAATCGTGGGCGGCCATCTCGGCGTCAGCGTGCATCAGACTGTCGAGGTGCTGCGGCCTTCACCTCTTGATCCGCTAGAGCCTTTCTGGCAGCCTGTGGTAGATGCGAAGCAGTCGGAGTAGTGCCAACGACCGACAGGGCCACTCTCAGCTTAACTAGAAGTCTCGACGTTCATTTAATTGTCGCGAGCTGCTGCAGCCTGCTTCGATCGGCTTGTGTATTTGTTGTCTGCGCCGCCGTGGCCACGCGTCCTATGAATTGCACCGAGCTACACATGTCTCTGTGTGCGCTGGTGTGTGTGGTGGAAATTATTTCCTCCAAGTTTGGACGAGAAGCTTACATGAAGACGAATCAGCCGCATGCAATGGCATGCCACGTGATTATGACCCATCCTCTCAAGAAATGTTATACCGGCTGCGTGCAGGCCGGGCAACGAGGCATTTGCTGCCGTCCGCTTTTTCAGGTGCATCGGCTCGTTGTCTGCGGCGATCGTGGGGAGCTGGTCGGAATACTGTCACTGTCTGACATCCTCTCTCGCATGACTCTCGATCCGTTGCTGTCCGGAGCGAAGTCCAGCACTGTCGCCGACGTAGCCCGGGCGGCGGCCAAGGCCGCAAACGGTGAGTGCGGCGGCTCTCCGCTCGAGACCTGTCCCTGTAATGTGCCATGCGATTAGCCCCAGAGTCTCTGTTGTCGCTGTCGTTGTCCCGAGATCGTGCAGCTATTCTCATTCATACTGACCCCGTCCTGAGCCCAACACTGTCTGCTGATGCCAGTGCTGGGGCCAGTGCAGTCGCCACCTGCTCGGGCTTGCCAACCAGCTCCGCTCCAACCACCGGCGAGTGCTCCTTACATCCGGCGGCGGCTTTGTTTGTAGGAGGCCACGCTTCGGCTGCTGTCAACGGAGTGCAGTGACGCAGCAGCAGAGCCGGCGAGTGTTTCGCGAAGCCGCTCGGCGGCGCTTCGAACGCTGGTTGATGCAACTGCCACTCCAGCCAGGCAGCGCTGGTGCAGATGGCCTGCGTGTGCCGTCCCCCTGCTGAATCTGCCGACCAATCACGTGCGCAACCGACGAAGCCGGTGCAGCTGCTGCAGCGGCCTCCCACCCAACTGCCGGTGTGGCAGATGCCACCGCTGCTGGCCGGGGGGGGGGGCGGACGGCGCTTCTCGCCTGCCCCCTCCCTCGCTGGGGGAGGGCTGTCATCGATGACGGCGGTCTGCTGTAAGCACCGCCTCTCGAAGCGGCAGCGAACCCGGCGTCGAGGCAGGCCGCCGCTCAGAGCGATCCTTCGCTCTGTGCTCAGAGCGCTGCACGTGTCCCTCCCTTGCAAGTAGCTCTGGCGCTTGCCGATCGATTGGCGCCGGCGGCGGCGTTGGACGACGGCTGCGCTCAGCCACTGCGACAGTTGAGATCTCTTGTTACTCCCGCCCCTCTTACTGTTTGTTTTCCTCAGTGGCTCAGTGCTCTTTTCGACGCACGGCCTGCTGAGGTGTCTTGCATCGGCCCTTCGGTGGCCGCATCGTGTGATGACACCAAGTGTCGTGATAGTGCTTACCCGCTGACGAAGTGACGCGCGAGCCACGCCGAGAGCTGACGGCTTGAAGGCGGCGCAAAACTCGAGGCGTGCGCACGGCACGACGTCGGCTCCGATGCCTTCGGCGGCCATTTTGAGCGTCTCGAGCGCGCAGCGCGAGCTGCCCTGGACCCTAGCCGATCGCAGCGGCGGCGTTGTTGTCTCGATGGGCGTGCATCGTCGCGCACACCGTAGCCTGCCTTTGAAGCGCCACGACCGAAGCTACCTACTTGTGGGTGGGCGCCACTGCGCTCTCTCACTTTCGCGTCGTCGTAAGGAGCTTCGTCTGAGGACGTGATGCTGTGACTCCGCTGCTACGGTCCGGTCTCCCTCCGTTCGGCCCCTCGGCAGCGCGTTGTTGTAGCACCAAATTTCTATGCTGCCAGTAAATAAAAGGCGAAATAATAGCTTCTAATGCACCGGCCGCCTCCGCATCGCTGCTGCTTTTCGTATCGAGTGGCTTAACCAGTAGAGAATGTTCGCGAGACGCCGTCAGCGAGTGTGCTTTTCTCTTTCGCCTTTAATTTTTCCATTTCTTTCGTGAATTTTTTTTACTTCGGAAGCTGCTTTCCTATGAAATTTTCGTTGGCCCACCCCAGGCAGGCGAGCTGGCGTCTCGAGCATGCCTGCGGGCGCCCGGAAATGTATGTGCTCACTCGGCGAAGTGGCTTTTATAGGGAGAGGGTCATGCCTGCGAGTCCACGTGCAAGCTCTTCGGTACGGCAGGGGAAATGTTGCGATTGCCGTTCTCGGCCATTGGCCTCAAAGACACCGTGCGGTCGTCCATTGCTGGCCATGGAAACGTGATTGTCAAATTTAATATCACTCGCCAAGTCTGCTGTGTGTGTGTGTGTGTGTGTGTGTGTGTGTGTGTGCGTGTGTGTGCGTGTGTGTGCGTGTGTGTGCAAGTCACAAGTCTGCTGTGCACTGGCTGTCGAGGTTGGCTCGCCAGCATGAATTGCTATGCACTGCGATGCAAAAGCTTGCTTCTACGGGTCTTGTGGATTCCGGTACTCATTACTTTGCTGCTGTCAGCTGTTCGAGCCTACAGCTCAGCAGGTCGATGGCTTCGTTAAAAGCGAGCTACTAGGCTGCGTGCTCCAGTGGTACTAGTCGGTGGGCTGGTGCTTGTTAATAATAATGATGATAATAATAATAATGTAAGTGACACGTATAGGTTCTTGTTAAGAATGATAACAATGAAATTTACACTATAGCTCCACAAGAGAAAGGCACTTTTACATATGCTGTTAAGAAAGTGTCAATTGGTTAGTTAAGGACTCCTGTGAATCTTCACTATTTCTGTGTACCCATTTGCGTGAACTATCCCACGCAAGCACCCTCTTGGTTTCTCTAAAAGGCAAGTGTTTCTAACCAATCTCTAGCGTCACAATATGAATTTCTCTCTGAGCCAGAGACTGCCACCTGAGGCCCTTTAAGATGCCAGCCTGTTCCTTTGCCTGCCACAGCCGCCCAAATATCTTGGTTGAGTATCTACTGCGTGTACTGTACCCGAGTGTATACTTACTTTCACACGAACCATGACGAGGCCTGTTCGAATACCTTTGCCGTTTGCAAAAGTATTTCCATCGGCTTATACACGTACTTGTCCACAGGCCCACGCGTGGACTCGAGCGATACACGCATGCATCATAAGGTCCCAGAAGTGGAAGTCGGCCTAACCTGTGACACAAAGGGTTAGCTGATTTTATAGTCTCATTTATTTGGCGGCAGAAGAGCCTTAACGGCTGTCACTGCTGTGGAAGCAGCAATAAATAATTGCCCGGCGGCTACGTGCTCACCCTCAACTAGGGTCAAGAAGTGGGTTCACTGGGCGCTGGTCCTTTCGTAGACTACGGCGGCTGCACCTGTTTACAAGTGGAAATGGCCAGGCGTGATACTGGACGCTGTAGTTACCAAGGCACTTCCGTATGGGTCCCAATACACATTTTTGTTAGCTTATGTAACAGCCTCATTTGTATAGCATCGGAAGAGCCTAAATAGCTATCACCACCACTTGCAGTTGGCAGTAAAGGATCGCCCACTGCAGGATTCGAACCCACGACCTCGGCAGTGAAGAGCGAGCACCTTGCCTTCTGAGCTATCGCGGTCCAGTGAGCAGATTACAGGCACTGCCACGAAATCTTGGTGTCACAACTAAAGAAATTAAACCCTCGAGCCTCCTTTGTTCGTGTAGCCAAGCAATAAGAGAAGCCTTAAAGACCTGTGAGAAAACCCTAAACCAAGTTGAATGTGAAGTCGCAAATTAGCAGCAGCACTGTTGCAAAATCAAAAGTGTGTGAAGCATAGAACGTGCCGTAAGCCGTTACGGACTTGCAAAACGACTGCCTATTAGAAACCACCTCCATGAGATTGCAGCCCATGTAAAATTAACTGCTACGAGCATGGAGATCTTAGCCTTGATCCTAACCATGGCTTTTATGAACGATCGATTAATGACAACTCTCTTTAACAATTTGAGCACTTCGGGTCAAGAGCTATCGTTAATTACTCCAGTAGCATACCTAAACATGAGAAAGCTGCGACGAGTAGACGTGGATACTGGGAGTGTGTCTCGGACGCCCGGGTATTCTCAAGTAAATTCGGTGTAGTACCGTCTACGTCTGCTCTTGCATCGCTTAGACGTCAATGTGTTGAGAAAGTGGCCACTCGACGTCACTTCCCGTGACTTTTGGTTATGCCACTCGAGGTCAAGGTTAGTGACAAGCGAATTGTGCCAGTGTATTACCACTGGCACAGGGCTAGACTGGATTATGGACGTCATCAGTACGAGATGTCAGAGTGTAAACATGTAAATGGCTGTCGGCATCTAGGGAGCCCCTAAAAGTATTCGGTACCTCTGGTTTCGCTCTTAAGCCACTTATTTTCACCATCTTTACGTTAACGTTCGTGTTGATGACAAACGCAATGGTGGCCATCGTATCTATGCCGACGAATCTCTAGCTCTACATACACTTAACTCCATCCAAGCCAATTGCTCATCTTAATTCTTTTATTGCCTACATCAACGACGTTCGCTTTTCGATGGCTAGTCGTTTCTTGAAGCTTCACCAGCCAGATTGGGTCATCCAGCATCTCTCCAGTGATGCCTGCCCGTAATTTAGACTTGCCCTTGGATGAGTACATTTCCCTCCACTGTCAAGTGTCTACTTCAGCTATGGAACAATGCCAAATCATGCCCTACCTAGAAATGAGTATGGCAGCCACACTAGTCATTCGTCTGTGACATCACATCTAGGTTATTGCGACTCCCTTTAGTAGGAGACGAAGAAATAATTCATTTCTAGCGTGAGCGTATAACAGCGGTTTCAAAAGATGCAAGGTCGTTGCAGGTAAGTGACCCCCCCTGAAGCCGGAAGATATTTCCAGACTTTCAGTGCACACTAGTGTAAGTCTTATTTCTTACTTGCCCCACCCCCAGAGTGGTCATGGGAATATTGATTTTGTTATGGGGGTAGGAAAACAGCCCTCTGCGATGCATTTCATTCCTGGTCTACCAAGAACGAAATTACATTAGCATAGAAGAGTTTAGTCATAGCATTGATACAATTAAAAATAATCAGCTTGCACAGCGCCCTAGGAGAGCCGAGTCTATTCCCGGACCCTAGATGCAGGTTAGAAAGGAAGCATATCAGCTGGTTAGCGATTACATGAAAACCGTCAACACACATGAGCTTATAAAGAACAATTCAAAACTTGCCAATAGCCAGTTCATAAATGCCTGATTGTGGGTTATATGTGAGTTCACTTGCGTTGGGAAAGAGCAAGCAATATTATAATAATTATAGCAATATTATAATTATATTAGATGGTTTAGCAGTCTCTTCTGGATAGCGGCAGAAGAGCCATAACGGCTGCCACCAGCGCTTGCAGTTGGCAATAAAGGATCGCCCACTGCAGGATTCGAACCCAAGACCTCGGTCGTGAAGAGCCAGCACCTTACCTCCTGGGCTATGGTGGCTCTCACCCCACCATCAAGGAGCGGCACAGATTAGTGCAACTCCGAATCTACAAACTCACTACACGGTCGCTCAAAAAAACCCTCCGGTGGCACCAAGTTGCCAAGCAAACGGTCTCTAATGATCATCGTGCATACTTTTAGGCGTGAGCGTATGCATTGCTTCCTGTTGCACGGCATGCGGAGCCGGTTTCGAGGGGTGTGGCTGATTATTGCAGACGGCCTTTGCTCGCTCGGCTGCTGCTGCTGCAGAGAGCGGGGCGCAGCCTTGCGGCATCGCTACGGCAGCTGCTTGCGGCCGCTACGGCACATGCACAGGCCGAAGGCGGAAGAGCGGCGGAAGAGCAGCGCGACAGACAGACAGACTATGGATTGAGCAGCCTGGGCGTTTGAGCAAAGTGGCCGCGAGCCTCTTCCGAACACTTCGGCGAGCCGCCGCCGCCGCGTCGACCGCCGCCAGGGGACGTGACCCGAGGGCACACCCCTGGCTGCGGTGGCAGCCAGCGGACTCGGTCGTCGCCGGCACGCTCTGTCTAGGCGTGATGCTGCGACAGGTTAGTAGCCAGGAAGTACATGGTCTGCCCTTCTGGGAAGCTGGCGCCCTGCCATTGCCACCGCGCTGCCGCCATCTCGCTGCGCAGCCGACGGCCGTTGTCGACCCGGTAGCGCTGCATGCTGTGTCTTGGCAAGTACGAGCGCGTCACGGGCGCCGAGAAGAATTCTGGCGGTGACAGAATGAGCTTGTGCGGTGCCAGCGGCACGACCACCTGCGACGCAGACGGCTGATCTCTCCTCAGGCCACCCAAGCGCCGACCACTGGCAGCCGCGGCAGCCGGCGTCTCGCGGCTGCCGCGGCGGCCGGCGAGGTGTCGTGGCAGCATCCGGTCGAGCTGGTGATCGTTAACGGCGTAGGCAGCTGCCTCTCCATGCATGTCTGCCGTCGCCGGTAAATCGTCGATGGGCGTGGCGGCGAAGATGCCGGCATAGCTCGCATACTCGGCCCTCTCACCCGGCCAAACGTCGGATCCGTCGTCAGCAGCTGCTCTCCCGAAACGAGGAGTATTTCCTAGTGCAAACCGATCAGTGGGCATCGCGGCTCGGCTTCTGACAATGCCGTTTCCGCTGCTGCGGGCGGTTTGCTCGCGACGCGACGGCTGTGATGAAGCCAACGATTGCGAGCAACGGCACTCGCCTGCCGATTGATGGCTGAGGCCGAGCGCTCGTGCTAGCTCGTGCAGCGGCGGCGGCAGCGCGTGGTGCTGGGCCAGTGAGAGTGCCATGCGGCCGTTTGAAAGGGCTCTTTGAAACAAAAATCGAGCATCGACCCTGCACTATCTGTTAGTCTACCCTATCTCTCTTTTGGTCAGCCTCTCTCTCTCTCTCTCTCTCTCTCTCTCTCGGAATTTCGTGCTCTGACTGACTAATTGTCTGTTGGGGCTCATGTGCATGGCCCTACTCATATTAAGGGTCACACGCTCGACCAAATTTTCTCCTACGCACCACATTTTCTTCACGCTATCATCGAGTGCAAGCATACACAAGATCAGGACTGACTGTCCACCGACAGGCATACGAGGACTGCTGTATAATGTACCAACCGATCCTAGCAAAGGCCAAGTCTAACTTCCATGAAAACATTGTTGAACCACAGATGCACAATCCAAAAATGCTATGTCGACGATCAACCATCTCCTCAACCGCACCCAGGTTAGCTCCTTACCCAGTGATCGCTGTGATGATCTAGCTGATCGCCCCTCTAGCTTCTTTGTCAACAAGCTAGACAAGATCAGGTAGCCCGTCCCTAAGATGGCAGCATCCTCCCTGGAATCATGTCCCTCAATTCCATGCAGCACCTCAATGTCTACATCCAATGTGGTCGCTGGTGACCTCATCCTGAAGATTGTGTCCCAATCTAAAAAGACAACTAGTCCTCTGGACCCTATTCCCACTTTCCTGCTTCTACGATGCATTGATCTGCTGCTGCCATGCATAACTAATATCATAATTGTGCCATTAGCCTCACTCCCTTCTACCGTTCCAATCAAAAACATTGGAATGAGTTACTGCAGACCAGCTGAACTCATATATTGAAACTTAGAACCTTGCTAGTAAGTTCCAGTCTGGTTTTAGAACTAGTCAGACCTTGGAGAGGCAGCATTGCTTTGGGGGTACAACGACCTACTTATGAATGCAGACTTGGTAGAGTCTCTTTGCTTGTTTTGCTCGATCTTTCGGCAGCTTTTGACACTATCGATCGCCAAGTTCTTCTTGAGTGCCTCTCATCTCGTCTGAACATCACTGGCACCGCACTGCAATGGTTCAAGTCCTATCCCAGTGGGAGACTCCCGAGTATTGAAGTGAATGGACAAAGATCATCCGAAGAACCTCTGATATATGGGGTACCTCAGGTATCTGTGCTGGGTCCAGTTCTTTTCACGTTTTATTCTCCCTTTTGCCGATGTGATTGTCAAGCACAATCTAGGCTTTCACTTCTATGCAGATGTACCTCAGTTGTACCTTTGCTTTGATCCCTCCTAGCCTTCGAGCATGTCGAATTCTCAAATCCCTTGCTGCCTGATTAACATTCACACATGGATGGCAGCAAACTTTCTTAAATTGAATGATGATAAAACCACCTCACTAGTTATGGGCAAACCCAGTGTGATTCAGAAATTGGAAAGGTTAATGCTCACGATCAGCTCTACCAGCATATGTCCTATTGAATTTGCACGAAATCTAGGCATCCTGTTCCAAAGTGACCTTCCAATAGACGACCACATCAGCTCCACAGTTAAGTTGGACTACTTTCAGCTACACAACATTGCTAAAATTCGGGCTTGTTTAGACGGGGGGGGGGCCACATCTAAATTGGTCCAAGCATTTGTGACATCTCGTCTCAACTTCTGTAACTCACTGCTTGCTGGTCTACTGGCCTGTGCAATCAGGAGCTTACAGCTTGTGCAAAACTCTGCAGCTAGACTTGTCTGTCGTGAGCGTTGCAGATTCCACATCACTCAACTTCTCTCCGACCTGCACTGGTTCCCAGTCAAGCAAAGCATCGACTTCAAGGTTTTGTCACTCACTTTTAGGTCTCTTCATTCTTTAGCTCCAGCCTACCTATCAGATCTACTGCCCCACCACGCTAAGCATCGTACTACCCGCTTTTCGGAATCTAACTGTTTACCAATACCTCGTACCTAATCATGTTATGCTTGTTGACATTGAGCATGTTACCACTAACCATTCTATTACGCTTCCTTTGCAGCAAATTTAAAGTGCCTAGAAAGAAATTGAGTTCTCTGATGGTGCTATATCGATTGTATTATTATTATTCTCTCTCTCTCTCTCTCTCTCTCTCTCTCTCTTAGCTTTTCCCTTGCTCCCCATCTCTCTGCCCTCTTTTCCCTTCCTATTTCTCTCTCTTTCTCTTTCTCTTTCGTTCTCTCCTTTCTGTCGTTTTCGTGCCCACAAGCAGACATGCCACGCAAGCAACTCACGCAGCCTACTTAGCAAGCAAGCCAGCGATGCTGCTACCGGTAGCATGATGCATCGAGCGGAAACGTACTAATGCACGCCAACCAACTAATGAAAAGAAACGCGGGCGAAGGAGCCGCTGCTGCCGGTTCATGGGCTGCAGTGGCGTCGCGTCCGAGAAGCTGCGCCGATGGCAGAATGGCAGCCAGGCGGTCCGAACCGGCTTGGCGCTAGTTCCGACCACCGAGTTAAGCCAAACGGAAGCAGCCGAAGCCGACGCGGGCCGGGCGGCGGCGCATGCGTGCACGCGAGAGCCGCCCTGACCCTGTGCTGCTCTCTCACTTACTGCTTGCCAATGAGTCCGGACGATAGGAGGCATGCGTTTAGAACGTGGTGCGGCTGTAAGCGGCGGCAAGACGCTAGGGCGGCAATGTGTGCTACAAAGACAAGATCTCGCAGAGGGTGCCTGCTACTGCTGCTGCGAGCTGTTAGGAAAAAAAGCAGTGCAGGCACCGCAAACCGGTGCAAATCTTGCTACGGGTTAGGCACGAGCTGAGCAAACACTAACAAACTCGAGCGGCAGCGCGCCTTCGGCGGCGACGGCGGCGGCAAGAACGAGACTCTGCCGGTGCGGTGTTCTGTTGAGTTAGTGAGTGGCCGCGAGGACTCGACACCTCGCTGACGCCGAGCGAGGGGCCGTCGGAGCGATCGATCGGGCAGTACCTGCCAGGACGCGGCTGCCATGCGACGCTGCCGTCGACGCCTCGTCGGGAGCGCCGGCAGCGGCACTCCGCCACCATTTCTCCCGGCGTTTCACGAGCAGCGGCTCAGTGCAGTCGTCGCTGCCGCCGCGCGGCTGCGCCAGCCGCGCGGCTGCCGCGTCCCGGCCGTCGGTGAGCCTGAGGATCGCCCTTTTCTCCTCGGTGAACTCTTCGCCGGCGAGGTTCGGCGGCCTGCCTCGAGTGAGCTCGTCCGACCGTGGGAAAGGTGTCAAGCCGACGGCGCTGGGTGCTGCCAGCTTGCGATGCACCTTCGGCGCAATGCTGGCGGCGCCGATCGCCAGTCCGGCCGAGGCTGACGGCTGGTAGGCGCCGCCAACGCTGCACGGGCCGGGAGGTGCGGTGGCGGCGGCCGCGAAGGCACCGCCGGCTGAGCCGCTGCCGCCACACTTGAGGCTGACTCCCTCGACGGCGAGACTGATGCCCAGGTATTGGGGCACGGTCGCCGGCGTCGGCTTGTAGATCAGCTCGAAGCGCCCCGTGTCACAGTTCCGGTCCGCTTTGCGGTCGATGAGTACTGCAGCGACGGAAGGAGCTCCCTCAGAGGGCGTGTCTCAAAGCAGCACAGTGGGAGCAGCTCGCCAAGAGGGGCGGGGCAGCGAAGCGCAGCGCAAGATGGCAGCTCTCACCTTTCACGGTGTCCTCGAGCACACCGGGCACCAGGTCGGCCGTGACGCGGGTCGTGGTCGCCATGCTGGGGCTCGAGTTGATCTCTATCAGCCAGGGTCGCAGGTCATCGGTCAGCATGAAGTCCGCTCCATACAACTCGAACGAGCTCTGTGTGAACAAGCCGAGCGAGTGTAGCTCGTGGGCAAGCACTCGTGTGCTCGGCACAGCCAGGTGCCTTAACGAGTCGCAGCACAGCACAGCCTAGCAAGAGGTGCCGTGCTCTGTCCGAGTGGGCCACTAATACACGTGCGGCCAGCAACTGGAGTCACTCTCACCTTCCGGTACTCGATGATATCCTGAGTGGTCTGCAATGCACATATGACAGCTTCCTTCATTGCCGGTAGGCACATTTCCGTAAAGCTTTCGCCGTGGCCCGTCATCCTGGTAATGAAGGACGCACACTCTTCAACATATATGTACAACTACATAGAGAACTTACACCATATGAGTAATGCTGCATATGAGCCAATGAGTAACGATGTATATATATATGTGTGTGTGTGTGTGTGTGTGTGTGTGTGTGTGTGTGTGTGTGTGTGTGTGTATTAAGGTGTACACAGCAGCAGCATTACTCATATGGTGTGTATATATATATATCGCACACAGGTATTTACTTGTATGATACGCTTAAACAAGCAGATATGTACCCTGGTAATCGTTTTTAACACAGAGCAATCGGTGGGCCGACTGCCACAGGACTCTGAATTTGCCTCGAGCGGTGAGCCTATCCTTCAACCTTTGGGTTAACACTTCCGGGCTATAAAGATCGAGCTATGGAGACTACTTTTCGTTCGAGGTTGAAGACAGGACTTTACAAACTCGGCTGTAAATTTGCACTTACACGCTTGTGTCGAATCCTGGAGCGCTGCTGCTGTGTGCTTATAATTGCAAATTTGATGCCGAGCCGAAACCATTTTGCCTGCAGCATTTAGCGACCGGAAAGCGTCTCCACTGCAGTACCCCACTGAGTTACACGGGTCCCGGCAAGTAGGGGAATCCCCACGAGTGGTTGCCACTGCGTCTTTGAGAAACCGTCAATGGCTGAAGGCATACGTGTGGCCTTCAGCAGTGGATGCAATATAAATATATATATCCTGCACATTTAGCATGTACATATATACTTACTGGTACACACACACACACACACACACACACACACACACCTGCATAAATAGAGTGAGTGAGAAAGGGTAGAATGAACAAGTAGAGAGAGAGAGAGACAGAGACAGAGACAGAGAGAAAGAGTTAAAAAAGGTAAAAAAAGAGTTAGAGAATGAGGTGGAGAGAGAAAGAGTGAGAAAGAGACAGTGTTAGAGAGAGGGATAGGGAGAGGAAGGGAGGGAGAGAGAGAAGAGAAGAGAGAGAGAGAGATAAGGGGAGGAGCTGACTAGCGGTGGGGCTGGGCTGAAACAGCTAGAAAATAAGGCCGAGCACAGCTATTAGATCGGAGTCCAGGGAGATGCCATGGCAGTATAAATCTCACTGCCGAAGCATTAATCGTACCCTATTAGCATCTATTTACGATTTTGCATAAAGCTGGCTGGCAGACAAGCACCATGGATGCAGGCTGACTTCACGAGGTCACCTCGTGTCTGGCATTTGAAGTTAAATAAAATCTGCATCGGGCTGAGAAGGTCGTGCAAAAATGCCACTGGAATTTTTGCCACAGGCTACCGGTCACCGTCAGCTCACCGTAAGTACGATTTAAACTCTTCCGATGACCACATGCTGTCATCAGGTATCGCCTTGGAGCGCTCGGGGTCCACGTCGTAGTGCTTTTGTATCGAGTTGTTGGACAAATGGATTGCTCTACAGAAAAAAAACATCAAACAGCAACTGGGTCGGCTCTGTAAAGAGGCTATCCAAAAAGCGGAAGCCTGAGCCACGACGGCTGCTTTTCGAGAGCGATATAAGAGGTGACCTCCTGTCTATTGGACCTCCACCGTGCCACCAGTCTACCAAAGATGGAACGACTTTACTTCCGCTGCTTAAGGTTCGGTGGGCAGCTGCCTTGGGGAGCCGACGAGCTGCCTTGAACCTCTCCGATCAGGCCGCTAGCTGAGCTGGGCCCGACGTCGGGCGTTTCGACGGCAGGGCCCAGCCAGCCACCATGCAGGAGGGCCGATAGGCAGGAGGCAGGTGAGAGACTTCGAGGATCAGAGCCCTGCCTTTCGAAGTGGCCAGGTGGAGGCCGAAGCGCCTCAAGGTCGATCTCATTTTTTTTCGATGAAAGGCGGCACCGTGCTCCAACGAACATCAAGAGGCTCCTCTCTCCATGCCGGCCGCGAAGGTTCAGCCAACCTTTCACCTCTCAACCTCCTCCCCCTCCCCCCCCCCCCCGATCGCCAGACGGCGCGGTCTCCCTCTCCTGTATGCGCTGCTGCTGCCGCGGTGTAAGAACGAGTCTTTCCGGGTCTTGGCTGTGTCCAATTCATGTGGCATTTTTAGCCTTCAGCATCCTGACACCCCATCTCCCACTAGGGATGATGTGATAGCCCAGCAGGTAAGGTGCTTGCTCTTCCAGCTGATTTCGTGGGTCCGAATGCAGCAGTGGGCGATCCTTTATTGCCAACTGCAAGTGGTGGTGATAGCTGTTAAGGCTTTTCTGCTTCTATACATATGAGGCTGCTAAATCAGTTAATATATATATATATATATATAACTTAAAATTTAAATGTTTGAATAATGAGGCGTCACGAGCGACCTTCTCCCGGAGTGCTCAAGAATTCAACAACGAAGGCCGTGATGCCATTCGTCGAGCTCGGGTCCTGCTAGGCAGGGTAATGGTGCTGCCTACAAGTGCTTACGTGCAGCCGAGAAGCCACGAGAGGCTCTTTTGAAGCTCTGCCCTAGCAACGTGATTGCTGGCAGCCAGCGGTTTGACCCGGTGACCCGGTTTGATACCGTGACCCGGCTCCCGACAGTCGGGCTGCTGCTTTCATGTACTATCGCTAACCGTAATCGATAGTCTGTGGGAGTGTTTACTTTTCTGCTGAAACACACCGGCTGCTTGGGGGGAGGTGGGGTGGTAGGGAGGAAGTTGGTGCAGCCTTCTTGACAACTACTCTCCTGCTGCCGACTGTGGCCCATCCTTTCCAGCGGTCCGGAACTGCTACTTCCGAGCTACTCACTTCCTCCTCGGCTGCCCTGCTGACTCAGCTATGCTCACTTTCTCTTTGCTGCGTGAGATGAAGTCGCGGTTGGCTACTGTATGCGCAGCGAAAGCTACTCAGGCTTTGAGTGCGCTACAGATAACCCTGGTGCGTGACACCCGCTTAGTCCTTGCGGCTTTGTTGAGTTACTGACGGCTTGGCTCTTCCGTACCTGGCTGAACTGCTGCACCAGTTCCAGCCTCCTCGTGCCCTCAGGTCCTGAATGGACCATAAATTAGCTGCGCCATTCCTTGGCTTAAAGATCGTTGGCTACAGAAGCTTTTACTCTACAGGTCCTTGACAGTGGAATTCACTTCCACAATTCTTACACACCGACGTCTACTCTCCTGCTGCCGACTATGGCACATCCTTTCCAGCGGTCCTGAGCTGCTACTTGCATGCTACCCACTACCTCAACTGCTCACCTGACTCTCCTATGCTTCCCACTTTTTCTTTGTTGCATGAGATGGAATCTGTTGGCTACCGAATGCGTACCGAAAGCCGCTTAGGCTGTGAATGAGCGCAATACAAGACTCTCCTGCACAACACCAACATAATCTTTGTGGAGTTACGGATGGAGATAGATTACGTTACATTACACTGCCTTCGACGCTGTCACCCGGCTTCCCTGCTGGGCATGCGCACTGCGCCCTACAGCAACGGCAGCCGAGCTATGTTTGCCGATGCGCCACTGCAGTGAGCCTTTCAGCAGTCAAGTGAAAGGATGAGCGAGGCACCCACCTAGCGACCCTCAATGCTCCTCGCGTGCCGCCGGCACAAGGCGGCTTAATCGCTACTCCCGGAGCTCCGGCCTTGAGCTCGTGCTCAAGGTCGAAGGCCGGGGGGGGGGGGGTCTCAAGGTCGACGGTCTCAAAGTCTCAAGGTCGAGCTCATAGTTCACGCGGGGCAGTGACAGCCAGCGGTCTAAAGAGCATCGAGGGTTGTTGCACAAGGCGCACAAATAAGGCGGCGCCGACGGCGAAGCGGGCGAGCGCTGAAGAGCACGATGCACGTTGCACTCACTCGTTGAAGTCAGTCAAGGAGAATTGCTTCTTGCAAAAGCGAAGATAGCAGTCCTTGTACCACCAGATCGTGAGCGGGTTCCAGTCGGTGACGAGAAACCACTGGCGGATGTCGAATTTGGTGTTGTGCACGAGCAGCGGCCGCTCGATATACTTTTGCACCACGTACTTGCTCTCCTTGCGCACGACCGAGTCGACGAGCTTCAGCATGTCGTTCAGTGTGTCGTAGCACGTGATACCTGCCCAGAATGCTCGGCTGCTGCTCTCGGGCGGGCGGCACGCTGCGCGCCCGGCTTGCTCCGAGCAAAGCCAGCAGGTAGGAGGTGGCCACAGCGGCCAGGCTAACAATCGCAGCACGCCGTGAAAGTACGCTGCTGCTGCTGCTGCTGCTGCTACTGCTGCTGTTCGCCGCTAAACAGCAGAAGTCAAGCAGTAAAACGCCAAGCCGATGAAATAGCGTAATTTTCTTTCGGTTTTTTGTTGCTGATGGAACGTTTGCACTTTTTCAACCCCGCCCCCAGCCCGGGCCAGAGCAGTACCACCTCTCTGTAATACCCTTCCTACGTACGTGACCGAGCTGACTGCGACCCCGGTAAGGCACAGAGCTTTACCTTAACACTTTTCCCGATCCGTGTGCCTGAGGTAGTGCCCTTGACCGCTTGTCCATTGAGAGTAGTCACGAATTCGTTTAGGGTGAATGGTGAGAGAATATGGAGAGAATTTGTCCAACAATCAAATGTCTGCTTAGGGTACTCTATAGACAAACATGTTAGCAATGGGATCTAAAGTTATGACGATTTCAACTTAAAAGGAAAAAATGATGTAAACCATGTCTAACCCTATATGTATAGGATAAGTATTGGAATAGCATTGATATACATGTCATCAAACATCCTGGAGCTATATTTTCTGCAATCATGGACATGTAGAGCCATTCTTATCCAAGCGAAATCAGAAATAAACTGCTGCAGTGATGAACGAGGTACAGCTTAACGATTTGAGTCAGAAAAATAAGTGGTACGTTACCTAGCCTGGTCAGAGAATACAGGGATCCAAGAGTGAGTGACAAAACCTTGAAGTCGATACGCCGCTTGATTGGCAGCCAGTGCAGGTCGACAAAAAATGGTTTGATGTGGCAACTGCTAGGCTCACGACAGAAAAGCCTAGCGGCAGAGTTTTGCACCAGCTGTAAGCGCTTTATTGCACAGGCAGGTAGATCAGCAAACAGTAGTTAACTAAGTTTAGACGAGATGTCACAAATGCATGGACCAAATTGGACATACTATCTCTGTCTAAGCAGGCTCGAATTTTAGAAATGTTATGAAGCTTAAGTAGGCAGACTGTTTAGCAGACACGGTCGTTTAGGGAAACAAGTATTAGCTGATTGAACAGCCTCATTTGCATAATGGCAGAAGAGCCGTAACTTCTATCACCACTGTTTGCAGCTGGCAATACAGGATTGCTGGCCTACTGTAGGATTCAAACCCGCAACCTTGATCGCGAAGAGAAAGCATCTTATCACCTGGGCTATCACAGCCTTGAATGTGCATACATGCACAAGCACGCATGCACACACATACACATGCATGCATGCATGCATGCATGCACGCAAAGACACCCCATACATACACGAGCGCAATCAAGCAAGAATGCACCTCGAACATATATAAATAAGCATAAAGATGCAGTCTGTCCACAGCACTGCCTCCAAAGGTGCTGCCACTGTACTCTGAAGAGATCGGCTCTGTTGAGCTCATCCGACACTGACACTACATGCCGACTTTGTATAGCTTTGGCAGCTAGACGCATGTTGCCATCAAGCCGCCTGACATGATGACTGACCTCGTCCCCGAGATTTGGCTCCGGGCTTGACGATCCAGACGTTCCGGACGCCGTCCAAGTCGAACTGGGGCCAGTAGCCGCGCAGTCGGCCGGCCACGAGCTCGCACTCGTGCAGCCGCGCTTTCGTTCCGGGAATTATTCCCCCGTTGCTTGAAAGGAGCAAGAAGAATCCACACTAGGCGGTGGCTCAAAGCAAAGGCAGGAAGGAGAGCATGGGAGCGCTCGCATCGACGCTCCCAATCACGAGCAACGATAGCAGTGGCTGAGGCTCGCTCTTGGAAGTCCCGGTGGCAGCAGCAGCGGAGAGCAAGTGTTGTGGCTCGCGGCTGCAGTGCCAGCTGCAATTCGTACGCGAGTGCAGAGAAGCGGTGAAGGTGAAAAACGACGCTGCATTCGAGGGCCGACCTTCGAGCAGCATCGGCAAAGGAGGCAGCAGCGCGGGTAAGGTATCGGGCAGCTGGAAGCATGAGCAAAGCAGCAGCGGCAAATGGCGGCAGCTGTTGCCCGCACAGGCCCCCCCCCCCCCCCCCCGCCGCAGCTACTAAAGCTGCTCGGCCAGGTCGGCACGCCGCTCACTGGCACAGGTCGTAGTACTGCTGCAGAAAGACGTCCCAGGAGAGCTGCAGCATCTCCCCTCTGCTCGTGTCTTCCAGATCTTCGTTCTCATAGAAGCTCATCCAGTGATGGCACTGCTGCAGGGCGACGTCGAGCAGACTCGCGGGCAGGCGAGGCACAGTCTTTTTCTTCTTTCGGCGCTCTGGGGCGTAAGAAAGAGTCTCGATCGGAGCGAGCCTCGGCCGGGACCCTCGCTTCTCTAACCCCACCACCCATCCACCCACCCAACTCATCCCCTCATCCCAGTCCTAGGCCGCTCCTCGCGTGCGAAAAGAGCGCCCCATTTCCTGGAAGCAGTGCGGTTGCCCACCTCTCCTGGGTGACTTGTTGGTCGCAGCGCCTTCCTCGGCAGCGGCGGCGGCAGCAGCAGCAGCAGCAGCTGATGCGGCGGCAGCATCGTCCTCCTCCTCGTCGGAGTGAACTGCATCGTTGTAGCCTTCTCGATGGCGCATGATCACCCAGCGAACGATGCTCATGCAGGCCGTCAGACAGTAGTCGTCTACAGATTGGGCTGGAGTGAGAGCCGACCCAGCCGATGCCACGGTGTCGCAGCCGATGGGTGGGCGGGCCAAAGCAGCGCTGGTGGGCATATTGGAAGCCATGCAGGCAGGAGTGTAGCAGCAGATCAAGAAATGGAAAGGAAGTACAGGCCTTGACCTCGCCAGGGGCAGGCAGCAAGCATAGGGATCGTACACGAGCCGCTCACCGTGCACGTGTGTGCCACGTGTATGTACCTCCGCCTGCAAGTCCACACACAGTCAGCAAGACTACGTAGGTGTCGTGCTAGAGAGGTTTCTACGGTGCACTCAAAGCCTAAGCGGCTTTTCGTATGCATGCGATAGTCAAAAGATTTCCCCTCCCAAAACAAAGGGAAAGTGAGAAGCATAGCCGTGTCAGATGACGACCGTCGATGATGGGCACAGCACAGAACCAGCAGCTGGCTTTTAGCCCAGGAGTTAAGGTGCTCGCTCTTGCTCTTCATGACCCGGTCACGTGCTTGGGTCCTGCAGTGGGCGATCCTTTACTGCCCACTGAAAGTGCTGGTGATAGCCGTTAGGGCTCTTATGGCTGCTATACGAACGAGGCTGTTCAATCAGCTAACCTTATTATATCGGACGGCTGGACAGGATGCGCCCGAGTTTGCAGCAGGAGACAAGATGTCGTTGATTAGGAATTATGGAAGCGAGTTCCACAGTCTAGGACCTGCAGATCAAACGCGTCTGTCGACAAAAGAAAGGAGAAAAATAACAAAAAAAGGCTAATTTATTGTCCAGAAAGGTCCCAAGAGCTGGTGCAGAAGATCAGCTAGGTATGATGAAGCCAAGCCACTGCGGACATCATAGGTCAGTGCAAGGATTTTGCATTGTATCGGTTGATCAACCGGGAGCTTGTTCGGAGCTGCTTCAGCAAAGGAGACATGTGGCCGAATCTCTTTGATTTGCAAACTATCCTTGCAGCCTCAGGCATCACCAGCTGTAGAGGCTAAAATGGCTTTTTTTTCCAGGCGCCCAGTCGAATTGGAATTGCAATTGAGCAGTCTAGACAGAGCCTGACAGCTAGTGAGATCACTAGCCGGCCACCACGGTAGGTAGTTCCTAATATTGGGACTGCGATCGAAGCCTGACTACGACGTGTCTGACTGTGGAAGCAATTTTCTGAATGACACCACTTCCAAACGTCGGGCCCTTCGGTGCGGTCCAAGGGCCGAGCAAAGCTCGATAGGGGGGGGCACAATGTCTACGCACAATTGCCGAGCTGGTTTGGTCTAGCGGTTAAGGTGCTCGCCCCGACCAAGGTCTGACTGAGGTCGTGGGCTCGAGCCCCGAGGCATATGTGAAGCGCCTGAATAGAGATTAAGTTCTCTTGGGGCGCTATATAAATGAATTCTATTATTATTATTATTATATTATTACGCACTTACCGATGAAGGCCCCCTTTTCTTCTTCGTGGCTGAGTCGATAACAGCGAGGGTAGAACGAGTTGTGGTCGACGTCATTAAACCATCGAGCATTTCTCACGTTCGTACACAGGCCGACCTTCGTTGTGAACGCACCATTCCGGCTGTAGTGGTTGACCATTTGCTGCTTCTTGAGGTGCCGAAAGTCGACATTGTCGCGCCTGATGCACCAGATGAAGGCAGGGGAGTCGTTCCTGGCCATTCGAGACTGCAACGTGGCAAGGTCGCAACATGTGACGTGTGCCCCCTAGGCTTCTTTCTGTCGTCCGTGATAGCAAGACAAAGTGCCAGGCCGGAAGCAGGCCAGGCCAGGCCATGCCGGAAGCGGTGGTGGCATGCACGACCGATGCCTCAGGGATGGCGCCATGGCGAGTCTTAAGCCTGCTCGGCGATTCTGCTGCACGAGTAGGGACGAAGGGACGAAGGGGGGGGGGGTGGGTGCCCAAATAAAGCTTCAGCAGCTGCTGGCCCGTGCTCCCTAAAAGAATGTCTCCACAGCCCGGTGCCCCCCCTAAGTTGAGTAGACCGACCCAGGTGGTTATTAAAGTTCTCGGGAGGAACTACCATACATGGAGAGAAAATCTAGAGGCTTGTTGGGCGATGCTCTAGCAGCATGCCAAAAGAGGGGCAATGGCCAACTTTTTTTTTTAGATAAACCGATGCCTCTGCTAAGCAGCCGGCCTTAGGTGGAATTGGATAACCATTCAGAGTTGGGGGTGCGCTACCTTCTTCTTTTAAAGAAACAAATTTCATTTCTAGAGTCGCTGAAGAGGTATCTGTTTCAGACAAGTTTAACACGGCCTGTCGTGTTGAGCCCCCACGAGAGCAGTTCAGGCTTCTACAAATGCGAATAATGCCAAGTTCTTTTACCATCCTGGTTGGTCCCAGGGGTAAGGTGCTAGCTTCTAACGACCAAGGTCGTAGGCTCGAGCCCTGCGGCATGTGCAAGGCGACTGGATTGAGATTAATTTAATGTAATGTATCTGAGTCCGTAACTCCACAAAGCCATACAGACTATGTGGATGTTTTGTACGCAGGAGAGTTTTGTATAGCGCACTCACAGCCTAAGCGGCTTTCGGTGCGAATTCGGTGGCCAACAGACTTAATCTCACACAACAAAGAGAATGTGGGAAGCATAGCAGAGTCAGGCGAGCAGTTGAGGTAGTGAGTAGCATGCAAGTAGCAGCTCAGGACCCCTGAAAAGGATGAGCCATAGTCGGCAGCAGGATAGTAGTTGTCGTTGTGTAAGAAATGTGGAAGTGAGTTCCACAGTCTAGGACATGCAGAGCTATAGCTTCTGTCACCAACGGTCTTTAAGTGGAAGAATGGAACAGCTAATATATTGTCCATACAAAACCCGAGGGCACGAAGAGGCTGAAACTGGTGCCACAGTTCAGCTAGGTATGGAAGAGCCAAGCCGTGGCAGGCCTTGTGGGTCAGCATAACTTTGCTCTGTATCAGTTGATCAACCGGTAGCCACCCTAGCTCTTTTAGCAAAGGAGACACGTGCTCAAACCTTTGGGAGTTGAAAACTAGCCTTGCAGCCATATTCATAGCCAGCTGCAGTGGCATAGTTGCTTTCTTTGGTAGCCCAGCCAAAAGGGAGTTACAATATTCAAGCCGAGACAGAACTAAGGAGCTAGTTAAATTTTTGCAAGCCACTGTGGAAGACAGCTCCTAATCTTATATAGGGATCAGACGTGATGGCTAGCTGTAGAGACAGTTTTCTGAATGAAGCTGTTTCAGCTTTTAAAATTTAGGCAGCTGTCGAAAACGACACCTAAATTTCGAGCACGTGGTGATGGTTGCACGACATCATCACCTATTAGAAGAGCAAAGCCTTTTAATCCAGCCACATGCTTAGGGTGTCCTATGAGCAGCAGTTCAGTTTTATTGTCGTTCAGTTTCAAGAAGTTTTCCGACATCCAGGATCGAATGTCAGCAAGGCAAGCATTCAGTTTATCAGTTGCTGCAGCAGATTCCGACGGTTTGAATGACAAGTACAGCTGACTATCGTCAGCGTAAAAGTGATATCCTATTCAATTGGCTTTAATCACTTTTTCCCAGAGGTTGAGTATAAATAGAGAACAGCAAGGAACCGAGTACGGATCCTTCAGGTGACCCACAGGTGACCCGTTTCGTGTGTGAGACCTGAGCCCACACGACACGGATTGAACACGATCAGACAAGTACGATTTGAACCACGCCAGTGCCTCGTCTGCCATACCGATCGTTGTTCTCAATCGTTCAAGCAGAACATCGTGATCAATGGTATCGAAGGCAGCTGATAGATCTAGCAGAGCTAGGGCAGTGACATTCCCGTCATCGTTGCCACATAGAATGTCATTGTTAACACGGAGGAGAGCAGTTTCAGTGGAGTGTTGCCTCTTGAACTCCGATTGAAATGTTTCTGACGTTTCATTCTTTTCAATATTTGCTACCAGCTGCTTAGCGACCATTTTTTCAAGAATTGTTGACAAGAAAGAAAGAAAGGAAGTTAAGCAATAAGAAAAGAGAAACAGCTCTCACTTCTGCTTCCGGCTGACCTATCGAGACTGAGTAGTGTAGATTTTTTGAACTGCATCAAATTCGGTACCTCAGATAGCAGTCCGGTTTACAGTTTAACTGTTTGTTTTGTGTATTATGCTTGAGAAAGTATGTATTTATTGACTTTAAACACTTCCTGCATGTGCCCATCGTCCTTTCGGCTAATGCTACCGGATTCACGGTCCTGTCGGCACTTGCTTCTGCTGCTATCATCTTGTCGTCACATGCTTCTGCGGCCAATGCCCTGTCGGTAAGTGCTACCACGTAGCCATTTGGTCGAAATCATGGTGCCATGAAGCCCTAGCCAATCCTAAAACCTCCTTATGGAATGCACGTCCAATGTGCGATAAACGTCTAGTAATATGCAATATGATTCTTGACGATGCCTTTGATTTGTTCAGGGTGATCAGGCTGAAATCCCTTAACTGCCCAACCATAATCGAAGCCAGTCCAACAGGCTTTTCTTTCTTTCATCCTACGATCAAATTGGCCGTGAAATAGCAATTGTCACGTGTTCCTTGCTAAATTTCAAGCCATTGGCAGTCTCTCCTCGAAGCAGACATGCGAACGTCTTGTACAGAGTCCTAATCATAGCTACCAATAATGGCACGACTCTTGTCATTTAAAGGCACCGAGACTTGCTCTATTTCTTATGCTGCCAAACTCATTTCTATTCTGTCTTTCAGAAATCGTCCCTTCCTACTGCCGGGTGATTAAAGCATTCGTCTCTATAACCCAACTGATCCCCCATACGTGCCGAATTCTGCTTTTTCTTGCTGCAGCAACTGATAAACTGAATGCTTGCCTTGCCGATATTCGATCCTGGATATGAGTAAATTTCCTTAAACTTAACGACGATAAAACAGAGCATTTACTCGTAAGACAACACAGCGTGTGGTTGGACAAGAAGACTTGCTCTTTTAATGCCTGATGCCATTGAGCAACTATCACCACGTGCTCGGAATTTGCTGCCTATATTTTGAAAGCTTCGTCAAGAAGACTGCCTCCACACCTAGCTACCACGTCCAATCCGTATCTAAGATTACGGACTGTCTACAACGGTGGTGCTCGTGAAAAATTCATCTAGCTCCCTGGCTCATCATTGTCTCGGCTAGATTATTGCCGTTCCCTTTTGGCTGAGCAACCGAAAAAAGCCACTATGCGACTGCAGCTAGTGATGAATATGACTGTCAGGCTAGTTAACAAATCCCTAAGGTTTGATCACATGTCTCCTTTGCTGAACGAACTTCGACGGCTTACGGTTGATCAACGGATACAGAGTAAAGTTCTTACACTGACCCACAAGACCTGCCTTGGCTCCCCAGCTGTACTGCTGCACTAGTTTCAGCCTCGTCATGCCCTCAGGTCATCTATGGACAGTAAATTAGCTGTTTTATTCCTCTGCTTAAAGATCGTTGGCAACAGAAGCTTTTACCCTGCAGGTCCTTGACAGTGGAATTCACTTCCACAACTCTTACACAACAACATCTACTCTCCCACTGCCGACTGTGGCGCATCGTTTCCAGTTGTCACGAGCTTTACTTCCATGCTACTCACTACCTTAACTGCCCAGCTGACTCAGCTACGCTTCCCACTTTCTCCTTGCTGCATGAGAGGAAGTCTGTAGGCTACCGAATGTGTACCGAAAGCCGCCTGGGTTTCGACTGCGCGATACACAACTCCTCTGAACCCCACTCCCCGAACCCCTCTCTGGAACACCCACTCAGTCTTTGTGGCTTTGTGAGGTTACAGACAGGACACATTACACTAAATTACATTATCAATCTATCACAGCCAAGGACAAGTCCACCTTATACAAAAGCATAGTAAAATCACAGCTGCACAATCCAAATGCTTATGTCGACCATAAACCATCTCCTTAGCTGCATCCAAGTTAGCATCATACCTAGTGACATTTGAAGTCATCAATCAAGCCGGTCGTTTTTCTAGCTTCTTGGTCGGCAAGAAAAAAAAGCACATGCCCAAGGTGACACCTTCCCTGGAGTGTTTCTCCTGCTTTTCCTCAATGTCTACCTTTAATTGCGCCATGGCTACTACCTCCAATTTCGTCGTTAAGGTAACCACTAGCCATCATGACTATAGTTTGCCTTCTGAGATGCCTAGAGTCGTTGCTGCCATGCATAAATAACATGGTAAATCTGTCATTAGCCTCGGGTCTGTCCCAGCATCATTAAAGAGGATATTGTCAGTTCTCGGAAGGATGACTTAGGTAGGATCTCTCAGCTAGCTCAGCTAGCTCTGCTGGATCTCTCGATAGGTTTTGATAACCAACTGATGACCACTGATACTTCTTGAGTGTCAGCTGCTTAAAGGCATCGCAGGCATCGTGTTACAATGATTTAGGTCTTATCCTAAAGGGAGCGTTCAGAGATGCAAATTATCAGCTATAATCCACTGAGCCTTAGAAGTATGGTGTGCCCCACAGATCCATTTTAGATCCACTTCTTTTCACACTGTGAGACATACTCTCCCTATTTCCGACACAACCAACAAACCTAATCTAGGCTTTCACTTTCATGCAGAAGACACGAAGCAGTATTTGTGCTTAGATCCTTCTAGCCTTCTACAATATCAAACTCTCTCAGCTCCCTTACAACATGCATTGCTGACATTCGTATTTGGGTGGCAGTAAACTTTCTCAAATTCAACGACGATAAAACCAACTTGCTTACTGTTGGCAAAAAAAAGAGTTACTCAGAAACTGAAAGTCTAACCCTCCAAATCGACTAGACGAGAGTGGTTTATTTTTCCCCAGGGTAATTAATAGGTTTGCCTGTACATGATTCAATGCACGTAACTAACGAGGGGTCCATAACTAAGCAACGATGGTGAATGCCTTCTTGAACACTTTTACAAGCTTATTCAAATACTAGAGCTCCCTGCCTGAGGACACACTTCACAGGGTCATAGTAGAATAACAAGCCTATTACTACAATCACTTCCGGAAGTACTGGTTGCCATCGTGCCACGTGCCGGATGAATGGACTTTCTTGCTTTAATTAGTAGAAATGGTACTTGGGGTGCTTTTGCTTGCAAGTCCAAACATGATACCTGCTTGTCATTAACTATTGCCAACTGCTTCTCTTGGCAAATTTGACAGTGCCTAAATAGATATTGATTTCTCTTGGGGTGCCATGCACGAGACTTACTAGTATTATTTTTCTATGACGTCATGCTACGGGTGAAATTGGGTTGCACCAAATCAAGGTCAAGTTCAGCCCTTAAGGCATAGTCTGGCTACAGGCATGCTCCCAGCAGCTTTTATAACGGCAGCGTCTCGACGGCGCTGCTGCTAGTTAATGTGCCCTTCTGGAATCATCCTCCCTGGAAATAAGCTCTTCTGCAGAGCGAGCATGCGCCATCAGCCTCTCTCTGGCTTAGAGCAGCGGCCTCAGGATGAGCCGCGAGTGGCACTGTACCCACACGGTGTTGCGCTGCAGTGTGTGCAAGACTGCGTGCGTAGGGGGAAGTTAGACAGATGCCCGGCTCGTTAGGCCTCATATAGGCTGCAGCTGCTACTGCCCGAAAGCACTCACCATGATTCCATAGATGCCGTTTTCTTCCTCCCATGGCTTCACAGCCGGTTCCTCTGGGGGCGAATCGTCTGAAAAACAGCGGTGTGAGTCAGCCGGCAGTCACTGTAAGAAGTGACAGTCACTGTAAGAAGTGACTGTACGACTGCCAAGCAGCAGCAGCCACCGGCAGCGCTGGAAACCGCTCTCGGATGTGTACGAGAGCCCCCCTGTTTAGTTATATACTTCGATGCAGCCGGCCATGGGGGCACCTTAATAGGGACAACAATAATACACGGACATTCGCCCAGTGCCCTCATGTCAATTGGTTTGTAATAATTCGCACAGTGTCAGCATGCATATGCATGCAAAGAACAATTACTGAAAAAGCCCAATTCAGATGGACCTTATCTGTCGGGGTTATGAATATCACACGAGATCACCGAATCGCTATCTTCATCAAATTACTGCTTCGGAGTGCACTAGCTAATTGTTACCAGCATCGTGACGACATGGCTGCCGGTATGGACCAACTCCACAGCTGGCACTTTTCAAGGGAAGTGGTTTCCCACATTACAGCTAGGGAACAGTTGATCGGAGCCAAAAAGTTTAAGCATGATACCCCATCTCCGATGCATGGATTGCAATTGTTGGGAGGATTTGTACCTGCTTAGGCTGCCTATTGCCAGATGATCCACCCTAACATATCACTATCTGTCTTAGACATCTTAGCAACATTTCTGTGACTAACCAGACTTCGACGTCAGCACCACGAATTTGCCAACACCAAATTCAATCTGCTTTCAAACATACGTGTGCTTAAATATAAGGTCAGCTCAATATAATTATCTGTCGGAGTGCTGATGCCCGTTGAGGGCACAGTGGGCGTCTGCATTTTGACCCGAGCATAGCCAGTGTCCTGTTTTTAGGGGCTAGTGCCTACAGACGGTCGTCGGCAGACACAGATTTTAAACAAACGGGGAAACTTTTGTTGCAGGTACGCGCAGCAATTACTGTTTTCTGTGGCATATCGAGTAGACGGATGCATTTGCTACCAGAGACAAGGAGTGGTCGGTTGTAACTGGAGCTGTGAAGAAACCCAAATTGAACGCCGGTGTTTACTGCACACTACTTTTCACTAAACAGGACGGTCTTTATGTCGAATAGTGCTGGCCACCGTTCGCTGACTGCACAGGGACTGGCTGGTGGGCAGAGGGCTGGTGTGGCTGCAACGACTGCTAGCACTAAGCAGGACTGAGACGTGTCTTGCTGTGACGTCTGAGACCATTCGGTGTGGCTATACGATTCTTGCACGGGTATGCATCTATCTCTACTTCAAGTACCCCCATTAGAGAAACGGCTGACAAATATATTTCATCCTAATTCTAGATGCAAATGTAAAGCCCTAGAAAGAGATTAAGTTCTCTAGTAGCGTTAATTATTATTATTATTATGACTTGTCTTGTGATTTGAACCATTCATTTCACGACAGTTATTTCAAAACTTCCCTATGCTACACGTGTAAGTGCAGAAAGATCATGCAAATAATAAGAAACAAAAAATAAATGGAGTATCACAGGAAGCCGACATGAGCCGACTGAGCAGCATGTCAACAAGCATTCGTGCAATGAGCAGCAGCAGCAGTGCACAAGCTTTCTCGTGAGGGCAAAGACCGGTGAGCAATACATTCAAGAAGTGCATTTCCAGATCGGCAAGCTGTCGCAACCATAAAATTGCGCGCGCGCGGAGGTTCTAAGCCAAGGCTCAAATAGTTTCAGAGTAACGAACATAAACCATGATGAGCTTACCTTCTGCTCTCTGACTGCTGCATACAGAGGATAATATGCTTTCATCTCAAAGAGTCCACAGCGATGTAAAAGTATTTAAGGATAAGCCACGCTTAACAGTCTATTCCGTAGCAACAAGGATTTGAGCTACTGCAACCAACACAGGAGCAGGCCCCAACAGAACGAGGCTGAACTTACTGCAAAGCAATTTTCTGCCACGAGGTATAAATCAAGTACTCGCATCAAGCCATCTGAACCAAAAACTAAACTCAAATCAAAAGTGCAATTGTGGCAACGACTTGCACGATTTATTCCTTAGTCAGTACAGCAAGTACTACAATGAAGGAAAACCAATCCTTCCGATAAAGTTCATATACCTACAGCATGTGCCACCAGAAGCAGCAATAGAATGCAGATATGCTCGCAGCAGTGCAAGCTTGCTGAGATGGTATGGGATCATCAGAGCCAGCATGTCGTTCTGCCATCCATACACATGGTGAAGCCATGAGCAAGACCATGCAGACAGGTATTCAGTCACGCACACCTAATGCGTGTGAAATACCAATAAGAAGTTACAAAGTTTCTTCCTATTCCTAGCATTGCCAATCAAATGCCACAGGAGAGTTTAATCAGAAGCAACAGCACGGGGGGGGGGGGTTGGTGGCAAACCGAACCAGTTACCAGCTGAGGCTAGTGATTGCATCACAGAAACATTTCAAATGAACGTTTGCAGATCTATATATAAGGGTTTCGGCAGGAGTAATAATTTAGGTACAGCACCACATGGTCAGGCACGTTGCTCAGTCTTTGCTGACATGCCACCGGCATAGCTTAATATTAGATTGTACAGGCTTGCATGTTCGGGAAAACAGCAGGCTTGCCTCACTGCTTGGGAGAAAGCACCATGGAATACCCTTCTGTGAGCTGACACCGTCTGAGCATGACGTTATATGGCTGCATGAGCCACTGGATCTTAGCAGACCGTCACAGCCCAGGTCGGGAATTTGAAGCCGGAAGCAGATAGCTCCTTATTGACCTTTGCAAGTTAGAGGAAAGCACTAATGCACTTCTAGTGCTCTATAAATAAGGCTGTTTAATCAGGTGATCGTTACTTCTTATGGGTAGCAAGGTTGGTAAATTTTTGGACCACCGAGTACACTTCCCTGCATGGAAAAAAGGGCATCCCACACTCAGTAAAAACAGTAAGACCTAGTCTACATCTTGAGCATTGACACATAAGTGGTTACTACTGTCTAATTTTCATAAGATACTCTGTACCAACAAGCAGATATAGCTGGACAGACGACCTTGGTTGAATCACATCACTATGTCTTACCGGTCCCCTATGGCAAATGGTTTGCCTACCATCGGCAAGGATTCAAAGTGAAAACATATATGTATTTGTCACTACCACAAGATCATTCTGGCCAGCAAAACTGCCATCAAATTGTTGGCTGCACCACACTATCGAAAAAACTTCAAGGCAAAGTGAGACATATGCATATAATCTTCTGTACACCAAAAAATAAATGTTTTGGTCATGAAGGCATTTCTCTCACCGGGTCATTTTCCTGACCCATAGTAAACTGAACAGTCCTTCGATTGAAAGAAGTTTGGGTGGCAAAGATTCGGTTCATCATTGTCAAGCCGCCCAGCTTGATGTTGTGATGCCAACTAGATTCTCTCTAGGATGGGTTAGTTCAGGAGTTCGCACGATGCCAACATCCACGGATGTGCTATCCATAGGTTTAGTAAGGAATCCCACCATGTTTAGATCATTGAGATCGGTAAGCCCTTGATAGCTTTCGACTGTAGACTGATCGCTAGCAGCTCAACCACTAGGGGCAGCCCAAGTTCTCAACCCCAAAGAACAGCGCTGACCAAAGGAAATAGGTAACTCAACTCGGTCCTGCTCGAATCTACCAAGAAAGCCGGTAATTAAAGAAGTTTGACATGTACTTTCAGACTGCCCAGCTCAATGGGGGATACTGTACTTTCACTCAAGCCTCAGCACGACGTTGACAGCTGCCTGGCTAGCATAGACAAGACAAGAAGTTTTGTTAAGATTTCAAAATTTCCACTCATTTTTTATTTGTCCTTTATTTTCGAATGTCATCAGATACGTTTGGCTGTAGTCCGGGGCATCCTGCCAAGCCAGGCGAATGCAGCAGGTTAACCAATTAGCCCAGGCCACGGCCTGTAGCCTCGAACTGGAACCGAGTCACTTAGTAAGTAAACCGGACCTAAGCAATGGATGGCAAAGCACTAAACTGGCTCAAGTATATAATGGTTCCCCATGCACCAGCCATGCATAGTGTATTATAGGCACCATACAACCTGGTCCTTGCTAACAGCCCACTGATTAAATCAGTTCCCTCTTCCAAGTACGACGACTACCAATCCAAATAGAGAACTGCATGGTCAGATCTTGGCAGTGGCTCGAGACATGCTGCCCAAAGCTGATTAAAAAAAGCTACAAACCAGGCTGACCTACTCACCATCGTCACCATCACCGTCATCATCGTCATCATCGTCCTCATCGTCATCACTAGAATGCTTCTTCTTTGAATGTGTTGACTTCTTTGGTGCATCTTCGAGGCGGTAAAATTTCTCTATCCATCCGCGGCGCCGCATAGACTCTCGGACATGAGGATATGGCCCCGCAATTGTAAATATGTGTCGTGCCTGTGGAACAAGATAACATGTAGACACTTAATATGGAAAGTGCTACCTGTCAGGCCCTGGGATCGATAAGCATCAAAATAAATGCAGCATGTGTATAAGGCATCTTCATTAAGCCATCACTGGGAGTGCTGACATGGAAAACAAATGTGCATGCATACATGTGCCAAAAATTTATGCTTAATACAAAGAGAGTTTTGTCTCTATGCTAGCTCCACACCTGCTCGGCCTCGAGTATGAAATAAAACACATGTCATAGTTATGACCTTTTCCTATGAGAAATCATTCACCAGGCAAGGCGGCCATGTTGAGAGAAAGCCAAAGGCAAATAAACAGGAGTATTGCAATGCCACATAACCAAAAGACGTCGACATGAGAAAGAATCTTAGCTCTTTTCAGTACTTCTCTGTTCGAAAAGCAAGATGCTGATGATGGCACTGTTACAAGGACTTCACTGCCGAAATCATCAGTGCTTTCTTTCTCTCTCTCTCTCTCTCTCTCTCTCTCTCTCTTTCTCTCTCTCTCTCTCTTTCTCTCTCTCCGTGAGTGTGCATGTGTGTGTGTGTGTGTGTGTGTGTGTGTGTGTGTGTGTGTGTGTGTGTGTGTGTGTGTGTGTGTGTGTGTGTGTGTGTGTGTGCATGCATGGATCACAAGATCTTCACTAGTCCTTCCGGATTGGCCCAATGCACTCCTTGTCAGAGACGAGCAGCCAATTCACTACGACCCCAGGATGCATGACAACAGAAATAGGACCATAATATGTAATAGTAATCAATATTAGTCAAACTACCACCAACACATGTCAGGCTCAACATAACAGTAGGGTTGAGATTTCCGGATCTGCTTTGGCAAGGTTGATCTACCACTGCAAGAGACGTGCCTTGATTGCCTGTTCGGCAATCTCCTTTGCAGCTTGCAGGCGTTCCACGTTGCCGCTGATGTTGGCCAGCTTTCGTGGCTTCTTGATCGGTTCTTCTGCTGCTGCTGACGACGACGATGGGGTGCACCAACTGTAGGGAGTCTGTCTACCAAGAGCTGCCTGCTCTGGTTGGAGGAGACCATCAACTCTCGAAGAATCGGTGCCTAGAAAATTAAATAATTTAATATCTTAAAGATTAGGGCTGATTTTTTAAGTCAGCGATTCCAAATACCAAGTAACATATGTTCCAGCAGTAGTAGCTATCCCAGAGTCTGTACCGGTAACTTTCATAGACGTTCGACAGCCAACCGAGTAATTATCCAGCACGTGTCACGAGTGCCTCGAAAAGTCGATCCTCACTCTTCATGCCTGTAGCGTAGTTCGATCGCACTGTAAGCTTCAAAATGCACTTGCCAGCGATTTCCTCACTGCTCAAAAGCTGGCCCCTGCCATAGCATACACTGAGTGCTCGCTCACCCAAGGCAGCATTTGCAAAGATGCAGTGAGTTAAGAACAGGCGTTGACGGGGTAAGTACTGGTGAATGCACTGTTTCTCACATCCGAGTCAGAGCTTTGGCTCACAAGATTGATTAGGCATACCAATGACTTCTTCGGTTCTTAATGACAATAATACATTTACATAGCACCCTAAGAGAACTGTACCTCTTTCTAGGTACTTTAAATAGGCTGTAAAGAAAGCATGACCAAACATGCAGTCTCAACATGCAAATATGGTTTGTGGTAACATGCACAGTATGACACGGCATAAGCCCCCCAAAGAAAGATCACAAGAACCCAGTAAATACTGTGAGGAATAGGTAAATTTTTAGCTTCTTTTGAAATATCGTCGTCAAGTCAGGGGGTGTCGTGACGTCATCTGGGAGTGAGTTCCAGGCTTTGAGAGCATACGAACTACAGGCACGATTTTCAAAAGATTCTGGTTCGCTCGAGGCATAGCTGAACTAAGTGAAAGGTCATTTAGAAAATAAGATACCCAGATACAGCTAGCCGTAGCGGCACATTAGGTAAGGTGATTGTTCTTGCCGACCTCGGTCCCCAGGTCGTGGGTTCTAATCCTGCAGTGGGCGATCCTTTATTGCCACTAGTCAATGCTCTTCTGCTGCAATACAAAAATAGTCTGTTAAATCAGCCAGTATTTTTTTATTTCGAGCAGATACCACGGGAGATATGCTGGCCGAGCTGGTTTCGAGCATTAAGCTTTCCAATTAAAAAGTCAAAAAATAAGTTTTCCCACAACTAATAACCTGGTTTTATCATCATTCAATTTGAAAAAATATGCTGCCATCAAAGTGAAAATGTCAGGAATACATGCAGCTAGGGAGCTGAGAGAGTCTGCCGCGCTAATAGGCTGGGAGGGATAAAAACATAGGTACAGCTGTGTGTCATTTGTGAATAAAAGTGAAAGCCTAGAATGCTCTTCTCACTTATTCTCTTAATGCTGAGGTGCTGACAATCCATAGCCCAAATCTCGTTACCAGCTCAGAATGGCATGGCTCAGTGGTGGGGTTTCCTGAACACAAGTAATCGCCAAGTACAATACAGCTAGGCAGCATAGCCACAACCGTATATCCGCCTGGTTTTCCATGCGCCGATCACCACCTAGTTATATTAGATGCACGCAGTATGACCAGCGCTCTCGAAGTCACACTTGCAGAGTGCGACTTGTGCTTTTGGCTGCTTCTATGGTAGTGGTGGGCTCAAAACCTACTTCACACTCTGCTCCTTGCAGCTTCATCCAGGTGAATCTTCCTTCAAGTGCTTACATATGCGCATCCAGGATCATTACAGGAAGGAGCCAAACCTCCACGAGATTTCCAGAGACAGCCAATCACAGGAAGGCAAAGAGGCACGTCAGACTGCTGGCCAGACCCTTTCCAGTCGGTCCACAGGTGGGTAGGGGGGCTAACCCCCTTCCAATGCCCCTGTGCGTCTTATGCATGTAAAATAAAATAAAAGTACTTGCATTTGCTTCAATTAGTAATAATAAGCTCCCTAAGAGAACTAAATTTCTATCCACGTTCTATACAACTGGCTAAAAGAAAATCGCTATCAAAGGGCTAATAACAAGAAAGGTATGAAGCGTGTAAACAACGAACGAGTATCATGCATAGGCGAGCATGTTAAAGCAAACGAGAAACACTGAGGGTCGCCAGCAAAATTAAAGCTGTTATTGCTCTTCTGCTGCTACAAAAATGATACTGTTAAGTCAGCGAGTATTTTTTTTTTATTTCAAGCAGATACCACGAGAGATATGCTGGCCACGCCGGTTCATCCGAATAAGCCAACGTTAATTTGTTGTACGACCCAAATGCTACAGCTGTGCAAGATCTACACAAAAGCTTGATCTTAATGGGAATGAAAACGACATGCCCAGAAGAAGCTACAGATCCAGCCAGCCCGTGCAGGCACTGCCAGGCAAGACTAGTCGGAAAGATCGTGGCTGCTTCGGTGGAGCCGAGCTCTGGTACTGCAACCTTGTTCCCCATGTCAAATATCCAATTAGGCTGGAGAAAGGGCAGCAATTCTCGCAGTCCACCAGGCTGATCAATTAGAAAGATTAACACTAACACCGGCTCTGCCAGCATATGTCATGTTGAATCTGCACGAAATCTAAATGTCCTGTTCTACAATGACTTACAATTAGACAACCAAATCAGCTCCACAGTCAAGTCTGCCTACTTCAGCTGCATAAACTTTGCTGTAATTCGGGCTTGTTTAGGCAGGGATACCACATCTAAATTAGTTCATGCATTTCTGACATCCCTTCTTGACTTCTGTAACTCACTGCTTGCTGATATAGTGGCTTGTGCATTAAGGTGCTTACAGCCTGTGCAAAACTGCAGCTAGGCTTGTCTGTCGTGAGTGTCGCAGTTGCCACATTACACAACTTCTCGCTGACCTGTACTGGCTTCCAGTCAAGCAATGCATCGACTTCAAGGTTTTGTCACTCACTTTTAGGTCCCTTCATTCTTTGGTTCCAGCCTGTATCTCAGATCTAATCCCCCACCAGGCCAAGCAACGTACCACCCGCTTTTCGGAAACGTTTACTTATACCTCGTACAAACCTCAAATTGTTTGCAGACCAGTTCGTACGCTCCCAAAGCTTGGAACTCACTTCTGACTTGCGACACAATATCTCCTGACTTGACCAGATTCAAAATAAACTGTAAACACATCTATTTATTAAAGCATTTAGTGGGTCCGTGTGATTCATCCTTTATATGCTTATGCATGCTGACACTCACCAAACCATACTTGCATGCTGACCCAGTGCATGTCACCCTTAACCATGCTATGCCTGTTGTCATTGAGCATGCTACTGCTAATAATTTGATCGTGCTTCCTTTGCAGCAACAGTAAATTGCCTAGAAAGAGATTGAGTTTGCTGAGGGTGCCATATCAAATGTATTATTATTGTGTTTATTATAAGCACATACAGGAGCTACGGAATTCTACCCGAGCTTTACAACTGGCTCTAGCTATGATAGGTGAAAAGCGTTGTCATTCAATGCTCTTGACGCAGCTAGTCTGTCCTGGTCATCTTCTCTAGGGCACAGAACAGCTGCTCAACAGGCGATAAGACTACCTACCAAAAGGCTATCATGGATACAGTAGCTGAGCCGAATTTCTCACTGCCACTTACAGTAACGCGAGCGATTCGAGTTTTATAGGCAGCTCTCTCTCTCTCTCTCTCTCTCTCTCTCTCTCTCTCTCTCTCTCTCTCTCTCTCTCTCTCTCTCTCTCTCTATATATATATATATATATATATATATATATATACTATAGGCAGCTCAACCACACTAACATACACTCCCACTCGACAGCTGGTGCTGGGTTGCTGATAAGCTACAAAAAAGTTATATAGAAAGTAAAGGTCGACCAAGTCACACCTTCGTTTATGAAGTGGCTTTCACCCTACTCATGGAGTGCACAAAAGGATTGCTAAATGCACGAATCGAACGCGTTGGGCCATCTAAAAGTGATATGCATGCAAATTCTGGTGAGCCGTGATGGCACACTAGGTAAGGCGGTTGCTTTTCACGACCTCGGCCCCGAGGTCGTGGGTTCGAATCCTGCGGTGGACGATCCTTTATCACCACTGCAAGCGGTGGTAATAGCCGTAAAGGCTCTTCTGTCGCTATACAAAAAGAAGCTGTTTAATCAGCTAGGATTTATTTACTTATTTATTTATTTAATTCTGTGCAAGCATGCACTATGCTTTTTATGCAAAAACGCATAGCAAAGCTGATAAGCCGGCATTGAATGTTGTTCGTGACTAAGCTGACTCAAAGTATGCACACAAAGAATGGCTTTCTAACGCTCCACGGTTATGAGCTCTCAGCTCGAAAGCTGAACGGCGATTACGAATTATGAGCTTGGCCACCGAATTATAACTGGGAGCCACTTATGAGATAGCCACGATAGGCTGAGGCTTATCAGCAGAGAGATTTATGATTAAGTATGCACGTGATTATTGCACGGCTTAAGAACTGGCCGTTATATAAGGCATGGTCCTGACTGAAGCCGATATCTTGGAGTAACGGTCTGCCGGTGGGTGAGTATTAGCACTGCCTGTGAGCTGCTGAAAGCCTGGGAACAAGTCGGTTGAAAGTCACCAACTGTATTTGAAGTAAAGAAGAGGCTAATTTGTGTGTACTTTTATAATATGGTGCTGTCGTACAGAATATCTAACGCTGTGTCGTTATCGTTGGCGTATTGGGAGCATAAGGTCTTTGCACATTTGTAACGCCGAAGGCTCGGCTGAGTAGGCTTGACCTGCTGCTTACCTAAGCGGCCTAACCTAACCCTAATGCCGGTCGGTGCTCGGCGCCTACCCACAATAAGCTGACCGCCACGAAACGGGCGCAATGACCTACTTACCGTTACTCAAGGGGGTCGTGAGTCCACGGCGGAACTGGAAAGTGAGACACTTTGGGGATTTTACAGAGCTTTATTCTCGAGCGCACAAAGTCGCTGGGCGTCTAGCTCAGTTTTCTCTCCACCCTCCTCGGACGCTCTCAACGGCACAAACACTCTTTCGGAGGGAATACGTCTCCACACTGAGTCTACTTACGTCTATAGTGGGGAACGACCAAAATAGACAGAGCCCGAACCGGAGCCTAAACCCTAACCGGAGAACTAGGACTCCGTTTCCACCTGGCAGCAGGAATAACGCACACACGCACACACACTCCCTAGAACACTCTTGCAGGGGAAACACGTCTCCACACTTGATAATAATAATAATAATGCACTTGATAAAGCACCCTCAGATAATTCAATCTCTCTCTAGGCATTTTACATTTGCTGCAAGGGGAAATGCAATTGAATGGTGAGTAATATCATGCTTGATATACAAACAAAATGAATATCATGGTTAAGGGTGACATGCACAGGGTCAGCATGCAAATCAGGTTAGTGGCAGCATGCAGTGTCAGCATGCATAAGCACACGAAGGACGAATCACAGATACCCACTGAATGCTGTCCTAAATAGGTGTGTTTTTAAGTTCTTTTTGAATGTGGTCAGGTCAGGAGATTTTCTGACGCAGGTCGGGAGGGAGTTCCAGGCTTTGGGAGCATACGAACTAAATGCACGGTCTCCGAATGATTTGAGGTTTGTATGAGGTATTTCTAGACTGTTGGATTCCGAAAAGCAGGTGGAACGATGCTTGGCCTGATGGGGGAGTATATCGGAGAGATAGGCTGAAGCCATAGAATGAAGGGAAGTAAAAGTGAGCGACAAAACCTTAAAGTCAATCCGTTGCTTGATCGCCTGATCGCACATGCTGGTAGACTAGTAAGCAGTGAGTTGCAGATGTCGAGACGGGATGTCACGAATGCATGGACCAACTTGGACGTGGTATCCTCATCTAAACAAGCCCGAATTTTAGATATATTATGAAGCCGCAAATAGGCAGATTTGACTGTGGAGCTGATATGGTCGTCTAACGAGAGGTCGCTTTGGAATATGACACCTAGATTTCGAGCTGATTCAAAAGGAGATATACTGGCAGACAGCCAATTTTGAGCGCCAGCCTTTCAAATTTCTGAATCACAATGGGTTTGCCAATAACTAGTAAGTTACTTTATCATCGTTTAGTTTTAGAAAATTTGCTGCCATCCATGTGCGGATGTCATCAATACAGGCAGCAAGTGAGTTGAGTGAATTTGAGGTGCTCGAAGGCTGGGAGGGATCAAAGCAAAGGTAACACTAAGTGTCATCCGCATAGAAGTGAAAGCCTAGATTGTGCTTGGCAATCACACCAGCAAGAGGGAGAGTATAAACCGTGAAAAGAACCGGACCTAGCACGGAGCCATAAGGTACCCCATATTTCAGAGTTACCTCAGATGATCTTTGTCCATTCACGTCGATACTCTGGAGTCTCCCACTGAGATAGGACCTGAGCCACTGCAGAGCAGTGCCAGTGATGCCCAGGCGAGATGAGAGGTGCTCTAGAAGAACTTTGTGATCGATGGTATCAAAAGCTGCCGAAAGATCGAGAAAACAAGCAGAGACACTCTACCCATGTCTGCAATCCTGAGTAGGTCGTTGTATACCGTAAGCAATGCTGACTCTGTGGAGTGATTAGCTCTAAAGCCAGACTGGAACTTACTAGCAAGATGTGAGGTTTCGACATATGTGTTCAGCTGGTCTGCCACAACCCGTTCAAGTGTCTTTGATAGGAATGGTAGAAGGAAAACTGGGCGGTAGTTGCTTAAGTTCTCTTGGTCTAGTGTCACTTTCTTGAGAAATGGTCTGACTACAGCTTTTTTGAAGGGTGCTGGGACATGACCTGGGGCTAATGATGTATAAATGACATGCATTGACTGACTCATTGTCTCTTGTGGCTCATGTGCATGGCCCTACCCACATCAAGGGTCACACACTCGACCAGATTTTCTCAGTCAACTGCACTTTGTCATCACCAATTATTACCAAATCCTGCTTATCTGACCACATGCAGATCTCATTTAATCTACAGTGTGTGCCCACATCCTCCTCTAAAATAACCTGTGAATCGCGAAACCTCAAGACCCTTGACATCGATGCTGTCCGTGCGAGAATATCTGCTTCACCTCTGCTGCTCAATCCTCCCTCCGATCTGTCATCATTGGTAGATAGCTACAACACAACACTAGCTGACACGCTCGACGAGTTTGCACCTCTGACAAAGCGCACTGTGTGCCCCCGCCCAGACGGCCTATGGTTTACCACAGACATTAAACTAGCCAAGTCTACTAAACGAAAGCTTGAAAAAGCCTACAAAAGTTCCGGACTAACTGTCCATCGACAGGCATATGAAGACTACTGTAGGTCGTACCAATCGATCCTAGCAAAGGCCAAGTCTAGCTTCTATAAAAACATTGTTGAATCACAGATGCACAATCCAAAAATGCTGATGTCGACAATAAACCATCTCCTCATCTGTTCCCAGATTAGCTCCTTACCTGATGATCCTAGTGATGATCTAGCCGATCGCTTCTCTCGATTCTTTGTGCAGAAGATAAAAAAGATCAGGGAATCCATCCCTGCGATGACAACCTCCCCACTAGAATGCTGTTTCTCGGTTCCTGGCTGCACCTCAATGTCTGCATTTAAGCAGGTCACTAGTGACGTAGTCCTAAAGCTCGTATCTCAATCAAAGAAGACAACAAGTCCACTGGACCCTATTCCCACTGTCCTGCTCCTACGTTGCATTGATCTGCTGCTGCCATGCATAACGAACATAATTAATATGTCATTAGCCTCAGGTCATGTCCCAGCACCTTTCAAAAAAGCTGTAGTCAGGCCACTTCTCAGGAAAGCTACACTAGTCCAAGAGAACTTAAGCAACTACTGCCCAGTTTCCCTTCTACCATTCCTATCAAAGACACTTGAACGGGTCGTGGCGGACCAGCTGAACTCATATATCAAAAACCTCACACCTTGCTAGTAAGTTCCAGTCTGGCTTTAGAGCTAATCACTCCACAGAGTCAGCATTGCTTACGGTATACTTAGGAATGCAGACATGGGTAGAGTGTCTCTGCTTGTTTTGCTTGATCTTTCGGCAGCTTTTGACACCATCGATCACAAAGTTCATCTAGAGCACCTCTCATCTCGCCTGGGCATCACTGGCACTGCTCTGCAGTGGTTCAGGTCCTATCTCAGTGGGAGACTCGAGAGTATTGACGTGAATGGACAAAGATCATCTGAAGTACCTCTGAAATATGGAGTACCTCAGGGCTCAGTGCTAGGTCCGGTTCTTTTCACGGTTTATACTCTGCCTGTTGCTGATGTGATTGCCAAGCATAATCTAGGCTTTCACTTCTATGCAGATGACACTCAGTTGTACCTTTGCTTTCATCCCTCCCAGCCTTCGAGCACCTCAAATTCTCTCAACTCACTTGCTGCATGCATTGATTACATCCGCACATGGATGGCAGCACACTTTCTAAAACTAAACGGTGATAAAAAACTAATAATAATTATGGGCAAACCCAGTGTGATTCAGAAATTGGAAAGGCTGACTCTCAAAATTGGCTCTGCCAGCATATGTCTAGTTGAATCAGCTCGAAATCTAGGTGTCATATTCCAAAGCGGCCTCTCGTTAGACGACCATATCAGCTCCACAGTCAAATCTGTGTATTTTCAGCTTCATAACATTGCTGACATTCGGGCTTGTTTAGATAAAGATACAATATCGAAGTTGGTCCATGCATTCGTGACATCCCGTCTCGACTTCTGCAACTCACTGCTTACTGGCCTACCAGCATGTGCGATCAGGCGATTGCAGTTGGTGCTAAACTCCGCAGCTAGACTTGTCTATCGTGAGCGTCGCAGTTGCCACGTTACTCCACTTCTCGCCGACCTGTACTGGCTACCAGTCAAGCAACGGATTGACTTCAAGGTTTTGTCGCTCACTTTTAGGTCCCTTCATTCTATGGCTCCAGCCTATCTTTCAGATATACTACCCCATCAGGCCAAGCATCGTACCACCTGCTTTTCGGAATCCAAAGCCTGGAACTCTCTCCCGACCTGAGTCAGAACATACCCTGACCTGACCACGTTTAAAAGGAACTTAAAAACACACCTATTTATGACAGCATTTAGTGGGTCCCTGTGATTCGTCCTTGATGTGCTTATGCGTGCTGACACTGTGCATGCTGCCACTAACCACATTTGCATGCTGACCCTGTGCATGTCACCCCTAACCATGTTATTCATTTTGTTTTTTTGTAAAGCATGATTTTACTTACCATTCAATTGCATTTCCCTTTGCAGCAAATGTAAAGCGCCTAGAAAGAGATTTAGTTCTCTGAGGGCGCTTTATCAAGTACATTATTATTATTATTATTATTATTGTTAACAGTCTAGAAATACCTCGTACAAACCTTAAATCCTTTGGAGACCTTGCATTTAGTTCGTATGCTCCCAAAGCCTGGAACTCCCTCCGACCTGCGTCAGAACATCCTCCGACCTGACCACATTTAAAAGGAACTTAAAAACACACCTATTTAGGACAGCATTTAGCGGGTCCCTGTGATTCGTCCTTGATGTGCTTATGCGTGCTGACACTGTGCATGCTGCCACTAACCACATTCGCATGCTGACCCTGTGCATTTCACCCCTAACCATATTGTTCATTTTGTTTGTTTTTCAAGCATGATTTTACTTACCATTCAATTACATTTCACTTTGCAGCAAAAGTAAAGCGCCTAGAGAGATTAAGTTCTCCGAGGGCGCTTTATCAAGTGAATTATTATTATTATTATTATTATTATTATTATTATTAGTTATGCATGGCAGCAGCAGATCAATGCAACGTAGGAGCAGGACAGTGGGAATAGGGTCCGGAGGACTTGTTGTCTTCTTTGATTGGGATACGAACTTCAGGACTAGATCACTAGTGACCTGCTTAAATGTAGACATTGAGGTGCAGCCAGGAATTGGGGAACAGCATTCTAGTGGGGATGTTGTCACTTAGGCTACTTACGTCTATAGTGGGGAGCGACCCAAATAGACGGAGCCCGAACCGGAGCCTAAACCTTGACCAGAGAACTAGGACTCCGTTTCCACCTTTCGGCAGGAATACCCCACACATGCTACCTCAAACAGTCTTGTTGAGGAAACACGTATCCTTACTTAGGCTACTTACGTCTATAATAGGGAACGACCCAAATAGACGGAGCCCGAACCGGAGCCTAAACCCTGACCGGAGAACTAGGACTCCGTTTCCACCTTGCGGCAGGAATACCCCACACACGCCAACCACGGCAAGTTCGCACCGGCAACTTCTTATGCCAATACCACGTGCTAGCGCGCACACACAAAATAAGAAAAAAACACAAAATGCTAGCTCCGGCGCGATACGACCGTATTTGGTGGAGTCCACTGAATCCTCCTAGGGCTGCCTTGTCTTGTTCCGTACATCGCCGGCCGACAGCCCGCCATCCTCCCTCGCTTTCAGAGAAACGAGTCCGATGGCGTCGAAGCTCGGAGCCGGACAAAAGACCCAGAGCGAGCGTCGCTCGACACTTAATTACTTAGCTGAGACAATGGGGAAAGAGCTTAGTGGTATAGGGCCAGACACCGGGGCCCATTACGATAAGGAATTAGTACCGTCACTAGGCCACTGGCATGGTACCTCTGTCCAGCTTGAATGGGTTCCAGACAATTATTTTTGGATAGAGTGATGGCGGAGGTTGACAGGCCAGCCAGCATCAATCAGCAGCTCCCGCGGGTATCGGACCAATTCTAAAGGCCGAATCGCCACCGTTGGTCTCAGAGCTTCTGGCTTGCTCTTAAGCTCTTGCTCTCTAACCGCACTGGCGCTCCTCTCTGGCTCACTACACCAGGACTAAGGAGTTCTTGCCCTTCGCCGAACAGCTCTCGTTCGCGCTAAAATTAAGCCTAGGCCAGCAAGGCGCTACACATTGGAGTATTGCGCCTCCAGTGAATCGGACGATCTTAACAGCGTCCCAATGTCACAAACGTAAGATACATATAATCCTGTAATAGTCAACAAGGGTTTTTAAAATCTTCATAATCCGAGAGAAATGCAGGTCAGTCAGCTGCATTCAGAAAGTATCGCTCACCAAAAGAGCACGAATCATTTTTTGAAGTAGTGGCTGACACCGCTGCTTGTACCGCAAGGTGACATAGTCGACTGGGATCCGTGATTACACGCGAGAGGCATCTGTTATTTACCTGTACATGAGCTTTTAGAAATGAGTAAGTTGGCATACCGCTGGGCGATACATGTTAAAGTTGGCATGTACCGGATGCGCGGCTACTTGTTGCGATCCGGCCGTCGCCATGGCTATCGGTCAGAGCCTCAATGGCTGACCCGGGATGAATGAACGGAAGTAAGCCAAGAAGATCCAGCAACGTAATTTAATTAAAAAATAAAGTCAATATTATTTTTATTGCTAATAGTAAATACAATCAATCAGTTAAGGTGGGATGCGAACAGAGCAGTCAGGTCAGCAGGCTGCTATGGCCTGCTGTAGATATACTCAAAAAGCATAGTGCCTAAGGTTTTGTAAGCTAAATTTCTAATAAAATTATGTCAAGTTTTAAGTTTTTTAATTCTACAGATGTACTTTTATGTGATAATGCTAATACTAGTAATTAGGGCTATACATCATTGTGGACGCAGAGGCTCGTCGTACCTTTTTACGGCAGGGTTTCCGCTCACTCAGCCGCAGCGGTCCGAGACCGCTAGCTTTTCGCCAGCTCTCGGCCTTTGAGGACTCATCATTTCGGCGCCTTTAAGGTCAGTCCAGTTGCTTCTAAAATAGGTTGTGCGGTAGACTTTGCATTATAGTGAATGAGTTTGTGGATCTTATAGAACTGCCTGGCTGGTGGGAGGGCTTGCGAATTTATTAATAGTCATAATAATAATAGAAATAGACTTGTTCAGTAGCCACCAGACTTCATCTCACGCAACAAAGAGGAAGTGGCAATAGCAAAGTCAGGAGAGCAGTTGAGGTAGTGAGTAACATGGAAGTAGCAGTTCAGGACCGCTGGAAAGGATGGAACTCACTCCCGACTTGCGTCACAACATCCCCTGACTTGACCACATTTAAAAAGAACTTAAAACACTTATCTATGACAGCCTTTAGTGGGTCCCTGTGATTCGTCCTTCATGTGCTTATGCGTGCTGACACTGTTGAATGCTGCCACTAACCACACTTGCATGCTGACCCTGTGCATGTCACCCCTAACCACGTTGTTCATGTTGTTTATCAAGCATTATTTTAACTCACCATTCAATTGCGTTTCGCTTTACAGCAAATGTAAAGCGCATAGAAAGAGATTGAGTTCTCCGACGGTGCTATATCAGTTGCATTATTATTGTTATTATTATCATAAGGATGCGCCATAGTCGATTTCTCTAGACAGTCCCCGAAAACAGCAAATATCGTAAAGTTGGAAGGCCTTGGAATGGGCTGTGCTTGTAGTAAAACGTCCGAGGCCAAGGCTGGGTTGATGCAAGGCTGCACCTGGATTTCGGGCAAATTCCAAATTCGATAAGTAGGTAATTTACCATTCAGGAGCCTTATCTGAAGCATTTGTTTAATCCCCCAATGTGATACAAATAGATGAAATGTCTAAAAAACCGTGTAGTATTACTGGCTTTTTTTAAATCGGAGAATATGTTGGCGAATAGACTATCCATATTTTGTTATAAGCCTGTGAGTAGCACTACTATAGCTGTCCAATGGGATTCACTTAGGTAACCCACTGCAGACCAAAGCTCTTAGCAGTGCTTTAGTGCAAGCTTGTGCAAATGTGAGCCCGAACCTTAATTGTAGAGGGCACGAGTATTTTTACTATGTAGCACTGACTGCATATAGTTGCAAGGAGTATGTGAGACCTTCTTGCATGTGGCTAATCTAGCAATCTAGAATTAAAGAGCGTATGCTTAGGTATGTTTAATTGACATATTGACTTACTGGCAGGTCGCATAAGGTCAACTTTAGATCCCTTCGTAGCCGAAGCCTTGCCTGGGCCGGATCTCTTGACAGCCCCCATATTGCAATGCTTGTTTCATCAAGCATGGTCTGTAAGTTCCATGTTCTGGCCGGTGGAACTAGTTGACCATGTAACTCAGTTATTAATGCATCAGCTTGGGAATTCCAAAGTTACAGGTTTTGATGCAGCCGAGGTCAGTTGATGTGAATGCTTATAAATAAATAATAAATAAATACTAGCTGATTTAACAGCCTCTTTTTGTATAGCGACAGAAGAGCCTTGACGGCTATCACCACCGCTTGCAGTGGCGATAAAGAATCGCCCACCACAGGATTCGAACCCACGACCTCGGGGCCGAGGTCGTGAAAGGCAACCGTCTTACCTAGTGAGCCATTTCGGCTTTATGTTAACCCCTTGCATCCCCCTCACTAGGCCCTGTTCAAATTTGTTTAGTTAGTCTATCCTAGGCCTTTGGGTTCTGTGTATTCAAATATGCAGTCGGTGCAGGCAAGGAACTGCTCCACTACCGAGCTGATGTTCCCGGAATGATTGGTTTGAGGGTACAGTGGCTGCTTTCCAGTAGCTGGCAAGGGTTGCCTGTAATCTCTGTAATGGCTGTTTTGCTTTGACCACAGTGCAAGGGGATTTCGAAAGGGTCTGCAGCTGCTGTTGGGCTTAACAACTGTGTCATGCAGTCATCGAGGGGTCAATCATTAAGGGGTTTCAGGATGCTGTTTTAAGCATGCATAACTATAGGTGAGTGGTTGACTCGGTTCGAGACGGTATACGAAGTTGATGACTCAATGAAAAGGAAATACCGCCTGTTTCGGCGATTTTTGATAAACTTGGATATAAAGAACTCTTTAAAACTATTTCCTGGGTTTGAACTCTCTTTAGCTTGCCAGATGCATCTATTAAATGAAACTACCTTGTCTAGTACATGCAGATTAACAAGGTTTTTTATCGTGTCAGATGTTTGTCAAGACTTGGGCAGCAGTTTTGTACGGTTCCACAGCTCATTTTTATCCGGAAATATAGTTGGCTGGTTTTTCACTCTAACCGCGCACTGTTGACTTCTTGGGTAGTCTCGAACCTGGTCTAGTCTGTTTATTAACAACGGCGGATGTCTCAGTTCTTGACCATTCTTGAAGAAGTGCCAAAATAGTTGTCGAGATGCCTTTCTGAGTGGGGGGTACTTCAATCAAAGAAGACAACAAGTCCACTGGACCCTATTCCCACTGTCCTGCTCCTACGTTGCATTGATCTGCTGCTGCCATGCATAACCAACATCATTAATATGTCATTAGCCTCAGGTCAGGTCCCAGCACCTTTCAAAAAAGCTGTAGTCAGGCCACTTCTCAAGAAAGCTACACTAGACCAAGAGAACTTAAGCAACTACCGCCCAGTCTCCCTTCTACCATTCCTATCAAAGACACTGGAACGGGTCGTGGCAGACCAGCTGAACTCGTATATCGAAACCTCACACCTTGCTAGTAAGTTCCAGTCTGGCTTTAGAGCTAATCACTCCACAGAGTCAGCATTGCTTCGGGTATACAACGACCTACTTAGGAATGCAGACATGGGTAGAGTGTCTCTTCTTGTTTTGCTCGATCTTTCGGCAGCTTTTGATACCATCGATCACAAAGTACTTCTAGAGCGCCTCTCATCTCGCCTGGGCATCACTGGCACTGCTCTGCATTGGTTCAGGTCCTATCTCAGTGGGAGACTCCAGAGTGTTGACGTGAATGGACAAAGATCATCTGAAGTACCTCTAAAATATGGAGTACCTCAGGGCTCTGTGCTAGGTCCGGTCCTTTTCACCGTTTATACTCTCCCTCTCGCTGATGTGATTGCCAAGCACAATCTAGGCTTTCACTTCTATGCGGATGACACTCAGTTGTACCTTTGCTTTGATCCCTCCCAGCCTTCGAGCACCTCAAATTCTCTCAACTCACTTGCTGCATGCATTGATGACATCCGATCATGGATGGCAGCAAATTTTCTAAAACTTAACGATGATAAAACTAACTTACTAGTTATGGGCAAACCTAGTGTTATTCAGAAATTGGAAAGGCTGACTTTAAAAATTGGCTCTGCCAGCATATCTCCAGTTGCATCAGCTCGAAATCTAGGTGTCATATTCCAAAGCGACCTCTCGTTAGACGACCACATCAGCTCCACAGTCAAATCAGCCTATTTTCAGCTTCATAACATTGCTAAAATTAGGGCTTGTTTAGATAAGGATACCACGTCCAAGTTGGTCCATGCATTCGTGACATCTCGTCTCGACTTCTGCAACTCACTGCTTACTGGCCTACCAGCATGTGCGATCAGGCGATTGCAGCTGATGCAAAACTCTGCAGCTAGGCTTGTCTGTCGTGAGCGTCGCAGTTGCCACATTACTCCACTTCTCGCCGACCTGCACTGGTTACCAGTCAAGCAACGGATTGACTTCAAGGTTTTGTCGCTCACTTTTAGGTCTCTTCATTCTATGGCTCCAGCCTATCTTTCAGATATACTACCCCATCAGGCAAAGCATCGTACCACTCGCTTTTCGGAATCCAACAGTCTAGAAATACCTCGTACAAACCTTAAATCCTTTGGAGACCGTGCATTTAGCTCGTATGCTCCCACAGCCTGGAACTCCCTCCCGACCTGCATCAGAACATCCCCTGACCTGACCACATTTAAAAGAAACTTAAAAACATACCTATTTAGGACAGCATTTAGTGGGTCTTTGTGATTCGTCCTCGATGTGCTTATGCGTGCTGACACTGTTCATGCTGCCACTAACCACATTTGCATGCTGACCCAGTGCATGTAACCCCTAACCATGTTATTCATTTTGTTTGTTTTTCAAGCATGATTTTACCTACTATTCTATTGCGTATCACTTTGCAGCAAATGTAAAGCGCCTAGAAAGAGATTAAGTTCTCTGAGGGCGCTTTATCAAGTGCAATATTATTATTATTATTATAAGTCCAAAAATTCTTACTTCACATCATGTTGGCACTACCAAAAGCTATCTTTCAAATATTGAAACTGTTTCCAAACTCACTTGAAACCGATGAACAGACTGTTTGCATGTTTTCATACCCAGAAGGCTAAGTGAGGTGGCATCATGCACAATTTGCAACATTTATTGCTGCCTCTTATTAATCCTAGCTTGTGGTAGCATTTTTCCACATCGATATATCAGAATTCTTCAAGATATGAGATGTGCAGATTTTTCGTGCCGGCATTGTGTATACGTAATTACCATATTTTATCTTGCACAAGCCCATTTTCTCTCCAAAATTTGGGGTCAGGTAATCGAGAGTGGGCTTATATATGTGTGGGTGGTTCCTTTTTTTTGGTTTTAATATTACACTAAGCAACGATTACTTCCCGAAGCTGTCGGTCAGAATAGCCAGTTCGTTGGACCCTGGAGACCCGAGACACCTAGCTGAGTTGTAGTCATTAATTAATGCTACTAGATGGGAAGCTAACTGACTTGGCCTTGGTTAGTATACCGTGAGAAGTATCCTGAACTGAATTTGGTGCTCCCTGGAAGCCTGCGAGACCCTTAAACAAATGGTTAATTTGAGCATGTTGCTTTTGCTAGTAAGTATGGGTCACCAGTTTTTAGAAAGTGCATGCGGTTAAGTGATTTCTTGAGCGAATCGCCTACTTCAAAGTTAACATTGTATGAAGCGACCGTTTACTGTTGGTGCTGTTACTACTTTGTCACTTCATTATTTTATTGCTCTTCGTTTTGTGTTAGGGTTCAGGCTTCGAACCCACGACCTCGTTCGTTAAGTGTGAGCACCTTACCCGTGGGCCAAGACGGGGCGGAGGGGGGGGGCAGAAGCGCTGTGTCTGCAGTAAATTGTATGTGATTTCTCATGCATGTGGGATCACGCATATACACTTTTCTTGCCTATCAGGGAGTTTGTTTTTAGCCTTGGCAGCTGGCATTATTTTAAATTTGCCAGGAAATGCTCGTGGTGAGTCCACGATCGGCACGGTTTGTCACGGATGATGCTGCTCCATGGACATTTTTGTGACAAATAGCCGTTAGACTTGGGTTAGGTGAATCTGTCCCTGAGCGAGGAGCTTCCCCTTCCTTGTCTGCTGCTACTGCTGCTGTTCCCCTGCAAGCAACCGTAATTTTTCATTCTAGGAAAGTTCACTACTGGCCACATGGCCTACTGTTTGCAGACCCGGCGACTTGAATGCGCCTTCATGTCGCTGAAGCCTAAGAAGGTTGACTTTGATGTCGCATGGCCAAAGTTATTGAAAATCGTCGGCTCTGTGATTGCCTGCAATAAAGTAGACAGGGAAGTGTGGGTTAACAGCTTCAAGTATCCTTTCTGCTGGTAAACTTTCTTCGGTCATTGCTGCTGCCGAGCTTCTCAGCTTATGTTGTTCAAACAGATATACAGATAGTTTTGTGTGTGCAGTTACTTAAATGAAACAACATGCAACCTTTTAAACAGTAAATTTGCATGATTACACGTTCCTTCGTCCAGCTCGAAAATTAGCAAGATCGTTGTAGGAGGTTGGACTAGTCGGCCGTAATGTTTGTTCATGTCTGTGCACCTTTAGCCCACCAGTCAGCCCAATTTCATAGGCGACACCGAAAGTTCAGCGACTTGTGACAGTTTGCCTTATTTCAGACATTAAGGGATAGTGAGGCTCAGAAACTGAGCTAGAACAGTTAACTATAAGTATTTGGCATTCATGTACTGCAACTTTACAACTTATATTTGTGCACCTCTTTGTCCTCGAGTGTTAATTGTATTTACTTTGTGCACCCTTATTTCCAATAATCATAACTTAGTTAATCTTGGTGTTTTGGATCTGGTTATGCTTCGTGTAGCTTGTACTCATGGCAATGACGTTTAACTGAGAACTAATTTTTTGCTGATTGATGCTTGAATTTTAACGTCTAACATTTAAATTGATGCATCAGATCCGAATAAATCTAAAACAGGCTTCGGTCTAACAAACGTTACCGTGTGCTGACTTAGTCTTGAAGAAAGGCAAAAATATCATCAACACCCAGAAGAAAGAACCGTGTTTTCACAAACCACTCAAGCCAGATCAGGCTATAGGGAATATGCAAGTCACTGTTAGAGCAGATTTTTAGTTGTTAAACATTTTACCTTTACCAGTCACGATTTGTCCAGCTGTTCGCACGTGAGGAAATGCTTAAACATTTCCATAATCATGTTGACAGCACATTAGCCAACCTCCTCCCCACCGATTGGTGCTTCCCCACAAATGTGCCATGACAAGTCATAATTGAGTGCCAAACTATGTGTGGTAGATGTAATGCACCTGGCCATTCGAAGCTTGGATGGCAAGGTGTGAGAATCCAGAATCCACTTGATCTCCGATAGACGATTCAGAGTGGCATATGAGAAAAACATGGGCTATTGATGTCACACCGTCGTGCCACAATTCCAGGTTGACACTATATTTATTGTAACCGTGTATTTGTTAACAGCATGCACATATAAATACATCCTATATTTTTTTCTCTGTCGTGCAAACTGTAATGACTACTTTCAATGGAACCATTGAATTTTGCCACTTTTTCCTGACAGTGTATTGCTATCACTGGGAAAACCACCTAATACTGCTTTCAAGCCGCATTACTGTACATACAAATACATCAAGAGTCATAGCTATTGCTATTTGTGCGATCGACAATCATACTCACCTTCAGTTTTGCAAAAATTTGACGAAAATTGCCAGTTTGACAAAACTCGTCTTCTGGTGCGTGTTTATGTGAGCCCGTTTTGTAATTGAAATTCGTCCCTGTACATTTCTGGATTTCTGCATCACTGTGTAATGCCTTGCTAAGGCAATTGTAGGTGGCCTCCGTGCCGTGGCCGGTCCGTCAATTTGGAACTCGTCACTAAGGAAGTGACTTTGTTATCGCTTTGTGTGACCATGCTTGGAGTACGCACGACTCAGCATTCTGTTCTCTCCCTTAATATTAGTTCTTTAGAGAAGTTTACTTCATATGTGTAGCTACACCAGACCCATTGGCCGACCGGTTGTATGCCGAAACCAAGTCTTACCTGGAAGAACATGTCAACCGCTTGCACGAAGTAAGTTCGTGAACCCACACCACTGAGTTGTTAGATATTGAACAAATACTTTAGAAATGTGGTACTGTATGGTTTTTTTGTGAATGCCCTTGTAACTTGTGATCGATTTTTTGTGATTGCAGAAAATCTCTACCGGTGAAGAGGGTAACCTCTTGGTCACCTATGCGAAATACTGGAAACAGTATAGCGAGGGCTCTTGTTATATGCATAAGCTTTATAGGTAAGAGAATTCTAGATAGCTTATCAGTTACTTCTGCGTTTGCTTAGTGAGATCTGCTGCTTTACAACTGCCACGGGATTCACTTATGATGCTGATTAAGCTGTTCTTCCTTCAGTTATTTGGATTCACAGTTTGTGAAAAAGAACAAGTCTTCTGATGCCGACTTGACGTATCGTGAAGTCGTGACAGATGCCTCCGAGGCACTGCTGGAAATCCGTGAAGTCAGTACTGTTTGCCATAATTGCTGCATGCTGCTGTGTTTTAATTCGGCTTACTTAAAATAAGCTGTTAGAAGGGCAATCGTGTCTTGAATCTTGTCGAAGAATCTTCGTAGGCATAGGGAGGGAGAGTGTCAATGGCATCAAAGCGACCAAAGGAATCTTTGTCGGGTGGCTGGTTGTTGTTGTGTCGGGTGGCTGGCTTGGCCGACGACACTCCTTTCAGCCTGCCTACGATTTGCTACCCGGGTGCCGCAATGGCACATGCTCTGCTGTGTCTGCTGCAGTGGTTGCAAGTCTCGCCTGCCACATGGGCGGGCGTGTGTGCAGCGCCATCTCTCATCACACACTCTCCTTCTTTCCACAGCTGGCATTCGACATATGGAAGCGATTCCTCATCAAGCCACTGCAGCCATTCCTTGTGTCGGCAATCATGGAGGAAGTTATAAGGTCTGTCAATAGTCGATGCTGTGTCGCTGCTCACTCTTGCGGTGCCCTGCAGTGTGGGCTCACGCACTGTGCGGGCTGGCGCGATGCAAATCCGCTTGATGAACCGTCCAAGGGATGTAGCACCGATCCGGCAACACTCGGAGGATTAGTTTGGGCAAGGGAGACGTTGCCACTTACCATGGCTATCCAGATTTCTCTCATCGACTCGCCTCGGCCGTGCGGCTGCTGGCCAGGTCTTCTTCCAGGTCTTGTAGTGACAGAACAGTGCAGCAACAAGTATGCCGTTTCTTGTTTGACAGCAGTTTTGGAGGAAATGGTCATATGGCTCGGGCAGGCTGGCAAAAGTTGCTTTCGGAGCATATTTGAGCTTTAAACAAAGCCATCAAACTGTAGCAGCAGCTGTAGCCGGCCGTCTTTGCCTGTAGTGGCGTGCAGCCCCCCCCCCGTGTGTGCTGGCGGGAACGGCTGCTGCATGTGGGTCCTGTCCATAGCGGTAGCAGATGGTTGAAGAGGCTTCGGCTTTGGGTTTTGGTCGGCAGTGTGGCAGAATTCTAGAGCCAGTACTTGCCACATAGGGTGGTACCAGCGTGATTTGTTCTTGTTTATCAGCAGTTCGTATTCCCTGCAGTCAGTCTTAAATGCACGCATTGGCATTGGCCGGCAGTAGTTGGTGGGGGGGGGGCGCTGGGCGTAGTCCTTGCACTCTCAGCCACTCGGCTTTTAGTGAGTGTCCCCTTCGATGTGCTTGCGGTGAAAATGGGGACGTCTAGGCAGTGGCTACTAGCAAGGGCAGTGGGGGGGGGGCTGGTAGAGATGTTAAAGTCCCCCCTCGTGTAGGTCTTGCTGAAGGGGTGTGGCTCGACTGCCTTTACCAAAATTACAGCTGATCAAATCTACCCCCAAACTTTCCCTCTCTCGGAGGCCCAATAGCTTTGTGGCTTTAATAATTTAAGTAACTTTTGCCAGTTTCCCTATGTCATTCTTATCCGAGGCCCAGCAACTAAACAATTACATCGATTCGTCACATCTTGCCAGCAAGTGCCAATCGGGATTTAAAGCTCACCATTCCACGGAAACTTCTCTACTTCGAGTTTACAGAGACCTTCTGAACAATGCTGATAAATCAGGGTCTGAGACGCCTGGATCTGTCTGTGGCATTTGACACTACTGACCACCAGATCCTTCGGTAGCACCTCTTTGCACGCCTAATAATTGATGTATCTCTGGCATAGTATTTAACCAAATTTCAGTGACGAAGTCAAGTCGACCTATTTTCAGCTTAATAAAAAAAACTACCAAATTCAAGGCCTGCTCAGAAAAGGGTCGATACTAGTACGATCTCTAAGTGCTTTACAAATTGATTCAAGAGAAGCAATAACCAAGGGTTCATGACAAGCACGTTGTCATGATTAGATGCGTATGCACAATAAATCATCATTGTGTAAGCAACCATGATGACTTTTCGCAGGTACACACCATTGCTGCACTGCTCTAGATCAATAGAAGGGTCTATTATGATTGTGAGACTTTAGAATCCTAAGATTTGACCTTCCTTGAACTTGCCATGCGAGGGTCAAGGATCAACCCAAGGTAGCTTTTGGTTCTGTAAATAAATTTGTCTTGCTATCTTCATTGCACGGGCAAATTTTCAAGCTTGTCGACAGTTTGTTTTGTTGCGTGCAAACACTTTACCAATATATTGCACACACACACACATTGATGCAATGCAAATCGGCTACCTGTTGTGTGCTGACCATGATCTGTGGCAATGAATGGTTATTTGCTAATGGTTATTTGCTACTGCTCCCACTAGATGTATTGTCCTTGTGTTGTGTTCTTTGTAGAGACCGCATGCAGGGTGGCAGCATGCTGAGCCAGCATGTCATGCAAGATGTTGTCAGCTCGTTCGTCACGGTGGAGGAGTACTGCCGGCGCTCACCATTGGCACTGTACGAGTCGGCGGTGGAGAGTCCGTATTTAGAGCTGACGGGCAGCTACTATAGGCAGAAGTCGAGCGAACTGCTGCTTGCCTGCGGCTGCTCCGAATATCTCCGCAAGGTTTGACTCGTGCCCTGTTCTCTTGCACTCGAACCACCACCGTGTGCTGGCGGGCAACCCAGTGTGGCAAGCAGTGCTTTGTGGCAAGCAGCCCGTTCTCCGGTGTGCCCACGCTCTCCGGTGTGCCCACGCTCTCCGGTGTGCCCACGCTCTCCGGTGTGCCCACGCTCTCCGGTGTGCCCACGCTCTCCGGTGTGCCCACGCTCTCCGGTGTGCCCACGCTCTCCGGTGTGCCCACGCTCTCCGGTGTGCCCACGCTCTCCGGTGTGCCCACGCTCTCCGGTGTGCCCACGCTCTCCGGTGTGCCCACGCTCTCCGGTGTGCCCACGCTCTCCGGTGTGCCCACGCTCTCCGGTGTGCCCACGCTCTCCGGTGTGCCCACGCTCTCCGGTGTGCCCACGCTCTCCGGTGTGCCCACACTCTCCGGTGTGCCCACACTCTCCGGTGTGCCCACACTCTCCGGTGTGCCCACACTCTCCGGTGTGCCCACACTCTCCGGTGTGCCCACACTCTCCGGTGTGCCCACGCTCTCCGGTGTGCCCACGCTCTCCGGTGTGCCCACGCTCTCCGGTGTGCCCACGCTCTCCGGTGGTTCATCTCATGCAACAAAGAGAAAGTGGGAAGCATAGCAGAGTCAGGAGAGCAGTTGAGGTAGTGGGTAGCATGCAAGTAGCAGCTCTGGACCGCTGAAAAGGATGAGCCATAGTCAGCAGCAGGAGAGTATTTGTCGTGTGTAGGAATCGTGGAAGCGAGTTCCACAGTCTAGGACCTGCAGAGCTAAAGCTTTTGTGGCCAAAGGTCTTTAAGCAGAAGAATTGAACAGCTAATGTATTGTCCATACAGGACCTGAAGGCACGAGGAGGCTGAAACTGGTACAGCAGTTCAGCTAGGTGTGGAGGAGCCAAGCCGGGGTGGGCCTTATAGGTCAGCCTAACAACTTTGCTCTGTATCTGTTGATCGACAGGGAGCCTCTTTTAGCAAAGGAGACACGTGGTCAAACCTCTGGGATTTGCAGACTAGCCTTGCAGCCATGTTCATAACCATCTGCAATTGCCTCTTGGCTTTTTTGGGTGTTGTTGCTTGGCAGAACTTAATCTGTGGCCTGGGACTTGGCAAATGGGCTAGGAAGTCAGGTCTGGAATCCTCAGCTTCTTGGCATCAGTTTCTTCTTCCTTATTATACTGATAATAATTATAAGTTTTGCATCGCACCTTAAAACAACCAAACCGTCATCTCGGCACTTTTTTTCTTGCCAAGTGCTACCTCTAAGCTAACAAACTTACCTGTGGCTTATCGGAATTTATTTTAATGGCAATCGGCTTTTTGCTTATTCTGCTCATGGCTTTGCCACCTGTTTCAATTTACTGCAGTTGGCAGAACGCCATACTGCCACGTTCGTCATGTCTGGATTTCATTGGCCTAGGGGCCCGGCAGCTCATCTTGCATTCGTATGATTTAGCTTTTGACTTGCACGTACTCCTCCATCTGGGTTTGCTTTGTGCATGCTTCCGAGCTTGGTGCCTACAGTCTTCCTTGCATTCGGACGACAGACCGATGTAAGTTCAGAGACATGGCTGCTCACGTTGCCATGAGTATGAGTTTCTGCACTCGATGGTACTTTTACGTGAGTGCTTCTTTGTTGCAGGCTTTTGCGCAGCGCAGCGATCCCAGTGGCCATTTATTCGCTCATTCGTTTAAAGGCGATCCAGCTGCTAGAAGAAGAGAGCATACGCAGTACGCACTTTCTGCATGTCACCTCGCGTGAAAAGGTTACTGCCGAATGCCAGCGGCGACTTGCAGCCGACCACCTGCAGGTGCTGCACGCTTCGTGTGCAGACATGGTCAGCCGGGAAGACCAGCGAGGTGAGGTGGTGGTGGATGGACGCGCCGCATCGTGGAGCACACCTGCATTCCCCAACTTGCGTCCGCCAGCGGCTAACTCGTGTTCTTGTCTTGTCGTCTCTGCTAGATCTGGCCAACATGTACACACTGCTAAAGCCCTTGCGAGGCGCTCTGAATTCTCTTGGCGCCGATCTGGAAGAGCACATAAAAAAGTCGGCCATGGAGAGTCTTCAGACTATCAAAGGGGAAAATGTGAGTTCGTTGCCACCATTGTCAAGACTCTTCAATATCAGGCGGCTGAGTCAGAGTGATTCGTTCGTGATTTCGTTGCATACTTTGCAAGTAAAGCTTTGCCTTGTCACTTCGTTAGCTTTGCGAAGACTTGTGCTCACGGGTAGTACTATTCTGCGTTGGCAGTGACTCTGTAGCTTTGTTAGTGAGGAATTGCTTTACAGATTCAGCAGAAGAACCCTGTAAGTAATCTTTGCCAACGGCTAATCTACGCATTACAGTTACAGTTCAACATCCTCGCCATTGAGGGCAAAGTTTTGTAAGGATTATTTCCTTGCAGGTTTGTTGTCAGTTTGTCGAGACGATGCTCGATGTCCAGAAGAAGTACTCCAAGATGGTTCAGGTCACGTTCTGCAACGATCAGCACTTCGTCGGAGTGCTGGACAGGGTGAGTAGCTGGACGACTTCTTAGCAACTTGTGTGTGCCCCTCCCCCTGTAGCTTTGCGAATTTATATCTTTGTTGGATGCAGCTGTTCATCGTTATGTGTAGTGCCCCCTGATACTGGCATGAGTGGGTTTGGCGATATCCGCCATCGCCCGGTCGTGATACATACTACGATTTTTGAGATAGAATGCGTTTTTTGCCCGCATGGTCGATTCATGCATGCGACCAGTGATGCTGCTGTTTCTAGCTGTCGTGCTGTGTGGTTGTTGTCGATTTGCTCTCCAAAGCTATCCGGTTGCAACGCCTATGTGGCTTAGCAGTTTTGCCCAACTTGGTTGGACGATCCTACGGCCTGCCAACGTCGTGCCTTTGAACAAAGCTTGCCTTGCTAGAAAATGCAAATTGGCCCCCACCTCCACGATGTGGCTTCAGAGTGTTAGATTTTTACTGATCAGATTCCTGTAAAGCAGACGTGTGATTCGGCATCAAATAGGACCCTTGTCAGAAAAAGATTGTATGCATTTCTCCATCAAAACTTAGTGCATCCTGATAATCAATGTGGATCTAAGATGTTGCAGTGTTTTACAAAATCAGGGTAACAAAATTCCCTTACTCGGTAGGATTAATTTGAGGAAGCAATAATCATTGCAAATCATTCACGCTGCTATTTTGTCCAACCTACTGTGTGTATACAACATGTAAAGTAAACTTGTTGGATGGTTTCTGTGGCTTTAGATACAGTCTCAGTTTTCGAAGGAAAGTTTTTGGTAGCACCTGCAGTGCTTGGCGAAGTAAGAACTTTTGGGTGAGCAAGGTATCCCCCTCTCAAAAAATGCATCTCAGTGACTGTTGTACACTTCCTCGGAAGGGTCAAGGTTTGAGACATACCGTTTTCCGCATTTTTAGGCCTGAACGGGTTCGAGGCTATTCAATAAATCTATTGTGTAGTATAAGCAGAAAACCCATCCAACTACATTTCCAGATGGAAAAAGGTCTTTGGAACCATGTAAAGTTGCTTTAGAAGCATGGACAAGCACCTGAGATGCCAAAACCAGGATGATTTACATGTATTAAAAGTTTCCATTGAGATTATGAGAAGGTAGTTCAATTCAGTAGACCCATTTGGCAAATATTTAGTTAGTTAAGACCAAGGATTCCCTTTGCAGCAAATTGAAAGTGCCTTGAAAGAGATTGAGTTCTCTTAGGGTGCTTTATCAAGTGCATTATTATTATTATTATTATTTAGGAAAGAGTTAGCAGAATTCCTGAGTTCTTCGTTTATCATGAAACCTCGGGTGGTTTTTCCTTTCCACCTTTCATCGATGTCTTGCATCGTTTCCAACTATGTTAGGTCTATTGTAGTGCACACTCAAAATGTTGAAAATGACTCGTTTTCCCTCCGACTTGGCATGAGAGACCAGAGAGAAAGTGCTGTGACGTTTGAAGGTCACTTATTGTCGATGATGAAATGGCAGACACGAGTACTGTTACCTTAGTAATCAATTTTAATAATTCCTCAGGTCATATTGGACATAAAATGAATCAAAGATAACATGTATTTATGACTGCATTTATTAAAAAAATGACCGTAAGCAGATTGTTACTGAATAGTTTTTTGAGGCTTGCAATTCTGGGTTATGCGCTTCCGGATGCTGAAAGATGAGGGCTGCACGACCAAGAGCTGATCACACTTACTGGCATAGTGTGATCAGGCCTGTCATTGTCCACTTAAAATTATAGTTAATATCTGTATAGTGTCCTAAGATAACTAAATATCATTCTAGGCAGTTAAAGTGCATACTACCCAAATGCAAAAGTATTTGGATCGCCAATATTATCTTGAGTGGAAATTTTTCCAAGTCCCTCCCCCAATCTAGACTGAAGCATGGATGCAGGTTTGGTCTGCCAATTATTTTATGGCTTATTACGAATTGTCGCGATAATATGTATGTTCAAGGAACAACATGCCCTAATTGGCCCAAACTCTTTAAAAGTTTCTCGTTGGCCATTGTCGAGTTTCATGAAATCGCCAGTGCATCAGCTGATATAAGAACCGTGCGACTCCACTCGAACCGAAATTCCAAAGCCAACCCACCGAGCAATGTTTATTTCGCTGGGAAAATTGTCAAGCTCCGTGAGGGGTAAAGTTATTTGGGTGTCCGAGGCAGACACTCGTGGTGTGGTCAAATTGCTACTACTCTATCAAGACCTAATGAGTGCGGTTTCGTTCGACATGACGAAGGTGGTGGTCCTGAAAATGCTGCTAGGTCGAGCGTACCTCGAGCTACCACTAGGCCGGTAAACACCTTCCTCAAGTTAAAGACCGAATTACTATAGTCTGCAAGTGTCTTCTCGAAGCAAAGTAGCGCTGACACCATCAGATGGGGATTATGCGAGTTTGGTCTGCATTCTCGAGTCCCTTAGAGAAAATCGCCTGTGTCTGCAAAGATATAATAATAATAATGATAATAATAATAATGTACTTGATAAAGCACCCTCAGAGAACTCAATCTCTTTCTAGGCGCTTTACATTTGCTGCAAAGAGAAACGTGATTGAATGGTGAGTAATATCATGCTTGATAAGCAACATGAATAACATGGTTAGGGGTGACATGCACAGGGTCAGCATGCAAGTATGGTTAGTGGCAGCATGCAACAGTGTCAGCACGCATGAGCACATGAAGGACGAATCACAGGGACCCACTAAAGGCTGTCATAAATAGGTGTATTTTAACTTCTTTTTAAATGTGGTCAAGTCAGGGGATGTCGTGACACAAGTCGGAGTGAGTTCCAGGCTTTGGGAGCACACGAACTAATAGCACGGTCTCAAAAGGATATGAGGTTTGTACGAGGTATTGGTAAACTGTCGGATTCCGAAAAGCAGGTGGTACGATGCTTGGCCTGGTGGGGGAGTAGATCTGAGAGATAGATTAGAATTAGTTGTTTGTAGTGGGCCAAAGCTCGGATCCACTGGAGAGTGGAGTAGAGCTGTATTGAGCTAAAAAGGCAAATTCGTACTCTTTTTAATTGCAAATCAATTTTTTATTTGCATCGGCGATCCAACGAAGGCTGCTCACCCAAATGACTGCAGCCAACCATCAATATCGTGGGGGTGTCATGGTTTCAATGTACACCCACTTAGCCTTTGTGGCATTGTGGAGTTAATGTTTTTGGTAATTTATCTTAGTTTTGTTATTGTGTGGCCGAGTTAGTCTCCGGACCTTAATTCAATCAAGCATTTGTGGGATGAAGTTAAATGACGATAGCTGGCCGTTCGTAAGCATGTCTGTGATTTGCTTTTTTTAAGGCTGGCATTTCGAGGCTGTAGTAACCTAACAGTTGTCATTTGCAAGCATGTCATCAGTTCCACGCCTTGTTGAGCCCAACTGGTCGTAGCAAACGAGCAAGGCTTAACGTCCTATTAGTTTATTGACTTAAATACAATACAGGATAATATATATATGAATCGCTGTGGGAGTGATTAGGTATGCATATTTTGACAATTATGGCTGGGTTGGTCCAGCGGTTAAGGTTCTCGCATCGACTAAGGTCCGGCTGAGGTCGTGGGCTCGAGCCCTGAGACATATGTGAAGCGCCTGAATAGAGATTAAGTTCTCTTGGGGTGCTATACAAATGAATTTTTTTTATTTATTTATATTTAATATATGCGATCACGTTAGCTTGAATCTTATGGACAACTCCAACTTGCTCAGGTAGGAGGCTTGAGTGTCTGCTGACCTAGCTGGTAAGCCCTCCTTACTGACAAGCAATCCCTCAGTTTTTCCTAATATAGCAAAATCTGTGTAGGAAGAAAAATGAAAAACTGTTTCAAGATGGTTAATAAAGGTATTATCAAGCTAACTTAAAACTTAATTTGTATTTCTCCAGCAACGTTTGATTAATGGTAATCTTTTTTTGCCTATGTTCACTGTAGAACAGTTGTCCTTGTTTGGGTGTGTTTCTAGAAAAGACTTTAGCTAGTTCTTGCTCGTCCCTGAATCAATGGGACATGCTCTTTGTTCATTTCCAAATACCAGCTCTGGAAAATTATGGTCTAATGATTGTGTCTGTGCTTTAGGTAATTGTTAGTGTGAGTGCCAAACTTTCACACCAAATCTCTGCAGCACACTACTGAGCGACTTTCTGCAATAGTAATGCAAGTATTTTATACCGTTTGCTCTCTATTATTATGGATCCATTGTTATCAAAGTATTGTACTTTCTTACTTTATAGTTTATGTCACGACTTTCCAATGAAATGTAGTCTTGACTATTGAGCGTTTCGCTCTTCACATTTGTATGGGTACTCTCTCTCCTCCCTTTGGTCAGTGCCGGCTGGCAAAGCAGCAGCGACTTTTATTAATGGGGCATGCAGTCATACTGTTACTCTTGGTTTCGGTATTCTTGACTTTGTGTTGCAGCAGCATTAATCGCTGGTGCTGACTGCAAAGCGTAGGCACCATGCATGTACTGGTGATTTCGATCACTTCGTGTTTAGCATATAGAGTAACAGCACTTGACTGTTGTGGTTCGATTCAAATTCGCACAGCCATACAAAGCAGCCCTATTTGGTGACTCTTTGTTGTAATTTACTTTTTTTTAGGCCTGCGCTGCGGTCATTAACTTTAGACCAGACCAGAAGCATTATTTCCGCTCTCCAGACCTGGTACGTTTGCAATGCGGTGCCGTGCTGCCAGTCTGTGTCATGGCCTGGTGTACCGTGCCTATGTTGGTGGGTCTGCGCACCCCTAAGCATGTCAAATTATATTAGCTTGATGTAGCAGCAGGGCAGCCATCCAGGCAATGCATGTGGGATGCTGTGCGAAGCACTGTAATGATAATAAGAATAATACATTTGTTATAGCACCCTCGGAGAACCCAATCAAATATAAAGCACCTAGAAAGAGATCGAGTTCTCTAAGGGTGCTTTATCGAGTGTGTTATTATCATTATTATTATTATTATCTCTTTTGGGGGGGACACGTGCTGTCATTTCTGCTGGCATTGCATCCGGGCTCTCTGTACTGTACTGGATGGTAGAGTTGACCATTATTAGTTCGTTGTGTGCTGGCGAGTGCTAGCTTTGTAATATTTTGCCGGTTTACATTCAGTGGGCAAACGTTTTGCATTCCTCCAAGATTAGCCTGCAGACACAGTCTCTCTAGTTGCCGGCTTACGGGATCTCTTAGGGAAAATTATCGCCAACGTTAAAAACAGAGGAAAGTGTACATCAAAAAGCTTATACCTAAACAAATTCAATGTTAACTGATCGAACAGCCTCCTAGAGGATTGAAGAGTCGTATTGGCTTGTGGGTGGCACACCCAGTGTCGGTGTGTGTGTGTGTGTGTGTGTGTGTGTGTGTGTGTGTGTGTGTGTGTGTGTGTGTGTGTGTGTGTGTGTGTGTGTGTGTGTGTGTGTGTGTGTGTGTGTGTGTGTGTGTGTGTGTGTGTGTGTGTGTGTGTGTGTGTGTGTGTGTGTGTGTGTGTGCATCCAGTCAATTTGCTACTTCGTAGTTGACATCGGCATATTGTGGTCACGTGATGCCCCCTAATGCCACTTCCACTGTAGTGAGGGTCAGGCAAGGCCACACACATTGCCTGGCCCTGCTTTGAGAGGGCTGATGCACTTTTTTATGCCTTACTGTCGTAATAGTTGCCCTCACCATTTAGACGGCTTCTTAGCTATCAACGCCCTGTAAAAATCAGTCGCTTGCCATTCGACTGTTGCTTGCTGCTGGAGTTTCTTCGTGTTTGAATTTTGAATCCTCACTATTGGCATGCGGTTATTGTTTTTGTTTGGCATGCGGTTGAAAAACCATTGAAAGCTCAGGATGGCTTCAGCTAATATTAGTTACATCGCTCGCCGTTTTTCAAAGCTCTTCAGTTGCGCTCACTATTGCCGCTTTGAGAATGCCAGTTGCTGGTATTTGCTGCCATCTTTTTCGTTCATTTGCAGCTGGCTAAATACTGTGATAGTCTGCTTAAGAAGAACGCCAAAGGGCTGACCGAATCTGAAATTGATAGCAAATTGAACGACTCTATAATCGTTTTCAAGTACCTCGATGACAAAGATGTGTTTCAGAAGGTAGGTGTGACCAAGTGAGCCTGCTGAAAGAGCATCCTTAATCCTGCTGTGCATGCTAATGTATGCTTTAGCTCGGCTGCTGCTCCCACTCCTGTCCCGAGTTGCGGGCCTCAGGCATATTGCCACACTGTTTTGCCAGTGTGCCCACTCATCAAGGCAGCAGACCTGGATTTACAGAGAGATGCCGCCGTGTGCTGCTTTGAGCTATCGCAACATGCAGTCTGTCTATCTGTCTATGTTGATGAATGCCAATCGCATAGGGCTGTGCAGCAGAGTCACGGGACTGTGCGATTCGTTGCCAGGTGTATCAACGCATGCTATGCAAGAGACTAGTGTACAAGCAGTCGACTTCCATGGATGCTGAAGAATCAATGATTAACAGACTCAAGGTTAGTGTGAAGTGTGCACTAGTTATGCATTGTCCATTTCGTAGTGGCTTTTTTAATAGTACGACAATTTTCTTGTACGAAATGATGTCATTTGTTTTTTGTTGTAGCATGATAAAAAGTCGGTTGTTCTGTGAGCTGCACGTGTGACCTTAGACATTAGCGTTTTGTCCTGATCATTATTGGTGAGAATGTGTGCAATATTCAAGATCTATCGCTCTAGTGAGCACCATGGAAATGCTCAAGGTGTCTGGGCATGGGCTTCCAAACCAGTGTGCTGAGCTTGGATAGGTGGGGTGTTTCGTAATAGTGGGTTGCAATGGCCTCCTCACCACTTTAAGCCAGGTAGCATTCCCGAAAGGGTGCTTGAAATAAATAACGTTAGAACCTAAAACGAGTTCTTGGCGACATCCGTGCAAGGCTGGTTTATCCAGCACTTGCCCACTTGATTTTCTAAGGTCATGGACATGTCATACGTGTTCTTCTTGTGCAGAGACGAAACCTAAAGCAGCGTGCTGTAAATTAGGCTGTGGGCTGTAAATTAGGCTGTGGGCGTTGCCGTGGAGGTGTGCTCCCTGATTTCAATGTAGGTTCTGGCTTGCTCAGTCTACAACATCGGTGGAGCAGCTCCAATTAATTCCTTCAACCCCGTGGGCCGCTGTGGCTTTGCCTGGTGTGGTAGCAACAAACATGCCTATTGCCCGTGGGGCAGTGACCAATTAGAGTTTCGAGGTTCATCTCCATGTTGACAGAGCCATTCTGGTCTATGTCGAAACAGCAAGGAAGTCTAAAATCGGTTTCTTGCTGGCCCTGGTATATTTTTAGCCAGCTGTTGCAAGTATGCCCTGGGATAGTGTTCAACTTTACCCAGACTTTTGTGATGCCAACGTTAATCGCTCACCGTTAAGAGAGCAGTTGCTAGAATTGTTGTCCCCTCCCCCACTAACGAGTGCTGATTCTCAGGGGTCCGGCACGCAAACTTGGCATGTATCTTTTTACTGGCTCTTTCGGGGCAAACCCGTAGGTAAGCTCTTACATGCATGTTTGAGCCTGGCGGCTCGTCAGGTGTTCTACTACTTTCGTTAGCCTGTTGAAAGGCTGCCCTGATTGCCAGCTGCCTCAGACGTTGAGTTGAGCCATGCTGGTAAGCCCTGGCAAGTCTTCGGGTGGATAGATGTGTATGTTTGCCTTGTAGAGCCGTGGAATTTCTTTGACGTGCTGGTTTGTTTCAGTACCTCGGAGCTAGTTAGCTAGCATTAATTTGAACCCCCCCCCCCTGTTCGGGTGCTGCTTGTGGAATCTATAACTGCATGTTGAACGACGTGGTAGAAGGCGAAACTTGATAAAACAATGAAAAGCTTTCACGAACTTTGGTAGGTGCTGCTACCTTCATGCTCTCGATCCCGCTGACCCGACGTTCCATTTTGGGCAGTCCTTCCCTGATGCTGATGACCATCGACATTTTTTGAAAGTGCTTTGGCAGGTTTAACTATGCCTCTCTTGTTCGCTTCTACTTTACTTTTCATCATCTTCGTCGTGAGTCCTCTTACATGTGTAGACTGACAGCATTACGCAAGTCGCTTCACACTTTGTCTGTGACAGGCTGCTGCAGCGGTGACAGTTGGTGTTAGGGTGCCCCCCCCCCCAGAGAAAGACGGGTGAGAGAGACGGGTGAGAGAGAGACGGGTGAGAGAGAGACGGGTGAGAGAGAGACGGGTGAGAGAGAGACGGGTGAGAGAGAGACGGGTGAGAGAGAGAGACGGGTGAGAGAGAGAGACGGGTGAGAGAGAGAGACGGGTGAGAGAGAGAGACGGGTGAGAGAGAGAGACGGGTGAGAGAGAGAGACGGGTGAGAGAGAGAGACGGGTGAGAGAGAGAGACGGGTGAGAGAGAGAGAGACGGGTGAGAGAGAGAGAGAGACGGGTGAGAGAGAGAGAGAGACGGGTGAGAGAGAGAGAGAGACGGGTGAGAGAGAGAGAGAGACGGGTGAGAGAGAGAGAGACGGGTGAGAGAGAGAGAGACGGGTGAGAGAGAGAGAGAGACGGGTGAGAGAGAGAGAGAGACGGGTGAGAGAGAGAGAGACGGGTGAGAGAGAGAGAGAGACGGGTGAGAGAGAGAGAGAGACGGGTGAGAGAGAGAGAGACGGGTGAGAGAGAGAGACGGGTGAGAGACGGGTGAGAGACAGACAGTCAGACAGAGAGACAGACGGTCAGACAGAGAGACAGACAGTCAGACAGAGAGACAGACAGTCAGACAGAGAGACAGACAGTCAGACAGAGAGACAGACAGTCAGACAGAGAGACAGACGGTCAGACAGACAGTCAGACAGAGAGACAGACAGTCAGACAGAGAGACAGACAGAGAGACAGACAGTCAGACAGAGAGACAGAGACAGACAGAGAGACACACGCGGAGAGGGACTGGGACGTGAAGACTGGACGTGCTCGTTCGTGCTTAGTGCAACCTCACAGAAATGTCATATTAGGAGTAGTTCAATAAACGTTTGTTGGTTAAAAAAGTTTGCACTGACAATTGGCTGATGTCACGTGTGCATGTCCGTTTTCGTTCTGCTTGCACTTGCATACACTAGTGCACTCGGATGCACTCTTGCGCTCGCATGCACACGCACACTCTAAGCGCACACTCTAAGCGCACACTCTAAGCGCACACTCTAAGCGCACACTCTAAGCGCACACTCTAAGCGCACACTCTAAGCGCACACTCTAAGCGCACACTCTAAGCGCACACTCTAAGCGCACACTCTAAGCGCACGCGCGCACACGCGCGCACGCGCGCACACACATACGCACACACACACGCTCACACACGTACACACACAAACAGGTACAAGACTTCGGGCAGACATGTACGTGCACACCTGCACGACACACACACACACACACTTACTCGTGCGTGACTACACCAAGTGGACGATAGTTTTTAACTCAAGCTCTTATTTTGCAGCAAACTTGTGGCTATGAGTTTACTAGCAAGCTTCATCGAATGTTTCAAGATATGGCTGTCAGTGGGGACTTGAATAATAAGTTCTCAGGAATGTTACTGCAAGAGAAGATCAGCCTCGATATTGGCTTTACCACTTTGGTGCTACAGGTAAGTGTGTCTCGAACGCCCTGTGGTGGCAGGCACGTTTGGGACAAGATTTAGTCGTCTGATTCGCTTGTCGAAGCGTTAGCTGCACTTTAAGGTGTCTTGCTGAGTGCGATCCATCTCCTACAAGCCCTTTGGTTGAGTGCTTGCACTCTTCGCCTCACGAAGTTCCTGACGCTCGGCTAATGGTTTGCGTGTGCAAGTGTCTTGGGTGCCCACTAGCGCAGGTGCTAAATGCTCTGCCATAAGCTGCATGTTCACGTCCAAATGTTCACGACCATGTCTCCAACCAGCAAGATCCTCGAAATATTTTCTCCAAGATCTGCGAGCATCTTGAGCATCGGGGGGGGGGGGGGGGGCTGGCCGAATCGGCTGCACAAAGCCGGATCGTGTCGGAAATGTAGCTTTACCCGTGTCAGGTTTTTTGGCCCTTCCCTAAGTTCTGGCCGTCTTGGCTGGATCCTGCTGGATCAGCTCGATCGAGTACTCGCCGATACTTGCTGTGTCTCACCACTAATGACCGGTCGCGCTGGTAGACTTCCGACCGCCTTTGAGGCGCTTGCTTTTGGGTCAACCTGACACATGCGCCTGCTACTCGGCATGATGAGCTCGTTGTACAGCTGGGGCTCGCTGGAGCCTCAGCTGCCACGAAGGAGAGCGGACATTGACACACCGTCGTGCGGTTGGTTGTAGGCTGGATCGTGGCCGATCTCCGCCCCCAGCCTGCCCACGCTCCTGCTGCCGCAGGAGCTGCAGCGCAGCGTGCAAGTGGTGAGTCGTTGCAGCCGCAGCATGCGCACGCACAATGCGGCCTCTGAGAAACTGGTTTGTGCTCCACTCGGCAAATGATCGTGAGAGCCCGTCGTTTGATTTTCCTTCTGCCCCTGCTATATGTAACCTGCCCTCACCTGGGACGAAACTTTTTGTTGAATGCCCTCGCTTTTTCTTTTAAGGGGGCAGGTGCAGTAGCGCTGCTAAGAGTTGTCGGGTAAACCAGGGTTGTTGGTTAGAAATGTCCCTAAATGCCTCGGCGTGTTACGAATGAAATGTGGCTGGATGGAAGGTATCGCTGTCGAGTATTGCTTGCTTGCTGTTTGCACAAACTAGTAACTGCCGTAGAGTGGCTAATAATCTGCTGATCCTGTAGTCCATGCTTTGTGGAAGAGAGTGTGGGTTGTGGCCGTTCTGCTCTCCCTCGTAGCTGTGCTCCCCGCTTTTGAGTTTCCATTTCCTTTTGGTCTTGGCTTTATAAGTATATATCCATATGTTACTGCACAAGCTAGATTTCTATCTAGTCTTGGTTGATGCTAAGTCCATGCAGACCTTGAAATATGTTGTGCCCTATGTCGATATTTTGCCAGAGAGAAATTGCTTGTATTGCGAGTGTGTAAGCGTGCGCGTTATGCTAAACAGCAAACGACTTTCCATCACTCTCGTACTAAACAGTATTCGTGTGTTGTATTTTCAACTCGGGTGCAGATGCTAACTGTAACAGGTACTTTCTGTCGTCTGCTACTCAGGAATGCTTCGTTCCGATTGGCTAGCATCTTGGCTGGCAGTAGGAATGCTGAACTCTGATTCGCCAGCGTCCCAGCTGGTGTCCATCAACAGGGACACCGAGTTTCGATCTATTGGCTAGCATCGGGGTGGGAAGTAGATGGAGAAGAAATCACTACACTTGAACATTAATTACCCAACGGATTATTGGAATTTCAATTCATTTCAATGGGGAAACTAGATCTGATATACGTCTAATTTAGAATTACGAGCTCCCGGCATGGAACGAATTAAACTCGTAAGCCGATGTACCACTGTACGAAGACTCACGAGAAATCAGGGTGGCAGTTCGAAAAACACTTCTTAGCTAAGGCATTGCCGAAGCTGTGAATTTGCTGCTTTACTGCAATGCCTTAGCTAAGAAGCGTTTGTCGAACCCCCATTTCTCGTGAGTCCTCGTTTCTCATCTGCTCAGGGGCAGACTTCCTCATTGGCCAAACATGTCTCTGTTTGCTTTCCATTAATTTTTCTGCTCTCTGGCGCTATTTACTAAGCCAATGACTTCATTAGAACATAAAAGGTTTAGCAGTTGATGAATATGATGCCGATGTCCCTTCTCATTCGCAGCAGCCCAGGGTAATAATGATAATCAGGCATGTGTGTAGTGCTTTAACTGAACTAATCTCTTTCTAGACATTTAGTTTGCTGGAAAGGATGGTGTCCCATGGTTAGGGATAGCATGCAGTGTGTCTGTAGCGTAAGCACACACAGGACAATCCACGAGGTCGGAGCATATGCTGGGAAAAACAGGCCTGTGATGTGAGAGCCCCACTCAGTTATTTGGGGAGACACGTGCCGACTTGAGAACTCTCCCATTTCTTGATAGACCATTATTCTGGTGCACACCCAGGCCATGGGCTAGTTCTCGAAGGACTGTGCATCTACAGAGCTGTATGATCATTTAGATCTTATGATCATAGATCATTATGATCGTTTAATGCAGGTGTACATATAGATGTGGGTGAGCCATCAGTAAGGCTTACTGCAAACGTCGAATCCCTTAGTAATTTCAATGCACACTGTGCCTCACGGGGGTGGTGATCGTATAGTAAGTACCATCTGTAAATTAACCCCCCCCCCCGAATAGTGTTGCCCACTGTGGTGATGTGATGCCCCCACTGTAGTGGCCGGTCAGGGACCATCATGTTGGGCCGGAAGTGATTAGCTTTGCAGCATCCTTAAACCTATTGTGAGTTTGAAAAGGGAACAGATATCAAGTGCGAAGGAGCAGATAGCAGATATCGATTTACTCTTGAAGCCAGAGCTCAAGGAAAGATACCTTAGCTTCCATCAGCACTGGTCATGATATCGTCACGTGACAGTTGCCCGTAATGTTGTACTCACTGCAGTGCCGCGTCAGACCAATCTATGCTACCCGGCACTGCCTGAGAAGGGTCTTCTGTTCCGTGAATTTCATTGGTCACCTCTCCCCGACAGGCCACTGTTGCACTCTGCAGTGTGTAGCATTACCATGTGGGGAACATAACGTCGTAAGCATATAGGTGCATCTCTTTCAGATATTGCTAGGCTTCTGTTCTCCTGCTGCCGTTGGTGGTACATCCTTTCCAGCCGTCCTGAGCTGCTAATTCCATGCCACTCTCTTCCTCGACCGCCCAGCTGACTCAGCTTTGCTTCTCACTTTTTCTTTATTGGGTGAGATGATGTCTGTTGGCTACCGCATGCGTACCAAAAGCCTCTTAGGCTGGGAGTGCACTATGGAAAACGCACCTGCATACACCCACTTTGTGGAGTTACAGAAAGAAATCTAAGAGGTTTTTAAATCAACTAACATTTTATTTTGTTATGATATTACACTGCCTGCTCAAGTGCTAGGTTTCGGTAGGCAGAAAGCACCTTAAAAACGTTGAAGTCTTAGTCTTTACCCTCGAGCTTGTGCGTAGGAGAACAGCAGTCACTCTAAGAAATGCTTCGTGAAACCTCGTGAGGCCCAGCACGAGCAGCATAGTCGTTGTCATTGCTGGCAAAATAGATTTCGCTCGCATTTTTTTCCTGTTCGCGATGCTGAGAACAGTTGTCGTCTTTTAGTTCGAGCAGTTCTACAACAAGCGATTCAACGGCAGGAAGCTGACCTGGATTCACAGCTATTCGACAGGTGCTTCCTGTTCCCGCCTCTCGCTCACTGCCTTTCGTATTGCTCAGTGCTGTGCAGCCATTTTTCAGCTTTCAGTAGTCTTTCAGTATTATGAAAGAGACGTTTGCAGGGCACCCAATTGAATCCTCACTGCTGCACAAGCCAATATAAGGTAACCTTCCTAGTGGGCAGTACTGGCAACTTTAGCAGTTCTTGGAGAAATGCAGCAGTGCTGCTGCCAGCTAGATGCAGACTGCAGCTAGCAGCTGAGCTTGGTTCTGTGGTTACTGAGAGAGTGAACAAAAGAGAAAGTGTGAGGAAGAAAAAGAGAGAGAGAACGATAGAGATAACAAGAAAGAGCGAGAGAGAGAGAGAGAGAGAGAGAGAGAGAGAGAGAGAGAGAGAGAGAGGCAGAGAGCAAGAGAGACGAGCAGCAACTGGCTAGCCATCTTCATGGCCAGCGACGTTCCTATCCAGCTCCAGCATAGCCAATCTGATTTGTCATGCAGCCCATATGGCTCCCAGCTGTAGTGCTACTAGCAATTATAATTCAGGGACAGCAAAAGTTATCTTTCCATTCATAACCTGGCTGATTTATAAGGATTATAAATAATAATAATAATAAGTTTGTATAGCACCCTCAGATAATAATAATAAATAAATAATTCATTTATGTAGCGCCCCAAGAGAACTGAATCTCTATTCAGGCGCTTCACGTATGCCTCGGGGCTCGAGCCTACGACCTCAGTTACACCTTGGTCGGGGCGAGCACCTTAACTGCTAGACCAAACCAGCGACACTTGCTGCAAAGGAAGGATTAAGAACACTACTGTTTCAGTTATGACTTCCCACCACCTTCCCACCACCTTCCCACCTCCTCCGAGTGAGGACGACACGGGCGCGCCCTCAGAAAGTCTTCATTGAAAGTCTGTACAGCACAAAAGATCGAACATCTTTTGACCTGCATGCTTGTGTGTGAGCTCGACTACTGCTAGGACAAGCCCGTGAGCACAGACAGACAGACTCGCTGTGCCTTCCTGGAGCAGCGACAGCAGCTGCCTGCATGACGTGGCGATGTTGGCTTTGCTGCTCGACTGAATGCGTTGCTGGCATGGCACTTTGTTACTGCACTCCACTGTCAGACGGTCTGGGGGGTGAGGGGGGAGAGACTGGTGCTCAACCGCTGCTGCCGGAGCTACAGCGACATCCAGAAGCTCTGCTGTCATCATTGGTGAGGGTTTCCACTCAGCTGTGGCCATGCCAGCAGGAAGTGACATGGCTTGACAACTGCAATCAGCAGGCTAACATGCATGTATACTTGGGTGGCTTCGGCGGTGTGCTAGAGAGTCTTGAATTCGCTCAACTCGTCCCATTCGCAGTCGTTTCTGAGCTCGGTCGTCGGCCTAGGCAGGTGAGTGCATCGGTCCTCAGGTAGTACACTTTCCTGGTAAGTCCGATGAGGGAGTGTGGTTCCGGCCAGGCTGGGCTACTGCAACTTTGTTTTCACAGGGCTACTAAAAAAGCCGTCTGCGACTGGTGATAAATATAGCTGCAGGGTTAGTGACCAAATCCCAGTGGTCCAGCCGTGTGTCTCCTTTGCTCAAGGAGCTGCGATGCCTTCCTGTCGATCAACAGATACAGAGCAAAGTTGTTACGCTGACCCACAAGGTGTGCCAAGGCTTGGCTCATTCATACCTAGCTGAACTTCTGCACCAGTTTCAGCCACCTCGTGCCCTCAGGTCTTCTATGGATGATACATTAGCTGCTCCATCCCTATGCTTAAAGGCTATTGGCGACAGAAGCTTTTGCTCTGCAGGTCCTAGACTGTGAAGCTCACATCTGCTGCAATTATTACAGCGGTGCATATACTCCTATGCTGCCGACTAAGGCACATCTTTTCCACCTATCTCTCGCTCCTACTCTCGTGCTGCCCACTCTTCCGCTGCCCTCCTGACTCAGCTATACTTCTCACTTTCTCTTTGCTACGTTAGTTAAAGTCCGTTGGCTACAGTCTGGGCCGAATGCTGCTTAGGCTTTTGAGTGCGCTTTAGAAAACTCGTCTTCGTAACACCCGTTTACTCTATTAACCCTTTTTTGTTACCGGCGGAGATGCACTACATTACGAGTGGTTTGGTTGGCCTTAAGCCACCAGCCGTAAGCCCTGGGATTGCATTTGTAAATTGTTGGTCTTTCAAAGAGCAAACTTCCAAAAAACTTCGAAATTTTGACAGTTTTTTTACTCCCCCCTAAGCTAGGTAAAAGGGACGTGTCATCTGCTACGATTGGCTGGTTCAAGCACTTTGCTAGCCCCTCTGTAACCAGTGGCAGCCCCTCATTTATAACGAATTTTAGGCTGTAACCCTAGCAGCCTTTGAGCTCTTGTTTAAGCACTAATGTGCAGGCGAGCTTGGCTTTGCTTTCACGGTGAAGCGCGCCTCTGCCTGGGTCGGCTACAGCTGTCTGCTGCTGTATTTCGGTACAGTCTGCTTTCCGTGAGTGACATGCCGAATCATTACGGGAACCAACTCTTCGTGCACACATCTCGAGAGCTTTCAGCTTTTCAGGCGTCCGTAAGAGTTTCCCTGCTTGGCCTCACTTGCTTATAGTGCGAGCACCCTATACGTATCAGCATCGCTCGTGTTAGCAGCTCTCGGCTCGTGTGGAGCCCCCACGAAGGCAAGCTGAGCGTTCAGGGCGCCGCTTCATCACGTGTGGCAAAGCTGTGCGAGCTGCTGTCGCTCCGTACAAAGCTCACCGTTTTGCGCTCTCCAGGTGACCTCAAGATCAACTACCTTCCTCGGCCCTATGTCGTCACCACAGGCGTCTTTCAGGTGGCAATCCTGCTGCACTTCAACGACGCGCCGAGTGACAGCCATCGCCTGAGCGTCGCCGAGCTCAAGGAGCGCACTCAGGTCTCGCCGCCCGAACTGCAGCGCCAGGTGGCACCACTGGTTGACGCGGGCCTCTTGATTCACATTCCGTCGACGGCCGTGACGGCGGTCACCAGTGGACAGGTAAGTATGCTTGTGCTGGTGCAGAGCCTCCTGGGCGGCACTCCTAGCCGGAGCCTCATCGTCCGGACCTTGTCACCAATTGCGAGGCAATAGAAAAGGGGGTGAGAGCAAATGGGTCTGTCATCAGCTCAGCGTATGAGGCGAGATAATAACCGAATTCCATTGAAGAGTTTCCCCCTTGCCTTATTATTATTATTATTATTAGTAGTAGTAGTATTATTCCTTGAAACCCAGTTCATCGAAGTGTGATCGATGTTGGCTGCACGTGCTTGTGGCAACACAGCAAGTTACCAGCTGTTGGTAAGCCTGTTTGGCTTTACAGGACGACGAAGCAAAAGATACCGAATTCTATACTCTAAACACTGGGTACATTAATAAGAGGACGAAGTTTAAAGTAACGGCTGCCCTTGTGAAAGACAGCCCGCAGGTGGGTGATGCCTTAAGGCGTGCAGTTGAAGGGTTGCACTGACATCAGCTTCTTTCGTGCATGTGTATATATGTATAAGTATTGTGCGTGTGTGTGTGTGTGTGTGTGTGTGTGTGTGTGTGTGTGTGTGTGTGTGTGTGTGCGCGTGCGTGCGTGTGTGTGTGTGTGTGTATATGCATCATACATACACGAGTGATCATGCTGTGTTCAGGAGCTCGAGCGGACACAGAAAACTACAGACGATGACCGGAAATGGGAGATCCAAGCCGCCATTGTCAGAGTCATGAAAACCAGGAAGCAGCTGAAGCATAACTCGCTCGTCGACGAGGTAGGCTATATTTACCGATAGTGCTCGCCAAGCTTTGTGGGAACTGCAGCTTGTTGTCACCATAGTCGGCGGAGTATGAGTACTCGGCTAGGTAGCAGTCTGTCAAAGCAGCCACCCATGGTCGTGCACCGTCTGAAGGGCGACTGCCCGGACAATGGCCATCATCTTAAGACGTCTCCGTCATGTTCGACCAGCCAGCTGTCACTGGTGCTTCGGCCATATTAGCTGGCCCATGCTGTCGCCCTGCAGACTGTCACTGTGTGCATCCTGGCCTTGCTCTCGGACTTCCGTCGTGCTGGCTCGCTCTGTTCAGGCCACATGCAGAGGCGCTTTGCTGCACGCCGGAAGGAAGTCTGTCGAAGCCGTCCTATTCGCCTGGCTTCTAGCGTGCCCTCTCAACTGTCCCTAGCTCATCTGCCTGCCCTCTCACGTATGCTTTCACGACTACCGCTCTTTTATGGCTGCCCTTTCGTGCTTGCCTCCTTTCTCGTCCCGGATGTCCTGTATGCCGTGTGCACGCCTGGCTCAACTCGGCTCCTAATAGCTACCAGACGGACCAATGCACGGATTGGTCGCTCTCGTGCATTGCAACAGTGATCTGCCAAGCGGGGTTCGATCCCGATGGTCGTCAGGCATCGTCTAACTTTCTCGAAGGCCCTCTCTAAAACGGCCTGATCGCATGGTCCAGAATGCCGTCGCATCTAATCTCCCATTCGTGGGTGCGTGACATCGCTACTTGTCGGTGAAGCCAGTGGACGTTGTTTGCGGTCAAAGTTTGAATCTGCCTCGTTTGCTGGGCGTATTGAGTTGTGCCCTACCGCCTCTGGAAAATTAATGCTGCTAGTGCTGCCTGGAACTGCTCGGTCGGAAGGCACCGACTCGGTGTTCGTCTGTGTAACATTTAGGCATAGTGACTTTGCTAGAATGGCGCTCTCGTGACTCCTACAAGCAGCTGATGCAATTTCTAAGCAATCATAGGAAACCTGTGTTAGTTAGCATTCCTTTGTAGTGCCGTACCTCAGCAGCACATAATGTGGAACAGCAGCAGGACGGTTAAAAGATCTCATTATATAGCTATGGACGCATCCACAGTGTATCTGCAGCTGGACTTGGTCAATTTTAGATAACTGGTGTTTGAAGGTAACTGGTGTTTGATTAGGGTGTTAAACGTGTCGACTTGATTAAATCTCAATTCAGGGTTTCGAAAGGTCGTCGGTGCCACAGGTCGTTATTGCATGTCCAGTTTCTTTGAACTGAGTCAGCTTGGTGTTCCGAGTGCCAGCCAATTATTATCTTGGAAACCCTGAAGGCCTTGGAGGGAGTGGGGTGGAGGGGAGGGTCGTCGTGCCTCGAAGGCGAGGTGCCGAAAAGCACCAACCCCCCCCCCCTGCACGAAGTAGTCTTGGCTTCAACAGAGCTTTCACCTCGGCAGCAGCAGACTGCCGATCTACTGCGTGCAGTGCAATTGCTCCAGTCTCTCTCTCTCTCTCTCTCTCTCTCTCTCTCTCTCTCTCTGCTTGCCAATGGCGTCGCAGCTGCTCTTGCATGATGGCCCCCCCTTTCTGTGGCGTCTTTCCAGGTGATCAACTTGCTGCAAAGTCGTTTCAAGCCTAGTGTTTCAACAATAAAAAAATGCATCGAAACTTTGATTGACAAGCAGTACCTGGAGCGGTCGGCGAGCTGCCGAGAGGACTACCTGTACATAGCATGAGCAGTGGCACAGAGAGAGAGAGAGACTGGATCGACTGGAGCTGCCGCAATGCTCAGCGATGGCCGCCTATAGCGGTTTCACTATGTCGCAGAGAGATCGCCGGTGAATGGTCGGCAAATGTCCTGCCTCCTGAGTATGCTACTTAGCTTGGCTTAGTGCTTCCGCTGAGCCGTGACGAGCAGCACGGCCTCGAGTTGAACAGCAGGCAGGGCACACCCGACACCGTCGTACCGCAGTGGTGCATTCAAGGTTTTGCTGGTTAGTCTGAGGATGCTTGAGAATGTAGATCTTAAGATTCTCACTCTATTGCTATACCTTGATCATTTGGTAAATATACATTATTGCTAAGCATTTCTTTGTTTTCTCATTCTGCCAAGGAATCATTGGCTACATCTGAGCGTGTGCAGAAGTTTCACCGTGATTTGTTGATGCACTGTTATCAGACGTAGCACAATGACACGTTAGGTGATGTGTCATAAACTAGTTCGAGTTTCGAGCGAGCCGGCACTCTTGTCTTCGATAGCAGATATATTGGATTGGGTGTGGTCATTGAGGCGAGTACAGAGCCTCAACGGAGCTTTGCTAATTCCACTCGTCAAGCGATCGACCAAGAAACTTGATCTTTAACCAGCAGAGTGGTGGAGTTAACCTAAAGGTTCTGCTCATCAGCTTAGCTGCCCCAGGATATGGAGTGCAATGGCCTCATTTCTGAGATAGGCTATCGGGAAGTGATGCATGTAAATTTTGCATTGGCGTTATGACTGAGAAAATTTCGAGAGCCTGCACCCCTCTGTAACCTATGTAAATTTGGCCAAATAATGCCCATGAACTGTTGCAATAGTTAAAGCCTCCTCAAAGCCTCCTCGTGCCTTTAGGTACTCGCAAGTTAGCTCTTCTTTTGTTTAACGACAGTTGGAGACAAAAAACTGGTCTGCGCTTCGTTGATAGTGGCGATCATTTTCATAATCCATACACGACATCTCTCCTGCCTCCACCTGACTCAGCCACGCTTCTTAATTCCCCCCCCCCCCCCGTTGCATGAGATGGAGTCCGCTGGCTACCTAAAGCTGCATACACTTTTGAGTATCCTGTAGAAAATTTTCCAGCATAACATTCAATTGGTCTTTGTGGAGTACGCAGACTGAGGTACATTTACACATACCTACAAAACCCGTGCTCCAAGCAGAAGTCCACAAAGAGTAAAGGTTTTTGCAAATAGGGATTCCCCGAGCAGTAGATCGCTCCTGGATTTATTAGCCGATTAGGTGACCTTTATGTCAATGCCATCCGCCTTAATTAAATCGATGTAAATTTTAGTAGCGTGCAAAGGCCTCGGCTGCAGAAAAGAGCTCAGCACTCACTTTAGCCCTGTTCTTTTGCCGTATAGCTGTGCTGCCATGCTCTTTATCAAAAGTCGTCGCTTTTCGGAGCTAATTTACACCAGCCGTCCAGCTGGCAGAGCTCAGCAGCGATTGAAACCAGCCTGTGGTGAAGATCTCCGATCGAGTGGATAGGGGGGAGAGCTCGGCGATGTACATACAAAGCCCCTCTTAATAGTGTAAGCAGACACTGTGGTAGCAGCAAATGTGGTAGCTGCAAACACTGTGTGGCTGACGTTGCCTGAACGTGGCAGGCAACGTCAGCCATGAGCAGACGGCTGTTCATCGGCTACACCTCGTATGCATACAGGCTGGCTGGCAGCACGAAAGCCTCGCTGGGCAAGGTACCGGGCCAGCCATGCGCCTAGAGGTCAAGTTGCAATTGCACTTGTGCACCGGGTCAGCTGCTCGACACTAGAGCACTAGGCCGCCGGCACCGGCGTGCCGTTTCGATTGACAGCCTCGATAGGCGGACTGGCGATCGAAGCCAGGACTTGCAGCATGCCGCACTGCAGGCACGCACACACACACAGGGGTTACACAAGTCGCCGTATTTAAAGCAGTGAACGAGAGAACGGCAAAACAACATACCAGAAAGGCGTGTATTGTGCACTATAAATAAGTATCTGCAATAATTAAAGCACCCAGGGAAGTTGCGTAGGCCCAGCCAAGCTGGAAGTCCATAGCAGGCCAAGTACCGTGCACTGTCGCGTTGAGGAAGTCGGGCAGTGAGCAGGGAGTGCGCACGCGCCCGTGCACGCACAGCAAGCGCGGGTGGCCACTCGGATCTGCCTCGCCTGCCGACCGACGGAACAAAGACGGCCCTGCTCGATCATTGATGGCCTCGTATAAAAAACATAGCTCATGTCACTCATGTGTGACACACCCACATACATGACGAACGCTGGCTGTGAGCGTTGTTGTTTAGGTCAATCGCAATGGAGCAAGCAGTAGCAGCGCTAGCACAGCCTGGCAGCGGCTATGAACACCAGTTTAAACACGGAAACCATATTCACAGTGCATGCTTCCAGTGCGAAAAAAATGTGCTCGGCAAATATTTCTCTGTACCACCATTTCAAAGGCTGACTACGATCCAGTATGTATGAAATTCAACTACACGACCTCACGGGTTCTCACGTCCGGGCTGTGCAATGAGGTCGACCTCAAGTGCGGTCAGTGCAGCTATCTTGACGTCATCTGGCAAGTGGGTCCAATGAAAAGTTCTCTTTGGTCAGCGGCTACTCACGCAAAGGCACTCCTTCTTGTCAAGTAAAACAGGAAGCACTAGTAGTACTCAAACGGAAGACCTGGCCACTCTCGACACCGTAGGCTCAGGGTGCCAGCAGCAGACGCCGGATGACGCTTCCAGAGGCGGACCGCGCAGGCTTTGTATAGCTCCGCCTAGCACCAGCCACCACCATGTCTTCTGTCACGTCGCATATCGCTCGAGATGCTCGGCTGCCGGCGGCAGAGCTGCCCCGGTTCTGCTGCGGCTCTGCTGCCGGCGCCGCGGCACGACCGCATGTCGCAGCCGCGAGAGAGAGTGGCGGCGACGGGAGAATGGTGCGAGACCGGTCAGTTTCCGAGCACCTCTTTCCGAGCCTGGCGTATTTTATCGAGCCGATTCTGCAGGTGCTGCTTCTGGCTCTCCAGCTCCTCGATCTGCAGCTGCGCCTCTTTCAGCTGCACGGCAAAAAGGAAACTACTACTTTTGTCATCAGCAGCATGCATGCAAGCAGAACGAGCAGACGACCGAGGCTAGCCGAGTGGCTAGGAGGCTGGCATGCAGCGCACTCAGCATGGACGCGCGCTCCTCTCGTCGAGCACCGTGTTTGTTTGGCAGCAAAGTGGGGGGGGGGCAGCGCTACTACTACCAGCTCGTGGGCAGAAGCTGTCGTAGGAGCAGCAGCTGCGATTACCGGGGTTTTGCCAGCCAGCAGTGGTGCTGCCTGCGCAGGAGGCGGCGGCGGTGCGCACTCGCCCTCGGGCTGCATGACCGCACAACCGTGCGGTCATGCAGCCCGAGGCAAAGCTCGCCGCTGCTGCAGAATTTCGCGCAACTTGCCTGCTTCTGCAACTTTCGCTTGTCAGCTTTTAGCTCGTCCTCGGTTCTCTCCGAGTCCTCGGCCATGTCTTTGAATCGCTTGACTTGAACCTCGAGGCGCAAGACCTGCGGTGTGCAGTGGGAGACCCGTGTGCGCCCACTGCTGCCTCTGGCGGCTAGCCGCTGCTGCAAAAGCTCGGCCGCGACGCCGGGGCCCTCCCCTCGGGGCCAGCGATGGCACCCGAGCCGGGGGGCGCGTGGCACAGGAAGAGAGGTGGGAGAAGACGAGGAGAAAATGGCGGGGCGCGGGCCGCCCGCCACTCACGCTGCTCTCCAGCGAGGCCAGGTCGTTCTCTGCCTTCTGAACCTTCACTTTGTACTCGGCCATCTGCCGAGTCGACTCGCCTACGAAAGCAGACGAAGACGTAACGGGTGAGTCGCAGGCCGAGAGCTCCTGAGCTCCTGAGGCAGCAGCTACACTCTACTGCAATACCACCACAATCAGGTACCGTCAAGACTAGTGCTAACCCTTAAGATGGCACGTGCAACAAAGTCCAGGCAGATTGCTGTCAGAAATCCCACAGATCAGACGGCACACGGTCAGGCAAACGGTAGAACGTAAATGACTCTTTACTGCATCCAACTCGGTCGCAGACAGCAGCCGGTTTAGCTAGCAGCACGCTACACACTAAGGCGGCAGGGATAGGAAGGAGATTAGTCACAACAGCGCCGACACACGAAACCCGGCGCTGTGTACGGGTGGATGTGAAAGAGCAGAGTGGCAACATGGCGATGAGGCCACACAATGCAAAGCCAGCTTCGCGAAACGGCTGCAAGGCCACGGGCCGATGCCGATGCGGCCGAAAGACGTCGTGCACACATTAGCTGCCGCGGCTTTCGGCCGGCACTGGACTGCCCGAACGGGAGCAGGCGAAGCGACTGCGCAGGCTAAGCAGAGGCAGCTGCTTAGCCTGCGGGGGTGATAAGGAGCTCCCTCTTAGCGACCGGCCGGGGTCGTGGGCTCGAGTCCTGCAGTGGGCGATCCTGATTATTGACCACTGCAAGCCGTGGTGGTAATAGCTGAGACGGCTCTTCTGCCGCCTGCATAAATGAGGCTGCTGCTAACTCAGCTAACCTTAGTTAGGCCAAGCTCATGCACGTGGCAGCAACAGCATCAGCAGCATCCACAGGCGCTGCAAGCAGCTCTGCTCGGCCTCTGCGCTGCACATACGCTGCTGCTCGGCAAGCTGCTCATCGGTGAGCGACCCTGGTGGAGGCGTGCCCGCAGCTGCCCCGACGCCATTTGTCAGCAAAGGCGAGCCAGCGGCTGGCGCGGCTGCTGCCAGTGGCCTCGGGCGCCTGCTTTCACGCTCCTCGTCCATCTGCTTCCTCACATTGGCAATCTAAAAGAAACGGCAACGACACACAGGTAAGCCAGCCTGAGGTGGCGCGTACCGCTGAGGGGCATCCACCGCCGATCGATCTCGAGCGACTGACATGACGGTTGCTAGGCAAGCCTGGCATCAACCAAGAGCTGCAAAGCTCACCAAAATCAAGGCTTGCTGGGTTAAGCAAACGATAGCCACAACTGGCGCTGCCCCTCTACTCGAGTACAGATCTTAACAACACCGACAGCAACTGGTATTGGAGATAAAGGCGACGCAGCACAACAGAGGACCTGCCTCCGCGCATATCCCTTCTGCTGAGCCGGATGCTTCGGCAGCAAGAAAAAGTTTCGGCTATGCAGGGTGCTACAAGACCATCCGAGCTGCACTGCAATGCTAAAAACTCTAAGATTCCTCCTTTTTGTTGTGGAAAGTGGTGAACGAAAGCCGAAAGCGATTTGCCTACTTTGTGGCGTAGAAACAAGCACCTCAGCCGCCATGACGGCCGCAGTGCCAGGCATTCTGTACCACTGTGGGCTAACAGGTCGAAATAAATTGCAGCCCACGTGGCTGAGACGGTGCAGATATGCATTGGCAGGAGGACCTTTCGAGTGCTGGTACCTTGACCTTGGCATCAGCACTCTGGCCAGGTCGGGTGGGCATCATACAGGCCCACGCTACTACACGTGGCACGGCTCTTTATTAATCACCATTGGGTGTTGCACCTAATTCAATATAACCAGAGGTTCGTTAAAGCAGCAGCAACCAACACAGGGAACTGCTGCTGCTTCGGCTAATAGTGCTAATTATGCTGCTGCTGCTGCTGGTGATTCTGCTGCAGCTGGTGAATCTGCTGAAGCTGGTGAGTCTACTGCAGCTGTTGCGCATGCATGCACACGTGCCTACATCGGGCAGAGGGCCAAAGGTGACTGGAGCGCATAGAAACACTGACCTCTGCTTTTAGCTTCATGTTCTCCATCATAAAACCTCGGACTTTTTCGTCTGCAAATCGTATTTCGTATGTAAAACGGTGTAAGTTCGCTCGCACGCGCAAAGTGGCCACAGCCGTGGCGGGTATGTGCTGAGCTAGCTGCTGCAGCAGCAGCTACCAGAGCACACTGGCGACCACCCACCGAGCGTGCCAGGAGCTGCCAGCTTGAGCATGTCGGCAGTGTCCGAGGACAGGACTGCGGCCAGAATTGGCGCACTGCCAGCACCATCTTCCGAAGCCATGCCTGTGGCTGTCCCGATGGTGACAGGCCGACTTCTGCTGTCGACGCCTGTGGCCTTCTGCGCCTGCACTGAGATGCTGTCCATGCCGGATTCGGTGTCGAAAACTCGAAGGTCAAATTGCTACGATAAAGCAAGATACACCGTGAAAGGCACAGGGATTTGCACGAAAACACTCAATGCTGGTACGTAAGCTAGCCTACTATGACAAATAGATCCGTCACTGCACACTGCAAGTGGGTTACACACTCGAGCGACGATAGCCAAGGTGGCAGGCACTGTATGGACACATGGTAGAGGCACGTGCCAAGATCGTGATAACGGTGGAGAGAAAGGAACCTTGGCAGGCCAGTCAATGAATGCACGATGAAGCACTGTGAATTAACTGATGCTGAGGAAGCCATCCGCCATCGGGCCAACACAGTCTGTGTGTTCATAGGCCGAAGCCAAATGCACATCTGCTAGGCTAGTCGATAGGCATTGATTATGAGCAAGGTAATACAAACAGCCGTGGTACTATCCAGTCAGGCTATCTACAGAGGCAGCAAGCGTAAGCAGCCAGGTTTTGTCACTCACTTTTAGGCCCCTTCATTGTTTTGCTCCAGCCTACCTATCAGATCTACTCCCCACCAAGCTAAGCATCTTATCACCCACTTTACGGAATCTGTTTACACAAATCTCGTATAAACCTCAAATCCTTTAGAGACCGTGCATTTAGTTCGTATGCTCCCAAAGCCAGGAACTCACTCCCGACTTGGGTCATGCCACAGCCAAGGTAGATGCTCGCCGCCGCATACCAGCATGGTAGCAGACCTAGTAATGGCCACACCTGCACCACTGCCAGAACACTACCAGGTGCTCCCAATCTTAGCCCACACCCTAAACTCAAGAGCAGAACACCATGTCAACATACCGTGCTGGCTGACAGCAAGCAAGCAGCCATAGATGACCCTGAACAGGCTCAGGTGACATCTACTGAAGCAGCAGCTACACTCTACTGCAATACCACCACAATCAGGTGCTGTCAAGATTAGTGCTAACCCTTAAGATGGCACATGCAACAAAGTCCAGATAGATTGCTGTCAGAAACCCCACAGATCAGACGACACACGGTCAGGCAAACGGTAAAACGTAAATGACTCTTTACTGCATCCAACTCGGTCGCAGACAGCAGCCGGTTTAGCTAGCAGCACGTTACACTAAGGCAGGGGGGCCGTCGGGAATAGAAGGAGATTAGTCACAACAGCACCGACACACGAAACCCGGCGCTGTGCACGGGTGGATGTGAAAGAGCAGAGTGGCAACATAGCAATGAGGCCACACAATGCAAAGCCAGCTTTGCGAAACGGCTGCAAGGCCACGGGCCGATGCCGATCCGGCCGAAAGACCTCGTGCGCACATAGCTTTCGGCCGGCACTGGACCGCACAGTATCATGCTTACTTAGACAAGTAAGCAAAAGCATGCAGAAAACGTTCAGGACGAGTGGTTAATAGGACTCCTGGTTAGTAACACGAACATCGTGCACATGAAAGCACGGAAAGCAAACCGGGACAAAAAAAGACGAGTTCACTGGGGCAAAGAGAAAGCTGGGCAGAACAGATGGGTTGTTAGCCGAGACTTAAATAATGCAAAGTCGTTGCAAGTGGTAACAGAAGCTGGACAAGAGTTTCCTACTTTCGGAGCGTACGAACTGAAGGCTGATCACATCGATTTCGTGCAAGGACCGGCGAGGCACCTGGAAGCCGAGGATATGTGAGAGCACGTGACCGGATGGGCAAAGACGTTGGATAAGTAGGCTGGTGAAGAGCAAGTGAAGCTACCCGTCGCCCAGAGAGTAGATCTCGAAATCGATTCGATGCTTGATAGGGAGCCAGCGCAGCTCAGACAAAAGAGGTGTGATGTGGCAGTCGTGCCAATGACTACAAACCAGACAAGCTGCCGGGTTTTGCACCAGTTGCAGACGACTAAGGGCACTGGCCAAGGAACCTGAATAAAGGTAATTACAGTAATCTAACTAAACTGCAGCCTAGCACAGCAGGTCAGGTTAAGCTACAGTCGAGTGCAGGGCATCGCCCAGTTTATGCTGTCATAACGTTAATGTACAGCTGCCTCCTGCCAGATATGGGCTCTCACTCAGCTAGCAGATCTCTCGGCCAGTTGCCAGCAGCAATGAGCACCAGGCTAGGCGCGGCCTTCTTGCAGGTCGGCCATCTGGCCAAGCTGGTGGTCAATGCCAAGCCAGCCAAGGTAGATGCTCCCCGGATGCCAGCATGGTAGCAGACCTAGTAATGGCCACACCTGCACCACTGCCAGAACACTACCAGGTGCTCCCAATCTTAGCCCACACCCTAAACTCAAGAGCTGAACACCATGTCAACACACCGTGCTGGCTGACAGCAAGCAAGCAAGCAAGGATAACAGCAAGCAGCCATAGATGTCACCTGAACAGGCTCAGGTGACATCGACTGCCGACAACCCCTACGTGTAAAGCCAGGAACACAGGCTGCCGGCTGAGGTGGTGGTAAGCAGCAGGGAACCAGATCAACAAGGCACTGCTAGACGAAGTGCACCACCCAGTTTCTTGGAAGTCAATATTGTACATCAGATAAGAGAAGTACTTCTGAACATCGTAGGGTCTAAATAAAGAAGAACCCGGGCCTGTTATCGATGTCGTTCGACAGTTCGGCCAGTGAGACGAGCAGCTCAGCGAGTTTCTGGCTCAGGCGCTTGTATACGTGCTGTTCGAGGATGTCTGTCAGATCACGACGTCAGGTCGATACTGCCTTCCGAAGATCGTAAGCCAAAGGTAAGGCATCTATATATGCAGATTCCGTGACACGCTGGAGCTTGGCGACCCATTGGAAATCTGTTTGTGTTGCTATTGTTGACACGAGGCCCCACTGGCTGGTGACATGCCTTGCTCGATACGGGTCTTAATGCTGACGGCGGTACAATTTTCCACTGGTCAGTTGAGTCAACTATAACCGTTGGGGCCCGGGATCCCACGTGAGTTGTCGGGGGAGGCGGGAGGGGGAAGATGTGGGTGAAGACCTTAGGTGTGGTCAAAAATGCCATCGCCAGGCAACTGGGTAGGTGCAATGTGTCCATGCCTGTGAATAAGGCCATGTAGTAGCACAGGGAATAATTACGCTAGTGATAATTACACTTACATATGCTACGAAATTAAGCTGTTCTAAGGCGTGGAGTGTAAGCACGATCCGGCTGGTGAGCTCCTTCGACTCCCACAAACGACAGCTCTTAATTAAGGACATGTTCAGACCATTGTACATTTTCAGATCATCCTCAGAGAATCGAGAATCAGCACATATATCATACCTCAGGAGTGGAAAGATGGACCCGTCATACCTTGTGGCCAACTGTTGCAACAACACTCAGCAAAATCCAATGCCTTAATAATTATAATACATTTGTAAAAGCACCCTCAGAGAACTCAATCTCTTTCTAGGCATCCAACATTTGCTGCAAAGGAAGCATGATCAAATGGCTAGTGGCAATATACTCAACAACAAGCATAACGTGGGTAGAAGTGACACACATATAGGGTCAGCATGTGAATATGGTTAGTGGCAGCATGCAGTGTCAGCACGAATAAGCACACAAAGGACGAATCACATGGAACCGCTAAATGCTGTCACATATATATGTGTTTTAGTTTCTTTTTAAATGTGGTCAAGTCAGAGGATGTCGTGATGCCAGGCAAAAGTGAGTTCTAGGCTTTGGGAGCATATGAACTAAAGGCAAGGTCGCCAAAGAATTTGTGGTTTGTACGAGGTATAGGTAAACGATTAGATTCCGAAAAGCAGGTGTTACTATGCTTAGCCTGGTGGGGTAGTAGATCTGATAGGCAGGCTGGAGCCAAGTGAGTTACACAAGTCGAGACGGGATGTCACTAATGCATGTACCAATTTAGATACAGTATCCCTGCCTAAGCCAGCCACGAATTTTAGCAATGCCTTGCTTTACTTGCCTTACTTTGATGGCACTGCTGTAGCAGAAAGAGAGGTATCGAGAGAGGTAGAGAGAGAGAGGTAGAGAGAGGTAGAGAGAGAGAGAGAGAGAGAGAGAGAGAGAGAGAGAGAGAGAGAGAGAGAGAGAGAGAGAGAGAGAGAGAGAGAGAGAGAGAGAGACAGAGAGGTAGAGAGAGGTAGAGAGAGAGAGAGAGAGAGAGAGAGAGAGAGAGAGAGAGAGAGAGAGAGAGAGAGAGAGAGAGAGAGAGAGAGAGAGAGAGAGGTAGAGAGAGGGAGAGAGAGAGAGAGAGAGAGAGAGAGAGAGAGAGAGAGAGAGAGAGAGAGAGAGAGAGAGAGAGAGAGAGAGAGAGAGGGAGAGAGAGAGTGTGTGTGTGTGTGTGTGTGTGTGTGTGTGTGTGTGTGTGTGTGTGTGTGTGTGTGTGTGTGTGTGTGTGTGTGTGTGTTGGGAGGCTGCTCAGAGAGACAATCGATAAGTCACGATGGGTGCATGGGGCACTGACAGTTGCAGTTAGGCCATACCCTTATCAGCTCATCTCGGCACGTCAGCAGTATCTTGAGCCGATCGATGTCAGCTGCCAAGCTCTTGTTCAGATACTTTGCATCTCCAAGCCTCTGCAACGAGGACCGAGCGGCAGTGAGGCGGTGAGCCGCCAATACCAAATGCCCATTGGCAGCATGTACTGAGCATCACTAGACGGTGCAGCAAGCTTGCAAAAGTGCGTGATATCGATAGGTGCACAATCGCAACGACACCAGTGTCATTCAAATTCAACAGTGCGTGCCAAGACACACAAAAATCAATGCTTGTTACCCACTATCATAAAGTGGTCACTCCCACATAGATTGCAATCAATTACTTGACGATCGGAACAATGCTTATGCACATAGCATGCACGAACATGACGATCGCCTTTGACGATTGCGATGACTCCTATTTCGATGGCGACCGTTCAAATGACTGCCCCTTTGGATTTCCCCTTGCAGCAAATGTAAAGCGCCTAGAGAGAGAGAGAGAGAGAGAGAGAGAGAGAGAGAGAGAGAGAGAGATTGAGTTCTCTGATGGCGCTTTATCAAGTGCATTATTATTATTATTATTATTATTATTATTATTATTACTATTATTATTGTCAGCTACAGCCATTGGTGGCGTAGAAACCAAGGTGTGGCAAAGGTCAAGTATGCCAGGCAAAACAATCTCACTTACGAGGAACCGCTGGCCATCGATTTGACAGGGTAATGCCTGCAATAGCGACTAAAAATGCCTTTCCACATGCAAGGCACCTATCAACTAGCCCTTAAGGCAATAGCCGGAAAGGGAGAAGCAGAGAGAATAAGCAACAGAAACCTACTACAAAGCAAGGCAGCCGATGACAGACACAGAAGAGTACATAACCAAACATCAGTTGTGTTTGGGAGGGAGCACTAAACAGAAATGGTCTGGCGGATGACAGGAGTACTGGGCGATTCCATCTCTGCAGCTCAACACAGCACGATTAAGTCTGAATGGTGCAATACATCTAAGAACAAAAACGTTCGTGGAAGTGTAAAAACGTCACTTTTTCGGAGATTCTGGTCTTGCAAATGCAGTGCATTAATGGTAAAAAGCAGAGATTTGTAAGGAGCTTGATCCCAATTACTGAATTGAATCTGTCAGGGCAGTGCATGTGCACTAAGTATGCAGTGCTCTTTAGTTGCTGCACGAATATTTGCTTAACAAGATATCTCAAGTGATGACATCTCTTAGGCTTTTTAATCAACGACAGTGCTACCCCTCTCCAGCCAGCAGATTGCTCACGGAGTCGAGTGCTTGAACCTGTTTCACACCAGTAGATCAGATATACAACTTCCACGAGAAAGAAACGATGCTGACCACGATGCTAACAAGACTAAGTGGCCTATCCGGTAGTCTTTTCATCAGCAAATGCAAGTGATCACACTAAATCAATGGCATTGGTATAACAAAGTCGTGTGCTGAAGGCATTCACGCATTTCAAATGTCGGAATCTCCAAGACTTCGCGCTGCTGACCAGCAAAGCAAAAGTAGTGCAGTCGCCAACTGCACGAGATACCACAGGTAGGCGCATGCAGCTGCCTGCTTTATACTAGCCCGAGGCCATGCTGGTATCCCAGCCTGATGCTGCTGGCAGGCCAGCAGCAAAATGTTTTCTCAACAGAAGTTGCCAATGCAAGAATGATCGATGAAACAGTTATTCAATACCGAGCACACTACTAGCACCGGTAGCAGTAGAGGTGCCGGTGACATGGTCAACAGTAGCAGCCACAGGCATTACATACCCATAAAAGGGCTACTAAAAAAATGCTTTCGGTGCCCCCCCCCCCCGATGTTCACTTATTGAAACCTCACCATCCTGTCTTTTTAAACAGTCCCACACACCGAGCTGTGATATAAGCAGCCTTAATGTATGCAGCTGTTCGGCCATTGTCTGACTAGATACAATTCTCAAGCAACTGCAACCAGTGGTCTATGAGCCTTCGAGTGATTGCCAAATGCCGATAGAATCATAATGGTCAAAAGGGGAAGCAGCATCGCAGCTCGCTCATATTTAGCAAGCCTCAATCGCCTACAGATGTCGTGCTCTTTTCTTTATCAATAACATAACAAAGATCCAACAAAGCTATGCCAGGAGTCGGCAAGATTCTCATAGCTCTCAAGCTGGCCGTGGCCAATAACAGATCTCGAGCTGGGTGTGGCTGCAATAGATAAGCATGGCTCACACAGCTAGACAGCAGACAAGTTATACGACTTCTTGACCAAGATGCTGATCATTGCTACGGCTACCAGCCGAAAGCTACAAGGTCAGTAGACGGTGCTGCCAGCATCCTATAGACGGTGCGCACAGTTTACACGGAAATAAACTCATGATATTTCAAGAGACGAGACTGCCCTAATTAGTATGATTGGAATTTGTAGAACAAAAAACTAGTCTGGCTTCAAACGTTTAGAAAAATGCAAACACTTAAATGCGAATGCAATGACAGCTGAATTTAAAAAAGTACCATCACAACAAGCCTGCAGGGGATACGTCAGCACCGAATGCAAAAAGGAAGAAAAGAATTGTTCTTACCGAGTTTCCTCCAAGCCCCCCCCCCCCTAGAGCAGAGGACGGTCTGCCTGACATACTTCTACGCTTCAATGAGCACGTCATCAGAAAGGAATCAGCAGCAGCCAAAGAACAAGAACAAGAAGAACACGAGTGGACGGATGCCGGATGCTGGCACGGTGCCCTGGCACGGTTGCGTGCACACATGCTGGGGAGGATGCTAAAACACTGAAACTCCAAGGCAAGCATATGTACGGGAAAGGCCCTAGCTCATCCATTGCAAGACTTCCACCAGAACCTGCTGCGGTCAATGCAAATGGCCCTTTATCAATCGGGCAGAGGAAAAACTCGAGTCACCACTTGGTGTAACAGTAATATGTATCTCACAAGTGAGTTCCGGTTTTAAGCGATTGTGCACTGGGGGGGCTAGGAAATATTTTGAAATGACGATTTTCCACTGCGCGATATTGCATGCGCTTATCACTTCGGTAGGTGCCAGGCAGTGATGTGCGTGTACTGGCAAGTTGCTCATTACTTTTTTCAAACAACTTGAGCACTCAAAGGCAAGAAACCCTAGCCGGATGACTATGCGACGAAAATAAAGAACGTGGCTCCGTTTCGTGCTGAGTTCTAAACAGCTTGCGCCGATGCCGATGAATGACTACACACTTACGGTGTGTCACCAACCCGACTTTCCTCTGCTAGCAAGCTTAGGAAGAAAGGTTGCTACAATCAGCATGGCCACTTCAGTAGAGAAAGTAGCAGCTGCAATAACAGCAGCTGTACACGCAGCGGCGCTACCTTGTGTTTGTCCTGCACTTCGCGCACCAGTTCATAGCACTTTTCCTCCGTATCCTCCAGCTTATCCTTGAGCACGTCGACAAGGTGAGCGACAGCCTGCTTCTCATTGTCCAGCTGACAGTTGCCTACCATTGCTCGACGATATTTTTCCTCCAGCTCGCTGTAGGCCATCTGGCAAAAGGAGACGATACACTTGGCATCAAATGCAGGCACTGCACCACCCACAGCTCTCGGCCGAGATGCTCCGTTCATACTGGGGGGCTCGCTGGCGGGCCGACGGACGGATGCTGAGATGGTGGAAACGGGGTGCGCGCAGCGGCAGCAGCAAGCGGCAATACTTTTAGATCCTTCGATTCGCCGTCGGATTCGCTGCTGGTACCACGTGCGGGAAGTCCAGGTTGCACACTGCGCCGTGCCGTGCTCGCCGTTGGGCCAACCTGAACCGTCAGAACGGTGTGCAACAGTTGCAGGCAGAGTTGTGCAGGGCAAGATCGGGCGAGGAATCCGACCGATGGACATTAATAGCGGGACGAATCAGCAGGGTGTGGACACAGTAGTCGTTTTGGAATGAATCCTACGGCTGCTAAAGGGGATATGCAGTACGATGCTTACTTTCTGCAACAGTTCATACTGCTTATCCAGTTGCTCGTTCTCCTACAACCGCCAGATAGTTTTGCAGCACAAGCCAGCTAAATGCAATCCTTCGACCGAGCGAAAATAGGACTGCCACAACCAGTAAGTAAAAAGCAAGAGGGCGAAACACACGGGCACATTGGCCAGCATACCTCTTTTTGCTGCTGCTCCAACTCCTCGAGTCTCATCTTACGAGCTTTTTCTCGCTCTTTTTTCTTTTCTTGCAGCATTACTTCTGCCTACCAAAAAAAAACGTAGCGTGCACACATGCAGTGTGTGCTACGTGCTGGTATGCACCGGTTTCCAGCGGTGTGTGTGTGTGTGTGTGTGTGTGTGTGTGTGTGTGTGTGTGTGTGTGTGTGTGTGTGTGTGTGTGTGTGTGTGTGTGTGTGTGTGTGTGTGTGTGTGTGTGTGTGTGGACAGTGCAACAATGGTCGAATAATGTCCAACTGTGGTGACGCGAAAACTAGGTGGCCTGAGAGAAGAAATCTGTGCAATGTGCAGCGACAGCACACGGCAACCATTACTTAATAAGCAAACTGCACTTACTGGATGGAGAACAGCGCAAAAACAACAGGGCACTCACAATTACAGTTTCCTGCTCTTTAGCTTGCTCAGCGCTCATCTAGCGTGGCTTACGATGGCCACTCTTTCACATTACAATGCATCCAAAGAATAAACCCAAATTAAAAACCGTATTAGCCGAGATACCCAAGAGAGGCAATGCCGTCAGACGGACACGCGCATGAAGACGACCAACAGCAGTCAGAAAGCTATTATGCCACTACAGCGGATTATGAATACGGCTGCAAGGCTGGTCTTCAAGTCCCAGCGGTTTGAGCACGTGTCACCTTTGCTGAAAGAGCTAGGATGGTTGCCGGTTGAGCAAAGGATACAGAGCAAAGTTCTTACGCTGACCCACAAGGCCCGCCACGGCTTGGCTCCTTCGTACCTAGCTGAACTGCTGCATCAGTTTCAGCCTGTTCGCACCCTCAGGTCCTGTGTGGACAATAAATTAGCTGTCCCATTCCTCCGCTTAAAGACAGTTGGCGACAGAAGCTTTAGCTCTGCAGGTCCTAGACTGTGGAACTCGCTTCCACAATTCTTACGAAACGACATCTACTCTCCAACTGCCGACTATGACACATCTTTTCCAGCGGTCCTGAACTGCTACTTCTATGCTACTCACTACCTCAACTGCTCTCCTAACTCTGCTATGCTTCCCACTTTCTCTTTGTTGCGTGAGACGAAGTCTGTTGGCTACCGAACGTGTACCGAAAGCCGCTTAGGCTGTGAGTGCTCTATACAAAACTCTCCTGCGTAACACCCACATGGTCTTTATGACTTTGTGGAGTTACTGACGGAGATACATACATACAAGACAATACAGAGAAGTGGAAGGGTCGCATGGTGACAATTACTGCCAAAACCTCCTTGCCACTAATGTGTACCTTCCAGCTGGGCTGAAGACAGTACCAAAATACGTTTTTCGATTTATATAAACGGTTACTAAGGCACCCGACTGACATAAAGAGCAAACATCTTTACTTTTTTCCCTTAACATGATACCATCCGACCTCATAATCTTCTAGTGTGCTCTCACCCCATATGCTCCTCGGCATCAATTGGACTGAAATATTTTGGTGATTGAGCCTTCAGCTCGTACGCACCAACAGTCTGGAACTCACTTCTAGATACAGTCACTTACCTGCAATTACCATGCATCGCTTAAAGTCTCAGCTGAAGACAAATCTGATTTGGTCGGCAATCACTTTGCCCAATGAACGTTACCTTTTTGTTCAGGGATGCTTTGCATACTTATCTGAGCATGATGCGCACTTTATTTAGTGAGAGATACTAATAACCGGCAGTCCTGAGTGTCTTGGTGCAAGCTTTAGCAGGCCGGCCTACGCATGACATTGGTTTGCTTTTGCATGTTTCTCTGAGCATGAAACCGTCCGTGTTTCTCTGAGCATGTAACTGCCCCTCGGTTAATGCTTATCGTGTAAAGTGCCAGGATAGAGCTTTGGTACTCTTATTACTGCTATTTAAAACGACAGATTATTATTATTATTATGAGGCTGGTGCAGAGTATCACCTGTTAATGCATTTGCCTGGCATGTAGACAACAAAGACTCGAGCTAATAACCCAGCAACCCATACATTAATAATGATAATAATAATCATGCACTTGATAAAGCGCCCTCCGAGAACTTAATCTCTTTCTCGGCGCTTTACATTTGCTGCAAAGAGAAATGCAATTGAATGGTAAGTAAAATCATGCTTGAAAAACAAACAAAATGAATAATATGGTTAGCGGTGGCATGCACAGGGTCAGCATGCAAATGTGGTTAGTGGCAGCATGCACAGTGTCAGCATGCATAGGCACATCAAGGACGAATCACAGGGACCCACTAAATGCTGTCCTAAATAGGTGTTTTTTAAGTTCCTTGTAAATGTGGTCAGGTCAGGGGATGTTCTGACGCAGGTCGGGAGGGAATTCCAGGCTTTGGGAGCATACGAACTAAATGCACGGTCTCCAAAGGATTTGAGGTTTGTACGAGGTATTTCTAGACTGCTGGATTCCGAAAAGCGGGTGGTACGATGCTTGGCCTGATGGGGGAGTATATCTGACAGACAGGCTGGAGCCATAGAATAAAGGGACCTAAAAGTGAGCGATAAAACCTTGAAGTCAATCCGTTGCTTGACTGGTGCCAGTGCAGGTCGGCGAGAAGTGGAGTAATGTGGCAACTGCGACACTCACGACAGACAAGCCTAGCTGCAGAGTTTTGCACAAGCTGCAATCGCCTGATCGCACATGCAGGTAGGCCAGTAAGCAGTGAGTTGCAGAAGTCGAGACGGGATGTCACGAATGCATGACAATGCTACTAGCAAGCAGCTTACCGAGAGCTCATATGCCTCATGGTGAATGTGTTCAGGCGGTAACATAAGACTAGGTCAGACATCACAAGACTAGGTCATCTAAAGCTTAGCAACGATAAGACTCACCCAATGGTTATGCCCAAACCTAGTGTCGCCAAAAGTTGGAATATCTGACACACATGATTTATTCATCTAGCATCACTCCTGACGCAGGCCCACAATCTGTGTGCTGCTCCAAAACGACTTTACATTGTATACATTGTATGAGCACATTGCCTCCAATGTCAAGTCGGCAAAGTTTGGCTAAGGAGAACTGCCAAGATTAGGACCTGCTTTGATATGAGTATGACAGCCAAACTCATCCATGCATTTTTAACATCGTGTCAAGACTACTGCAAACTATGAATGCATATGTTTACAATTGCAATGTTTGTGCCAAGTGCAACCACTACCCCTGCTGTGGTCGGCAGCTAAAAATAAGATCCGCCCACACGACCGTGTCCAGGCAGGCAAGCAGGTGAACTCACCCTCCTCCCCCGAAAGCAGAAGGTAAAGCCTCGCCACGAATGGTTGACTGTGTAAGTGTGGCTTTTAGAGGCTGATGCGAGACCTTGATTTTGCTAGGGTAGCCAATCGTGTGAAGGCTTGAGAAAATGTTGAGCAGATAATCTGCTCAGCACTCCTTTTTAGATGGGGGGATCACGGCCTACCGGCCCCCTTCCTGCAACTAAAGATTCAGCTGTGGCCTCACAGCTGTTACGATTAGGTCGCTTGGTGCACAGGCCCAGGTGGCCATGGAAAGAAAGCGAGCGCCACTTAGACAACAGCAACCAGGCTGATGGGCTTACAGGAAGGAGACCGCTGAAATCCAGGACTGCTGAGACCCTCGTGCCAGGCCGGACGAGGCAGAATTTCACGATGGCATGAATGACCAGATGCTGAGTAAGCTCGTTTAGCAGCTCGCTCAACTAATCGGCCAAAGGCTGGCCATGTGGGCACAGTAATTAAAAAACCTGCGCTGTGGCACAAGTTTTACATTTGCAATGCTGCCGCTTCAATAAGATAAGAAAGAGCCCACTGTGTTATCCGAGCACCATTCAACGTTGAAATACCACTGTTCCAGGTCACAGCGAATGATTCCCATGTCGCTTGCTCGAATAACACCTCAAAAGGTCACTGCAACCCAAGGCTGATTAATGCCGCTAAGGCAGCAAGTCTACGAGTTGATCCGATTAACTGTATACACTCTTGCATGCATACTACACACTCGCACGTACTACGTGTCACAGAACATTGCTCTGCTCTAGTCGACCACTCACAGAGCCTGGCAGCTGTGTCCGTGCACGGAAAATCAGCAGGGCAGCAGGTCAAGCGCTCGCGAGCTATCCACAGGGACATTTGATACACTCTAAGACTACTCGCATGCCCATGATGTACAGCTCGAATCTTCCGATCGCTCCAATCGCAGCCGATATCGGGCCGGAATCATATTCGTCGCGCGGAAAGGCAAGCCGGCTGGTCTGTCGTAGAGGCTTCTAGGTACGGTACTCTGCTGCACACTTGACAAGCGAAAAGCCCTGCACAAGCGAAAAGCCCTGCTCAAAGGTGTCGCGAGAATGCGTCGAAGACGCTTATTCGTGGTGCCGACTTCACGAAAGTGAAGACAGCCCAGCCATATCCAGCTCACAGATGACTAGCGCCGATTAACCGCCGAAAAGATTTACGCTCACGGCGGCCGAGACAAACTGGGCGTGGTCAAAGCATGAGTACAAAAGGCATCGCATGGTATCCGCAATAGCGAAGACTGCTTACCTTATGAGCGATGCTGTCCAGTGCTGCATCCTCCATGGTTACGGTCCAGCCCTTATCCCTTTTCCGGCCAGCCATTGCCCGAGGCTGCCGGGGAGTCAATGCCGGCGCTAGTTACAATTATAGCAGGGTTGACGAAGTAAGCGGTTCGGTCGGCGTCGGTCCGTCAACAGTGCCAGGCACCACCGGAACACTACAGCAGTCTCTTTAGTTGCATTAGTATTGACAACCGGGACTTCCCCCGAACTCTTTCCGCGGCGATTCCGGCCTGAGACAGCCCACGGCGATCGTGGAATAGTCACATAGCCTACATAGCAGCGCCGACTCCTTGAGCGGGCGGTCGATTCCGGTAGTAGATGATCTTCCAGGAGCCCCACCTGCCCCTCGGGCTGTAAGAAGCTTCAGTAAATAATAAAGCGATCAAAACAAATGCGCAATAATTTAAGTAAATATATTATTAAAAATTTTTGAATACCTCTTTGGTTTTTGCAGCTATTTCAGATCAAGTCTGCGATTTGCGCGGTCGTCGGTAACTGCTCGCCCGGGCGTGTGGGGTGCGTGTTGACCCTCGAAGTCGTAGCTGTCAAATAGCGTTGGGAATGAGTGACGCCGAGGTAAGGAATTTTTTTTATAAGTTTTTGATTCTTTTTGATGCCGCTATGTTCGCCACTATGGTTAGGCCATAGTTGTAAGTTAGCCTCTTTCCTTTACTACCTCGGTACTGTTAGCGACCGCCACAGTTATTCAGAGAATTTCTCCCAGGCTAATCTATTAATGTGCAGTAAAAATTGCCACTTCCGGAGGCTAGCTTGCATGTAGCCATAGTTCGCACTTGTAGATACCAACCCTAGCGATAGTGAAACTGTTCTATGTGACTGCACTCGTGACTGGCCTTAACCTGTTACCTGTGCGAAGCAAGGTAGCTGGGATCTCGCACGATCGCCATTGTAGTTGGTGTGCGATCAAATCAAAGAACTTGGTCCATGGTGGAAGTCCTTGGTGGAAGATTAATTTAACCGTTAAGGCTGCGTATCCACATTGGCCGAGATTTTTATGCACGGGGCCGGAACGGTGCGGCGCCTCACAGTGATTGTTCACCTGCACGTAAATCTTTCGCATTTGCAAAGGACTTAGTCAGGACAGACTCAGACCAGTGAGCACGGAAAGAAGCATCTTACTGATCGAATTAGCAGGACCAACGTAACACGAAGCTTTCCCCCTAATACTGACATTATTAAATAGCCATGTATACCGCGAGTAGAGTACTTACGAACGGTATATCTCTATGCAGTATTTTACAGTAATCTGTATGCAACGTCATGGAAGATTTAGGCTACCTCACTCGCGAACTTTACTGCCCATGCCCACTGCCCACGATTATGCCAATTTTTTACTGTACCCATAACGAGTCATGTCTTTGCATTCGATCTTAACAAACTACATCTGCTGTCACTTCCTTTTTCCAAATTACTTCCGTTCGCTGCACTTCAAAGCGGTCTTCCAGCTGCTGGCCGAGTTTTGCCCTGTGATTTTGCTGCCTCTCTTGAGCTAGCCTCAGTACTTGCCTCTTCGGCAGTGCACGACCTACTGCTGGCCACCGTGAGCTCGGCCTCGAAGATGGGGGAGACGTATGACGACTTCGAACGCCAACGTGCGAGGTGTTAGTATTAGAAACTAGTTGAAATAGTGGCTCCTTTATTCAACATGATGGTGCCTGTTGCCAGCGTTTATCGATCACGGCCTTTCTCCAGATGTAGTCATCCGGTCATTTAAAAGGCAATTGCTCATCTCGAAGCACTGCATCCCTTTGAGATCGGCTCTTTTGTTAGCTACTTGTATTCCAGACATTTGCTCCCTTCTGGATTTAATTCTAGATCTTGCTGTCTGCATGCAATGACAAGTTGTCTGCAAGGACATATTGCTGCTATTTGGCAGCCCTTGGAAGCAAATTCTTGGCAGCCTTTATCAGACCTAGGCATAAACCTTATGACTTAATATCAGAGTTGGTCAAAAGAAATGTTGATAGTGTAAGTGCTGCTTAGTTGTCAGTTGTCACCTTGATTTTATTTTATTATTTTGTTATTTTATGAACTAAGCATTCAAAATTATCTGCTTTAAGTTGAATTTCGATGGGGAAATCTGAATTAGTTTTATGAGTTGAGCATGTTTGGGACGTTGAGATCAAAGTTGGTGGGATGCTATGCCATGGAGTGCATGCTACGATTTAGAGTATGTGAGCATGAACAGTGCCTGAAGGGCAGCCGGTAACCTTATTTGCAATAATTGTGTTAGTAGGATTATTCTACAGTTTGCATGCAGCAGTTGCTTGGGAAAGCATCAGGTTTGATGCTGCTTTAGTGCATTTTTAGCATGGCCACAGTATGGTGATAAATAAATGGAACTGTGCTGACCTGAGTGACGTTGTTCGACAAAGCACTTTACGATGCCCTTGACTTTTTATTGGCTTCTGTTAAAGGATCCTGGCTGCTTTGTAGGACCGAAAAGGAAGCCCTGCACGTAGCCGTTCAGCATCTCGGTCCAAAAGCAGATCGTCTGATAGATCTCGGTCCAGGTATTGCCTGTTCTCATTGCTGCTCTTGGCAATTTGTATCTTAGCTTGCATTTGTTTTAACAAATTGCTTATGAAAACCATGCATCATGGCAATACTGCTCGTTGTTCCTTTGCTTTACCACTGCTCCGACTGCCTCACGTCGACACGACGTTTAATTCCAACCTTTGTTTTAGATCCAGGACCAAATCGGGAAGTGCTCGAAGGAGTAGAAGTAAGACCGGGGGATCGTATGGGCGCAGACCTTATCGGAGCAGAAGTCGCTCACCAATGTCCAGGCGGAGAAGACACATGGGAGACAGGGTAATTGGACAGGAAGTCCTCTCCCTCTGCTCGTCTTGCTTATTTTTTCTGTTCCTAGATGCCTACGTGCCTTGCTGTGCATGGGTATATTTATTCTTCAATTGGAACACTTGTGGTCCGTCAGAAAAGGCATTGCTACAGTTGTGTGCGTGCGTGTGTAGTTTTTCGAGCTAAATTGTGCTTGGTGGCTCAGTCTAGTACAGTAGTAGCTTCGTGTGTGCGCATGTGTATACTGCTGTATCTATGCCGGTAATGTACTCTTGAATATCGTATGTTGTAGGAGGATCCAGAGCCAAATAGGTGTTTAGGAGTCTTCGGCTTGAGCCTATATACCCAAGAAAGAGACGTAAAAGATGTTTTCTCTCGATATGGCCCTCTCGAGAATGTGCAAGTCGTCTACGATCATCAGACTGGACGATCCCGTGGGTTTGCTTTTGTTTACTTTGAGGAACTCGACGATGCCATCGAGGTATGTTGCCCTTTTGCTGCCATCTTTTATTTTGAGTGCTATGCTATAGTCGTTTACCTCTGCCAAATTAGCTAGCTATGTTTTTTAGGCCAAAGAAAGATGCAACGGCATTGACGTTGATGGACGGCGAATCAGAGTTGATTATTCTGTTACTGAACGTGCCCACACTCCAACACCTGGGATATATCTAGGAAAGCCAACTAGGTGCAGCATTTGTGCTTGGCTGCGGGAGTCGCAGACTGTCAGGCGCTATTACTGAGAGTGCCAAGTAGTAGCAGCGTCGTGGTTATGGGGCTTTTTGGTTTGTTAGCAGGTCAGTGGGATATGGTCGAAGGAGATCGCCATCTCCACGACGACGCCGATCTCCATCTCCTTATGGTAGGCGACGTTACTCGAGGTCACGCTCGAGGTCACGGACTTTTTCGCCTAGTAAGTACATGCTCCCGAGTTCCCTTTATAGAAGGGTGCAATAGCAGATTTTGGCACGTCGTGTGGCTTTTTATTGCAGAGCGATACTAAATGGTGCCACCTCTCTTCTTGGTCAATAATGTCTCGATGGTGAGGACCTTGCACTTCGGCAGTGGTAAAACTGCATGATTCAGTGATGGATTATTTCTTTGTTTACAGTGCTACTATATATATATATATATATATATATATATAAGTGCTACTTTGTATAATGTAGCTATCGTAGAGGCTAACAATAAACTGGCTTGCTTGATCATGCTCTTCCTGTTTGTGTAGCCGGCTTCTTTTTTCTTGCACAGCACGCTTCAGAAACCTTCCGAAGATGGGAAGTTAGAAGCTTGCAAATTTTGTATTAGAAGAATTGTGGAGAAGTATAATTATTGAACGGAACACGTCGAAGTTTATTGCTTTTGAGCAGTTGAAGTCCGTCTGAAATCATCATGCACTGGGTAATGTTCACTGGGTGCCCAAGAGCTTTTGTGCTGAAATCGTGTTCTACTAATCAGTCAGCTGCATCAATATACGTCTTTGCTATTTTGTTGTGCATTTTGCCATGTTGCTGTAGATGCTGATCCGTTTTTGTTGTTATATCTCAGGTTGCAAGATCGAATCCGCTTTAAAGATGAATTAGGAAGTATGAAAACTGAAGCCAGTAATGGGGAACCATGTCAATGAACCAGTACACGGGAAAGAAGATGATAGCTGAAACAAACTTGCCTATATCTGCATGGGCCACAGTGCCAAATTATTTTCTTTTACATAAACAAGCGCCGTGGTGGTAGGTGCTATATTTTCCAATTATGACTGCATTACCACCGTTTGCATGCAGTTCAGTTCATCTTGCCAGCTACTTGCTCAAGTAAATCGAGCCTCGAATTTAGCCATCAGCTGGTATTGTCTCTAGCTGACAGCTACTGAAGTATACATCAGGAGCAGAGCATTATTACTCGATCCCTACCTCTATTTAATCCTATTTTTTCTCCCTTTTTAAGTATGTACATACGTAAGAGGTCCATCCTATCGACCGTGTTATTGGCGATCTTATGTCCATGAATAGTTATAAGTACTTTACTTGGATGAAGATTGTGTCAGTGGGTGTTGCAAAACAGTGTTAACCTAGAACTTCGACAGCTGTGAAGCCTATATATATCGACAAGGCGACTGGAACGCCTGTAACTACCAAAAAACGAATCGTGCAGTGCCTGCACTTCAAAAAATCCATAAATTCAACTTTATATTTCTGCAAGACTGCTTGTAGGATTGAAGTATCGGTGGTTCACAAATTGATCGTGTTACAGTTGAGGCAAGTTCAAACGTGCCAACCATTCGTAAAGAACGCCTCAACACCATTTTGCCGTATACGATAGTCGTCTTAGGACGGACCTTGACATTTAACACAAAATCTATAGAAGAATAAAAGTTTGTAGATGGAATAAGTTTCAATAAAAGAGGAAATGAGTGAGCTAGCAACTGAAAGATTTCCTTTTGATGGTGCACCACAAAAATGTATTATTACTTGGTAGAAGGCTGAAAACGGTATAAAACAGTGAGATGTGGACTGCTCTAGCCTTGGGCTTGCTCATTGTTAGGACCAGGCTAGGTATGTCTTCAAGGCGCCAATTTGTCTCAGCTAACTCAGTTGTGCACTCGAGCTGAGGATTGGACTATTCCACGTGTCAGTCTGTTTCCAAATGTTACTACAGTTCTTTTGTTTCAAGAGTCCAGCTGCTTTGAGCAAGCGACTGCAGATCGCATTTGTAACTGGCGAATATCAAGTCGTGCCAGTTCGACTGGTGCTGCTCCTCGGCTAGGATTAGCTGGCCAGCTCGGCGGTCGAACCCCCAAGACTTGTCAAGTCTTAGCGATACGTCTCGGCGAGTTATGGTGGATTGATAAGCTTTCTCCGTTCACCTGATCCGCATCTGTAATTCACATTCCTTAATTCTTGCTGTATGGTAAACATACGATGCTGAGTTGGTTAGGTCCTGCGGTTAAGGTACTCGCCCCGACCGAGGTAGTGGGCTCGAGACCCTAGGCAAAAGTGAAACGCCTGAAAAGGAAAGACAATTGCTCTCTTAGGAGCGTTATACAAATGAATTAATATCTAAAATTTACAGTAGTTTTATTGCGTGGTTGTAGGTTTCGTGTATAGAAAGCCGAAGGAAGAAATCCAATCGAAATTCTCTGCGTATAACTTATTGATAGAGAATCTTCCCTTTGGGGCCTTATGGAGATCTTAAAAAGCAGCCCTGATCTTAGCTTGAACTGACCCACTACCTTTTTCCACCTGTAGCTACTCATTAGTCTTTCCATTCATGTGTTCAATTGGCATCCCAGTTTGGTTCCATCTTCGTATAATTTATGCATCGGTTGCTCGCTCCAAAAACCATTGGTGTCCTTCGGGTTTAAAACACCATCCGCTTTTGATCCATCAACCGGACGCCCACTTATTTATGAACGAAGTTACTAAAACTGTATAAGCCCTACCTTTACCGTTATTGGCAGTACAAATGGTCAAGTAAAGTGAAATTGAGCAGCATTGTTGTAAGCTGTACTGATTAATCAGACTCCTGCCTCGAATGCCCAGATTCATAGAAGTTAACCGAAATCAGTAAGACATGATTGACCTCTGGTTGCAGTATAGCTGCGTTAACCAGCAAATTATTGTACCGCTTCCTAAACGGTATTTTGCTAAGCAGTTGTAAGTAATGTACATTTGCGTCTTAATAGTCAGTTCCTTTGAAACTCCTCTGTAACAGGACACATGCACTTAGTCTATTTTACTTGGATAGAAAAGCCAAAAGTAGTAGCAAGTTACCGATGTACTTACGAGCAACTTCGTTGCCACGTTTGCTGCCGATTGAAGCCTTGAGCTGTCACTGCCACTGGGTCGTTGCGAACATGTTCGGCCAGATGTTCAGAGACTGGCAAAAGTAAATCGCTGAAGCTTCTACTTAAACTTGTAGTTTACACCTAAGTACCAGTTGCTACTGAAATTCGCTGTGGTGGTTAACTGTTGAGAAAAGCTGCATTAAAAGAAAACAGTAGTCGACCGGTGGGGCGGCATTGCTGCTTACCTACGGCATTTCAAGCCATAACGGCTTTAGGATTTGTAAATGACGACCTCCCGACTTAATTAATCCTTTTCTCTTGTGTCAAGTAAGGAGTGGAGACCATCACTTGCGAATTTTGTAGTCACGGATCTGGTCAAACCCAGCGTTGTCTCAGAAAAATCGTCGGTGCCCGAGGTCTCTATCAAGAAGCTGAAGTAAATGTTGGAAGGAAACTGAGGCTTCGTGAAAAGTAAGAAGGAAGCAAACAGAAACATCACTTCTGAGCTGACCTTATCAAGGAATTCGCTTGAGCTGGATCCACTTGCTTTTTTATGAAGTTGTCTCGATCTTTCGTTACTTAATTTTGGAATATATTTCTTACCTAGTTCGGTTATTCATAGGAGCTGAACAACAGCTAACAAAACTTTGGTATCCCAATAACTGGACATCAGACTTATTTAAAAAAACCTGGAAAATGGGTACTTGTTCAAAACGAAGTGAGGACAAGACTGAATATGCTTGTAACTTGCGTTACTCAAGACTTGGTTCAATGGTGGCTGGCTCAAGATCTTAGTGGCTCCCTGGCTCCGTTTAGGCTCGACTACTGTGACTCAGCTTTGGCTAGGCTACCGGAAAACTCATTACAGGGATGCACAATCCAAAAATGCTGATGTCGACGATCAAGCATCTCAACCGCGCCCAGATTAGCTCCTTACCTGACGATCCTTGTGACAATCTAGCCGTTCGCTTCTCTTGATTCTTTGTGCAGAAAATAGACACGATCAGGGAGTCCGTCCCTGCAACATTTTGTATCTCCGTCAGTAACTCTACAAAGTCATAAAGACCACGTGGGTGTTTTGTGTAGCGCACTCACAGCCTAAGCGGCTTTTGGTACGCATTCGGTAGCCAACAGACTTCGTCTCACGAAACAAAGAGAAAGTGGGAAGCATAGCAGAGTCAGGAGAGCAGTTGAGGTAGTCAGTAGCAAGGAAGTAGCAGCCCAGGACCGCTGAAAAGGATGAGCCATAGTCGGCAGTAGGAAAGTTGTTTCGTAAAAATTGTGGAAGCGAGTTCCACAGTCTAGGACCTGCTTAGCTAAAGCTTCGGTCGCCAACGGTCTTTAAGCGGAGGAATGGAACAGCTAATTTATTGTCCACACAGGACCTGAGGGCGCCAAACAGGCTTAAACCTGAAACTGATGCAGCAGTTCAGCTAGGTACGAAGGAGCCAAGCCGTGGCGGGCCTTGTGGGTCAGCGTTAGGACTTTGCTCTGTATCCGTTGCTCAGCCGGCATCCATCCTAGCTCTTCTAGCAAAGGAGACGCATGCTCAAACCGTTGGGACTTGAAGACGCCTCGCAGCCCATATTCATAGTCAGCTGCAGTGGCCTAATAGCTTTCTTTGGCAGCCCAGCCAAAAGGGAAATACAATAATCAAGCCGAGACAGAACTAAAGAGCTAGTTAAATTTTTTACAAGCAACTGTGGGAGACTGCTCCTAATCTTGGATAGGGATCGGATGTGATGGCTAGCTGTAGAAGCAGTCTTCTGAATGACGCTTTTGAAATTGAGGCAGCTGTCGAACATGACACCAAAATTTCGAGCACGTGGTGATGGTCACACAATAGCATCACCTATTAGAAGAGCAAAGCCTTTTAATCCAGCCACACGCTTAGGGTGTCCTATGAGCAGTAGTTCGGTTTTATCATCATTTGATTTTAGGAAGTTTTCCGACATCCAGGATCGAATATCGGCAAGGCAAGCATTCAGTTTCCCAGTTGCCGCAGCAGATTCCGACGGTTTGAATGACAAATATAACTGAGTATTGTCAGCTTAGAAGTGATATCCTATTCCATGGGCCTTAATCATTTCCCCAGAGGTTGTGTATACATGGAGAACAGCAAGGGACCAAGTACAGACCATTGAGGGACTCCACAGGTGACCCTTCTCGTGTGTGAGACCTGACCCCCACACGACACGGATTGAACACAATGACAAGTACGATTTAAACCACGCCAGCGGAGGTTCGTCTGCCAGACCGATCGTTGTTCTCAATCGTTCAAGCAGAACCTCGGGATCGATGGTGTCGAAGGCAGCAGACAGATCTAGCAGAGCTAGGGCAGTGACATTCCCGTCATCGCTGCCACGTAGAATGTCAACGTTAACACGGGGGAGAGCAGTTTCAGTGGATTGCTGCCTCTTGAACCCCGATTAAAATGTTTCTGACATTCCATCATTTTCAATATGTTCAACCAGCTGCTTAGCAACACTTTTTTCAAGAATCTTTGATAATAAAGGAAGAAAGGAAACTGGGCGATAGTTTGCAAGGATCTCTGTGTCTAATCCAGGCTTTTTAAGAATGGTTCTAACGATTGCCGATTTGAAGGATTTATGGACGATCCCTTTTCCCAAAGAAGCACTACAAAACTTGGTTATGGCAGGGCTAAGTTGGTCTGCTAGTGAAGACCACAAGGATGAGGGTATAGGGTCTTCAGGAGACCAGCTCTTTTTGCTAGACCTTATTAAGGTAGCAACATCGCATGCAGAAACATCGGAGAAGGTCACAGAATGTGGAACCGCGATTGCTTTAGTCGGAGGGGGCTTAATGGAGGCACGAATGTGGACCATTTTTTAAGTAAAGAAGGCTGAAAACTTTTCGGCTGAGCCCTTAATATCTGGGGAGTCAGACCTCACAGCATTGGCCAGTAAATGATTTACTGTCTTATAAATCTGTTTAGTGTCCGACTAGCAGGAATTCAGCTTTCGAATGAAAAATGAGGCCCTGATTTTTTTAAGCTTTCGGATGTAAACTCGAAGGAAGTCTTTGAAATCGACTAGATCTGCACCAGACCCCGATTTCTTGAAACGGCGTTCAAGCCTGCGCTTAACCCGGCGCATCTTTAGGTTTTTTTGTAAATTGAAAGGAATCTCCACGACTTTGAACACAGATAGGATAAACGGGAGCATGCTTGTCAGGAGCACTCCTGAGTGTCATGCTCATCGCATCAGTGAGGGTATCGAGGCTGCCGGGCGAGTCTGAAAGCAGATTACGAAGACCTGCATCACAAACAGATTTTAGAAACTTGTCCACGTCAATGCTTTGTAAGTTACGTCGTTTGGCAAATTGGACATTGCCCTGTACGTACGAGGTAGCAGGAACAGTAAACGAGACCGAACAATGATCTGAGAGGGTCAGTGGGCACACCACAACATCACCCCTAGAATGCTGTTCCCGATTCCTGGCTTCACCTCAATGTCTACATTTAAGCAGGTCACTAGTGATCTCGTCCTGAAGTTCATATCCCAATCAAAAAAGACAACAAGTCTTCTGGACCCTATTCCCACTGTCCTGCTCCTACGTTGCATTGATCTGCTGCTGCCATGCATAACTAACATCATTAATATGTCATAGCCTCAGGTCATGTCCCAGACATTTCAAAAAAGCTGTAGTCAGGCCATTTCTCAAGAAAGCGACACTAGACCAAGAGAACTTGAGCAACTACCGCACAGTCTCCCTTCTACCATTCCTATCAAAGACACGAACGGATCGCGGCGGACCAGTTGAACTCATATTGAAACTTCAAACCTCGCTAGTAAGTTCCAGTCTGGTTTTAGGGCTAATCGCTCCACGGAGTCAGCATTGCTTAGGGGTTACAACGACCTACTTAGGATTGCAGATATGGGTAGAGTGTCTCTGCTTGTTTTGCTCGATCTTTCGGCAGCTTTTGATACCATCGATCACAAAGTTCATCTAGAGCGCCTCTCATCTCGCCTGGGCATCACTGGCACTGCTCTGCAATGGTTCAGGTCCTATCTCAGCGGGAGACTCCAGAGTATTGACGTGAATGGGCAAAGATAATTCGAGGTACCTCTGAAATATGGGGTACCTGGGTTCCTGTGCTTATGCGTGCTGCCACAGTGCATGCTGCCACTAACTACATTTGCTTGCTGACGCTGTGCATGTCACCCCTAACCATATTATTTATGTTGTTTATTAAGCATGATATTATTCACGATTCACACGCCTTTCCATTTGCAGCAAATTTAAGTGCCTAGAAAGAGATTGAATTCTCTGAGGGCGCTTTATCAAGTGCATTATTATTATTATTACGCCTCTGCAGCTCGTGACGAATAATACTGCAAGGTTGGTTAACAAATCTAACGTTAAGCCATGTGCTTCCTCTGCTGAAAGAGCTGTGACAGCTCGCGACTGCTGCATCAGTTTCAGTCTCCCAGGTCTTCTATGGACAATATATTAGCTATTCCATTCATACTTTTTAACACCAAAGGCGACAGAACCTTTTGCTCTGCAGTTCCCAGGTTTCGTACTTCTACAATTCGTAAGCAACTATGTCTTCTCTCCTGCTGCCGACTGTGGCACATCCTTTCCAGCCACCCCGAACTGCTACTCCCTTGCTACTCACTTCGCCGACTGCTCTGCTGACTCAGCTGAGCTACCCACTTTCTCTCGGCTTCATGAGAGATTAAGTCAGCTAATTACTATTTTTGCACCGAAAGCCACATGGGCGAGAGAAAACTAGCCAGCGTAACGAACACCCACTTAGTCCTCGTGTTACTGACGGAGACACATTACAGTACATAGATACAGCAGGCTACGAAGCCTGTTTCGAAAATAAGTCGCGTAGCAGTGCAGTTCTATTCTTCCTCCCATAAGTGTTTCTCTCACCAAGGCAGCTGGAGGTGAATATTGGCCAACAAAAACCTCACTCACTCGGCGTCAGTCTGCCCCGAACCCATCGGACGGCAATTTGTAACTTCTTGCTTACCCGTACTACGGGAATAATTTCATGCTGCTTCGAAGCGCTTGATGAGGAAACCTTGACCACGCGGCCTGCTAGCCTAGTCATGCCTTTAGCAGTGGGGAATGCGTCATTTGTTTCACAGGCTAGCAACGATGGGTCCGTGGATCGTTCTAGTTATTTCGACCTTAAGCCGGAAGAGAAATGCACAATGATTCCTGTAGGTCCAATAGTCAGGTCTACGAACACGGGAAAAAAATGCAGTCATGTCTCAATCAGCACTACAATGTTATATAAGCCTTTATTTCGCAGCCGTTTCACAAACCAGAACCAGAGCAGCATCAATTGACCGATTCCTTTTTTGGAAACAAACAGGCTCCCATGAACGCATCAATGGCAATAGTCACTGGCATCGGTAGGCCTGAGCTTGACTCTAAGACTGGTGCCCAGTAGTGTAAATAAAGCAACTGAATAGAGAGTAAGTTCTCTGAGGGTGCTGCTATACAAATGAATTGTATTGTATACATCATCACATATTTAGGTGTTCAAATTCACATTTAAACACCAGGCACTGTCAAGCCTGGCACTCAGGGCAGGAAATAAATTTAATTCAGCAGGCAAGGGTAATTCTGCAGTCTACTTAGAACTTTAAACATCGATTCAAGATAGTTTCGAATAACTATATAGAATAATTATTGCTACAGCAAAAATGTAATGTAACAAATGTAATTGAACCAACCGGTAAAACATAGATTTTTGGTATTGGAGGTGAGTACTTATCCAGTATTTAATATGAACCAGTTCAAGAAGTTACTGCAAGGTAGCTCACAACGAGGATGCACAAAGTACAGATTTGCGACCGAAGATTGACATTTTCGTGAATGGTCTTAGCATTCGGTGACGAGTTTATAGCCTCTAATCCAAAAAGTCTGGTCAAAGACCCTGCCTCTAGCTGGATTAGAAGCAAACTACTAGGTCACCACGAGTCCCTTGCCGTTTGCTGCAACAGTAAAGCAAAAAGAACTAAAAATAAAAAATTAAGGACTAACAACAAAAAATTAATCAAGGCCAATATGCTGAGATTTAAATATATTCCAAAAATCGGATACAAATAAGGCCCAATAGGGCAACAGGCACAATGCGAAATATAAACCAAAAAAGCGATTGCACATCCCATCTGCTTGATAAGTACTTAGTTCTGGGCACACTAGTAGCTACCATTGTTTGGTACTGGCCATGCTTGAATGTTGTATTCCTGTCATTAAAGCTGCCTACTCTCGATCGTCAGCATCCTTTATGGTGACAAAGCGAGATAGCATGCAAGCTGCAATGATTGAACAGACAACTACACAGAAAGCAAATATATAGAAAGTCTCTTCATCGAACACAGACGTGAATGCCGGTATCTTGTTGTGCAATTTCTCAGCAATTCTAGCAGCAGGCAGTTCTTTCGGTATAGTCATCCCTGCAAAAAAATAAGCACAAGGTCAAAGCTAGTGTTCAAGTTACGTGACACAACTATCCCTTTCGCTAACGCTAAAGGTTAAGTGGTGCGTGGGGCGGAACAATAATTGTGACAGCTCTCGGTTAAGCGAATTACTCTGCCATCAGCCTCATGCTAGCCAAGACCATTTATTTCCTGCATAGACAGGTATTCACTACAAAAAATTCCAAACTCGGTAAAAAAAAGGACATATATAAATATATCTGCCTGACATGTGAATCTCAACCATCAGCTCAGCAGCAGATTAGTCGGATTCCAGGTTTAAATCTACGACGACGCGGCTATTCGGTTGCTGCTTTGATCTAGTAAAACATCCAATCTGCTGATACCCCATCCAAGCATTTAAATCTCATAAGAAACTTGAGTGTGGTGCTAAAAGTGAAGTGGAAGTGCCAGAACTTCAGCACCATGCTTTCGAGGGGCGTCAATACAATGTTCTAATGCATTGACACCTAATTAAAGTACAGAATTGAAAGAGGGTAGACAGTTCGTTGCACTTATCTAGATGAAGCTTGTGGAGGTAGAAGACAGCAATGTGACCTTTAGAATGCCCACACAGTTTCACAGGTACTAACTCAACCAGTCGTGAGACTGCATCAAACAAAAAGGAACCATTCTGATCCTAACGAGAGCCACATAGAGTGGCTGGACCATACAGCATCACAGGAAAAAATAACAGCACTAGCCTGCAAATAAGGATTGGAGTATGATCAGCCGGGGATGTGGCATCGACCAAGATTAATTGCCCAAGTCCTAGCTGCCTTTATGCCCCCTTACAAAGCGATTCTCCAAGATTAGAGTTAGACCAGGCAAACACGTTCATGGCACGTGTGAATGCCTACAGCTGCAGCAAAGCTGATAAAAAACAATGGTTTGTATAGTCCATAGTGGTTCACTACCATCAAAGCACTAGTGCTCAACATAAGGATTGTCTCACGAGGGCCTTAAGGGTAAATGTCGAGAAAATACAGAAAGAATATGTCCAACAATCGAACGTTTGTTTAGGGAACCTCTCAAAAGACAAACATGTTATAAATGTATCGCAAGTTTTGACAATTTCCATGAAAAGGGAAAAAATGATAATGGAAACCATGTCTAATCAGAAAGTTAACTAGAAGCAACCTATCTACCAATACAAATTTACCAATCTCAGCATCATAAGCCCAACTTTTTTAAACTTGGTACACCGAGATACATTTCTGCAGCTTGTTGAGGTACATGCTTACGACTTTTAAACTGTTTCATTCACAGTGTAGATAGGTGCCTTGTCAAGTCCATAACTCGGCCCATGGATCTAAGTTAAATTTGAAACTTGAGTTCAGCTCTGCTATTACATCACTGCAGAAGTTTATTTCTGACTTCAGCTGGATCAATATTGCAATACAGGTCATTAAACATCATGGAACTTTATTTACTGCAATAACGGACATATGTAGCATTACTTATCCTACCAAAATCAGACAAACTATAGCAGTGATGTACAAGCAAAGCTGAAATCCCATTTCAAATTTCCCTCTGATTCGCCAAATATTGAACTCGTTATCGAATTTACCAGGCACAAATCAATGTGAATGAAGCTGTTTAAAAGTGGCAAGCATATACCTCAAGATGCTGCAGAAATGTACCACGACACACCCAGATTCAACAAGTTGGGACATTGGTCGAATATATGATGCAGGGATCAGGAAATTTGCTATTTGTAGATATGTTGCTCCCGGTTTACTTTCGGGTTAGACATGGTTTGTTTATCATTTTTTCAATCGAAATCGTGCACACCTGATCCCATGTCTAACGTGCTTGTCTTTTGAAGGGTATCCTAAACGAATATTCGATTGTTGGACATACTTTCAGTATTTTCTCGACATTTACCCTCAATAAAGCGATTCTTTATTTTTCGCATGGCCCACATCGCTCTAGTTCGGCGCTGTTTACTCCTTTTTATTTTTATTTTATCTTTGCACGGCATAGCAAATGTCTGTAATAACTGTGTTCGTGAGGGTGCTTGCCCTTGGTCGCCCAAGCTCTGGGATCCAGCCGAAACTCGGAGGATTAGGCATGTCTTCTCGCCTGTCTTGAGCATCTGCCTGTAGAACATGCAAAGGCAGCTAATTCAGCAGCCCAATAAGCAGAATAACTGTCATCATCGCAGTTCTACGCCCAATGGTCAGGTGCTTGCACATCACGACCCAGGTCGCGCATTCGAGTCCTACAGCAAGAAATTCTAAATTGCCCGATGCCGTCGTCAAGGGTGGTGGGGTGGGCTCTCCTGCTTCGACATCATTAAGGCTGTTGAACACACGATCACTGCTTTTTTACTGTCCTGTACTATCTGTCTGGAAGTGGTAATCTGTTGAAACGAGGATCCAGTTCCAGTTCCCAATCTTCAGACCGATATACCCGTATGAATCCAGTTCCCAATCTTCAGACCGATATACCCGTATGAATGAGAGATGAGACATGAAAGATACCTACTGGCTAGGCATTCATTATGAGTAGCTACATTGACCGTGGCCGTAGATCACAAGCCAGTTTAGAATTCACTGGAAAATAAGGCTAATAAAGTATTACAATCCCTAGTAAATGCGGAATGTCATCAGTAGAATTTTGATCGATGCTCACTTTGCAGACAGAAAAATTAATCAATGTAATTGTCAACTGATGCAGTTGTAACAAACACAGGCCAGCTCAGCTTTGAGTAATATTATAAAGGCAGTGTCAGGAATTACCTAGGGATGCCATGGGAAAACAAATGACATGATAGACTGTACTTAATCAATGTATAATATATAAAATATAAATATAAATAATATAAATATTATAAATAAATAATGTAGAGATGCACTTAATCAACCACAAGCTAGTAGTCTACAAAATTTAGGAACAGTACGCTTTATAAGGGTATCATAAAAAAGCCAACACTACCGTCAGTGTCACTGCTCTGCACTACCTTGGTCGTAGAAGCAGCAGAATGTCGAAGGTTGATATAGAGTGGGGCACGGGGCCCCCCAAAGCGAGGAATGCAAATCCCCGCCTGGCCTCCGGTTAAACCACTTCATGCGGCCGATTGCCAGGCTTTTCTTTTCACACACACACAGGGTTGCAAGCAAAGTGAATCGCAGCAAACGTAAAGCGCCTCGAAAGAGATTAAGTTCTCCGAGGGCACTACACAAATGTATTATTATTATATGCTAAGTTAGCAGTGTTCGAGTCGGCTGCTTGATTGAGTTGGCCTCCTTGAACGACATAATAATAATAATAATAATAATAATATTGCACTTGATAAAGCGCCCTCAGAGAACTTAATCTCTTTCGAGGCGCTTTACATTTGCTGCAAAGTGATATGCAATAGAATAGTAAGTAAAATCATGCTTGAAAAACAAACAAAATGAATAACATGGTTAGGGGTGACATGCACAGGGTCAGCATGCAAATGTGGTTAGTGGCAGCATGCACAGTGTCAGCACGCACAAGCACATCAAGGACGAATCACAGGGACCCACTAAATGCTGTCCTAAATAGGTATGTTTTTAAGTTTCTTTTAAATGTGGTCAGGTCAGGGGATGTTCTGACGCAGGTCGGGAGGAAGTTCCAGGCTTTGGGAGCATACGAGCTAAATGCACGGTCTCCAAAGGATTTAAGGTTTGTACGAGGTATTTCCAGACTGTTGGATTCCGAAAAGCGGGTGGTACGATGCTTGGCCTGATTGGGGAGTATATCTGAAAGATAGGCTGGAGCCATAGAATGAAGAGACCTAAAAGTGAGCGACAAAACCTTGAAGTCAATCCGTTGCCTCACTGGTAGCCAGTGCAGGTCGGCGAGAAGTGGAGTAATGTGGCAACTGCGACGCTCACGACAGACAAGCCTAGCTGCAGAGTTTTGCACAAGCTGCAATCGCCTGATCGCACATGCTGGTAGGCCAGTAAGCAGTGAGTTGCAGAAGTCGAGACGGGATGTCACGAATGCATGGACCAACTTGGACGTGGTATCCTTATCTAAACAAGCCCTAATTTTAGCAATGTTATGAAGCTGAAAATAGGCAGATTTGACTGTGGAGCTGATGTGGTCGTCTAACGAGAGGTCGCTTTAGAATATGACACTTAGATTTCGAGCTGATTCAAATAATAATAATGCACTTGATTAAGTGCCCTCAGAGAACTTAATCTCTTTCTAGGTGCTTTACAATTGCTGCAAAGGGAAATACCATTGAATGGTAAGCAAAATCATGCTTGAAAAACAAACAAATTGAATAACATGGTTTGGGGTGACATGCACAGGGTCAGCATGCAAATCCACTGACATCCACTGCCCAGCACTAGTTGCACCACCGCCTGGCCCCCTCGGCCACCCACCACAGTCCACTCTGGCCCGGTGGTCTAGCTGCTACTATAAAAATAGTCATAACAGTACTACTAATAATAAGAATAATAATACATTTGTTATGGCGCTCTCAGAAAACTCAATCTTTCTAGGCACCTAACATTTGCTGCAAAGGAAGCATGATCGAATGGTTAGTGGCAGCATGCTCAATGACAAGCATAAGATGGTTGGAGGTGACACATGCACAGGGTTAGCATAACACAGTATGGTTAGTGGCTGCATGCACAGTGTCAGCATGCATAAGCACATAAAGGACGAATCACATGGACCCACTAAATGCTGTGATAAACAGATGAGTTTTTAACTACTTTTACCGAACTCTCATTGTTCGTAACCTGGGAGAGGTCAAGATCTTCCCCTCAGAGGGCAATCTGACTCGACAGTTTACAAGTTAAGCAATTGCCTTGGCTAGCTAATACTCAACGACAACGTTGAGCTGCTTGGTTCGTTAGCCTCGGGCATCGAATGACGTGCATCAAGCTTCTGAGATCGTAGAGCCTTTCTCTTTTTTTTATATCTCGCACTGTGAAGACTCTTCCCACTCCCGGACCCTGAGCTCGCAACATTGCCTTGGGGGTCAGCCGAAATGATGGGCTTTCTTCGGGCTCTGCGCTCGCTGCTTGCAGCGTCTAGCAGCAGGCGGTTTCAGGCGGCTGCAGCAGCCATGACACAGTCCCCTACGCATGGCTGAGAGAGAGAGAGAGAGAGGAGAGAGAGGAGAGAGAGAGAGAGGAGAGGAGAGGAGAGGAGAGGAGAGGAGAGGAGAGGAGAGGAGAGGAGAGGAGAGGAGAGGAGAGAGAGAGAGAGGAGAGGAGAGGAGAGGAGAGGAGAGAGAGAGAGGAGAGAGAGAGAGAGAGAGAGAGAGAGAGAGAGAGAGAGCCTCTTTTCAACAGCCCAGCAGAAGCTGTACGATGAGAGCTGCTGGATGGTGGCGGTGGGGGGGGAGAGACAGGCTGCACGGTGGGGGACGGCAGGGCTAGCCAATCTGCGCAGTCCCACGCCCTCCTAGCTGGTCGACAAGGGCAGGGCATCAAGCGACAAGACACTGATGCTGATCCACATTCGCCAAGACCAAGTTTTCCCTCGGGCAGGCCTCATTAGCATGGCACAGAATTTGGATTCGCCTTGCCGACACAGCGATTGCTAGATCGAAGTGCCTGCCATCCAGCACTTTTTGAAGAGCCTCGAAAGAGCAAGCCTCGGCTCAGCCAGAGGCACGGGTCATATCGCCAAGCTAGCCTGAACTTACATAGTGCAATGCTACAAAATAAAAAGAAAGGGAACGGCAACCCCACTAGTGCTGCATTCCCATCCCCTGTCGATTGCATCACACACGAAGTCGGGCACAGAGCATTCAGCAATGCAAGGAGAAATCTTTTTGGTGTGCACAGCAAATTGCCTTAGGTCTACGAAAAGGACACGGCTAGTCGCACTGACACACTCAAACTTTCGAGGCGCCGAGCCCATTGGGGGTCCAACAAGCACCCCTTAGTGCCACCTCCCATCGGTCGCGATGGAAACAACATGGAGCCGCACAGCCATCGAACAGGACAGTGCTTTACACGATGCCCCTGAAGCTGACCTCTGCTTGATACATCAACTGCTTGATACATTAACTACCGAAAACCAGATCGGTATTTCAAATGGAGTAGGAGCTTAGAAGTGTTAGTCAATCAGTCAGTTTCCACCTATCGGAGTGAGATGAAGTAAGTAGAACGTTTTACCTGCAGCACTCGGTGCAGGCACGGGTAACGAGGAAAAAAGCTGTACTTTCAAAATAAAAATTCATTTAGCTACTTAATTTAGTTAAAATAGGGAGGCAAACCAAGCACGGAGCTCAGTAAGACCGATCATTCACGGCAAAGCTGCAGCTGGATCGTTCAGCCAAATGCGGGCCGATAAAGCCACCAGGCCGATCAATACTGACAATAGAGCAAAGTATTTACACTAGTTGCTCGAAGGTCAGTCGTACAGATCAGTGGGCAACAACTCCCAAATGTGGAGTCACAGTCATTGCATGGCCACAATCAGCACCGGGTGGATGTCAGGTGTTCAGCTTGGACTGGTGGCAGCAGCTGATGGGCATCGTACCCCTCGTTAAGTATATTATGAATATCTATTCACCATCTCGCTTCACGGCATTGCTCAAGAAGTTAAGGTAACATTTCAGTAGAAGAGGTGACAAAATACTGCTGCTGCTTTCTACATAAGCCTTCATAGAGAATGTGGCAGGAAGATTCTTGAATTTTCAGTAAGTCAGTTCGTGTCATGCCGATTATAACCTTGTCTATATACTGGTGACTTTTTAAACTATATTATCATAACCTGCAGCATCTCTGAGATATTGGTAAACCGTACAGAACTGGGTAGGTTGGGTGAACCGCAGGACTAATGAAATTGAGTTTCATACCGTTGTTGTAAAATCTGCACGGACCGGCTGTGACGGAAGTTGTTATTCCATTCGCCTTTTGCGACCGAAACAAGTGACGAAGCTATGCAGATATCATGCCAAGGTAAGGGGTTAGACCACGGTCCAGTACTTAGGAAGTCGATGCAAGCTCAAAGCAGCAAGTCTTTTCGGACTGCTAAAGGAATGCTGATAGCAAGCGGCTCTGAGCACGAGTAAAAGCTTTATGAGTCAGTCATACAAATCATACTGCAGATTACCTGGCAAACAACTTGACCGATGCCGTCGAATCCACAAATGTAACTCCGGTACTCCGGTGACGGACAAGGGTGAGAGCCGGGTTTGATCCACGGTAAGGTGCTCACCATTAACGATCAAGGTCACCGGCTCAAGCCCTGCGGCATATGTAAAGCGCCTGGATAGAGAATAAAGTTATCTTGGGGCACTATACAAACAAATAAATAAATAAATATATATATATATATACTTGTGCATAAAGCACCCAGGAGTTTCGGGTTATTCGCACCCTTGCCAAATACAAATATAAAAGAAGGATAAAGCGAGGTGCAAATGCTAGTCGCTGCATCAACTGTTGACCTTCGGTAGGGTGTAGGATGATTAAGACGGAAGATATGAAATAGTGACTGCACTAAAAAGACCACAGACCAACGGTAAATGATGGCTTAGATGGCTTTACGGCATTAGTAGCTGTGGTGATATGACAGTGGCACTCACCCGAACTAGAACAAAACGAGTGCAGCGAGAGGGCAAGCACTAATTTAGACCGGCGACAGCCATCCCGCTAGAGGGCGAAAGCAGCTCAGCACAAACTTACCTAATGAAGACGCTACCCTTGCATAGTACGAACGAGGAATGACACAGTCCGATCGTACAACCCACGCCGAAAAAAAGACCAATGTCTGTTACTCTCTGCCTGTTACCCAACACAGCTAAGGGGTAGCGTTAACTCGGGAGGGATACTTATGATAAAGTCGACCAGCGCTGCAGAATCGATTAGACCAACTGAAAGCATTCTGGCTCTTTTAGCGGGCAAACGCAGTTTGCAGGCACACGGAATTATGACACCGTTGCCGTATCAGAAATCCGGCTATTGTAGATCACAGTAGTGCACTATTGTAGATAGTGCTACTATTCATTTACAATGCGTTAAGCTACCGAAGATAAGCCGCCGCCGCCGCTGCCGCGGTCTTATTCGAGGCGAGACGTCGCCAGGTGCAGCGACCTCGCTCTAAGCACTGCCGCTAGCCGTACACCTCGCACAACGGCTGCAGCGAGCTGCCTCATTGCAGAGCAAACATAACCGCTTTATCTAAAGGAGACTTACTGATTCCAGGTGATCTAGCGCTACGGCAGTTGGTTCTCTATAAGCGCAAGGGTCCACTATTCCTGCAGCTACCAGTCACTGACAGTCGAGCCAAACCGGCCGCCAATGCAGCCGATGCGCAGTTACAAGAATACCAACCGGAAAAATAACTCCAATGCGCATGCGCGACAGATGGTCAGGCGACTAACTGCCCTAGCCCCTTCGCTGGCTCAATAAGGATTGCGTACGACGTAGTAAAACCCCATATAGCCAGCAGCGTGTACAATCAGAACCTAACAACTAGCGTGCGTACGTGCGTGCATACATTCACTAGGACTCATTTCGAGAGACGCATGCTATTTTTGTGCTGCTTCGAGAATCAAGTTGCAGCTACGCAGCCAGAACAGCCACGAAGGCTACCTTAGGTACCTTGGAGTTCGAGAGAGAATGCATCTGTCGTCTGAATGCGGCCGTCGGCCGCTCGGCATACGTCCGCCTACAGCCGAAGCTGTCGCCGGCATTCCAGGTCTCAGCCCGGTCACTGGACGCCGTATCGTACGACCAGCAGGCTGGGCGGACGCGCGGAGCGATTGCAGAGCAGCTAGCGCAGCTCACTGCTCGAGCTGCGCTAGCTGCTCTGAGAGTGGCGCTCGATCGTCAATTGCTCACTGCTCACTCTTTTCTCTCCCACTGTCCCGGCTGAACAGACACCTCTCCCTCTCACCCTCTTTTTTACTCTCACTTACTCTGTCCAAAGTCGTTTGGCATCAGAATTAGGAATTCGTCTGGGGCGCCGACTTATGTACCTACGCCAGTATTCCCAGCAGCGAGATGCAGCTACACAGCCGGGACGGCCGCAAAGAAGGCTACGACCACCTAAGAGTGCGTGACTGCACCTCCGTCTGTGACTCTACGAAGCCATAAAGGTTAAGTGCCAATTATAGTGGATAGATCTCTATAGCAAACTTAAAGCTGAAGTGGCCTTTGATGCCGCACGCGGCTGCCAACCCGGCTGCATTCCCAAAGCAAAGGAAAAGTAAGAAGCGCATAATTATAAATTATAAATTTCCATAATTATAAACAATTATAAAATTATAAGTTATATTATAAAATTATAAGTTATAATTATATTACAAATAATAAATACGTAAAATACACAAATGCATATAATATAAATATAATAATATAATATAATAAACATATAATATATAATAATATAATAAAAAAACTTCATTCCCAAAGCAAGGGAAAAGTAAGAAGCGCAGAATTATAAATTATAAACACGTAAAACTTGGGATGGCTGGAAAAGAGGTGCTGCGGTAGGCAGCTTTTAGAATCGATAGCGAAACACATGCAGTTCATTATCAGCAATGATTCATGTTCCAGTAGTTATAGCTTGTTCTTGGTATTTAGGATATTATGAGTATTCGTAAGTTCGCGTTTCATAACACTGGCATGCAAATGAAAACTTCTTGTCAGTTGTTTTAAATCTAATAGGCGATTCAAGTAAATTTGTTGATCCTCTTTCCGAATCTGTAACTCGTTTTAACTCAGCACGTCAGGATTTTGAAATTTTGATTTTCATTTTATAACACTTCCACATGCAACACAACATTTTGACAAACGTTTAAAAACAATATCATTAAGGTTATGTACAATTTAAACGCAAGTCTTCTTTCATTAAGTCAATTGTTTTTAAACTTCCTCTTCCTCGACTTTCTGCAGCTGAGCCTCACGTGCTTCAGGCTCCAACAATGATCGGCAATCCAATTAAAATTCCAGCGGCCTTGATATCCACGCTCCGTTTCACATATGTCCTGATATAACATCTCGCCTTGCTCCTCGCTGAATGATCCTAAGTTTGATGGGAAATACTCAAGGTGAGTTAGAAAATGTATCGTAGCATTCATTCAGCTGCCAAGTGCCATGTAACGTTGAATCATGTCCACAACAATTTGCCCGCAGTTAGAAGACGTGATTGCCGAAAAGATCTCTACCACAGACTTTAATGCATTCCGTACCTGCAACTCTAACCAAATCATTTTTTACGTAAACTGTTTGTCTTTGAACAAGTCTGTGATCTGTGGACGCAAAAACCCAGCTTTTATCTTTACCTTGCTAATTTAAGGAAAACCTTGTAAGTACGTAAAAGTATCACCGTCTTGGGTCAGAGTCTTAACGTAGTTTTTCATTGGTCCAGGTTTGACGTGCAAGGGAAGAAGTAGGACTTTCTTGCTGTAGACAAGAGAAGCCTCTCAGAAATTTTAGCTCACAGGCAAAAAACGTGTTTGCTCTGTCCAGTCTTTCTTTCCGTAAGGAAGAGCCTCCACGATACCATCCCATGGACACAAAAGCAAGGATATTGTGTGTAGCCACCTTGAAGACCACGCAGAAAGGCGATGGCCTATAAATCGCCGCATGTCTGCCACTGGTATTAAATAAATAAATCCTAGCTGATTAAACAGCCTCTCTTTGTATAGCGACAGACGAGCCTTTTACGGCTATCACCACTGCTTGCAGTGGCGATAAAGGATCGCCCACCCTAGGAATCGAACCCACGACCTCGGTCCCGAGGTCGTGAAAGCAACCACCTTACCTAGTGTGCCATCACGGCTCACCAATTGATTATATTGGATTTCATTTCACATATTTCAAAAGACTTTTCATGTTTCCGTAAGTCTCTTCCATATGTACAGAATGTGCAACTGGCACAGAGGAAAGTCCGTTTCCATTGTGTATTACAGCTCTTTTTAAACTTCGGTTCGGTGAATCAATGAAGAGTCTCCACTCAATTGGATCATAACCCTTTTACATTTTGTTAACTAGACCTTTGACGTTGCTGGAACAGGCTAGTGAATCTTTCGTCAAAATATTTCGGAATAAACTATTTTCTTCACAATATCTATGCCACGAAAATGTAGTACCCGGTGCAAGAAAATACTTCTCTTCTTTAATCTAGAACCATGGAGTTCAGCCAATTCTTTGAGCAGATCAAGGTGTATATCATTAAGTCATCAAGATCACGTTGTGACGTTAGTTTAGGCGTTGAAACATCAAAAGAATCATAGCTTTCATCAACACCACCTTCAATTAAACTCGAATCAATGTCAGTAAATATATAATCAAATGTAACGGGTGGAACACGAACTCACCTCATCACTGTGCGGTACAGGTCGCATTGATGGCGGTAGATTTGGATATTCAATTTTAGGCTTATTCTTCTTACTGAAGCCTTGCACATTAGTGGTGCAGAAATAACAATTCCAAACACGGCCAGTCTGTTCTCTCCAAATCACCCGTACTCCAAACGGCATGCATTTGCTTAGGCCTTCAAACCAAATTCTCAAGCTTCGTGGCAAGTTCTGCACTAGAAAAGCGACCCGTGTCGCTTTGCTTTGACATTTGATCAGTGTCACTGCAGCCAATAGGTCAGTTTGAACGGCACTTTAATTCTCTTCTTGGATTCAGTCCTGATGATGACCACACAGTGAATTAGCGGCTCCTTCCCTTTCGTGGAACAATTGTAGCTGCTCGTTCAGTGAAAACTTGGAACTGATAGTGGCAGATGCGTTTGGTCAGCAGTTTGAAGCTGATTTTGAAGCTTGGTATGAAGTTTACTCTTTCATTTAATAAAATTCGTGGCTCCTTTCTTGGCTTAGAAAGTGTATGATGGGTTAGCGTTTACTTTGTAGATTCCTTGGCGAGGAGTTTATTACTGACGACGATTGCAACGAAGCAGCGTTACTGTTTCTGTGAGATCTGGAAAAGTGTGTAGAGATATGAATGAACTACTTCGCACCAAAGTAAGTCTTGGCTACACGTTGCCAGCCTTGTGCTAGCTGCTAAGCAAGAGATCATACGTAACCCGATTGTCATAGCCAGATAAAAAATAGACAACGCCGTAAATCACCGTGAGTTACAAATGAACTGATGACCAGATCACCGAAAAGATTCTAACATATTGCAAGGAGCGGCAAGAAAATTGGAAGCCGCTGAGCGAGCTGCGCCAAGGCACATTGGAGGAGCTAGTAGGCTGGCTAGCTAGTGTGCTGGTGCCAAGCTGGTTTGGCCCAGTGGTTAAGGTGCTCCCTTAGACCTAGGTCTGGCCGAGGTCTCCGGCTCGAGCCTCGTGGCATATGTGAGGTGTCGGAATAGAGATCAAGTTCTCTTAGGGCGCTATGCAAATGACTTGTATATAAATTATATTAAGGAACGACCTTTAGACCATAGATAGGATCGTGGAAATACATTCGATACTTGATAGAGACCCAGTGAAGCTCAGACGTGATGCAATGCGATGATTATGCTTTTGACTGTAGAAAGAACTTGCTGCTGAATTTTCAGCATCAGTAGATGACAATTTACAATGTGCCCTCGTAATTACTTCCATAGTTACTGCATGCACGTGCAGGCAGATGGACTAGCTGTCCTAGCGTCATTCCAAGTTATGTGAAAGCTGCATCACTAATGACTGCAGCTGGTTATCTTATAGTTGCTGAAGACCGGTTGAAATCCTATCGGAATGCAGTGAGGATTCAAAATTTGGGTACGCTTAGATAAGGCTACCCCGGCTAAGTTAGTCCGTGCGTTTGCGCTATCCCATTTTAGACTTAAGCAACTCTGTTCGCTCAAGCGAGTATTTCTACGTGTATGTTAAGACGCTTAAAGATGCAATAGTTGCAAGTAAAGATTTTCTCTCTTCCACGTTTCAACATTTGTCTCCAAATTGCACCTGCTACCCAATCAAGCAGCGAAGCGTTTTCAAAGCTCCGTGACTTAGTTGTAGGCCCCTAGTTCTCTAGCGTCCTGCCGGCCTGAAATATGTACTATTCAAGCTTTTCTCGAATCACACGCTATCACCTGTGTCGCTTAGCCGTGTCGCTTAACTAAAATGTAATGTATTGTAATACAATGTATCTCCTGCTGTAACTCCTCAGAGCCAAAAAGACTGTGTGAGTGTTACGCAAGAGTTTTGGATAGTTTGTATTTGCTCTCTCAGCCTAAGCGGCTTGTGGTACGCATTCGATAGACAAGAGACTTCATTTCACGCAACAAAGAGAAAGTGGGAAGCATAGCAGAGTCAGGAGAGTGTGAGACGCATTGCTGCTGTGAAGCCATTCGCCAGTCAATGGTCGAGAAATATTATGGTAGTCTATTACCACAGCCGACAAACAGAACGTGGACCGTATCCAAATACGGACCAAGAACAAGCAACAAACGGGTCCAATATAGAGTAGTCCTAAATGAATACTATTGGCTGAGCAAGCCATCATGCATATTAATCTGGCTTTTCTTCCTGATCATGCTCTAATCAGTCCTGATCATCTGTAGCTGGCGCGGCCTTAACAGGGGTCTATTGGCCTAGGTACAGCCATTCAGCTGTAGTCTGCAGCTCCAGGAATAGCCGGTCTCCTGAGTCAGTCAGTGATGCACTGCAGGTCAAGGTGAAATCGTCCGGCACAATGGCCGTGAAGCGGATTCAGCCAACAGAGAGCAGTTGAGGTTGTGAGTGGCATAGAAGTAGCAGCTCAGGACCGCTGGAAAGGATGTGCCATTTTCGGCAGCAGGAGAGTAGTTGTCGTTGCGTAAGAAGAAATCTCGTTAAATCCTTGTGATACTAATGCTACTAAAGCCTGAAACTTTCTAATAACTGAAATAACAACAAACCTCGAGTTGAAATTTAAAGCAAAGCTAAAAACTCATCTCAATAGAGACTCATCGCAGCAGCATGTGCTCATCAGCGTGGGAATTCTTCCTTATATATAATTATATATATATATATATAATTATATATATTAATATATAATTATATATATTAATATATAATTCTTCCTTATATATAATTATATATATTAATATATAATTATATATATTAATATATAATTCTTCCTTATATATAATTATATATATTAATATATAATTATATATATTAATATATAATTCTTCCTTATATATAATTATATATATTAATATATAATTCTTCCTTAATTCTTCCTTATATATATATAGTTCTCGTGCTGTCCATTAACCTGTATAGCTTTGAATTTACTTGCCATACGCACGCACTTCCCATAAACTGTCATTACAGATATCCTGGTTTGGTCCAAGGGGTTGAGGTGCTCACCTTTGATGATCGAGGTCAAGGTGCTGACCTCTGAAGGCCGAGGTCATGGGCTTGAGCCCTGAGGCATATGTGAAGCGCCTAGGTAGATATTTAGTTCTCTTATGGTACTACACAAGTGAACTGTGTAGATGTATAAACTCACAAACTGGCATAGTCTAATGGGAAGAGAACGCGCAAAAATCAGAGTGCCAAAGGTAAAATGCAATCTTGTAGTTAAAAATTACGGCCTATCAAAACAAGATTAAAAAGTCAGAGATTAACGAATGTGAGAAAGTACCAAGCTCTGATAGCATGCTATTCAGAGCAAAACAGAGTATATCGCGTAAAATATACGCGTAACTTTCGCCGACAAAAAATAGAAAAGCAAGAAACAGAGGTAGGCAGTCAATTTTGATGTTTCGGAAATAAAATAAAAGCCTGACTTTTATCAAAACCAGCAGCAGCTGGTGACTGAACAAAAAGTCCGTGAACGTCGTGTTTTCAAAGCTCAACGAACAAGTCACTCAAATTTTGGGATTTTTAACGGGTAAATGCTAGTTTCTCATATATCTGGCACACATCAGTGTATATAATTCCTTTCACGCCTCTGTAACATGCATGGAGAGAGATTTAGCTTTCATACGGAAATATGCACATACTGTGGGTCATCTAGGAGCCCTTACCATATGTGGTAGCTCAGGGTTTGGTTGTCGACCTCTACACTTTTCACTGTCAATACTATCTGTCTGGCCAATCTCATGACCAAAGGCAATCATGGCTTTCATTTCTATGCCTATGCCACCGAGCTATATCTATCATTAGACTCTTCCAAGCCTCGCTCCTCATCCGACACACTTAATTCATCGGATAAATAACACACGAACACACACGCACACTTATGCACACACACACGCACGCACACACACACACGCACGCACACACACATAGATATATATATATATGTATGTATGTATACATACATATATATATATATATATATGTATATATATGTATGAATACACGTATATAATATATATATTAGTTTATCTTCTATTATTGACTATATACTAATTAATTCATTGCAGCCTGAATCGACGACATTTCCACGTGAATAGCTCCTACTTCCTGAATCTTAAAGACGATCCGACCAACCTACTCGTTATGGGCAAACCCAATGTCGCCCTTTAATTTGAGCTCCTCACGTTCAAGATTAATTGATCTAGCGTCCATGCAGTAACATCTGCACCTAATCTGGGGCGGGCTGTTTCAAAACGACATTGAATGAGCACCTTGCCTCCGTTGCCAATTCAGTCTTTTTTTTCAGCTAACTAGCATTGCCGAACGATATTTAGTAGCTCTTTATCAAGTGAAACATCTAATTGACTTTAAGATTCTCTCCATGACCTACAGGTCGCTTCACTCGCATGCACTTTCTGTTCTCCATTTATACTCAACCTCTGGGAAAATTTATTAAGACCCATGGAATAGGATGTCATTTTTATGCTGACGATACGCAGCTGTTTTTGTCATTCAAACCGTCGGAATCTGCTGCAGCAACTCGTAAACTGAATGCTTGCCTTGCTGACATTCGATCCTGGATGTCGGCAAATTTCCTTAAACTAAACGGAGATGAAACTGAACTGCTGATCATAAGACACCCTAACCGAGTGGCTGGATTAGAAGGCTTTGCTCTTCTAATAGGTTGTGCTCTTGTGCGACCATTAACATTCTCTGGAAATTTGGGCATCGTCTTTGACAGCTGCCTACATTTTAAAAGCTTCGTTAAGAAGACTGCTACTAAAGCTAGCTATTCCATCCGATACCTATCATAGGTTAGGAACTCTCTTCGACGATGGCTTGCAAATAATTTAAATAACTCCCTTGTACTGTCTAAGTTCGATCATTGAAATTCCCTTTTGGCTGGGTTGCCAAAAATGCCACTAGGCTACTATAGCTGGCGATGAATATGACTGAAAGGCCAGTTTACAAATTCCAAAAGTTTGACCGCGTGTTTCATTTGCTAAAAGAGCTTGGATGGCTGACGGTTAACTGACGGATGTAGGGCAAAGTTCTTAAGCTCACTCACAAGGCCCGCCGCGGCTTGGTTTCTTCGTACATGTATGAAATTCTGTACCAGTTTCAGCCTCCTCCTGCCCCGAGATCCTGTATGGAGAATAAATTACCGTTCCATTCTTCCACTTAAAGACCGTTAGCAACAGAAGCATTTGCTCTGCAGGTCCGAGAATGTAGATATCACTTCCACAATTTTTAGGCAATGACACAAAATACTCTCCTGCTGCCGACTACGGCACATCCTATCTAGCCATCGCAAACTGCTACTTCCATGCTACTCACTACCTCAACTGCTCTCCTGACACTGCTATGCCTCTCACTTTCTATTCGTTCAGTGGGATGAAGTCTGCTGGCTACCCAATGCGTACCGAAAGCTGCTCAGGCTGCGAGTGCGCTATACACAAACTTCTTGCGTAACACCCACATCGTCTTTGTGGCTTTGTGGAGTAACAGGCGGAGATACACCAGCCAGCTTATCGGATCCTGCTCATCCAGTGTACTCTAACGCCAACCGCTTCTTGGAATCGTGTCGCCTCACCTGTGTCTCGCACTAAACTAAAAATTTTTCATGATTAGCCGTGATTAGTTTGTGTGCACTGAAAGTCCAGAGCTCACTTCTAGCTCTTTTTGCCACCTAATTTGACTCTGCGGTTGGTTGGTGTGTGTTCTGCTTCTTCGACGCGGACTTTCGCTCACTTGAGGCTGACAGCCTCTACATTCGCGATGATTGTGGTGACTTTGCGTTTATTGCTGTTTACATCGATAGCCTGGTTCTCTGGGGTACAGCAATAGGTCTGTCTTGTGTCAAGCAGCAGCTCTCGGAGGCCTTTTCTATGAAAGATCTCGGAGAAGCTAACTGGATTCTAGGAATCCAGATAACCAGAGATCGAGCCTGCAAAATTGTCACTCTCACCCAGACTCGCTACATCACGGACATACTACAGTGATGCGTCGTGGATACATTTAAGTCGGTATCCGCGCTTGCCGATGTTGACATCAAGCTTGTAAGAGCTATGATGAAAGATAGCGAAGAGTATGTCGACTATAGGCAACGAATCCCTTACAGAAGCACGTTTGGGAACTTAATGTATCTGGTGGTTGCTACGCGTCCAGATATTGCAGCTGCTGTAGGACTTGCCAGTCGCTACTTCAGCCAGCCATGCTCGCAGCACTGGGCGGCTGTAAAGAGAATCCTACGTTACCTACAAAGAACTGTGAACTGATGTCTCAACCTGAGTGCTGACCCACAAGCACTGTTAAGAGGCTATTGTGATGCTTACTGGGCAAGTGATCCGGACACGAGGGCTCTGTTAGTGGCAACCAAAGGGATCCGGACACGAGTTGCTCTGTTAGTGGCAACCAAAGGGATCCGGACACGAGATGCTCTGTTCCTGGCCACGTGTTTAGAATTGCTCAAGGCTGCATTACCTGGTCGTCCAGGAGACAATCTACTGTTGCCTTTCAACAACAGATGCTGAGTATATGGCACTGAGTCATGCGATTCGGGAAGCCTTCGTGAAGGCTTTGACAGGTCCCTAAGGAATTGGGTTTCGAACAAACGAAGCCTACTGCCATAAACAGGGACAATCAGGGTTGCATAGCCACTACGACAGACCCAATACATCATGAAAGAACCAAGCACTTTGATGTGCAGCGTCATTTCGCCCCTCAAATGTACAATGGTGGTTTTATCAAATCTTTATCGTGCAAGTATGATGAAAACATAGCAGATTTCCTGACGAAACCCTGGGGAAGCACAGATGCTTGATTTGTGCGACCCCTGTTAGACTTCGTACACCTACGTGACCGGCACTGACTGCTCAGGGAGGGGAGGTGTTGGGTGAGTCCGATTTACAGCCAGTGTACCGCACGGTTTCACTTTGACCTGCTGTGCAGCACCGGCTGACTCAGGACACTACGACTACTTTTGGAGCTGCAGGCTACTGCTGATTCGCTGAATATCACGTGTACCTAGGCCAATCGGCCTCTGCCAACGCCACATCAGCTACAGCTGATCGGAGCGTGATCCTGAAGAGAAGCCAATAGTATTAAGATTAGTATTCATGGTAGCTTGCTTAGCCAATAGTAAAATTTAGGACTACTATATATTGGATCTTTTTGTCGCTCATTCTTTGTCCGTATTTGCTACGGTCCACGTTGTGTTTCGGCTGAGTGATTAAATACCGTAGTTTTCTCAACCAACCATTGACTGGTGAATGGCTTCACGGCAGCACTGCGTCCCACATCTAGTTTGCTTGCGTGTGCTCTGCATGTGCATGATCCAGTGCATGTTATTAGCAAGCGGTTCCGAGTGTGTTCTTATGGGCTTTTGCCCATAAGAAGACACTCGTTTTGTTTGTCTAAGCATAATACTCGTTTGGTTTCGCCTACTCATCTGAGTATTATTCCTGTGTGCTTTTTATGGTTGTCAAAGCAGGATAGTTTGTGTGTCAATATCTCTTGGTTTATGCTTCTCTTGCAGCAAGAGGCTGTTAAAGCGTCCGGATCGAGCTCTGGTTCTCTTCTTTGGGGCGCATTTACAGACGAGTCGCTATTCTTCTTCTTCATTCATTCAGGCAGCAGCTGCTGGATGCGAAGAGGCGGCGCCAGTGAGTGCGGCGGGCGGGGGGGGGGGGGGGTGGGGGAGGGAGAAGTGCTTGCTTTCAGGGAGGAGCTCTTTCAAAAGTCGGGGAGCGTTCTAAAAGGTTCGAGAGAATTCTACAAGCTCCGCATCGTACCAGCGCTGTAATTGAGCAACTGGGCGCCAGCAAAGCAGGTGATTACTTCCCGCAAGAGAAAACTCCGGAAGCACCAGTGCAAGGCATCGAGAGCTGAAGGTTCCATCTCAACCGCCCGCTATTCTGTACGCGCGTGAAGTGCCAGTAATGTTTACAATCGCATGTACGCCTGCATTGAGCATCGTACTTACGTAATAGATTAAAGACAATATTGCGTAACCTAATCAATATAAAAAGTCCTTAGCCATTAAACGTTGATGAAGCCTGTAAATCTCGTAATCCTGAGTGTAATCCACAGCTTGCCGAGTCAAGAGAGTGTCCCTAGAAAAGCCAAGAAATTTATTGATCACTGCCGCGTCTGGTGTATTAATCAATTTTATACAGGATTTATGAATTTTATGAGTTATGAGTCACGTGTAAAATTCGATCCCCCAGACGAGCAAATACTGAACACAGCGGGCCGGCGGCCGCACTCAATCGCTTGTCGAGAACGCGTCGATAGGTGCGGGGTCAACGGCGCTCGGAAGCTCTCTCATGGCAAGCAAGTCGCCGCCCTCGGTAAGCGCCCGCCGTTTGCATCTTTTGCCGCTGTGCTGAGCTCATGGGATCATGAACACATATTGCGGCGGCGCATATTTTCGTTCTACATTGCCGCCTATAGCCGACGCGCCCGCGGGACTCGCTTCGAAGCCGCTCCCGTCGATTTATTGACCAAGTGCCGCCGTCCGACCAGTAGTTGGCTGGGCGGAACGTGCAGTAGGGCGCAGCCATTTTGCGATCTCTGTAAGGTTCGGCATGTCAATGCTCATGCGATCCATATAGAAAGATCTCGTACACTGGACCCGCAAGCGAAATGCTTGCTCGCTCGAGGGCCAATGCTTCAATGGCGAGTGCAAATGATATATCCTGCTTCGCGTTCGAAGGTGGATCTTATTTGCATCAGCTAGTGAGCGATCAGCTATGAATACATGCGGTGCGTTTGTATAGCGCACTGGGAGTACCTAATCTCTTTCCACGCGCTTTACCGACTCCCGTGGACTCGAGCCCACTACTAAGGGCATGCTGAACCTGTGCATGTCACCCCTAACCATGTTATTCATTTTGTTTGTTTATCAAGCACGATATTACTCACCATTTCAATTGCATTTCCCTTTGCAGCAAATGTAAAGCGCCTAGAGAGAGATTAAGTTCTCTGAGGGTGCTTTATCAAGTGCATTATTATTATTATTATTAGGTAGCAAAATGTGAGCACCGTAGGGGTGGGCCAAACCAAGGCGGAAAATCACAATGTAATAACAATAAAACGCTTTCGCGGTGGTTTGGCCCAGTGTTTAAGGGGCGCGCCTTTAAAGTCCGAGATCAAAGTAGATGAATTTTACGAAAGCTCGAGCCGTGTAGCATACGTGAAGCTCCTGTTTGGAGAGATTAAGTTCTCTTAGGGCGCTACACGAATGAATTATATTATATTTTTGAACAGTATCACCAGAGAAATAATTATCTTTCTAGGCAATTTACGTGTGCTGTACATGAAGCGTGTCAATACGGCTAGTGACAACATGCAGGTTCAACACGCATAGACACTCCAAGGAAAGTTCATACGGACCAAGCAAATGCTGTGAGAAAAAGCTGCGTTTCTAGCTTGTGTTTGAAAGTCATCAGGTCAAGGAATCTTGTGATCTCAGTCTGGAGTGAGTTCCAGGCGTGAGCAACACACGAACTAGAGGCGTGGATGTTTGAGGGCGCCTGCTACTGCTGTTGTAATTAGCGAAGCGTCCTGCCACTAACGTATGCCCCACCTACAGCAGGTGGTTGGGTCGTTGACTCGGAGCAGCGTCCAGCCTTTGATGAAGGCGACATTGCCCGCCGCAGCTGCATTCCCCCAACCGCGGTAGCTCTGCCAGCTCGCACATATGTACGTATGAGAGCAATAAAAATATAATTATAATAATAAAATACATTGGATAAAGTGCCCTCAAATAAAATAAATAAAGACTAGATGATTTAACCGTCTCTTTTGTATAGCGACAGAAGAGCCTTGACGGCTATCACCGCCGCTTGCAGTGGCAATAAGGGATTGCCCACCTTAAGATTCGAACCCATGACCTCGGGACCGAGGTCGTGAAAAGAAACCGCCTTACCTAGTGTGCCATCACGTCCCTCAGAGAACTTATTCTCTTTCTAGGGGCTTTATAATTGCTGCAAAGGAAGCACGATCTGATGGTTAGTGGTAGCATGCTCGAGAAACAACAAGAATAACATGAGAATGAAATGGTTAGGCGTGACATGCACAGGGTCAGCATGCAAGTTTGGTTTGTGGCAGCATGCATCAGTGTCGGCACGCATGAGCACATAAAGGACGAATCACAGGGACCCACTAAATGCGGTCATAAATAAATGCATTTTTAGTTTAATAATAATAATAATAATGCACCTGATAAAGTGCCCTCAGAGAACTCAACCTCTCTCTAGGCGTGTTAGATTTGCTGCAAAGGGAAATGCAATTGAATGGCAAGTAATAACATGCTTGATAACCAACATAAAAAACATGGTTAGGGGTGACATGCACAGGGTCAGCATGCAAGTGTGGTTAGTGGCAGCATACACAGTGTCAGCACGCATAAGCACATAAAGAACGAATCACAGGGACCCACTAAATGCTGTCCTAAATAGGTGTGTTTTTAAGGTCTTTTTAAATGTGGTCAAGTCAGGGAATGTTCCGGCGCAGGTCAGGAGTGAGTTCCACGCTTTGGGAGCATACGAACTAAATTCACTGTCTCCAAAGGATTTGAGGTTTGTACGAGGTATTTGTAAAGTGTTGGATTTTGAAAAGCAGGTGGTACGATGCTTGGCCTGGTGGGGGAGTAGATCCGAGAGATAAGCTAGAGCCAAAGAATGAAGTGACCTAAAAGTGAGCGAAAAAACCTTGAAGTCGATCCGGTTCTTGACTGATAGTCAGTGCAGGTCGGCGAGAAGTGTAATGATGTGGCAACTGCGACGCTCACGACTGACAAGCCTGGCTGCAGAGTTGTACACGTCGGTTTCTTTTTAAATGTGAATAAGTCAGGAAAGAGAGAGAGAGAGAGAGAGAGAGAGAGAGAGAGAGAGAGAGAGAGAGAGAGAGAGAGAGAGAGAGAGAGAGAGTCTTATTTACCTCTCACGTCAGTGATTGTGTCTCCATGAGACTCCACTGTCACGTCTGCAGCCAGAGCTACAGTAAGGTAACGTAGTCTCTAAAAGATTTGAGGTTAGTTCAAGGCACGCTAAACGACTCGAGTCAGAAGAGTGGGTAGGTAGCATGACACGTAATTCTGAAAGGTAAGCTGAAACACGAAAACTGGAGCACGAGAAGTGACCTAAAAGGGGGAACAAAATCTCGAAGTCGACGCAAGGTCAATGGGTCGTGGCAGACCAGCTGAACTCATATATCGAAACCTCACACCTTGCTAGTAAGTTCCAGTCTGGCTTTAGAGCTAATCACTCCATAGCATTGCATTGAGTCAGCATTGCTTAGGGTATACAACGACCTACTTAGGAATGCAGACATGAGTAGAGTGTCTCTGCTTGTTTTGCTCGATCTTTCGGCAGCTTTTGAGATCATCGATCACAAAGCTCTTCTAGAGCGCCTCCCATCTCGCCTGGGCATCACTGGCACTGCTCTGCAGTGGCTCAGGTCCTATCTCAGTGGGAGACTGCAGAGTATTGACGTGAATCGACAAAGATCATCTTAAGTACCACTGAGAGTACCTCAGGGCTCCGTGCTAGGCCCTGTTCTTTTCATGGTTTATACTCTCCCTCTTGCTGACGTGATTGCCAATCACAATTTTGGCTTTCACTTCTACGCGGATGACACTCAGTTGTACCTTTGCTTTGATTCCTCCCAGCCTTCGAGCACCTCAAATTCTCTAAACTCACTTGCTGCATGCATTGATCACATCCGCACATGGATGGCAGCACACTTTCTAAAACTAAACGGTGATAAAAAACTAATAATAATTATGGGCAAACCCAATAATTATGGGCAAACCCAATGTGATTCACAGATTGGAAAGGCTGACTCTAAAAATTGGCTCTGCAAGCATATCTCCTGTTGAATCAGCTCGAAATCTAAGTGTCATATTCCAAAGCGACCTCTCGTTAGACGACCATGTCAGCTCCACAGTCAAATCTGCCTGTTTTCAGCTTCGTAACATTGCTAAAATTCGGGCTTTTTTAGATAAGGATACCACATCTAAGTTGGTCCATGCATTCGTGACATCCCGTCTCGACTTCTGCAACTCACTGCTTACTGGCCTACCAGCATGTGCGATCAGGCGATTGCAGCTGGTGCAAAACTCCGCAGCTAGGCTTGCCTGTCGTGAGCGGCGCAGTTGCCACATTACTCCACTTCTCGCCGACCTGCACTGGCTACCAGTCAAGCAACGCATTGACTTCAAGGTTGTGTCACTCACTTTTAGGTCCCTTCATTCTATGGCTCCAGCCTATGTCTTCTTTATACTCCCCAATCAGGCCAAGCATCGTACCACCCGCTTTTCGGACTCCGACAGTCTACAAATACCTCGTACAGACCTCAAATCCTTTGGAGACCGTGCATTTAGTTCATATGCTCCCAAAGTCTGGAACTCCCTCCCGACCTGCGTCAGAAAATCCCCTGACCTGACCACATTTAAAAGGAACTTAAAAACACCTATTTAGGACAGCATTTAGTTGGTCCCCGTGATTCGTCCTTGATGTGCTTATGCGTGCTGACACTGTGCATGCTGCCACTAACCACATTTGCATGCTGACCCTGTTCGTGTCACCCCTAACCATATTATTCATTTTGTTTGTTTTTCAAGCATGATTTTACTTACCATTCAATTGCATTTCCCTTTGCAGCAAATGTAAAGCGCTTAGAAAGAGATTAAGTTCTTTCAGGGTGCTTTATCAAGTACATTATTATTAATATTGGGGAGGGGCTGGTGCAGGTCAGTCAGAAGCGGTGGCGTGTGGCAAATGCGACACTTTAAATGCGACAAGCAAGCGTAGTTGCAGAAAATGTCACCATATTTAAGCGTCTTATTGCACAGGCCGGAAGACCTGAAAATAGTGAGTTACAGAACTCGAGACAGGATGTTCCGAATGCATGGACCAACTTAAGTGTGATAATTCTGCCTAAGCAGCACCGAAGCTTTGCGACTTTACTCAGTTGAAAGTTTGCCGATTTGAAATAGCGGTGAATGAGCTCAATCTAAGATCACCCTACAACTCCTACTCAATACTGTGTGGCCCAAAGCTTATTACGAGCCTGATGGGGGGATTGGGCTTGCGAGATTACTGGAAATCCTCGAACTCACTCACTATCGACATGGCATCATCTGTCCAGACATTTAAAAAGAAGCAAAAAATGCGCATTTCTCTCATTTGGCTAATATAGGCCGGCATCTGTGCTTTTCTCAGTGGACTTTAAATGGCGGAGGCATAAGCTGAAATGCACAAACTTTGAACTTAATCTCTCTGCCACTACTAAGAGAGGCTTCGCTACGTTCACAGAACTACAGACAAACAGACCGAAGCAGCATGCAGCCATTGAGGAATGGTGCAGTTACTGATTGAGCTACGTGGCTCCTAATATTTTAGATGTAGCGAAATGCGTCAGCATGCTTCTGCATGCAAGTTCCTTGAAAATCAGCTCATAGGTAGCCGTTTCGGTTCTGGATATTTCAATTAAATGCTTTCTTGTATCCGGACTATCAAATAGTCGCAGACATTCAAATGGAAACCGTTGAGTAGGCCCCAGTAGATAGAGCTCTATATGTAGGCCTAAATATTGTATTAATGATAGGAAAAATTGAGAATTGCTTCCGTCTGTCTGTTCAAGATTCTTATAAAGTGAACTGTGTAAATATAATTCATTTGTATAGCACCCCAAGAGAACTTAATCTCTATTCAGGCGCTTCACGTATGCCTCTCGGAGCTCGAGCCAACGACTTCGGCCAGACCTTGGTCGGGGCGTGCGCCTTCATCACTCCACTTGTAGACGCTCCTCAAAAGTGAGCATGCGAGGAGCCGAGGGGTTGCTCATACGCAGGCACCACCGGTCTGGCTCGGGCACAGTATGCTCATAAGCTAGTACTTACTCAATGATTCGAGGGTCTTTTCACTTTGTATACTTATTTGTTAAATATATTTGTTAAATATTCTATTAATTATTTCATAGCGTTTACAAAAATCCCATTGTCTACGTCAAGCATGTGCATATCAGCCGCTCTAGCTGTTACATAGGCTGCGGCCCCTGTCGGTCTGCGGCTGGCAGACGACCGCAGTGCGTGGCCGCGGTGAATTGTAACATCATCACAATATGACAACCTGCGAACGTTGATTTCAAAATAACTGAAAATAAATATGAATGTTATATTATTAATCTTCATATCATTTTTAGGATAAATCTATGCACGCTGTCTGCCGGGAACACCCACTCATGTGCTATGGTGGTCAGGTGCGCCGTGATGAAACGAGTAAAATCGAGAAGCTCGAAGAACTCGACTTTCCTTTCTGCAGGGATGTCGGTGTCTATGAGAGATTGACCAAGATTGGGCAAGGAACCTTCGGCGAAGTGTTTAAGGGACGTTGTAAGGACACTAAGAGGCTCGTAGCTCTGAAAAAAGTCCTCACGGAGAATGAGAAGGAAGGCTTTCCTATTACTGCGCTGAGGGAGATCCGCATCTTGCAGCTGCTCTACCATGATAACGTCGTGAGGCTCTATGAGATATGCCGGACTAAGGCGACCCAGTACAATCGTTACAAGAGCACGTTCTACCTCGTGTTCGAGTTCTGCGACCACGATCTTGCCGGCCTCCTGAGCAACAGTGCCGTGCGGTTTAGCTTGAGCGAAATTAAGAAGGTAATGCAGCAGCTGCTGAATGGTCTGTATTATATACACAGCAACCGCGTTCTTCATAGAGACATGAAAGCGGCAAATATTCTCATTACTAAGAACGGCGTGCTCAAGCTGGCCGATTTCGGCTTAGCAAGGGCCTTCAGCTACCCGAAGGATCAGCCGAATAGGTATACGAATCGCGTTGTCACTTTGTGGTACCGACCGCCCGAGCTTCTTTTGGGGGAGCGATACTATGGACCCCCTATTGACATGTGGGGTGCCGGCTGCATTATGGCCGAGATGTGGACCCGGTCGCCTATCATGCAGGGATCGACAGACCAACACCAGCTAACTCTCATCAGTCAACTGTGCGGCTCAATTACGCCCGAGGTCTGGCCTGGTGTCGCCAATTTAGAGCTCTATTCTAAGCTCGAACTTCCAAAGGGACAAAAGCGAAAAGTGAAGGAGCGACTGTATCTTTACGTGAAGGATCAGTATGCATTGGATTTGATCGACAAGCTGCTGATCCTGGATCCTGCAGACAGGATCGACGGCGATACTGCTCTGAATCACGACTTCTTTTGGACCGATCCAATGCCGTCAGATCTCAAGCAAATGCTGTCGCAGATACCATCGTCCTTGTTCGAATTCTTGACTCCGCCTCGCCGGCCTCCTTCGCAGCGACCGCCGCACCAGCAGCCACCTGTGGCAGGCGGTGCACCGCAGCAGCAAAACCCGTCGCAGCACTACGAGAGGATATATTAATGTTGATAGTCATTACTGTTTTCGGTATGCAGACTTGGGCATCTCCATATAAGGCCTATATGTGCTGCAGTTCTCTGCAATGATACTGCAACCTTTCATGCAATATGCTATGTACTATGTACATGACGATTCAAGTAAATTCGTTGATCCTCTTTCTAATTCTTTAACTCGTTTTAACTCAGCACGTCAGGATTTTAAAAATTTGCATTTTCATTTTACAACGCACATGCAACACAACATTTTTACAAAAGTTTAAAAACTATCATCAAGGTTGTGTACAATAAACGCAAGTCTTCTTTCATTAAGTCAATTGTTTTTAAACTTCGTCTTCCTCGACTTTCCGCAGCTGAGCCTCAGGTGCTTCAGGCTCCAACAATGATCGGCAATCCTATTAAAATTCCAGCGGCCTTGATATCCACTCTCCGTTTCACATATGTCCTGATATAACATCTCGCCTTGCTCCTCGCTGAATGATCCTAAGTTTGATGGGAAATACTCAAGGTGAGTTAGAAAATGTATCGTAGCATTCATTCAGCTGCCAAGTGCCATGTAACGTTGAATCATGTCCACAACAATTTGCCCGCAGTTAGAAGACGTGATTGCCGAAAAGATCTCTACCACAGACTTTAATGCATTCCGTACCTGCAACTCTAACCAAATCATTTTTTACGTAAACTGTTTGTCTTTGAACAAGTCTGTGATCTGTGGACGCAAAAAACCCAGCTTTTATCTTTACCTTGCTAATTTAAGGAAACCTTGTAAGTACGTAAAAGTATCACCGTCTTGGGTCAGAGTCTTAACGTAGTTTTTCATTGGTCCAGGTTTGACGTGCAAGGGAAGAAGTAGGACTTTCTTGCTGTAGACAAGAGAAGCCTCTCAGAAATTGTAACTCACAGGCATAAAACGTGTTTGCTCTCTCCAGTCTTTCTTTCCGTAAGGAAGAGCCCCAACGATACCATCCCATGGACATAAAAGCACGGATATTGTGTGTAGCCACCTTGAAGACCATGCACAAAGGCGATGGCCTTTAAATCACCACATGTCTGCCACTGGCGTTGATTATATTGGATTTCATTTCACATATTTCAAAAGACTTTTCATGTTTCCGTAAGTCTCTTCCATATGTACAGAATGTGCAACTGGCACAGAGGAAAGTCCGTTTCCATTGTGTATTACAGCTCTTTTTAAACTTCGGTTCGGTGAATCAATGAAGAGTCTCCACTCAATTGGATCATAACCCTTTTACATTTTGTTAACTAGACCTTTGACGTTGCTGGAACAGGCTAGTGAATCTTTCGTCAAAATATTTCGGAATAAACTATTTTCTTCACAATATCTATGCCACGAAAATGTAGTACCCGGTGCAAGAAAATACTTCTCTTCTTTAATCTAGAACCATGGAGTTCAGCCAATTCTTTGAGCAGATCAAGGTGTATATCATTAAGTCATCAAGATCACGTTGTGACGTTAGTTTAGGCGTTGAAACATCAAAAGAATCATAGCTTTCATCAACACCACCTTCAATTAAACTCGAATCAATGTCAGTAAATATATAATCAAATGTAACAGGTGGAACACGATCTCACCTCATCACTGTGCGGTACAGGTCGCATTGATGGCGGTAGATTTGGATATTCAATTTTAGGCTTATTCTTCTTACTGAAGCCTTGCACATTAGTGGTGCAGAAATAACAATTCCAAACACGGCCAGTCTGTTCTCTCCAAATCACCCGTACTCCAAACGGCATGCATTTGCTTAGGCCTTCAAACCAAATTCTCAAGCTTCGTGGCAAGTTCTGCACTAGAAAAGCGACCCGTGTCGCTTTGCTTTGACATTTGATCAGTGTCACTGCAGCCAATAGGTCAGTTTGAACGGCACTTTAATTCTCTTCTTGGATTCAGTCCTGATGATGACCACACAGTGAATTAGCGGCTCCTTCCCTTTCGTGGAACAATTGTAGCTGCTCGTTCAGTGAAAACTTGGAACTGATAGTGGCAGATGCGTTTGGTCAGCAGTTTGAAGCTGATTTTGAAGCTTGGTATGAAGTTTACTCTTTCATTTAATAAAATTCGTGGCTCCTTTCTTGGCTTAGAAAGTGTATGATGGGTTAGCGTTTACTTTGTAGATTCCTTGGCGAGGAGTTTATTACTGACGACGATTGCAACGAAGCAGCGTTACTGTTTATGTGAGATCTGGAATAGTGTGTAGAGATATGAATGAACTACTTCGCACCAAAGTAAGTCTTGGCTACACGTTGCCAGCCTTGTGCTAGCTGCTAAGCAAGAGATCATACGTAACCCGATTGTCATAGCCAGATAAAAAATAGACAACGCCGTAAATCACCGTGAGTTACAAATGAACTGATGACCAGATCACCGAAAAGATTCTAACATATTGCAAGGAGCGGCAAGAAAATTGGAAGCCGCTGAGCGAGCTGCGCCAAGGCACATTGGAGGAGCTAGTAGGCTGGCTAGCTACTGTGCTGGTGCCAAGCTGGTTTGGCCCAGCGCAAATCACAATGTAATAAAAATAAAACGCTTTCGCGGTGGTTTGGCCCAGTGTTTAAGGTGTGCGCCTTTAAAGACCGAGATCAAAGTAAAAGAAACTTAAAAACATACCTATTTAGGACAGAATTTAGTGGGTCGAAAGCTCGAGCCGTGTAGCATACGTGAAGCTCCTGTTTGGAGAGATTAAGTTCTCTTAGGGCGCTACACGAATGAATTATATTATACATACGGACCAAGCAAATGCTGTGAGAAAAAGCTGCGTTTCTAGCTTGTGTTTGAAAGTCATCAGGTCAAGGAATCTTGTGATCTCAGTCTGGAGTGAGTTCCAGGCGTGAGCAACACACGAACTAGAGGCGTGGATGTTTGAGGGCGCCTGCTACTGCTGTTGTAATTAGCGAAGCGTCCTGCCACTAACGTATGCCCCACCTACAGCAGGTGGTTGGGTCGTTGACTCGGAGCAGCGTCCAGCCTTTGATGAAGGCGACGTTGCCCGCCGCAGCTGCATTCCCCCAACCGCGGTAGCTCTGCCAGCTCGCGCATATGTACGTATAAGAGCAATAATAATATAATTATAATAATAAATACATTTTTGGATATACATATTGGATAAAGTGCCCTCAAATAAAATAAATAAAAACAATAGGATTTAACCGTCTCTTTTGTATAACGACAGAAGAGCCTTGACAGCTATCACCGCCGCTTGCAGTGGCAATAAGGGATTGCCCACCTTAAGATTCGAACCCATGACCTCGGTACCGAGGTCGTGAAAAGAAACCGACTTACCTAGTGTGCCATCACGTCCCTCAGAGAACTTAATCTCTTTCTAGGCGCTTTATAATTGCTGCAAAGGAAGCACGATCTGATGGTTAGTGGTAGCATGCTCGAGAAACAACAAGAATAACATGAGAATGAAATGGTTAGGCGTGACATGCACAGGGTCAGCATGCAAGTTTGGTTTGTGGCAGCATGCAACAGTGTCGGCACGCATGAGCACATAAAGGACGAATCACAGGGACCCACTAAATGCGGTCATAAATAGGTGTGTTTTTAAGTTCTTTTTAAATGTGGTCAGGTCAGGGATTTTCTGGCGCAGGTCGGGAGGGAGTTCCACGCTTTGGGAGCATACGAACTAAATGCACGGTCTCTAAAGGATTTGAGGTTTGTTCGAGGTACTGGAAAACTGTTGGATTCCGAAAAGCGGGTGGTACGATACTTGGCTCGGGTGAATAGATTTGAGAGATAGGCTGAAGCCAAAGGATGAAGTGACCTAAAAGTGAGCGAAAAAACCTTGAATGGGATGCGTTGCTCCACTGGTAGCCAGTGCAGGTTGGCGAGAAGTGTTGTGATGTGGCAACTGCGACGCTCACGACAGACAAGCCTGGCAGCAAAGTTTTGCACCATTTGTAACCGACTGATTGCACACGTTGGTTTCTTTTTAATTGTGGACAAGTCAGGAAAGAGAGAGAGAGAGATGGTCTCATTTACCTCTCACGTCCGCGATTGTGTCTCAGTGAGACTCCACTATCACTTTCGCCACCAGAGCCACAGTTAGGTAACATAGTCTCTTATAGATTTGAGGTTAGTTCGAGGCACAGCTAAGCGACTTGAGTCAGAAGAGTGGGTAGGTAGTACGACACGTAATTCTGGAAGGTAGGCTGAAGAACGAGAACTGGAGCACAGAAGTGACCTGAAAGAGGAGAACAAAATCTTGAACTCGACGCGAAGTCAATGGGGAAGGGGCTGGTGCAGGTCAGTCAGAAGTGGTGGCGTGTGGCAAATGCGACACTTAAATGCGACAGGCAAGCGTAGTTTCGTAAAATGTCACCATTTTTAAGCGTCTTATTGCACAGGCCGGAAGACCTGAAAATAGTGAGTTACAGAACTCGAGACAGGATGTCCCGAATGCATGGACCAACTTAAGTGTAATAATTCTGCCTAAGCAGCACCGAAACTTTGCGACTTTCCGCAGCTGAAAGTTGGCCGATTTGAAATAGCGGTGAATGAGCTCAATCTAAGATCACCCTGAAACTCTTACCCAATACTGTGTGGCCCAAAGCTTATTACGAGCCTGAGTGGACGATTGGGCTCTCGAGCTTATTGGAAAATTAAACAATTAAATTAGACAATTAATGACGCAACCTCATCTGGTTTCTCGTTCTTTCACACCCCTAGATCAATCAAAACTGGAGGTGGATTTGCTATTATCGTGCGCTCGAAATTCAACTTCAATTCATTTGCAGTACCCTCGAAGCAGTCTTTTGAATTAATTGTCTTGGCCTCATCCGAAAAGAAGCTTCCGATAGTGGCAGTGGTTTATCGCCCACCAGGTACCAAATCCTCCTTTATCTCAGATTTCTCCGATCTCATTTTAATTCTCTGTGCAAGAAGTCGATCTTTCCTCGTTATGGGTGATTTCAACGTTCACTTTGATAATTTATCTGACGCTCTCAGCACCGAATTCCGTGCATTGACTGACTCATTGTCTCCTGTGGCTCATGTGCATGGCCCTACCCACATCAAGGGTCACACACTCGACCAGACTTTTTCATACAACTGCACTTTATCATCACCAATTATTAACAAACCCTGCTTATCTGACCACATGCAGATCACATTCAATCTATAGTGTGTGCCCATTTCCTCCTCTAAAATAACCTGTGAATCGCGAAACCTCAAGACCCTTGACATCGATGCTGTCCGTGCGAGAATATCTGCTTCACCTCTGTTGCTCAGTCCTCCCTCCGATCTTTCATCATTGGTAGACAACTACAACACGACACTAGCTGACATGCTCGACGAGTTTGCACCTGTGGCAAAGCACACTGTGCGCCCGCCCAGACGGCCTATGGTTTACCACAGACATTAAACTAGCCAGGTTTACTAAGCGAAAGCTTGAAAAAACATACAAAAGATCGGGACTGACTGTCCATCGACAGGCATATGAAGACTACTGTAGGCCGTACCAATTGATCCTAGCAAAGGCCAAGTCTAGCTTCTATAAAAACACTGTTGAATCGCAGGTGCACAATCCCGAAATGCTGATGTCGACGATAAACCATCTCCACCGCTCCCAGCTTAGCTCCTTACCTAATGATCCTTGCGATGATCTACCCGATCGCTTCTCTCGATTCATTGTGCAAAAGATAGACAGATCAGGTAATCCATCCCTGCGATGACGACATCCCCACTAGAATGCTGTTCCCCGATTCCTGGCTACACCTAAATGTCTACATTTAAGCAGGTCACTAGTGATCTAGTCCTGAAGTTCGTATTCCAATCAAAGAAGACAACAAGTCCTCTGGACCATATTCCTACGTTGCATTGATATGCTGCTGTCACGCATAACTAACATCATTTATATGTCATTAGCCTCAGGTCATGTCCCAATCATTTAAAAAAAGCTGTAGTCAGGCCACTTCTCAAAAAAGCGACACTAGACCAAGAGAACTTAAGCAACTACCGCCCAGTCTCTCTTCTACCGTTCCTATCAAAGACACTGGAACGGATCGTGGCGGACCAGCTGAACTCATATATCGAAACCTCACACCTTGCTAGTAAGTTCCAGTCTGGCTTTAGAGCTAATCACTCCACAGAGTCAGCATTGCTTAGGGTATACAACGACCTAATTAGGATTGCAGACATGGGTAGAGTGTCTCTGCTTGTTTTGCTCGATATATGGGCAGCTTTTTAGACTATCGATCCCAAAGTTCTTCTAGAGCACCTCTCATCTCGCCTGGGCATCACTGGCACTGCTCTGCAGTGGCTCAGGTCCTATCTCAGTGGGAGACTCCAGAGTATTGACGTGAATCGACAAAGATCATCTGAAGTACCTCTGAAATATGGAGTACCTCAGGGGTCCGTGCTAGGTCCGGTTCTTTTCATGGTTTGTACTCTGCCTCTTGCTGATGTGATTGCCAAGCACAACCTAGGCTTTCACTTCAATGCGGATGACACTCAGTTGTAACTTTGCTTTGATCCCTCCCAGCCTTCGAGCACCTCAAATTCTCTAAACTCACTTGCTGCATGCATTGATGACATCCGCACATGGATGGCAGCAAATTTTCTAAAACTAAACGATGATAAAACTAACTTACTAGTTATGGGCAAACCCAGTGTGATTCAGAGATTGGAAAGGCTGACTCTAAAAATTGGCTCTGCAAGCATATCTCCTGTTGAATCAGCTCGAAATCTAGGTGTCATATTCCAAAGCGACCTCTCGTTAGACGACCATATCAGCTCCACGGTCAAATCTGCCCATTTTCAGCTTCATAACATTGCTAAAATTCGGGCTTGTTTAGATAAGGATACCACGTCCAAGTTGGTCCATGCATTTGTGACATCCCGTCTCGACTTCTGCAACTCACTGCTTACTGGCCTCCGAGCATATGCGATCAGGCGATTGCAGCTGGTGCAAAACTGGTTTGGTCTAGCGGTTAAGGTGCTCGCCCTGACCAAGGTCTGGCCGAGGTCGTTGGCTCGAGCTCCGAGAGGCATACGTGAAGCGCCTGAATAGAAATTAAGTTCTCTTGGGGCGCTATATATAAAATGAATTATATGTATAAAACTCCGCAGCTAGGCTTGTCTGTCGTGAGCGTCGCAGTTGGCACATTATAACACTTCTCGCCGACTTGCACTGGCTACCAGTCAACCAACGGATTGACTTCAAGGTTTTGTCGCTCACTTTTAGGTCACTTCGTTATTTGGCTCCAGCCTATCTCTCAGATATACTCCCCCATCAGGCCACGCATAATACCACCCGCTTTTCGGAATCCAAGGGTCCACAAATACCTCGTACAAACCTCAAATCCTTTCGAGACCGGGCATTTAGTTCGTATGCTCCCAAAGCCTGGAACTCCCTCCCGACTTGCGTCAGAACATCCCCTGAACTGACCACATTTAAAAAGAACTGAAAACACACTTATTTAGGACAGCATTTAGTGGGTCCTTGTGATTCGTCCTTGATGTGCTTATGCGTGCTGACACTGTGCATGCTGCCACTAACCACATTTGCATGCTGACCCTGTGCATGTCACACCTAACCAAGTTATTTATTTTGTTTGTTTTTCAAGCATGATATTACTCATCGTTCGATTGCATTTCTCTTTGCAGCAAATGTAAAGCGCCTGAAAAAGATTAAGTTCTCTGGGGGCGCTTTATTAAGTGCATTATTATTATCAATATTATGCTACACTGGACCAAGAGAACTTAAGCAACTACCGCCCAGTCTCCCTTCTACCATTCCTATCAAAGACACTGGAACGGGTCGTGGCAGACCAGCTGAACTCGTATATCGAAACCTCACACCTTGCTAGTAAGTTCCAGTCTGGCTTTAGAGCTAATCACTCCACAGAGTCAGCATTGCTTCGGGTATACAACGACCTACTTAGGAATGCAGACATGGGTAGAGTGTCTCTTCTTGTTTTGCTCGATCTTTCGGCAGCTTTTGATACCATCGATCACAAAGTACTTCTAGAGCGCCTCTCATCTCGCCTGGGCATCACTGGCACTGCTCTGCAGTGGTTCAGGTCCTATCTCAGTGGGAGACTCCAGAGTGTTGACGTGAATGGACAAAGATCATCTGAAGTACCTCTAAAATATGGAGTACCTCAGGGCTCTGTGCTAGGTCCGGTTCTTTTCACCGTTTATACTCTCCCTCTCGCTGATGTGATTGCCAAGCACAATCTAGGCTTTCACTTCAATGCGGATGACACTCAGTTGTACGTTTGCTTTGATCTCTCCCAGCCTTCGAGTACCTCAAATTCTCTCAACTCACTTGCTGCATGCATTGATGACATCCGATCATGGATGGCAGCAAATTTTCTAAAACTAAACGATGATAAAACTAACTTACTAGTTATGGGCAAACCTAGTGTTATTCAGAAATTGGGAAGGCTGACTTTCAAAATTGGCTCTGCCAGCATATCTCCAGTTGCATCAGCTCGAAATCTAGGTGTCATATTCCAAAGCGACCTCTCGTTAGACGACCACATCAGCTCCACAGTCAAATCAGCCTATTTTCAGCTTCATAACATTGCTAAAATTCGGGCTTGTTTAGATAAGGATACCACGTCCAAGTTGGTCCATGCATTCGTGACATCTCGTCTCGACTTCTGCAACTCACTGCTTACAGGCCTACCAGCATGTGCGATCAGGCGATTGCAGCTGGTGCAAAACTCTGCAGCTAGGCTTGTCTGTCGTGAGCGTAGCAGTTGCCACATTACTCCACTTCTCGCCGACCAGCACTGGCTACCAGTCAAGCAACGGATTGACTTCAAGGTTTTGTCGCTCACTTTTAGGTCTCTTCATTCTATGGCTCCAGCCTACCTTTCAGATATACTACCCCATCAGGCAAAGCATCGTACCACTCGCTTTTCGGAATCCAACAGTCTAGAAATACCTCGTACAAACCTTAAATCCTTTGGAGACCGTGCATTTAGCTCGTATGCTCGCACAGCCTGGAACTCCCTCCCGACCTGCATCAGAACATCCCCTGACCTGACCACATTTAAAAGAAACTTAAAAACATACCTATTTAGGACAGCATTTAGTGGGTCCTTGTGATTCGTCCTCGATGTGCTTATGCGTGCTGACACTGTTCATGCTGCCACTAACCACATTTGCATGCTGACCCAGTGCATGTAACCCCTAACCATGTTATTCATTTTGTTTGTTTTTCAAGCATGATTTTACTTACTATTCTATTGCGTATCACTTTGCAGCAAATGTAAAGCGCCTAGAAAGAGATTAAGTTCTCTGAGGGCGCTTTATCAAGTGCAATATTATTATTATTATTATTATTATTATTATCGACATGGCGTCATCTGTCCAGACATTTAAAAAGAAGCAAAAAATGCGCATTTCTCTCATTTGGCTAATATAGGCCGGCATCTGTGCTTTTCTCAGTGGACTTTAAATGGCGGAGGCATAAGCTGAAATGCACAAACTTTGAACTTAATCTCTCTGCCACTACTAAGAGAGGCTTCGCTACGTTCACAGAACTACAGACAAACAGACCGAAGCAGCATGCAGCCATTGAGGAATGGTGCAGTTACTGATTGAGCTACGTGGCTCCTAATATTTTAGATGTAGCGAAATGCGTCAGCATGCTTCTGCATGCAAGTTCCTTGAAAATCAGCTCATAGGTAGCCGTTTCGGTTCTGGATATTTCAATTAAATGCTTTCTTGTATCCGGACTATCAAATAGTCGCAGACATTCAAATGGAAACCGTTGAGTAGGCCCCAGTAGATAGAGCTCTATATGTAGGCCTAAATATTGTATTAATGATAGGAAAATTGAGAATTGCTTCCGTCTGTCTGTTCAAGATTCTTATAAAGTGAACTGTGTAAATATAATTCATTTGTATAGCACCCCAAGAGAACTTAATCTCTATTCAGGCGCTTCACGTATGCCTCTCGGAGCTCGAGCCAACGACTTCGGCCAGACCTTGGTCGGGGCGTGCGCCTTCATCACTCCACTTGTAGACGCTCCTCAAAAGTGAGCATGCGAGGAGCCGAGGGGTTGCTCATACGCAGGCACCACCGGTCTGGCTCGGGCACAGTATGCTCATAAGCTAGTACTTACTCAATGATTCGAGGGTCTTTTCACTTTGTATACTTATTTGTTAAATATATTTGTTAAATATTCTATTAATTATTTCATAGCGTTTACAAAAATCCCATTGTCTACGTCAAGCATGTGCATATCAGCCGCTCTAGCTGTTACATAAGCTGCGGCCCCTGTCGGTCTGCGGCTGGCAGACGACCGCAGTGCGTGGCCGCGGTGAATTGTAACATCATCACAATATGACAACCTGCGAACATTGTTTTCAAAATAAGTGTAAATAAATAATATAAATGTTATAATAATAATCTTTTTGTCATTGTTAGGATACATCTGTGCACGCTGTCTGCCGGGAACACCCACTCATGTGTTATGGTGGTCAGGTGCGCCGTGGTCAAATGAGTAAAATCGAGAAGCTCGAAGAACTCGACTTTCCTTTCTGCAGGGATGTCGGTGTCTATGAGAGATTGACCAAGATTGGGCAAGGAACCTTCGGCGAAGTGTTTAAGGGACGTTGTAAGGACACTAAGAGGCTCGTAGCTCTGAAAAAAGTTCTCATGGAGAATGAGAAGGAAGGCTTTCCTATTACTGCGCTGAGGGAGATCCGCATCTTGCAGCTGCTCTACCATGACAACGTCGTGAGGCTCTATGAGATATGCCGGACTAAGGCGACCCAGTACAATCGTTACAAGAGCACGTTCTACCTCGTGTTCGAGTTCTGCGACCACGATCTTGCCGGCCTCCTGAGCAACAGTGCCGTGCGGTTTAGCTTGAGCGAAATTAAGAAGGTAATGCAGCAGCTGCTGAATGGTCTGTATTATATACACAGCAACCGCGTTCTTCATAGAGACATGAAAGCGGCAAATATTCTCATTACTAAGAACGGCGTGCTCAAGCTGGCCGATTTCGGCTTAGCAAGGGCCTTCAGCTACCCGAAGGGTCAGCCGAATAGGTATACGAATCGCGTTGTCACTTTGTGGTACCGACCGCCCGAGCTTCTTTTGGGGGAGCGAAACTATGGACCCCCTATTGACATGTGGGGTGCCGGCTGCATTATGGCCGAGATGTGGACCCGGTCGCCTATCATGCAGGGATCGACAGAGCAACACCAGCTAACTCTCATCAGTCAACTGTGCGGCTCAATTACGCCCGAGGTCTGGCCTGGTGTCGCCAATTTAGAGCTCTATTCTAAGCTCGAACTTCCAAAGGGACAAAAGCGAAAAGTGAAGGAGCGACTGTATCTTTACGTGAAGGATCAGTATGCATTGGATTTGATCGACAAGCTGCTGATCCTGGATCCTGCAGACAGGATCGACGGCGATACTGCTCTGAATCACGACTTCTTTTGGACCGATCCAATGCCGTCAGATCTCAAGCAAATGCTGTCGCAGATACCATCGTCCTTGTTCGAATTCTTGACTCCGCCTCGCCGGCCTCCTGCGCAGCGACCGCCGCACCAGCAGCCACCTGTGGCAGGCGGTGCACCGCAGCAGCAAAACCCGTCGCAGCACTACGAGAAGATATATTAATGTTGATAGTCATTACTGTTTTCGGTATGCAGACTTGGGCATCTCCATATAAGGCCTACACGTGCTGCAGTTCTCAGCAATGATGCTGCTACCTTTCATGCAATATACGATGTACTATGTACATGACGTGTCATGCCTTGGAATACATCCTGCCTCCTAATGGCATGCTTTTAGTAGTTCTTAAATTGGCCCACTAGCAGTCACTTCATCATTTTCTGTTGACTATGATAAGCTTTATCTGCATGCCTTTTAACTTTCACTTTATGCAGCAAAGCTAACATCATGCTTTACCTTGGTAGTATTGATGGCATCGACATTGAAATTGTTCTTGGCTTACGTATGTTAGTTGGAGTGCATGTAGTGAGGTTAGTTTTGTGCCATATTCAGCTATCTGGCTGTTTTGACTGAATTGCTTTACTCTTTAAGGTCCTTCCTTGTCGTCCTTCTGTGTTATAATGATATCGTGTCTCATGTCACTTTCAGATCAACGGCCATTCATGTTGGGATGGAAGGGTTTCATATTGGATCATTCTGCTAAGCTGTGTTAAAGTCTGCTTGTGTCATTGCATGCCTATCCATCAATGTCACAGGCGTGCTGCTACCCATTAACATGAAAGTACCAACCATCCAATAAGCTACAACGATGCCGAACTGGCGGTATTACCTGTCAGTGCTCGGCGTTGGTGCTTCCCGTTGGGCTTTTTATCTGTCTTGTCAGTCTTGACTTGGGAGCAAGCTGATCGCATGCAAATTTAGTAGACTCCCTCAATCTGAGCATGGGAAGGCAGTGCTGTCAATATAGTAGCGCACTGCTATAGTGTTTGTGGAGGGCTGTGTGCCTGCCAAGTTGGCATGCACGAATAGACGCATGTAAACCTCCCCTTGCCAGACACACGGTTGCTGCCCGATGCTCAGCTTCACTTCAGCTGCCGATTTTTCACTGCTACTGTTCTGCTGCTGCAGCAGACGACGTCATTGTTGCTGCTGAGCAAGTTGCCGCCTAGTAGCTTGCCGCTGCCCTTGCTGCTGAACAGAAGTAGCATAGTATCCCTGTCTAAGCAAGCCCGAATTTAAACAATGTTACATAGCTGAAGTAGGTAGGCTTGACTGTGGAGCTGATGTGGTCATTAATGAAAGGTCACTTGGGAACAGGACACATTGATTTCGTCCAGATTTAACAGGAGATATGCAAGCAGAGCTGATTTTTAGTGCTATCTCTTCTAATTTTCTAATCACCTGGTTTTTCCATAACTTGTAAGTTGGTTTTATTGTTATTCAATTTAAGAAAGTTTGCTTCCATTTGCGGATGTCATAAATGCATGTAGTAAGGAAGTTGAAAGAATTCGACGTGCTGGAGGGGTAGGGGATCTAAGCAAAAGTACAACTTATTGTTATCTACATAGAAATGAAAGCCCAGATTGTGCCTGACAATCATATCGGCAAGAGGGAGTACAAACCGTGAAAAGAACCACACCTACAACGGAGCCCTGAGGTACACCGTACTTCAGCGATTCCTCGGATGATCTTTGTCCATCCATATTAATACTCTGGAGTCTTCCACTTGGATAGGGCCTAAAGTAGTGCTGTGTCAGTGATGCCCAGGCGAGATGAGAGGTACTCGAGAAGAAATTGGTGATCGATAGTATCAAAAGCTGTCGAGAGATTGAGAACAATTCTACCTAAATCTGCATTCCTAAGAAGGTTGTTATACACCCGAAGCAATGCTGACTGGAGTGAGCTCTAAAACAAGGCTAGAACTTAATAGCTAAGTTTGAAGTTTCAATATAAGAGTTAAGCTTTTCTGCCACGACTCATTCCAGTGTCTGATAGTAATGGTAGACGGGAGACTGGGCGGACGTTTCTCAAGTTCTCTTGGCCTAGTGTTGCTTTCTTAAATGGTGGCCTGACAATAACCTTTTTGAAAGGTGCTGGGACACATGAGGTTAATGACATATGTATAATATTAGTTTAGTAAAGTGCAGGGCAGGAGCTGATCTATGCATGGTAGAAGCAGGGCCAGAGGAATAGGGTCTGGAGGACTAGTTGTGTTCTTTGTATGGGAGAAGAACTTCAGGATGAGGTCACTCGTGGTTTTGAATGTAGACATTGAAGTGCTGCTAGGAATTGAGGGACAGGATTCCATAGGGGATGCTGCCATTCTAGGGATGTACTCCATGATTTTGTTTAACTTGCTGTCAAAGAAGCTAGAGACACGATCAGCTAGATCCTCGCATTGATCCCTAGGTAAGGAGCTAACCTGGGAGCGGTTAAGATGTTTGATCCTAGACATAAGCATTTTTGGATCACGTATTATGATTCAACAATGTTTTTATAGAAGATAGACACGGCCTATGCTAGGGTCGATTGGTATGATCTACAGTAGTCTTCGTATGCCTGTCGATGGACAAACAGTCCTGAGTATGCTTTTTCAAGCTTTCACTTTGTAGACTTAGCTAGTTTAATGTCTGCGGTAAACCATAGGCCGTCTGGGCGAGGCTGCACATTGCACTTAGTCAGGGGTGCAAATTCGTTGAGCATGTTAGTCAGTGTCGTGTTGTAGCATTCTACCAATGATGACAGGTCTGAAAGGGGATTTAGCAGCAGGGGCAAAGATATTTTCGCGCAAACAGAGTCAATGCCGAGTGTCATGAGGTTTTGCGATTCACTCTATGGATGCAGAGGAAGGCATATACTGTAGAGTGAATGAGATCTGCATGTGATCAGATAAGCAGACTTCGGGAATAATAGGTGATGTTAGCATACGGTTTTAGGAGAAAGTGTGATCGCATGTGTGACCCTTGATGTGAGTAGGGTCATGCACGTGTTCCACAAGAAAAAAGAGTCAGTCAGTGCACGAAATTCGGTGCTGACGGCATCCTATAAGTTATCAAATGGATGTTAAAAATCACCCATAACGAAGAAAGATTGATTTTTTGCACATAGAATCGAATTGAAATGAGATCAGATAAATCTGATATAAAAGAGGACTTGGTACCTGGTGGTGATCGACCACTGTCACCATTGACAACTTGTATCTCCCTCTGTAACTCCACAAAGACTATGTGGTGTTACGTATGAGTTTTCTATAGTGCACTCACAGCCTAGGCGGCTTTCGGTACACATTTGGTAGCCAACAGACTTGTTACCAGACGATCAAAGATAAGAGATTCGAAAGACTGCTTTGAGGGGACCGCAAACGGTTTCAAATTGAAGAATAAACAGGCAATTGTGGTGACTCCACCACCAGTTTTGGGTGACCTATGAGTTTAAAAGAAAGGGAAGCCTATCGGTATCGCATCGGTTGTGGTCGGACGGTTGGCCGATTTCAGTTAGGTTTGGTCAAGGCAAGCAGGCCTTAGCCGTTGTCAGTAATCATATAATTTATTATCAAAAGTTGATTGACATTGAGTGAGAGCATTGCCGAGGATGGGGACAATACAATACAATATAAGAAATAAAGATTAGATTTTTTCAGACCGTTCTTGTTGGCATAGCACTAGCCATGGGCATACCAGAAGGAAAGGAGGTTCCTTCGACTCGTAAAAGCTGGTTTGCAGTTTCCTGCTGAGAGCTCGTAGATTCTCATGTCCCGTTTAAACTTTCTTTGCCTTGCCGAGCAACAGATCATATACAAAATAAAAATGTATGAGCAGCCATCCAAATTTACAAAGCGCCTGATGCCCCAGGGAATATCATAGCCCTAGAAAGAAGAAAGAGCACGCCACTTGCCATCGGGAGATCCGCGACAGACCGAAAGCAGTAAGAGTCACACCAATGCACCCATTGCGACTGGTAACTCTGAGCGGTATCTGGAAATATGAAAGAGAGCAAGAGATAAACAGGGATGAGAGAAGAGAGAGAGAGAGAGAGAGAGAGAGAGAGAGAGAGAGAGAGAGAGAGAGAGAGAGAGAGAGAGAGAGAGAGAGCGTTTGCACTAAGGCGCCTGCTTTGCCAATATGTACACAATGGCACCTTGTTCTGAGCTACACTCGTAATTCGTACTGTCCTCATGCTGCGTTAAGGTTCCAGCCGTGAGTAGCTCTATCAAAACCATTCACCCTGACCTAGATCTTCGCCAAAGTGTGCAGGTAGCCTTCAATAACATGGCAAGGAAATAGCACAGAAATGCTGAACTAATCTCCCACAGACCGGTCCAGAAACGCAAGTCGTCAGTTTGAAAAGTGGTTGCAGGTACTCTTGCGAATGACCACGGGGCGTTTTCTGTGGCACTCCTGTCACTAGATGGCTTTAGCATTACTCATGAAGACAAACGCGTTGAGGAACAATGAATAAAAGTTAGCCGGAGATGATGTGGCAAGACTGTAGTGTAGTCTTCGTGTGCGTGCACACACACACACACACACACACACACACACACACACAAACACACGTGTGCACATACGCACTCACACACACATACACATACACACACACACACACACACACACACACACACACACACACACACACACACATACATGTACACGCACTGCAATTCCTTCATGATACCACTTTTTACCAAGCATGATTTGCAGCCCGTGTAGCTGAGGCACTCATTTTACTGCTCTTTAGAGGGTAATAATAGTAATAATATTAAGAATAATGACATTTGTATAGCACCCTTAAGAGAACCCAATGTATTCCAGGGCACTTTGCAAACGCTGGAAAGCACGCTTTGCCTCACTGGTTTAACCGAAGGAAGTCTAGCTAATACCAACCAATGGCTGCAATAGCTCCAAGCAGTGTTATCTCCTGTCAGCATCTGCTGCACATCCTGCATTACCCAGCTGGAATGCAAATATCGCAGAAGAGGAACAGTCTTGCACAATCTTTTTTTGAGAAATGGCAGTTTTTTTATCAAACCAATATTTTTGCACAGATTGCCTCTGTAATAGGCATTCAATTTGGAATTATTAAGGTTTAGCATCACTGTTCTATGATCTGCCTTGCTTAGCAAGCTCAAAAAAAGTATGCAAAAGTGGTAAGGTATGTGAAAGCCTCGTAGCATCTGTGCATGCTAATGCAATGCTATGAAAGCTTGACAGACGAGCTGAGTAGCTTATCGTTGATAGACTCATTGAGGAGAGAGGAAATTATATCTATTCAGGCCGGCAGATAGGCTAAAAACAAAATGGAATATTAATCATAAAATAATAGCAATACATTTGTATAGCACCCTCAGAGAACTCAAGTTTCTTTCTAGCCACTTTACATATGCTGTAAAGGAAGCATGATCATATGGTTAGTGGTTGCCTGCTTAATGTCAACCAGCCTAACATGGTTAAAGGTGACATGCACAGGGTCAACATACAAATATGATTAGTAGCAGTATGCACAGTGTCAGCATGCATGAGCAGGCAAAGGATGAATCAAGAGGACTCACTAAATGCTGTGATAAGTAGAAGCGTTTTTGGCTTCTTTGTAAATGTCGTCAAGTCAGGGGATGTCGTGACACTAGTCGGAAGTGAGTTCCAGCCTTTGGTGGCATGCGAACTAAAGGCACGATCTCCAAAGGATTTGAGGTTCGAACGAGGTTTAGCAAAATGATCTGATTTAGAAAAGCTGGTGGTATGATGCCTAGCTTGGTGGGGGAGTAGATCTGATAAGTAGGCGGGAGCCACCAAAGAATGAGTGGACCTAAAAGTGAGTGACAGAACCTTGAACTCGATGCAGATTGGGAGCCAATGCAGGTCAGCGAGAAGTGGTGAGATGTGGCTACTGTGATGCTCACGACAGACTAGCCTAGCTGCAGAGTTCTGCACCAACTGTAAGCGCCTAATTGCACAGACCGGTAGACCAGCAAGCATTGAGTTGCAGAAATCAAGGTGGAATGTTATAAGTGCATGGACATGTTTGTCTGTCTAGAGATGGGCCACCAGCGTGAGTCGCATGAGCAGCATTGGAGCAGACAGCCGAGTCAGAAGTCTGAAAATTACACTATAAAACACAATTTTTTATCCTTGGATAATAAGCGTGATTTCCTAATTGCTCATGCCTCAGAAGTATTGAACAGGGCCATTATTCCTTATAAGGCTTTGTTTGTGACTAGGACAGTGATTAACTTGAAATTACCTCATTTCTGATGAGAAAACTGAGCAAGTCGAGCGGTTTGCATTTAGTCAGAATGAACAGCAAATGAATCAAGAATAATATGGATTAACTTTTGTCATACAAAAATGACCACTTTTAAGAGTTCAGAAATAAAAATAATAATACATTTCTTCTCTGTAACATGCAATTGGTCTTTGTGGCTGTGGGGTTGCAGACACTGATACATTCCATTCCATTGGTATACATTTATAAAGTATATAAATTATACTAGGGCTCACTGCCTGTGGAGTCGCCTTGCTTAGTCTTTACAATACTGTACATAAATTTACACATCTATTACACGTCAGTCTCGGAAGTACTGGTCGCCATTTTGTTGCATGACGGACTGAGGGATGAGCTTTCTTACTTTAATTCGTAGGAATTATATATATATATATATATAGTAACTATATCTACTATTGCTAGTATATTTAGTAATAGTATATACATACTATTATACTATATATATATATATATATATATATATATATATATATATATGTATATATATATATATATATATATATATATATATAGTATACTATATAATATACTATTATATATAATTTATTTGAATAGTGCCCTCAGAGAACTTCATCTCTTTCTAGGCACTTATATATGCTGTAAATGAAGCGGTTCAATATGGTTAGTGATAACATGCACTGTGTCAGCACGTATAGGCACACAAATAACGATTTACATGGACGGAACAAGTGCTGTACGAAGCTTGTGCTTTTCTAGCTTCAGTTTAAATGTCATCAAGTCAGGGAATGTTGTGACCTCAGTCGAGAGTGAGTTCCAGGCTTTGAGAACATACGAACTGGTTTCCAAGGAATCTGAGGCTAGTTTGAGACACAACTAAGCAGCTTGAGGCAGAAGAGCGAGTGGTACTATGTCTAGCCTGAGTGGGAAGCAGTTCCAATTACGCAGGCTGCACTTAAAAGTGAGAGACAAAACATTGATGTCGATGTACTACTGCTTTATTGAGAGCCAGTACAAGTCAATGAGAAGTGATGTAATGTGACAACTACTGCTCTCAGGACAGACAAGCCCGGCTGCAGAGTGACAGCAGGGGAGACGATGTCGCAAATGTACGGTTCAACTTGAACGTAATATCCTAGCCTAAGTAGGTGCGATTTTTAAATGGTAAGGAGTTGAAAGTAATTGGGAGACTTTGGGTTCAGAAGTGACTGACGAGAAATGAGATGTTCTTGATTCGTGGTTGCATTGCAAATCGCTTTTTCAAAGAAGCTCACAAACATAATCATCATGTTTTCGTTTTACTGTCCTTAGTGAAAGCGGTCGAAGCTTAGTATATCCCAGTGAAAGGGCTTTTCAGCTGCTGAGATTCGGTACATCGGCTTGCATTACAGGCATCAAAAAAAGTCACCGAACTAAATCAATATTTTCGAAATACTTAATTCGGGGGAAAATGGGTGGCTGACAACAGCCCTTCGTTTTCTTCAGAAAAATGTTGGGCTTTGCGAAGCAGTATAAGTTGCGATCAGTTATCCAAGGTATCCAAAGGCTAACTGAGAGGTCGAGAGAGCAGTTGACATTTTAAAGAAAGTGGAGCAAGGAGGCATAAAGCCACCTTGTAATGTATGCCTATCGATGGTCAAGATGGGATTTAAAAGCTTTTACATGGAATTTGGCTCCTAGGCCCAAACAGCAGAAACACTTTTGATTATGCTGTAATATGCTGTATGATGCAATATGTTGAAAGAGGTGATATACTGTATGACATATGTGCTGAATGAGGTAATATGCTAATATTAGTGCGATTAACCTGCACCAGTACTAAAAAATTGATGGTCCAGGACAAATAAGTTTCTAGCTATCAGTAGCAATATAAAATATGCACACACATTTTTTTATTTTGCACGTGCACATCTTTTGATTAAAGAGTGCTAGTGTGAATCAGGTTGAAGATGAACGATCTAACAATTGTATACACAATCAACATATTCCATCAAATCGACCACCACGATCGGACACAGCTAAAAAGCAGACAATTATGCACGATCCTCCATATCAGTAGATCAGCACTCTTTTCATCATCGCTTAAGTAGTAGAGAGCACAACACAGCATAGTTTTAGTCTAAGTAGTAAAATATTGAGCCATCGCTTGCCAATGGATCTCGTGCGATTTGGTAGATTCATTTAGCACCCTTTGGCTGGATCGGTGCTCTCATATTTCCCAGTGAGCGGCTAAGAATGCCAAGTCTCGCAGCTGCTTCTTTGCTGTTTGCCGTTGCTGATAGTTGGGAAAATTGTGGAGCTGGCCAGTAACCTTTTCATCAGGACCACACACTTCGGGCCAGCAGATCCATGGTGCTTGCAGCCAGCAGGGATGCGACGGATGCAGTAAGTAGCAGCAGACCGGCATTACCCGAAATCGCAGCACTCGCCGATGAGCAAACGCCAGATGGCACGCTGATTGAGGGCACGTCTGGGCAGCCTGCCTCGGTTCGCTTCATGTAGCCTCCATTCGTCTTAATCAGCCATTCGACGAGAGGCTGGAAGTATTCCACGACTGCACTGCCGTCCATGCTCCGAGTGCCGGTTAGCTTCTCCAGCGCATCAGGCCACGGCACTGACGAGCCCAGCTTCATCATGCTCCTGATTGGATGGATTCATACGAACGAGTTGCAAGCAGCAGCCTAGCAGCAGCAGCAGCAGCTGCTGCCAAAGCGCTTAAGCCGAGAGCCAATTGTAAAGCAGCACCGGGCATCCGCACGATAGCAGCAGCGGCAACAGTGGCAACGGATCTCGGTTGGAACAGCAGCGCTAGCAGCCAATGCAAGCAGGCACCGATGGCAGCCTGACCCGAGGAGTTGGCCGGCTTCACGCGATCTGTATATATCACACTTGTGCAGTGGTCCTTCCTGCTTTGCTGCCTTGCACAGTGCTCGATGAAATTGGAACTGCAGTATGTGACTGACGAAGTACCTGAAGCAAGTGGTGGGCACACTAGTGCTCAACGCATGTAGGAAGTGCAAAGGCTGCGCAGTGATTGCATAGTCACTGCCAATAGTTAGTGCTTGCCTGCCAGGGTTGCAGGCACTGAGGGTGCTAAATTCCCGAAATAATTCCTCTAATCGCTCGGACGCAAAGGCTCGCACGATGCCAACGCAGTGGTCCGTGCTCTCCTTGTAGTTTGATTGTCTCCAAACCGTACATATGCGACAACACATAGAGCACCGATGCGGGTTCAAAAAGACGTTTGTTTACTCACGAGAATGCCTCGGGCCAGTTCGCGACCGCTCTTTCCAGTGTCCTAACTCACCAGCCTCTGCAGTCTGTTACTTAACACCACCATAAATCGAAATGGCCCATAAACCACCAACAGCAGCACCATAAACTCTGCTGGGCCATAAATAACTCTAGGCCATAAACTGGCCGTAGTGGGAATAACAAGGCAATAAATGACACTGACCCATAAACTACAAATACCATAAATCAGCCTCAGGGCCCATAAGCTGCTCTTTTCGTTCATCATTGCCCTGCTATGTATTTGGTAACGTCAAGGTCACGTGGTTAAAGCCTGACCCTAGTGAGGCCAATTGAGTTAATTGCAAGCCACCAACCCACAGCCGATCAGCACGGTTGCATCGGTATCCATGGCATCCGTGCTGATCGGAGGCGATGCACAGCTGCTTGCTATGGCATCGTGCTGCTGATCTTTCTCTCTGCTATGCACCTGCCACCCGAATGTTTTACATGAAGAATGAAACACTTTGTCGGCCATTGTGAGAGTAGTCACAATGGCTGGAGCAGGCCAATAATGTGGTAGCTGCACTGCTAAGAACGGATGGATGGAGCTGATGGCCCTGGTAAACCAAGCACAGGTCACAGCCAGAACTTATGGCTAGTACCAGCTGTCTGCTATTTCTCCCTAAACCATCGAAGCTACGTTAGCAGCTGGGGCGGGGGTGGCAAAAACGACTGAATTTTTTAACTCTACTATAGGTCTGTCCAGAAGAAACTACAGCAGCTGGATGGCTTTCATTGTAGCCCAGCAAATACCAAGCTATGTATACATCATACATACACATAAACAGCCGTATCACCGTACACACACACAAACACAAACACACACTCACACACACACACACACACACACACATATACATATATACATACACTTTCACTCACTATCTCTCATTATACCCACATGCACACACACACACACACACACACACACACACACACACACACACACACACACACACACACACACACACACACACACACACACACACACACACACACACACACACACACACACACACACACACACACACACACACATATATATATATATATACATATATATACATACACTTTCATTAACTATCTCTCATTATACACACATGCACACACACACACACACACACACACACACACACACACACACACACACGCCTCGATTGCTCGATGCTATTGCTCCGAGTATTGAAGTATTGCTTGGCAAATGTTTCTCGTTTCTCCAGAGAGCCCGATTTTGCTTGACCAAAATTGACTCGGTGTCTAAATTGGCCACCGTCGGTTGGCGATAGCTACTGCAACAAGGAGAGCCGGAAATGCATCAGCAGAGGATTCCGACCACATTCGGGACCACATCTCTTACAGCTAACAAATATTAGAGGAAAACTTTCTATAAGCATCCTCCAAGAAACTATACCATTCAAACTTCTGTCGGCACACTTTCCTCTTTTGAAAGTAGCACCTTTACACTACAGATTGCTTGCTCTGTCACTTTAAACTACACCTGTACCGGCACGCTGCCCTCACACCTGCTGCCGCCATTGCTCCGCGAGTGAACCGAGCTGTGACCAGGTGTTATCTCACCTGGTCACAAAAGCGGTCTGGGGCGTCCACATCCGGTCAGAGCTGGGCCATAAACACAGCGCACACGTAAAGATGCTTGTTACAGTGGACGAGCAGTTAACGCCGGTGACGCCTGAACCTGTTTGTCACTGCTTGCAACCCGAAGGTGTAGCCCCTACCCCTGCACGTTGGCCGGCAGTAGTGGTGCACGATAGCAACTGAGAGAGCCCATGCCTTCCCATTACAAGTTCCGTGTCCATTGCAGATTTCGTGCTGTAGACAAGTCTGTTTGGCAGCAGCGCAGAAGTACAGACGTTCGATAGTGGCCAACCGCTTTGTAGCCTAGAGCTCAAATCCACTCAGATGCCTAGGCTAACTCAGGAAACACAACTAACTTACTGTCTTTTGTGCGGAGTTGGCAAATATTATGCAACTTCCGTCTTTGGTTATTACATAATGAATTCTTAGCCATTACAGTTCAGGAACCGCAAATGCTGACTATCAGCCGTAATCTAGCTAGTTAGCTTGCCTCTGGTTCATTCACACTCTCCAGCACCACGATGCATCGTGTGACAGCACGGCTGGAGAGCACGACAAGGACTCGGCCGCCGCAGAGCAGACTCCTCACCTCACGTACGGCACGTTCGAAGGTATGTGGAATTTGGCTCCGGGGTCGAAGTGGCTTTCATCTCTGTTGACCGGAGGTGCGACACCCTGGTATTTGCACCTGAGAATGAGCACAGGTCAGCAGCAGGTCATGCGCATACTGAGTGAGCAATGATACGACCAGCTGCGAGAGTGCACGTTGACTCGGTTACTAATCCGAAACATCACAGCACCTTCTGTTCTACTCGGTCTAGCATGTTCAAGCATGGGCTGGGGCCCATGGAGAACCTTGAAAAATTCAGCTGAATGAAAGGACAACTACTCAGAGCTGTACAAGCAAGCACTCGCTACTATCTATGAAAAAATGCGAATTTCCAACATCTGCACGACGTCTGTAATGCATCCTTCTATTTATCATGCACGTTTTCGTTTGACCCAACAATAGCACATAGTATCAGGGTATTATATGTGATCATATGCAAAGTGCAGTGTTGAACTTTCCCGAATTCAAAGGATAAATGAGCCAACATCCATACACTTTACATATGACCATATATAATATGTACATTAACTATGTACATTATTTATTATTAGTATAATAATAATAATGCACTTGATAAAGAACCCTCAGAGAACTCAATCTCTCTCTAGGCGCTTCACATTTGCTGCAAAGGGAAATGCAATTGAATGGTGAGTAATATCATGCTTGATAAACAAACAAAATGAATAACATGGTTAGGGGTGACATGCACAGGGTCAGTATGCAAATGTGATTAGTGGCAGCGTGCACAGTGTCAGCACGCATAAGCACATGAAGGACGAATCACAGGGACCCACTAAATGCTGTCCTAAATAGGTGTGTTTTAAGTTCCTTTTAAATGTGGTCAGGTCAGGGGATGTTCTGACGCCGGTCAGGAAGGAGTTCCAGGCTTTGGGAGCATACGAACTAAATGCACGGTCTCCAAAGGATTTGAGGTTTGTACGAGGTATTTGTAGACTGTTGGATAAAAGTGAGCGACAAAACCTTGAAGTCAATCCGTTGCTTGACTGGTAGCCAGTGCAGGTCGGCGAGAACTGGTGTGATGTGGCAACTGCCACGCTTACGACAGACAAGCCTAGCTGCCGAGTTTTGCACCATCTGCAATCGCCCGATTGCACATGCCGGTAGGCCAGCAGGCAGTGAGTTGTAGAAGTCAAGATGGGATGTCACGAATGCATAGACCAACTTAGACGTGGTATCCTTATCTAAACAAGCCCGAATTTACTATTCTATTTTGCAATTTACAAGAGGTTGCTTTGGAATATGACACCTAGATTTTTGAGCTGTAAAGCGCCTAGAAAGAGATTAAGTTCTCTGAGGGCGCTTTATCAAGTGCAATATTATTATTATTATTATTATTAGCAATGTTATGTAGCTGAAAATAGGCAGATTTGACTGTGGAGCTGATATGGTCGTCTAACGAGAGTTCGCTTCCTGCAAAGAGGTCGAATCCTGCAGCCCTATGACGGCTCTCTGCATCACGTAGTAATTGATTGGCTAGTAATTGATTGGCACCAGGCTAGTCATTCGTGTTTCACGTGAGGTGCAATGTTAGCAGCTCATAGCGCACCTTAGATCCCACCATTTCTTGTTGTAATCCTTCTCAGTCGTTTCACCACGGAAGACACTCCATCTCCAGTCATCCATTAACTTGGCAAAGGGAAGGAAGGCGATCTTATCAAGAGCCATGCTCATGAGAAAGTTAATGTCAGACTCTACAAACGAACATATCACAGCATTATCAGCAAAGCGTTCTGTCAAGACAGCATAGCCTGCCGACGAGCAACACAGTTTATTTCACTATGAACTGAGCAGGGGGAAGCACAGACTCTCTTAGCCCTTGTCACTCACCGGAGCCCCCTGTCACATTAATCACTAACCGCACATCATACCATAGCATGCCACATCGAGTGTGGCAACCAACTCGTAAAACGATCGGAGGCAGTCATTTCAAATAAATCACACGAGCTAATATCAATATGGCTCTTTGTCATACCCTTGGCACTCCAGAGCACACTGTGAGTTGCATCATCGTACAGCAGTAGCTACGGCAGCGCAGTGCACGAGGAAGATTGGTGCCCCACTCCTCCGAAGCCACACCACAAGGCATGACATCGACTCACATCGAAGCATCGTGTCACTGCTCAGTGGCACATGCGTAAACATCGTCACACGTTACTCGGCTAGATGGCAGTTGGCAGTCAAGCACTGTCACCTGGTGTCATGACTAAGACAGGCAGCCAGCGGCCCGTCAAACCTCGGCCACCGTGCAAAACGAGGGCATTTGCCTAGCCGAGGCGGCAGGCCTGTCATGCCCCAGCCTGCTTCTGCAGCAGCTATTCGCGTGTGCAGCCACAGCGGGACCGCACCATGGCAAGCTCTTCTTTAGACCAATGAGAGCCTGGCCAATAGCACCAACGAATTCAATCAGGATAGGACCTGGGCGTCAACTGCACGCGAAATTTGTCCCCAATCTGGTCTAATCTCAATGGCTACGATGGCAGTGCACTCTCGATCCATTACTATCTACCATTTGCAAAGCCTGGGTCCAAGGTGGAAGCGCTGAGGTGGGGCCGCTGTGTCAGCCGCAATACATGTTTTTTGCTACACAGTGCCAGTAAGCGCTCCTTACACTTGAGGCAAACAAACAAAGTGAGGTGCATGCATGACTAGAATGACACAGAATTTCAGAAGTAGCAAGCACTCTTCGCAAACGAAATTCGAGTCAGGTACTGCTGTGGCTAGCTCGTCATGTGCAGTGACGTTCATTTGGTGCACTTGTAATCTGTTCTGGGTCCTGCCAACGTTTGATGTAGATATGGCAGCGCCACACTGCTTTGCATGTGACAATGACCTTGAGCCTTCATCTCAGCATCGAACCCTTGCTAGATGGCAGCAAGGCAGTGCCTACAGTGGTCTCGTGTGCAGCAAACAAACTAAATCAGTCTAGTGAGTCAGTTCACGGATGAAAATATCAATCAAGTCCGAAGTTACTGGTTGGGCAGCAAAGGCAATATGAAGGCAAGAGTGGCAGCAGCAGCAGCAGCACGAGAAGCAGCAGCAGCAGCTAAAATAGCAACAGTGGGAGGAGCATCAGCAACAGCAGCAGCAGCAGATATGCAGCAGTAAGCAGCATTAAACCGTAGCTGAGATGTCGCCTACTTCGTTCCTCAGGAAACGATGAAGGCGATACAGTTTAACCCTAATCAAGGTGATGGAATGCTAAAATAGGACTTTTTATGGGACGGTAGAGAACTCTATTCTGTATCTACCATTTCCAAGTTATATCCAAGCATCACCAGGTAGAGAATATCCGATATAGTTCTGACAGTAATTTCGGCATGCCCTTTCGGCAGTGCGCTGTGGAAGCCGTGCAGGGAAGTGTGCTGGCGTCCATAAATTACACAGGGGCAAAATGCTCAAGCCAGCATTAGTGGTGACCGTAGCGATAAGGCTTGATATGGGGAATGTAAATGATTGGTTTGAGTGGCAGCAGCAGCAAGCAAGCATCACAGCAGCAGAGCACATACCATTATTGTCCGGCACACTCGACTCAAGTAGCTTTATGTCGTGAAGATGCTTCGGAGTAGCCACGGAGAGAGCAAGGACGTCGCCGATTGCTTCATGGAAGCCTGCGATAAACATGATCACCTGCCTGTTAAGCAGCAGTTGACGTGAGCTCTCGGTCACACAAAAAACACGCCCACTCACACTAATATTCAATTTCCAGGTCCAGTGTCTCGCGTCTACCCGACTCAAGTAAAACGGACGATGGATGTGAAAAAAAGTCGCAACGGCCAGCAAACTGACAACAGCAAAGCAGAGATTGAGGAGATTGCCGGAGCACAGCAGGCATCCGCGTCTCTCCAACCATCTGCATGAATGTGTTCTCGCATCACGACCCACATGCCGATTTCACGAGCTACATTCCGATCAGGAGCCTGAGAACATGGGCACTGTCAGGTCGAAATGTATGACTCGCTGGTATGACTAGCGCTTCTGGTTTTTCAGGCCGCAGGCTAAACTCCCGAGAATAGGGCAGCATATTCTTTCTTTCTAAAGCGCCGATATCCTTCTGGGGTGGCGCTACAAAAATACAGCTGGCCGTTCAACTATAAGTTTCGGTTGTTCATGGTTTATACTCTCCCTCTTGCCGATGTGATTGCAAAGCACAACCCAGGCTGTCACTTCTATGCAGATGACGACACTTAGTTGTACCTTTGCTTTGATCCCCCAGCCCTCTGCACGTCGAATTCTCTCACCTCCCTTGCTGCCTGTATTAATCACATCCTCATATGGATGGCAGCAAACTTCCTTTGATTGAATAATCATAAAACCAACCTAGAAGTTATGGAAAAACCTAGTGCAATTCAGAAATTTGAAAACTTACCACTCAAAATTGGCTCTGCCAGCATATCTCCCGTTGAACCCGCACGAAATTTAGGCATCCTCTTCCAAAGTGACCATTCTTTAGACGACCACATCAGCTTTACAGCCAAGTCTGCCTACTTTCAGCTATATAACACAGCTAAAATTTGGGCTTGCTTAGATAGGGATACTCAAATTGGTCGAGGCGTTTGTGACATCCAGTCTTGACTTCTGTAACTCACTGCTTGCTGATCTACCAGCCTGTGCAATCAGGCGCATACAGTTGGGGCAAAACACTGCAGCTAGGCTTGCATGTCGTGAGTGTTGCAGTTACCACATCGCATCACTTATTGCCGACCTGCACTGGCGCCCATGTTTAGGTCCCTCCATTCTTTGGCTCCAGTTTACCTATCAGATCTACTCCCCCACCATGTTACGCATCGTACCACCCACTTTTCTGAATCTAGGCGTTTAGGTACACTCGTAGGAATCTCAAATCCTTTGGAGACCATGCCTTTAGCTAGCATGCTCCCAAAGCCTGGAACTCCCTTCTATCTGGCATCACGACATCCCCTAACCTGCCGACATTAAAAACAAGCTAAAAACGCACCTATGTATCACAGCATTTAGTGGGTCCATATGATTTGTCCTTTGTGTGCTTATACGTGCCGACACCGTGCATTCTGCCTCTAACCAAATTTGCATGCTGACCCTGTGTGTGGCATTTCCATGTTATGCTTATTGCCATTGAGCAGGCTACCACTACCCATTCGACCATGCTTCCTTTGCAGCAAATGTAAAGTGCCTAGAGATATATTAGATTATCTGAGGTTGCCATGCTAATGTAGTATTATCATTATTATTATTATCAATTTTTTCTACCAAAGGGGCTCGAAAAGACCCTCCTGACCTAGACCTTGGGCCCTCTCGGACTTTCCACCGCTGCTGCAGCTCATTGAACGAGTCTGCTGGTCGGCAGCTATCGTGGCCATTTATGACCTCTTCAGCCCTCGTAAAGATCAGCCGCACAGGCACATCGATCGGGCACGGTCGAGGTCGGTCACACTTGCCTAATTCTGCTATGGCTGGCTAGGCTCAAGCCCTGCTGCATACGTGCAGCACCTGGATAGAAATTCAGTTCTCTTAGGGTGCTATACGAATGAATTATAGTATATAATTTACATGTTTTCTGCATAACAAAGTCACATGGTTCTGCCTAACCAGTTGCAAGTTGCTTTCTTGCCTTACTACCACACGCACGCACACACACACACACACACACACATTTATAGAAACTGACCCTCTCTCCCCCTTGCTGTTTGTCTCTCTCCCTCTGTCTCTCTGTCTGTCTGTGTGCCTGTCTTTCTCTGTCTGTGTGTCTCTGTGTGTCTGTCTGTGTGTGTGTCTGTCTGTCAGTCTCTCTCTCTCTCCCTGCCTCTGTCTCTGTCTCTCTCTTTCGGTCTCTCTGACATAAAGTTTCACTTGTAATGTTGCAGCAGCCGATCACAGCTGTATTGGGAAAAAGTGCTTGTTAAACCGAGCCAGGTGCACGGCTTAAGCAATTTCACTGGCTGGTTATGCAGATGTGATGACAAATTGCTTGCTTTTTATACTGAAAACAGGCTGCTCAAAGGGTCATGCTAGTGATTTTTGAAAGGCAAGTGGCAATACCTAGGCTAATATCTAGGCCGATACCTGCCTAATTCCCTAGGCTAATACATAGGTCAATCTATTTGCTCCGAGGTCGCATACACCGCAAGACAGATCTGTCGACAAAGCATAGCTTCCTACCCGAGTTAGCACCCTCCTGAAATGCTGGATGCAGGTGACCATACTGTAGGTAATACTGAATGTGACCCATTTCATGATGAATTGTTATGAAATCCTCCATTGTGTGGTCCGTGCACATCTTGATCCTGAAAACGTATCGAAGATACAAAATGCTTGCAGGCTGCACGGTGATGTTTTGATGAGGATAGAAAAAGAAAATGCTAAAAAGCAGGGGCTGTGAGTGGCTGCCCGTCACGGTACCTGTACTAGCTGGATCAATTCAGCTTACACTAGGAACCTGCACACAAAGGCATACCGGGTAACTTATGTGGAGAATAGCAATGCATTGGGCCATGCCTGTGTATCTCCATCTGGGACTCCACAAAGCAAAGACTCAGCAGGTTTCGTGGTAATAAGAATAATAACCATACGACATTTTTACAGCACCCTAAGAGAACTAAATCTCTTTCTGGGTATGTATGCTATAAAGTAAGGCGTCAACTGGTTAGTGATAACACTCAAAGTGTCAGCACGTATAAGCAAATAGAGGACAATTCACTAGGACTGAGAAAATGCTGCGAGGAATTGGTGCCCTGTTAGCGTCTTTTTCCATGTTAAGTCCGGAGATGCCGTGACGTCAGTCGAGAGCGAGCTCCAGGTTTTACGAGGCCACGAACCAAGGCAAACTCTCTACTAGATTTGAGGTGCTTAGAGGCACAGCTAAACGACTTCAGTCAGTACAACGCCTAGTCTGATTGAGAGCTAGTTCGGATAGGTTGGCTGGTGCAAGACAATCAAGGGATCTAAATATGAGCGACAAAACCTTGACGTTGATGCTGCTGCTGGGGAGCCAATGCAGGCCGGTAAGAAACAGAGTAATGTGGCAATTTACCACCCTGGTTTGGCACAAGGGTAAGGTTGGGCCGTGATAGCCCCAGAGGTAAGGTGCTCGCTCTTCACGACCGAGGTCGAATACTCGAATCTTGCAGTTGGGCGATCCTTTATTTCCAACTGCAAGCAGCGGTGGGCTGCGTTGACCCACTAAGAAAGGCGGTTGCTCTTTTGCGACCGTGGTTCCGAGGTTTTGGGTTCGGATCATGCGGTGGGCGACCCTTTATTGCCAATGCAAGCGGTGGTGATAGCCTTTAAGGCTCTTCTGCCACTGCACAAAAATGGGCATTAAATCAGCTAATGGTGATAGCCGATAAGGCTTTTCTACTGCTATGCAAATGAGGCCTAGTTAAGATTTTCTTAAGGGGCTTGCCTTTGACGGCCGAGGTCGCATACTCAAACCTTGTGGCATATGAGAAACGTCTGGATTGAGTTCTCTTAGGGTTCCATGCAAATACATTTTTCTTTTTATTGCGATGTTCACGACAGACAAGCCTAGCTGCAGTTTTGCACCAACTGAAAGCATCGTACTGCCGAGGCTGATAGACCTACGAGCCATGAGCTACATAAGCCAAGACAGGATGTCACAAATGCATTGACCGTCTTGGTTGTGATATCATTGCCTAAGCAGGCTCGAATATTTGCAGTGTTATGCAACTGAAAGTAGGCAGACTTGACTGTGGAGCTGATTTGGTTGGCTAGTGAAAGGTCACTTTGGAACGCAATACCCGGATTGCATGCAGATGCCACAGGAGCTATGCTGGCCAAGCCCATTTTGAGGGTTAAGTTTTGCAATTTCTGAGTAATACTAGCCTTGCATATAATAAGTATGTTGATTTTTATGGCCATTCGATATGAAAAGGTTTGTTGCCGTCAAAGTGCAAATGCCAAGAATGCAAATGCAAAGAGCAAGAGAGGGGGAGAGAGAGAGAGAGAGAGAGAGAGAGGATGAACGAAGAGAGTATAGCACCCCTTCGGGTTCAGGCACACATTCTTAGCAACAGCCCAATGCTTATGCTTGTCATAAATACTCACCGCTGTACACTGCAACTGATGCATGTGCATAGAATTTGCACATAGACATTTGACTGACAGTGAGGCTTCAGCTCTCACTGCTTCGATATGTCGAAACTACTCCTGCGACCGATGCTTGCGTGCACGTGCATCCAACGGGTTCACTTAGGCTCACACTCACCCACGAAAAGTCTTACTAGTCAAACAAAGACACATATCTACTGACCATTGCACGACGGCTCGTACCTGACGTCAGATTCTTTATAGAAATTCCATGCCGATGCATGGCATACGACGTCTCTGTTAGCCGGTTTCTCAATCATAGACCTATTCCAAAAGTCGTCGGGCATGCGTTCCAGACCGAGTGATGTGAAGAACTCCTCACTAATTTCGAACATCTCAAGCACCGTTTTCTGCAAGGCATAATAAAGCATTAAAACTGAGCTAAATCTCTTTCTAATAAATCTACTTAAGCTGGGAAGGAATAGCAATAACATAAGCAGTTACAGCACCCATTAGCACATACAAGACACATCGCATGGATGGAGTGAATGATGTGAGACACGGATGGGTTTTTACCTTTCTTTCAAGTGCAATCACTTCTGGGGATGTCGTAATATCAGTCGGTGGCGATTTCCAGGCTTTGGGAGCCTGAGGGTCTGGTCTCTAAGGGATTTGAGGTTGGTTAAATTAGTGGCTCTCAACCTTCCTAATGTCGCGACTCTTTGATACAGTTCCTCATGGTGTGGCGACTCCCAACCATAAAATTACAGTGTGCAAGCAGTAGAGATGCGTGTTTTCCGATAGTCTTAGGTGATCCGACCCCTGTGAAAGGGTCGTTCGACCCCCAAAGAGGGTCGCCACCCACAGGTTGAGAACCAGTAAGTTACAGGCAAAGTTAAACGATTCGCGGAAGCCAATCCGGTGGTATGATAGAAAGCCCAAGAATCAAGTGTTACAGATAGGTCTAATAATAATAATAATAATAATAGTTATAATAAAATTATATACATATAATAGTAATAGCTCGTTTGTATGGCACTCTAAAGGAAAACAGTCTCTATTCAGGTGTTATACAACTTGATGCAAGAGAAGCAATAACCAAGGGCATTAATAACGTGTAAGGTATCATGTTTAGAGAAGCATGCAAAAGTATAGAAGAAGACACTTAGAGCGACTAGTTAGTAGGAACCCTAGTTAGCAACGTGCACTGAATCATGCACCAGTAAGCACGACAATCACACGGTAGCAAATTTAAGAGTTGAGAGTTCCAGACTTTCTGTTCGTATATGAAGAATCACCAAATATTTTAACTTAGCAAAAGGATCAATGATTCGACTGTAAGCCTTAGGAACAGGTGGTGGGAAGGCTCGCCTCTTCGGGAGGAGCAAGGAGGTCAGATAGATTGGCCGGTGCACGCAAGTTTGATGACCTGTTGACAAGGGAGCCGATCTTGAAGTCGATTCGATACTTAATAGGGAGCCCTGGAGCTCAGACACAACTTGTGCCATCAAAAATCAGCAGAAAATGAACCCAATGCCCTCAGTTTTGTTCTCAGTTTTAACGTCATTGTAAGCTATGCATTTACTCTGAGAAGGAATCTGGTTCAACATCATTGCAAGCTAAGTACTAGCATTGAGTAGGTCTCGCGATTAGCGTCAGTTCAAGCTATCTGCCTGCTCTGGGTAGACTGCGATTTAACAGGCGAGAGAAATTTTTAGCAGCATTTGACTTGCTAGAAGCATGGCCATTCTTATTCCTTTACCATTCGGCGAAAAAGATCATAGAAAACATGAAGTGTAAAGCCGTGCTAGCGTTGTATAGAGCTGATGTTTCCGTGCAAGCGTGCTAGTTGTTACTGTTAATGGTTTTTAGGTACTTGCATGATTTATTTAACGATGTTTGTTAATGTGCATGACTTTTTGGTTTGCTTGCATGATCGCCAAATTTATTGGCAGGAACTTGTTCACAGCTCTAATCGGAGGTCGATAAGAAGGGTACCTAAGAAAAGAACCCGTTAGGAACTGTTAGAAGCAGCACGTAATATAATGAACTCGTCTCTGGGCTTCAGATCGGCGGGGTATGGACATCCCGCCGACATTTCCCCCTTGACATTCCCCCCTCGGACATTCCCCAATGGGGCAGAACATTACCCCCATATATGGTTTAGGTTGTAGGGTTTAGTGTTTTAATGTTTATTTTAATAGAGCATGAACTTAATTTAATCATATATATATATATATATATATATATGTATATATATCTTTATTCTTAGTTATACATTCATCAACATAGGGGGAAATGTCCTACGGGGGATGCGGAGATGTCCTAGGGTCCACAGGGAGGGGAATGTTGGGGGGCGTCCAGGGGGGAATGTCCTACAACCAGATCAGCAGTGCCCGTCCGAGCGAATAGGCTTGTCTCAATCGTTCTTTTTGTCAAGCGCTCTCGTTCGTAGTTAAAGTTTACTGGTTTCTAAATTCTTATGAGCTTAACAGGGGAAATTTTTCACGAGTACAAGTTTATGTGCTTTCTGGTTCGATTGCTTCCTATTAATATTTGTCGCGTTAGCTCATGAAAATGATCAAAATTTAGTAAATAATTCTGAATTTGAATATGTGAGTAGTTCCCGTGAACGAAAGTCACTATAATCAAGCTCACATTGTCACCTTTGTGACAATTATACAATTACTACAACGGTACAAATACGATGAGGTGATTTAGAAATATCAGAGGAGATAATTTACTGATTTGCATGCGTAGCTGCAATATGCAATTCAAGCCTAAAATAATTTGGGAATTGTGTATTTAATTATGAATAAGTGATGAGCAGGCTTTTCTTAAGTGAGTCATTTAATTACGCATGCAAACGCTGTGGAGATTGTTTCTCAGCGGAAGTCTTTATTAAAAGGTTGAGGAAAAAGTTATTGCGCCGATTAAAATAATAATGTAATGAATTTAATAATGATTTAATGAAAAACACGGCGCACGAAATTTTTCCTTAACAATACACTTAACTAATTGTTCAAGATTATCTAAAAACAGTTTTCGTTACAGTATCTTGAACATCCTGAAATTTTAAATTGATTTTTTCTGCGATTTTTCTCTTGTGCACTCTATTTCTTAACGAATGTGAACTCGTTAATCTTTAATAGTTTTAGCTCATTTCCTCAATTAACGGTCGCTAATGAGCATTCGTAGTTTGTTCGTCTGTAGTCATCAGAGCTATATATGTAGGTACGGCATATATTTGACTAAATGTATTGCTACTGATCGTTAAAGCAATTGTTATATTCGTTCACTGCACTTCAGTAGCTAACTTCTACGTGCCCGGGTTGTGTAAGCCAATCTCCTCAGTTAACTTTTTCTGTTTGCCATGATATTAGTGAATGCTTACTTGAATTACTGCAGACTCGCAATGCCAGGTTTGCTTCACAGCAGCAGCATTCATTTGATGGCTTGAGTTTTTGGTGTAGTCCATGTCTGGTTAAAAGGTTTCCGGGCAATTACAATGACGAATTTCTTCAAAGATTATTACAAAAACTCCAATAAGTTCTTAATAAGGTTCAAAAAGGTAGGTAGATAATAATGATACATTTATATTGCACACTCAGAGAACTTAATTTGTTTTAGGCACTTTACATGTTCGGTAAAGGAAGCAAGGTCAAATGATTAGTAATAGCACGCACGATGTCAACAAGCATAGAATTGTTAGCGGTGGACATGCACAGTGCCAACATGTAAAGTATGGTTAATGGTAGCATGCATAGCGTCAGCACGAGTAAGCACGCACAGTACGAATCACAAAGACCCACTAAATACTGTGATAAACAGGTGCATTTTAAGCTTCTTTTTAAATGTCATCAAGTCAGGGGATGTCGTGACGTCAGTCGAGAGTGATAGTGATGAGAACACAGGATTAAGCTATGAAAGTTGCAATGTCTGTAGTTTGTGTGATGTCATATATCGTTTGTTTATCCATTCTGCTCCTAGGCCGAGCTTTTTTGTGTGAAGGCCGTCCTTCGCAAGCACTGCAACGGTGCTGACTCGGGTGTGCTCGCTGTCAACTGCCCTGCAGCTCCGGCAGGCTTGCTGTGCCTTTGCAAAATGCTACTTCCTGTTCACGATTAATCTCGTCATTATGCACAACTGTTCTTATAATCTTTAAATCTTTAAAATCACACTTGGATTACTAAAGCTGCTCCTTCAGGGAAATTTCAGCTGATACGGGCATGCAGTATTTTCTATCATTTAGTAACACTTCTATCGCTGTTACTCTTGAAAGCTGTAGCCAAAAAATGTATCCTACTGCACGCACCCTCTTCAGAGCAGGGTTTATGTCGATGCTGACATTGACGTTGTAAGGCCGAACCAAGTCGATGATGTTTGCCCATGTCTGAGCCCACATATTACCTGCAAAATAAAAATGGCGTGTTGCAACTGTCTGCCAGAGATGGAATTGGTGGCACTGGTGTCCGAGTAGACACAGTGTAGCTTGTGTAAGAGGGCAAGCCTAGAATTAATTATCGCTAGCCAACAGAGAACGACATCTTGCAGAAGCAGCACAAAGCAGCAGCCGTGACATACGCAACATGAAACACAGGCAGCCATTACATCAGCAGTAGGTTGCAGTGGTAGCTCCAGCAACTGCAAGCTGCCATGGAAACAGCAGCTGCAGAATCAGCAAGAGCCTTACTAGCAGCAGCAGCAGCAGCAGAAGGAGAAAGCAAAAGAACCAGCATCAAGGGTGTCGTTTAGGCAAACAGGCTGCCGAGGAGCAGTAAAAAGAAGCCGCCTGCCTGGTCACAAGTCTCACCCAGCAGGTGTGCCGGAATGTGGTCTGCTGGGAAGTGCACTTCCCTGTAAAAGGTCTTAAGCTTGTTTCTCACGTAATAGTGGAGGTTATCGTAGAGCGGTTTAAGCTCCACGTAAAGTTTCTCAATGTCGTCCGCAAAATTGTACGGCGCTGCTGACGAGTTATCCGCATCGTACTCAAAGTCCGATTTCCATTGGTCGGCCATATTCTTGTAACCTTTAACGTAAAAAACACGCGGGGCTGTCTGCTGTGCACTGGCACCCAGGGCATCACAAACGAATTCAGACGTAGAGAGGATGTCTAAAGCACACAACCGTATCAAGCTGACATGACGTTGGCGAATTGGGCTTCACTTTTTTATACTTTGAATGTGGAAGGAGCATTCAAACGGCTGACTGCCAGTGTATACAAAGCACTGGACAGCGTTCTATGCCGGGGTGGGACCGGAAAACTGATTAAGAGATATGGACGTGCACTGTCGAATCGAGGGCACCATTGCTTTTGTCAGCAGCCAAAAATTCATCATCTTTATGCACTTTGGTCAAGACATCAGCGATCAAATTTTGACCAGGCATGTGTGCTACGAGCTGCCGGACGAGTTTAGGCAGCTTTCCTGATCTTTTCACACAACAACAGCAGCCTTCAGAGCACAACTACTGCTGCTGCTGCGGCAGCGGCCGGAGCAGTTTACCATTGGCATCGGCAGCTTCATTGATAAGCTTTACGAATTCTACGTAGTCCTTTCGCATGGCTGGCCCTGTTACATCGTGCCAGCCCTTCCAGGCCCATAGCAGCTGGTTGTGGTCTCTCGACGTGGCCATAATTTTTGTGAGATCTTCAAGAGACAACAGAAGGAGCATAGAAGGTGGTAAATGCACGATTGGCGATCAACGGCCAGATTAGATCAGAGTCGTTCAGTTGTTAGAAACCAATGGTTAGGATGTGTAGTACTCGTTATATTCTTCAATAAAACAAATGTTAAGGCAAAGGCATTTGCTAAGAAGTGATGTGGACATGCAAAGACGAGAGAAAGAGTCTGTGATTGATAGAAAGAGATACAGTGCCGTGCGAGGAAAGCAGAGAGAGGAAAAGCAAGAGTAAAGACCAAGAGAAGGCGATATGGACAATAAAAACGAGAGATTCACGATATTGAGACGGTCAGAGAAGGAGAGAGAGAACGAGAGAGAGAGAGAGAGAGAGAGAGAAAGAGAGGGAGAGAGAAAGAGATAGAAAGAGAGGGAGAGAGAAAGAGAGAGAGAGAGAGAGAGAGAGAGAGAGAGAGAGAAAGAGAGGTTGAAAGGTACACAGACAAGCACAGGCAGGCGAAGACAGACTGAGGGAGAGAGAGAGAGAGAAATGTATGTCGAAAGAGAATAAGTGTGAGAGAAAAGTATACACAGGCCTGTACGCACAGGTATACAGGAAATAGCATCGTTGTTTACCTTACCTGGAGAAAGTTCCTTAGGATTTGAGCCATCGGTACATACTTTAGCCACGCTGTATAACTGCTCCATGTTGGATTGCAATCCTGAGAACTAAAAATCCCAGATCATGCCAATTCAGCAGAGCTATGCTCTAAAGGAGGTGGTAAGCTCTTTTTCGACCAGCATGTGTGTGTGTGTGTGTGTGTGTGTGTGTGTGTGTGTGTGCAATTATAAACATCTACATAGATATGAATACGTGAATACAGTCGTCTCCTGCCACTTTTCGCTTCGATTTTCGCGGCTTCACTCCATCGTGGTTTTTAAATACATTGATTAAAAAGTTGATCGAGATAGAGAAAATTATACACTGGGCGCTCGGATGTCTGAGTCAATTATACATCCCCGTATTGCAATTACAAGAATTTATAATTACTGCACGCATGAGCTGTAGGCCGATATATTCGAGAACACCCCTCCTTCAACGCCAGGTGCAGCCGCTCGACCACTCCTTGTGTGTGGGCAGGTACTTTTTTCCAAAAAATTGGGTCTGGTGAAACCAAGCCAATCAGAGCATGCTGTTTACTGATCGGCTACCCTATCCTCTTCCTATCCTGGTCACTGATTGGCTCAGCCTCACGAAAGTTCGTTTCTCAAACGCTTACGTTGTACCTGTTTTTATAAAAAATAATATGATATTTGTAACTTCTAATATGTCTTCTCTCTTATTTTTTCGATTATATTGGGTAATACAAGTGTAATGGTGACTAAAGGGATGTTATTTCATGTCCAGAGGACTCTGTTAATGTTATACACTGTATTTATAAAGTCGTGAACAGGTATTCTATGCTCTAACTACGAAAATATTCGATTTATAAATAAAGATTCCTACTTCTCGGAAATTCGGTAGAGTCTGGAACTGATTAGCCACGATAAACGAGGAACGACTGTATAGGTGTCCCGAATTCGCTTGAAAGAAAGCAGGGCAGCATTAGTGGTTAAATAACAAGTGGCAGTGTGTATTTCTTCGGCAAGTCCACTTGAAAGCTTGAAGGGTACATTTTGCATGCCCTGTATGCGGTTTATGCTCAGGATATAGTTTCTGTCAGAGTCATAGGCTGACTTCCCATTATTCCTAATCTGCCAATGTGGAGGCAGGCCATCAGCCGGGTCAGACCTGGTATGATGGATGGCTGACCGGCTTATCCTTGCACTATCTACTCTGAAACGCCAGCACTTGAATTGGCCAAAACTCTGTCCCAAGCACAGAAGGGCAGGTTCGCATCAGCATCCTAACCCTCGTGCAGACCAAAAGCCCAAAGGAAACGTAACCACAGAAAGTTAGCAGTCAGCACACGAAGGGCAAACTCGTCAGGATGGGCAGCAGGAAAATGAATGTTCGTATGCTGGCACGTACGTATACTTGCAGAACGAATGCACAGATCACACACTGCATGAAAACATAGGCAGGCGCAGCCGTACAGTGAGCTCCCATGGTGCCATAAAATAATAAATAAATACCAGCTGATTTAACAGCCTCTTGTTGTATATCGACAGAAGGGCCTTTACGGCTATCACCACCGATTGCAGTGGCGATAAAGGATCGCCCACCACAGTATTCGAACCCACGACCTCAGGGTCGAGGTCGTGAAAAGCAACCACCTTACCTAGTGAGCCATCACGGCTCATCAAAACTATTTGGGGCAATCGCAGGCGTCAGCCCGACCGATGTGCAATGGCCAGGCCTTGTCCTGGAGGCACTGCCGTCATGATCGCGGTCACCCCTGTGCCAGGTAAGTGCATACATACAGTGCATACATTGCTCATGCAGAGCATTGTCTATTGGCCAGCAGCAGCAGCAGGCAATGAAAGGTAATGGAGATTTAATGATAAGGGTAGAAGGGAAAGATAAACTAAAGGAGTCAGACTAAAATCAGATATTAAACAGTGCCTCGACAAGTGGGTCAATAAGGCTCTCTCACATTCATGATACCACTTTGAAGAAAAGTACAAATGAATGAACCTGCAGGAAGGACTAAAATAATATTAAATTAATCAATGCTCCTCTTGAATTTTGAATGATTATTCTTCTTCACCACAATTACCAGTTTATTGTAGTGCTGAATTGTTAAGAATTGTGATCAGAAGTCAAGCTCTCTGACCAATGATGCCAATCGGTTGCCCAAAATCTTTGCCCCAGTCCTTCTGATGACTAACCTTAAGCAACAGCACAATCGTGTGCATCTGGGTACGGCTTCAATGGCATTATATAAACCGACCGTCACTCCATTATTGTAATGTATCTCCGTCTGTAACTCCACAGAGCCACACAGACTATGTGGGTGTTAGGCAGGAGAGTTTTGTACAGTGCACTCACAGCCTGAACGGCTTTCGGTACACATTTGGTAGCCAACAGACTTCATCTCACGCAAGAGATAAAAAGTGAGTAGCATAGCTGAGTCAGAAGAGCAGCTGAGTTATTGAGTAATGTAGAAGTAGCAGCTGCTCAACCGGAAACCATCAAATAATAATAACAATACACTTGATAAAGCACCCTCAGAGAACTCAATCTCTTTCTAGGTGCTTTACATTTGCTGCAAAGCAAGTACGATCGAATGGTGAATGGTATCATGCTTGATAAACAACATGAAATACATGGTTAGGGGTGACATGCACAGGGTCAGCATGCAAATGTGGTTAGTGGCAGGTCATAGGCAGAGGCGTTGGGAGTTAACTGTGTGTTAGGATAGCTCTTTCATAAAATCATTAAGATGAGCTGAGCAATGAGCCTCGGTTGTTGGTCTAGTGGCCGCCGGTCGGGGCAACGAACTTGACCCGAAGCTGACAGAGACAAAATGCAGTCGGCAGAACTCTATACAAGAACCGATTTCGAGGAAGATTTTCAGCAACGGGCTCGTTCCTCCCATAACCTCCGTTGCCTCAACGGATCAATCCCTGAGATGTTCCACTAACCATATGTGCACTCTTACCCTCTTATCCATGTCAACCCCAACCATATTATGCTTGTTTTTATTGAGCATGCTGCCAGTAGACATTCGATTGTGTTTCCTTTGCAGCAAAACGCCGAGCTGGTTTGGTCCAGCGGTTAAGGTACTCGCCCCGATCAAGGTCTGGCTGAGATCGTGGACTCGATCCCTGAGGCATATGTGAAGCATCTGAACAGAGATTAAGTTCTCTTGGGGTGCTATACAAATACATTATATTACAATTATATTCTTCGTGTCAGATGTCAGAGTGTATATATACACGGCTGTTGGTGATCCAGGGACCCCTTGAAGTATGGGGCACCTCACTGTTAAATCGCCCTTTTTACTTTCTTATTCTTCCTCTGGCCGATACTCCTGTTAACACAATGTTGGCTTTCATTTCTGTGCCGACGACACCTCACTATATCTATTATTCAACCCTTCTAAGCCTTACTCCTCATCCAACTCATTAAATTCTCAGACAACTTGGATCAACGACATGCATTCTTATATATAAATATATAATTCATTTGATTAGCACCTAAGAGAATCTCTGTCCGGGTGCTTCATATATGTCCTTAAATGGCCACTTAGTTTCTGCAGCTCAAAGACGATAAGCCTAACATAAAAGTTATAGGCAAGCCTAGTGTCACCCTCTCTTTTAAACATCTCACCCTTAAAATTGGTTTAAACAGAATCCGTCCATTCCCACCCCTCCAATGTCTACCCGTAATCCGGGCATGCTATTCCAAAACGCATCACTGCAAGAGCGCCTCCACTGTCAAGTCGGACATACGCTCAGCAAAGAAGCATTACCAAAATCAGGGCCTGCTTAGATGAGAGTTCGAAAGCCAACCTAGTTCGCATGTTGTGGTATCGCGTCTATATTATTTATATCCCATTTTTTCACGGACATGACGAGTGTTCTTAATCGTCTGAAACTGGTGCAAAACTCAGTGGCTCGTCTTGTCGTCTACGGGGGATGTGCCATATCACATCACGTCTGCCTGAGCTTTACTGGCTATTTATATGTCAAGAATTGAGTCGACATCAAGATCCTCACGTCTCTCACAGGTCGCAGAGCTGGAGTGCATTCCACATATCCGACCACCCACTCCCCGGCTTCCACGTATCGTATCGTCGTATCACCACTTCCTAATTTATTTTAAAATATTTCGGCGATCAGGCCTTTGGTTCGTATCCACCGAGCGTCCGGAACTGGCTTCCAGCTGCAGTCATTACCTGCAATGGTCTTGCATCACTGAAGTTTCAGTCTTATGATGCATCTGTCATGCTCAGCTGTCTCTGCGACCCAGTAAGCTATCCTTTTTTGTTCATTTGTGCTTTGCATGCTTACCCGAGAATGACTCGGTGCATGCTACTTTCTCGAGGTCCATCTAAGCGACGGTGGCCCTAATTGTCTCCTTGTTTGTTTTAGCATGCTGGCCTAAGCATGATACTTGACTGATTTTGCTAGCTTGTCTAAGCAGGATAGTGTGCATCTTGCTGACCCTTGGTAATTGATTATCTTGCAGAAAGTTGTTAAGTTCCCGGATAGAGATTCAAACTGGGCAAGTGGTATAAAAACAATCTATTATTATTATTGTTATTGTTACTATCATTTGGGGCCTCACTGATTAATGGCTATTCAAGAATCAGTGGTACCAAGCAGGGGAAAGAAGATAGCAGTGATCTCCCTCTGACCTGGCCTGGCACCCCACTGTGGGTAGAGAAAACGCCACTCTTCTGAATTTGAGCTGGCCTGCTTTCGTGTGTTGTGCAAGCATATCTCTGACCAGGACCTCCTATGCAGACCAAAAGATCGTTGATAGGTTCTGGCCCTGATGACTGCAGAGGCACAGCAACTGCTTTCTGACAGAGTGTTTGCTAGGTTCATTAGGCTACAGGGAGGACCAGCACGATCAGATCACATTTATTTTCATTCCATATTTATGCTCCTGCAGAGCAGAGGGCCACCGAGATCTTCTGTGAGCACACAGAAGGAAGCCAGATTGCACTCAAGAGCACACGGTGCATCCTTTCGAATACTTCTGAAACTACCGAGTTTTCCAGGTTTAAATGCATACTATTACCTCTTCAAGCCTGTAAGTGCCACACTAGCCACATCAACTAGTAGCTTATCCAAGCCACATGGCTGCTCTGCAAACACAATTAGCCAATTAACCAAGGCTGGGGTTGCTGACAGACCTAATGAGGGTTAGTTCAACCGGCAGCCGAGGCTTGGCTGATAACACCGAAGAAAACTGGGCTCCAAAAGGCAGCGATAGAACCAGCGCCACACAGTACGATCTGGCCACCGACAGCCCCAAAGTGACACGCCTGTGTAGGAACAACATACTAGCTAATCGCTATTCTTCTGCCAAAGGGCAACCAGGGTTATAGCATGGCATATAAGGATTGAGATGCAATTGCTATATATCTACATCATTGCATACCCTTGATAGAGAATGCATTTCACCGCAGAGTTTCAGAAGGTTAAGACTATGCCAACTTGAGCAGTAACCAACATACCGGTCAAGCCATATTCTATGGACGTCGATGATAGTGAATTCAAATTTCGAAAGATTACAATCAATACGGTTTAAGGTCATTGCAGTCGGGACAAGTAAAAGAAACACAATTCGAACTTATGTCATCCAAGTACAGATGCTTGCTGCTGAGCAATATGTTTTGAGCCAAAATGTCCTGTAATCTTATATGAGATGTTCTTCAAGTTCAAAGGGTGCTTACATTGCTAAATCTCGTTGGCAGACTGCAAGGGCACAACCACACCTCACGGGGAATTCAGCCTGGACCTGAGCTGGGCTAGTTTAATCTGTCCTGTTTGCCACTCTTTTCCAGAAACGCAATCGGCCTGAGCAGGGGTACAGAACGATTTCTATGTGAAGATATGGGCATGAAACATCCCGAGAGAGCTAGGGCAAGCACGAGCCACCAGTTCATGCTCTTGGTTCTGCCGCTGCTTGCACCCAATAAGACATGTGAGCGTGAATGGTCATTCAAGGAAGTATGCTAAACCACCAGCTTTACAAAGTTAGCAGGCACGAGCTTCCTTTTTTTGCTAGATACCACTGCGATCTTGCTGCTTGGCAGTCTACAGCAGCTTTTCGGCATGCAGCTATCCTAGTAGAGGCCTGCTCGATGAGCGGCCTGGTGGATTCAGTATGTCCACCGTCCAAGCCAGCAGTCAAACACTACACGTAGTTAGTTCTATAACTCGGCCTGTCCCTTCCATTGCTTTGAGTGACAGTAGGATCCTCGTTGGTGGCGAGAAGAAGCATATTTTTAAAGTGGCTGAAGCGGTTAAACATGCTCGACAGATCCTTTTGCATTCGACTTCATTTCACTCTGAGCTCATAGTGATCAAGTATATTTGAGAGCTAAAATTAAGGCCAAGCTGCTTCTGCAAGGCATGGTCGCACGGGTCAGCAGCAGGAAGCGCAGTGTAAACTTTGCTTACAACTGCTTATCACCGTGCACGGTCTCGTTGCTAGGCAGCACCGCACATCACTTGCGCTTGCAGTCAAGTCCTACTGGACTCCTCTCCACTTGCCGTGAGCGAATCGTTAGCACTTGCCACGGCTGTCAAGAACTGCCGGCAGATGCTACTCATTACCTTGACAATCTGATTTACCAGTCCAGCATGTGGCAATGTGAGACTACGAAAACACAGAGTATCAATGGTAAATTGGTCTGTAAAACTCCTAGATCAGTGACAGCTGTGCACTGGTATCAGTGTATGCAAGAGGAGACCGAGGAAGAGGAAAGGAGGAGGAGGAGGAGGAGGAGGTAATAAAGAAAAAATGATTAGCGATTACAATAGGCTCCAGGTGGGCATACACAGCAAGCCGGATTAGGTATGATACTTGTTGGCTTTTACATGCTTGTCTGGGCAAGATACCGTGCACATCATTCAACCTTGGTTACTGATTCTCTTAGAGAAACCTGTAAAGCATCTGGTTATAGATTTAGTTTTCTCATAGCACTATACAAACAACCTATTATTTTTTATTAGTAGACATATAGCCTTTCTTAGTCTCTCTGTCCCTGTCCTTCTCACTATCGTTTTGTCTCTTGGTTTGTGTCTGTCAGTGTGCCTGGATGTGTGACCATGTCTTTCTCTCTCGTCTCTCTGTCTCTGAGCATCTTTATCTCTATTTGCGTATATGCGCGTGCACGTCTCTATCTCTGTCCGTAGCGAGTCGGTTTTGGATCAAAAAGACTTCTAGGGCCATGGCTAGAAGGAAAAAGGTATCAGATAAATTTTGTTTTATCTGAGTTTGCTGAGAAAAGAAATATGCTGTTCAGCCATCAGTGTTGCAAACACAGCTATGATAATGTGACCTTAATAATAATAATAATAATGCACTTAATAAAGCGCCCCCAGAGAACTTAATCTTTTTCAGGCGCTTTACATTTGCTGCAAAGAGAAATGCAATCGAACGATGAGTAATATCATGCTTGAAAAACAAACAAAATAAATAACTTGGTTAGGTGTGACATGCACAGGGTCAGCATGCAAATGTGGTTAGTGGCAGCATGAACAGTGTCAGCACGCATAAGCACATCGAGGACGAATCACAAGGACCCACTAAATGCTGTCCTAAATAGGTATGTTTTTAAGTTTCTTTTAAATGTGGTCAGGTCAGGGGATGTTCTGATGCAGGTCGGGAGGGAGTTCCAGGCTGTGCGAGCATACGAGCTAAATGCACGGTCTCCAAAGGATTTAAGGTTTGTACGAGGTATTTCTAGACTGTTGGATTCCGAAAAGCGAGTGGTACGATGCTTTGCCTGATGGGGTAGTATATCTGAAAGGTAGGCTGGAGCCATAGAATGAAGAGACCTAAAAGTGAGCGACAAAACCTTGAAGTCAATCCGTTGCTTGACTGGTAGCCAGTGCTGGTCGGCGAGAAGTGGAGTAATGTGGCAACTGCGACGCTCACGACAGACAAGCCTAGCTGCAGAGTTTTGCACCAGCTGCAATCGCCTGATCGCACATGCTGGTAGGCCTGTAAGCAGTGAGTTGCAGAAGTCGAGACGAGATGTCACGAATGCATGGACCAACTTGGACGTGGTATCCTTATCTAAACAAGCCCGAATTTTAGCAATGTTATGAAGCTGAAAATAGGCGGATTTGACTGTGGAGCTGATATGGTCGACTAACGAGAGGTCGCTTTGGAATATGACACCTAGATTTCGAGCTGATTCAACTGGAGATATGCTGGCAGAGCCAATTTTGAGAGACAGCCTTTCCAATCTCTGAATCACACTGGGTTTGCCCATAACTAGTAAGTTAGTTTTATCATCGTTTAGTTTTAGAAAATTTGCTGCCATCCATGTGCGGATGTCATCAATGCATGCAGCAAGTGAATTGGGAGAATTTGAGGTGCTCGAAGGCTGGGAGGGATCAAAGCAAAGGTACAACTGAGTGTCATCCGCATAGAAGTGAAAGCCTAGGTTGTGCTTGGCAATCACATCAGCAAGAGGCAGAGTATAAACCGTTGGTTGGTGGCTGTCAGTGCACAGCTACCAACTGCTGTGATCCTTCCAGCGTATCCTAATGTAAACGGGTCTGTCACGGTCTTATCCTAGGGATTAAGTTGATTGCACTTCCTGGTCTAGGTCGTGGGTTTGAGTCTGTCTATAAGTTGAGTGATGATAGGGTGGTTCGAGACCACACTTGAAGTGCAAGGAGGTCGGATATGTTAGGCTGGTGCAAGCGAGTACAGCGACCTGTAAGCCAGACAGTGGATCTTGAAATTGATGGGACGTTTGATAGGTAGCCTGTGAAGCTCAGGCAGAAGCGGTGTGACAAAGCAGATACGCCGTGGACGACCGACCGGATGAGCTACCAAGTTTTGCACCAGTTGCAGAGGCACTGGCCGGGGATCCTGAATACAGGGAGCAGCTGCAACCTAGAATATGGGGGGGGGCGTGTGAGTATCTCACTCACACACGGCAAACTCATCGAATTTGGATACAAGTTCTTTGAGACATCAGAAACTGAGGCTAAGTTGGTTGCAGAAACAAATTAATAAATCAATCTCAGTATTCTGTCAGGCAAGTAGAAAGAAGCAATACGATCCAGTCTGAGATGGTGCTACCGATCGGTAAAAGCCCAGCAACACGCAACCAAGTCGACTGTGGCCAGGTAATAGCAGACCGTGGTCACGTGATTGCCCCCCTTCCACCACCCCACCCCGCCCGGTCGGACTAGCCGTCGGCTCAAGTTAGTTGCAAATGCCGACAAGAAAATGAGGTCGTCATTAAAAACCAGTTAAAAATGTCAATTTCAAACAGTCGAATGCCCACCACCCATGAGCACAGCGAGCTCTCTCAACTTGCTTACAGCATGTTTTGTTGACGGTTGCACTAAAATGGCTGCACAAATTTTTAAATTCGATGACAATAAAAATAACTTACTAGTTCTGGGAAAACATATGCTACTCGGAAATTACAAAACCTAACCCTTAAAATGCACTGGACTAGGATATCTGCTCTAGTATCATGCGTGCAATCTGGATGTCCTGTTTCAAGGAGACCTTTAAGGGCCATCTCTGCTCCAAAGTCTAGTCTGCCTTTCAGCTACCAAACATTGCAAACAATTTAGGCCTGCTTAAACAAGTATACCTGTGACAGCTCATGACCTGTCGTCAGGTTGGGTATCGCGACCGAGCAACAAGTCTTTTGGCTCCAACACCAAGCACTTGATTTACAGAAACTCTAGCCGGCTGCCAACATAGAGGGATCTTTCTTCTCTTCTTGTGTCCTCCTTCGGTAGTCCTTATATTCCATGCATGCATTGCTTTTTGCACTGTCGAGCCATTGCTCATTCCAAACCCATTCAACAGCTGGCACCAGTTTGTGCTAGATCGATGTCCCTAAAGATGCTGCCAATACCCGGACTTGTGCCGGACTATCGAGTCATCCACCGAGAGCCATTGTCCTACCCTCAACCGTCAAGAGCCTGTCTGTGGCTGCTTAAGCAGTCTGATCCCTCGTAGGGCCTCTGCCCAATGCTCACAGGCTCTTGAGATGTTCCCTCACAGCCAAGCTGGCCCACACACTCGCGATTTTCACTCTAGACTTCCATAACTCACTAACCACCGGTCTAACGGTCTGCGAAATAAGAAGCTTACATTTGGTCCAAACAAAACACGACAGCCAGGCTTGCCTGTCGTGAGCCTCGCAGTTGCCACGTTCCACCACTTCTCGCCGACCTGAACCGTCTCCCCATGAAGCAGCATAGTGACTTCAAGGTTGTCCTCACTTTTAGGTCCATTCACTGTCTTGCCCAATCTGCCAGCCAACCAAACCGAGCTGCCCCTATCACCAGTCGCTCTTCAGTCTTAAGTCGTTTAGCTGTGCCTCTAACCAATCTCAAATCATTTGGAGACTGCACCTATAGTTTTTAAGTTTGTTGTGGTTTGTGGTTCTCTGTGCATGGCTCAGATCGCTGGGCTCGCCGGCACACTGCAGGTCAGGCAAACTGGTAGTGGCCAAGGGACAGGCCAGTGTACGGCTGTGGGTGTGGTCTGACGGCTGTGGTTTATCCGGTCTATCCACAGGCCGGCTGTGTTCTCCCACCAACTCACAGAAGGGTTGTGGCTGGGAGTCGAGTGGGAGAAGGAGCCAAAAGGAGCCGTGCGCCCTTGGGCTCCGTCCATTGGAATAAACTGTTGGTGCTGGGCATCGGCTGGCTTTCTGCAGTGCAGATTAGAACAGACTACATTTTTTCTAGTCTTCAAGTCCCAGAGGTTTGACCACGCGTCTCCTTTGCTAAAAGAGCTAGGATGGCTGCCAGGTTAATCAACGGATACAGAGCACATTTCCTACACTGACCCATAAGACCCACCACGGCTTGGCTCCTCCATACCTAGCTGAACTGCTGCACCAGTTTCAGCCTCCTCGTGCGTCAGATCCTGTATGGAAAATACATTAGCTGTTCCATTCCTCCGATTAAAGACCGTTGGCGACAGAAGCTTTTGCTCTGCAGGTCCTCGGCTGTGGAACTCACTTCCACAATTCTTACGCAACGACAACTGCTGTCCTGCTGCCGACTATGGCACATTCATTCCAGCCATCCTAAACTGCTACTTCCATGCTACCCACTACCTCAACTACTCTCCTGACTCAGCTTTGCTCCTCACTTTCTCTTTGTTTCATGAGATGAAGTTTATTGTATGTTGGCTACCAAATTCATCCCAAAAGCTGGTTAGGCTGTGAGTGCCCTATATAAAAATTTTCCTGGGTAACACCCACACATTCTCTGTGGCTTCGTGGAGTTACAGACAGAGACTCACAACGATACATTTGCACCGTCCGAGTGAATTGTCTCTTCGGTGCATTTGCAAGCTGACACTGTGAATGTTGCGATGCTGACATTGTGCATTCTATGACCAACCAGTTGACGTGCTTCTCTTCTCCAGTAAATGTAAGGTGTCTAGAAAGAGACGTGCTTCTCTTCGGATGCTATACAGATATCTTATCATTACTATTGTTGTTCTTATTATTAACTACCATAAAACTGCAGTGCAAGATAGCATCGACGGAGGTGCAGCAGCAGCAATAAAGCCATCAAGGCGTCCTAGGCTGGTTTGACCCGGTGGTTAAGGTGCTCGCCCCGACCAAGGTCAGGCCAAGGTCGTGTGCTCGAGCCCCGTGGCATATGTGAAGCGCCTGAATAGAGATTAAAAGTTCTCTTAGGATGCTATGCAAATGAACTGTATTATATATTAGGCCAGCTTCAAGCGAGGCTAAAACTGCAGCAGCAGCGAGGCGGCCTCCTCTATTTACCCGGGCGAACTTGTCCGGTGGCAAGGCCGAGTAGCCGCTGTCAGTCACTTTCCTCAAGGCCAACTTCACCGTTGCATTCTTGAACGACCGCCAGCAAGGAAAGGCTTTCTTGAATCCATTAGCCTGGGCCAGGGTGAAATTCGCCACAGCAGCCTGGGCTGACAGCTGCAAGCAAACGCGAAGCAATGTCGGCTCTAGCAGCAGCAGCCCGACGAAATTCCCTAGCGGTCGCTGGCAAGAGAAGCACTAAGCAACCGAGCAGAAGCAGCACGAAATCCGAGCCTCCGGAGAGTCCAGAGAGTGAATGGCAGAGGACCGAGGGTGCAAGCCTCCCTCCTCCCCCCCCCCCTGCAATCGAAGCCACTTTTGAACGGCTGTTTACTCCAAGAGGGCATCGGTGTTCAGTGCACCATCCGATCACCCCTCCCCCTACAATCTCGTCTTTATCAGCGCCACCGTGTTCAAGTAGGCACAGCAGACTGACCCACTTGACGGAGCGATGGGAAAAAGAGCTCGGCAGGTTGGAGAGAGCACGGGTCAGCATGAGAGGATCAGCAGGCCTGCGGAGCATTTTTTCGATACGGCTACCATATCTGTCGAGGTGTTGCGTATAGAACACGTGCTGAACCGTCGCAGCAACGTTGGGGCACAAAGGTAAGGGGCACTAATACATAAGGGTAACGACAGAAGGGCAACACAAGTGCAACCTGTGACCGCACGAAGAGTCCGGTCGACCTCAGAGAGAGAGAGAGAGAGAGAGAGAGAGAGAGAGAGAGAGAGAGAGAGAGAGAGAGAGAGAGAGAGAGAGAGAGAGATGGAAAAATAGATGAGAGAGAACGAGAGAGAAGAGAGAGAAAGAAAGAGAAGAGAAGAGAGAGAGAGAGAGAAGAGAGAGAGAGACAGGGAGAGAGAGAGAGAGAGAGAGGGAGAGAGAGAGAGAGAGAGAGAGAGAGAGATGGAAAAAGAGAAGAGAGATAGAAAAAGATGAGAGAGAGAACGAGAGAGAAGAGAGAGAGAGAGAGAGAGAGAGAGAGAGAGAGAGAGAGAGAGAGAGAGAGAAGAGAGAGAGAGAGAAAGAGAGAGAGAGAGAGAGGGAGAGAGAGAGAGGGAAAGTAGGCCCAGCTCTCTCGGTGCTGCGGACTCACTGTAGCTTGCCACCGCTGAGTGACCAGCCAATGAATCTTTGGTCCCCAACTGCTTGCTCCTGGCCAGCGAGGCGGTTAGGAAAGATACGTGACTAGCTCTGTAAGTTGTCTGATGGTCCAAAGCACAAGGTTACTATCTGGTAAGTACCGAAAACAACTGTACGTTGTTGCACGTTATACGACAGCGGTTGTCGGTAAGTACCGACCGACAAGAGCTATCTGCGCGGTATATTCGAGAGCTACTAGGGACGCCGCCGAACTGGTCTGTAATTCTCGAACCTAGTGTGAAGTTCGCTGCCGTTGCCGGTACTGCTTCGCGGCCGCCTGCTGGCATTTTTACTTGATTTTTTTGATTTTCTGTCGTCAAATCAGTGTTGTATTTCCATTCTGCCGCGATGCTAGCGGCCCAGGCGTTTTGCATAGGATCGCTGGCGTTCAGAAACATGCTCCAGGCTCGATCCTCGTCTGCCGAGCTCGTGGTGAAGCAAGAGGCGTCGCTCTGAGCGAGGACGGCGCCGAGGAGGACTGGCCACGCCGCTGCCAGGAAGCACAGACGGTAGCCCAGCTCGGTCGGTGTCGGCATGGTGAATCTGCCAAAATTTTCCGAGCATTCAATCGCACTGGGCGTCTGCCAGGCAATGCTAGCAGCCGTCGAAGCAGCGGCTCATGCTAACATGCAGGCTGTCGATGCAAGCGAAGCCGATTCCGATTCTCAAGCAACCCGGCGCGGTCGGCGGCGCGAAAAGCAGACGGAAGCCCGCATCCGCCGCTGCCGCTCGGCTTCGGGCGCCATCCGATACCTGCACGCGCGGCCCACTCCAGACCGTGACGGAGCGCGAGTCCGCCGGGAGGAGGCTGACTGGCTGGCTGTCTCCGCTGAACGGCTAGAGCTCGAACTGCCCCAGCCACCGGCGGCGCTGGCTCGACAGCACTGGTGGGTGTGTCGCGCAGCGCGGCAGCGTGCTAATGTCGCTTCGAGGCGGGCCAGCCCCGCCCTCTCCACCTACGTCTAGGAGGCGGAGCCGTTGAACGCCGCCTGTCAATCGCAAGGTCCGCAAATTTCGCCGGGCGCAACCTGCGGCGGCGCTGCTGCAACCTCGCGCCCTTGCTGTCTTCGTCCATCGCCCGCGCGCGTCGTGCGCGCACTCGATTTGCGGCGGCGGCGGCGATGCTTCTTACAGTGCGGCGAAAATTCTCCTCGCGCACGCACCCTGCGGCGCACTTTGGCGGACCGCGCCTTCCCGGCGTGCCATTCGTTGCTCCCCGAGCGGGCGCACTCTCGCTTTTGGTCCTGCGCCTTGGGCCGGCGTGCGGCACCCGTAAATCGCCGCAGCCCGCCGGAGACCGGCACTCCGACTTCCGCGGCTGGCTTTGGCTCGCAGTCGTGCTAGCCGCAACGCACGCACCAGCCGCGCGACGGCGCCCCGCCGCGGTTGGGGCTCGCGTCCGTTCTCTCATTCTCTTAAACGCACGCGCAGGTACGCCGCGACAGCGACGCCGACTGGCTCTCTTTTCATCCGGCTACGTCACGCTCGCGCTTCCGCCAGACACGCTGCGTAGGGAACAGGAGAGACGGTGTCGCGCGACGATGAGTTCACATTCCGCGTACGATCGGACGAAAAGGTTGAGCGAAACCCGCCGTAAAGGCTTTTCCCGCCAGCACTTGCAGCGCTCCAGCGAGTCCAGCAAATCGAAGGACGCATCTTTCGGCTCTCTTCGGTCGCAATCCGGGCCTCCGGCGGCGGCCGCGGTTTGCGGCTTGGCCTCGGTCCGAGCCTCGTCCAGCCGTCAAATGCACCGACGTGCGGAGCCGAGCGACGAGTCAGCGGGGAGCAGGGGGCGGGGCTGTTGCGGAGCTGCTGTGCTCTGTAAATCGCTGCGCCTGACTGAGGCCCGCATATCGCGGACGACCTAGACCTGAACGCTGTCAGTAGTTCCGGTACCCAGCTCCGGTCGCTCGCTCTAGTCGATCGCTCCGACCGCCCGAGCGCACACACAGCTGGCGCTAGATCGAACTGCAGCTGCGTGTCCGAACGCTTTCGACAGCCGCCGAGTTTCTGGCAACCCGGAGACCCGCAGACCTCGACGACAAGCCAGCTGGTTTGGTCTAGCGCTTGAGGTGCTCATCCCCCCCCCGACCAAGGTCTGACTGAGGTCGTGGGCTCGAGCCCCGAGGCATACGTGAAGCGCCTGAATAGAGATTAAGTTCTCTTGCGGCGCTACATAAATGAATTGTATTATATAAAAAGCCAAGCCCGCTCGTCCTCCGATTCGTCGACTCTGTCTGCGGAGCTTGCAAGCTCCGCAGCCACCTCTTTGAGCTCGATTCGACCTGTATACGGCTACTTTAGTGCTCGAGCCCCGGGTAGCGAATTTGAGTCTGACGGAGTTGGGGCAAAAGAGAGCTTGGACGAAAAGGCAGGTCTCGGCGACAAGTTAATGGGGGTAACAGTATTTATCACTGTTCCGTTTTTCTTACGCAACGACGACTACTCTCCTGCTGCCGACTGTGGCTCATCTTTTTCAGCGGTCCTGAGCTGCTACTTATATGCTACTCACTACCTCAACTGCTCTCCTGACTCTGCTATGCTTCCCACTTTCTCTTTGTTGCGTGAGACGAAGTCTGTTGGCTACCGAATGCCGACCGAAAGCCGCTTAGGCTGTGAGTGCGCTATACAAAAGTCTCCTGCGTAACACCCACCTGGTCTTAATGACTTTGTGGAGTTACAGACGGAGATGCATTACATCTTAATGATATTATGAAAAAGCTATCTTAACATACAGTTAACCCCCAACGCCTCCGCCTATGACCTGCCACTAACCACACTTGCATGCTGACCCTGTGCATTTCACCCCTAACCATGTTATTCATGTTGTTTATCCAGCATGATACCATTCACCATTCGATCATGTTTGCTTTGCAGCAAATGTAAAGCACCTAGAAAGAGATTGAGTTCTCTGAGGGTGCTTTATCAAGTGTATTGTTATTATTAATATTATTATTATTTGATGGCTTCCTGTTGAGCAGCTGCTACTTCAACGTTACTCAATTCCTCAGCTGCTCTTCTGACTCAGCTATGCTTCTCACTTTCTATGTGTTGTATGAGATGAAGTCTGTTGGCTACCAAATGCATACCGAAAGCCGCTCAGGCTGTGAGTGCACTGTACAAAACTCCCCTGCGTAACACCTGCGCAAGTCTGTGCCTAGTCTGTGTGGCTCTGTGGAGTTACAGACGGAGGTACATTACAATAATGGATACAGTATGAAGCTCTTACTATGACCCACAAGGCCCACCGTGGCTGTGCTTCTTTGTCTTCTAATTCTAACTGATGCACAAGATTCAGCCTCCTTGTCCCTGAGATTCAGTCTCCTGTCCCTTCCATTGAAAAAAAATTAACTGCTTCCATCGTTCACTGAAATACCGTTAGCGACAGATATTTCTGCTCCCTGGGGCCTACTCTGTGGAACTCACTGCCCTAGTTTTTAGGCAACGACATTTTCTCTCTTGCTGCTGACCGTGACACGTTCTTTCCAGCCGTCCTGAGCTGCTGCTTCCATGCTACTCACTTGCTCGACTGACCTCTTCCCAAGCTATGCTTCTCACTTTCTGTATGTTGCGCGAAATGAAATTTGTTGGCAACCGCACGAACGCCGAAAGTCGCACGGGCTTTTAGAAGTTCGCTATGGAAGATTCTGGAGCACGACAACCACTTTTTATTTGTCAAGTTACGGTTGAAGATACGTACAAACAGGTATATACGCTCATACTTATTGTACTGATCACATCGGGTGGTTCCTGCTAAACATTGGGATTTAGCTATACCTTAGATCCGGCCGCATTAGCGGTAGGAAAGGGCTTCTCGAAAATTATCGGTTGTTTCCTGGAGACTGCAAAAAATGTATACGTACATCGGGACCTCGGCTTACGAGCGTCTCCGCATACGGGTGTTTCGAGATACGAGCCGTCTCTCGGCCGATTTTTGCTCTGAGTTGCGAGCTCAAATTCGGGTTACGAGCCTCCAGCTTCAGATACTACATCGCCAGTTGCCGCAGCGAGCGTCGCACTGCCTGTGCTTACTCAGGCCAATAAGGGTAGGGCAGCGAACGACGTTCCGTTGCAAGACGCTGCCCTACGACCCGGGCGTGACGCCCAAGCGCAGGCCTGCTGGTTCACTCCCAGACAAACTCGAGCGAGCCGTTGTGGTGCTTGGCCGCACAAGATCGCCAGACTCCGGTGTTAAATACGACTACGACAGGAACAGCTAAGCGCGTACTGAACTCTATTCAGGAAAGATCATCGTGTGAGAGAGCTCATCGCATAGCTGATAGCAATCTGCGCGTCCGCGATGAGGCCCAGCCAAAAAGCTGAAAGCGAGGAAAGCCAGGCGAAAAAGGGCAAAAATCGGCGAATAGGATTCAGATATTCATTTCAGCCTTTCTCCTCTAACTCTACTAACATCCTTAAGTCGTCTGATCTTTCCAAGTTACTCATGTACATTAGAATTAATAAAAATCGCGTATTGCAAGACGTTGTATAGAATTGCTTGTAAAACAATATTCGTAATTTATAAGTACATTATTTAATTTAAAAGCATGTGACAAAAATCGCGGTGTTTTTTGGGGGTCCGGGGAGAATTAATGGCTTTTCAAGTCATTTCAATGGGTAAAATTGATTTGACATACGAGTAATTTGAGTTATGAACTCCGGCACGAAACGAATTAAACAGGTAAGCCAAGTTACCACTGCCATTCATTTGCGTAGTGTCCTAAGAGAACTTAATCTCTATTCAGGCGCTTCACATATGCAACGAGGCTCGAGCCTACCACCTCGGCCATCAAATACATCTCTATCGTACACGTTGATTCGCCATATCAGCCTTTATCCCAACACGGACACGAGATCCTACGCGAAAAACGGCTATACAGGCGCTATAATAAACGGCTTTGCCTAATGAGACCAGAAACCAAATATTCACTTCGTTCAAATTTGGTTGTAAACGAAAACTTCCAGTGGTATTTGCAAAGCACCCAAGCCCATATGGCGTTCTAACTTCCTATAATAGCCTTATCACGCCTCTTAGAGAGCAACTCAAGGCCAACGAATATAGGTTGACGAGGTCAGATATGAGACAGAAGTTATCCATCCTTGTAATCCCAAGGGCTGCAGTTGCGACAACTTCGGTTTGCGTATCACACAACGTATTGAGTATGGATCGTCAAAGCACATTGTCAGTATGCTTGAAATTATAGTAACCATTTTTCTGACAACTCGAGAGTGAGTTTCGTGGCACTGGATAGCGGACGCATTCGGAATCTACTGCGGCGACTGATAAACTGAATGCTCTCCTTGCAGACATTCGATCCTTGATGTCGGCAAATTTCCTAAACAACAACAAAACGGAACTGCAACTCATTTGACACCCTAAGCGTGTGGCTGGACTAGAAGGCCTTGCTCTTTTAATAGGCGATGCTGTTGTGTGAAAATTATCCATTGCTCGTAATTTATGTGTCGTCTTCGACAGCTGCCTAAATTTTGGAAGCTTCATTAAGAAGACTGCTTCCACAGCTAGCAATCACGTCCGATCCCAATGAAAGATTAAGATCTGTCTTCAACGGTGGCTTGCAAAAGTTTAACTAGCTCCTTAGTTCTGTCTCGGTTATAGACTATTGTAATACCCTTTCGGCTGGGCTACCGAAAAAAGCCACCAGGCCACTACAGCTGGCAATGAATATGGCTGCGAGGCTAGTTAAAAATCCCAGAGGTTTTACCACGCGTCTCCTTTACTAAAAGAGCTTCGTTGGCTTTCAGTTGATCAATGGATACAGAGCAAAGTTCTTACGCTGATTCACAAGGCCCGCCACGGTTAAGCTCCCTTATACCTGGCTGCACCACTGCACTAGTTTTAGCCTCCTTGTTCCCTCGGGTTCGCTATGGACAATAAATTAGCTGTTCCATTCCTCCGCTCAAAGACCGTTGGCGGCAGAAGCTTTTGCTCTGCAGGTCCTAGACTGTGGAACTCAATTCCACAATTCTTACGCAGCGACATCTATGATCCTGTTTCCGACTGTGGCACCTGTTTTCCAGCCTTCCTGAGCTGCTATGTCCATGCTACTCACTACCTCAACTGCTCTCCTGACTCAGCTATGCTTCTCACTTTCTCTTTGGCAAGAAATATGAAGTCTGTTGGTAACTGAATCCGTACCGAAAGCCGCTTAGGCTGTGAGTACAATATGCAAACTCTCCTGGGTAACACCCACATAGTCTTTGTGACTTTGTGGGGTTAGAGACGGAAATACATTAGTATTATGTTGTGCTAATTCTCACCAAACTCTAAAGGGGTCTGACTAACCAACGCTGGCTGGTACTGACCCAACATCACAACAGCCTTGCAGCTTTTTATTCAGATAAACTCTGTAGAATTTCGCAATCGGACAGCGTCGGCACTGTCCAGAAATGTGAAAGTAACAGTTCGGGTTAGGAAGAAAGATATACGGATAGCCGACCCTAACAACCAGATCGAACGTTCCAGATGGCGACCGCGACAAGCGACGGAAAGTTGGCGTCGGAGATCGGATGCGGAAATGACCGTTCCTATCGTAGTGTCTCACTCATCGTCCGGCCCCCCCCCCCGCAATATGCACGCACTCATCGCTCTACAGCAAGAAGCCGTAGCATTCCGGAAGTAGAGGCAAGCCTACGAGAGACTTCCGCCAGCAGCATTCCAAGCTCGGCTGGCGTCGGCAGGCAACCGCCAGCATGTAATTGAACCGTCCTAGGCCATGATTCCTGAAACATAATGCTGAAGTACGTGACTAATGTTAGAGAGAGAGAGAGACCGTTTGCTCCATTGCCTCGCCCTCGGCGCTGCATTCTCCGAGGCTTGAAATTCTGCTGCTTGCAAAACACAGCATCCGGTTCAGGTAGTTCAGCCGATTCGTTTGTCCTGAGCAGGCACCGGCAAGGTAGAAACACAGTTGCAATGTGTATGAGATAATGATACCTATTTAGAGTATCTCACTCCCGTTTGGAGTATTTCGCTTCTTCTAGAGCCCAAATTACACAGCGCTGGCCAATGGCGACCTCGCGTTTCCTTTTTCGGACCAGCAATGGGATGGATCGCTTCCAATAAGGTGCCGTAGTGCGATTGCATTTGGTCTTACACAATGTCAGACTGGAAGTCACCTGAGAATTTAAGGTAGACTATGTATGCTATTTCCAGAGCCCTTGAGCAGAATTTGGCACTGTATGTTGATTTGCATCGTGCTTTGGTATTCAAATCCACATTCCAATTTGAACGATTAAGCAGCGAGTGCACTCCCAGGTGGGAGTGGGACCCGGGGTGGCGTACGGGCAGTGGAGAACCGAAGAAGGGCAGGGCGGGTGCGGGCATATGTCCCCGAGCACGGGATCGGGAGTGGGGCGCCAAAATGGATGCCTAGTACTGGGGAGGGGGGGTTGGCGCCATCCGTGTAGTTTGTCCACCGAGGCACAACAATTATCTTAGGATACGAGGCCACTGGATACGAGGCTGGCTAACGCCTAACGCATGTCGATCCAGGCGCAGTCAGCACTCAAGCCTCCCAGAGACGCATTCGAGTAATAATAATATAATTAATATAATTCATTTATATAGCGCCCCAAGAGAACTTAATCTCTATTCAGGCGCTTCACATATGCCTCGGGGCTCGAGCCCACGACCTCAGTCAGACCTTGGTCGCGGCGAGCACCTTAACCACTAGACCAAACCAGCTCGGCGTAATCTCTGGTACAGATGGGAGATCGTGCAGTGCTCCAGCTACATGCAAATAGTAGTTCATAGTCAGTAAGAAGCGTGTGGATAATTGCCTGATATTGGGAAGATCAAAATATCAAAGATAAACGAAACGCTTGACAAGAAGTTAGTGTCGAAGAATGCTCTCTATGTACCTACGCATGCACTCACCTCACTGCTCTGCAGTGAGTGAAGAAGCCGTAAAACTCTAAAAGACTACGGCAAGCATGCCAGAGACTCCCAGCTTCATTCCAGGTTAATAGTTTGGTTGGTCTGATCACGTGACTGACATTTTGCTTTAGACGAGTTTAAGTTTGCAGAGGACGAATTGTATAGCTACTATTTTGGCATTTTTTTAATCTCGTTCGTGTAGTTTTTTATATTGCAGCATGTAGGCAGACTGTAGGCGCAGCGATACATACCAATCCTGCTTCATGGCGGTGCTGGTTTTTATCTTTACCAAGTTGTTTCAGAAGTAGTGGTATCTTGCTCAAGGCTTGTGAGTTTACGTTCCGCAGCCTTCTCAGCGAAATTTTTTGAATGCTCATGGCAGGTGACTTTTTGATGTTCCCTTGGTGGTTTGCCGTTAACCTTTACTTTCCCTTGGTGGTTTGCCGTTAACAGACCCTTTATTGACTTTCATGCGGATCATTAGATCAAAGCTAGACAGGCCCTCAGATATGCCTGTCGGCCGACTGCACAGAGGTGACGCATTATCTACGATGAAGATTGGCTTTGATAGGGACATGCTTAAGCTTAGGACTACAAGTGCATATGCACCAATGGTCTTGAGCATAAGAGACTGATTTATGTTGAACTTGATCTTTCAGACAAAATACGATATATATATATATGTATATATACATATATATATACATATATATATATATTCAATGAACGGCATGTTTACTTATATAGATACCTGTTTAGATTCTATTGTAAGCTGGCTTATGCTTATGAAAAATCATGAAAAATTTCGGTGATGCATACAGTGCCGGCCTTAGTGTCCGCTGACCCAGTTACCTAGCCTGGTTGGTGAGCCCGGCCTATTTTCGGGCAGGAACACCGTACCAAGATTTGTGTCCCGAAAAGTACTCGACTCTTACTTTCAGTCTCTTTACGTTTTTGACCTTGTCAAAAGTTAAGCGTTCGCTGAGTGTTGATGCACTCCGCTCCTTCTGCATTCTCCTCCTCTTGTAGAGTCGTGTGTGACGTTTCTGTTAAGTTTCGGTAGCGTGGCACTGGAAGGCTTCCTTCGTTGCTTGCTTTTCTCGCCATCGTCTGAAGCCGTGATGGCACACTAGGTAAGGCGGTTGCTTTTCATGACCTCGGTCTCGAGGTCGTGGGTTCGAATCCTGCGGTGGGCGATCCTTTATTGCCACTGCAAGCAGTGGTGATAGCCATTAAGGCTCTTCTGTCGCTATAAAAAAAGATGCTGGATCAGCTAGAATTTCCTTAGTGTCTGCAATAGATACATTATTTTATATTCTGCTTTCTTCTATCATATTCCTAATTCATGAAAACTCACCAATCCAAAAAGGCGGGCGAAAGCCACGATTTCTATATGAAAATTAGTTTGCACCTGTGAGAAAGATCGCAAAAAAACAACGTTGCTTTGGAATGTGGGCCTGAGTGTCGGCTGACCTAGCTGGTTAGCCCGCCCCAATGACCGCCAAGCTTAGAGTTCCTATTCGTCAGCTCGGTGTAGCGAATCAGCATCGATTTGCTAATACGAAACGTACCGACGAGCTGACCAACTTTAAGCAACTATTGTATTATTATAGTAAGCCCCTGCGAAGACTCACTGGCCAATTCTATGTATGCCGGTTCATCGCTTGCCAAAGGCAGGCGCAGCACGCCTTCCGGTCGGTCTCGCTCATTCAGGCAGCTTTCTAATAGGCCAGCTCAGCTGACCCCAAAGGCAGCTGGGAAGCGCGCCGGAAGCACCAGTCGTCACTTCGGGCTACTGCAAAGGGGTTCGGAATGCAGAGCGAGCAAGCTGCTGGATTGCCGTGCCCACCCTTCGAAAAACTTTGTGTTCAGGTTCACAGTCCTGGGAGTTTCTAGCATTTCAATTATGAGATTGCATGTTGCTGCTAGATATGCAACTTAGAAAAGTATTTCAGACTACTTTTTTTTACACTGATCGCTACTGTATACCGACGTAGTATTACTAAAAACACAGCACCAAGGACATCAAGTATAGCCGTTCTTAATCGCTCTAGTGCTCCGCTATGGTCACCATTCCCGTGTGCGGCACCGGTATGCGGCTTCTACGTCCTGCATCTGTATCTGTCTTGCACCGTCTGTATGCACTCCGGCCTGTCAGTCTGACAGACTAGCACTGCGCTTTCTGGTGAAGAAGTCTGTTTTGAAACCACCACAGGCATTCCCAGCGAGAATCTGTGCGATAAGTCTTTGCGAATGCGAATGTACGGAACATCGATCGATCGATATCGACAGGCAAAGAAGCACGATGCGCGTTTCGTTATTGGCACGCTGAGCCAACTCGGCGAACCTAAACAGCAGACGCCCGAAGCCTAACCAAACTTCGCGAAAGCAAATTTCTCGGGTCGTTTAGTGAACACATGCAGCTCAGCAGAAACGCCTGCAAACCCGATAAAAAGGCAAATCCGCGAGTCTGGCGCGAAGTTTCGCGATACTTTGTTAACGAATCGCACGAATAAAGACGTAGCTCGTGCAGTGTGCGTCTTGGTACAGGGCGCTCTTAATGTGGATATTTTGCAGTTATAAAAAAGGCTTTGTAGCATAGAATAAATCAAAATTTTGCCCTTAAAGAAACTTTTCGCTTTTTAAGTGGGTACATTTACTTAAATGACCTCATTTATGAGAGAGCGCGAATAGCGGCATGCGAAGTCTCGAGTGCTTGCAAACCTACCCTTTCATTGCCGGCCCCTTCCATCCAAGCCGACGACGGTGGCGAATAGTCATCTCGTCCAATGAATGTCTAAGATTAAGATTTTTCTACCCCTGGTGGCTCGTTGAAAATCCAACTAGCTCCCTGGTTCTGTCGAGGCTGCATTATAGCGATTCCGTTTTGGATGGGCTACCAAAAAAGTAAGATGCTACAGCTTGGCCATCTATGGCCACATCGACTTGAAATTTGGAATATGTGCTCTGGTAAACTTTTTTGACCCTAATTTCTCTTAAGTTTGGTTGTATGTCAAGTAAGTATGGAGCCACTGTCCGCCAATGTAACATAATAGACCCTTTCCTGATTAATGGGATTTTTTAAACATCATAAACATTTGTATTTACTTTTTAGAATCAAGCCAGGGTCAACAAAAGCGTTTTGCATCTTTTCAGAAGTTGACATGTTTCTACAATGCATAGTAATTAATCTGTTTGATTTTACCGAAGCGAAAATTTGACCTTGACTTTTACAGGTCATCAGATCATCAAAGTGGCACCACGGTTACATCATCAGAGAGACTTTTGATGCTTCGCCTAGAATGTTCCACGAAAGGCAGTGCGATTCCGAGGGGGTAGTCACTCCTAACATTGGAACAAGAGTGACGTGCGGCGACTGACGAACTCATTGCAAAATAAATTAAACGAGCGTCGAAACAGTGCAAAAGCTGCCAGCCAGTGCGTGCTCGACGATCGGCTAGCATCTGCGATTTGGCCGACTAGCGAAGAGCAGTTCGGACCGTACTGAGAGCTAGCTCCCTTAGAGTGTAAGGCTTAGACCAACCGCACATCATCCAACTGTGGCTGCACGACGGCAACCCAGCCGCTCTCGAGCAGCGCTGAACCGCGTTCCGAATGCTCATTCAGCTCGATCAACCTTTCGTCCCTTTCTACCGGAACTCTCTATCGTCTACCGGAAATCTCTATCGACCGATATCACGATACCGCCTGACTTGAGGATTTTAAAAGTCAGACTAAAAAAGTCTGCCTAATCTTCGCAATCAGCGCATGCTTCTTTGATTTGCCCTGTACTTATATGCTTACGCCTAGTAGAGATTTAGCTGTCCAAGGGTACTGTGCGAATGTTTTATTCTCATTCTTACAGCACGTTTTGCAATTGCATCGCGTCGCAAATTAGTTGATACGCTTCCTGCTCAGCCTTTGCGAAGTGGACACGCCGATTTAGATCTCTTTTTGAGCATTAAATAGGTATTTAGTCATTATTATTATTATTCTTTCTGTGACTCGGCAACGTAATCATGTCATATCTCCTCCATCCCTAAACTCTAACCCAGATACAATAAAAGCTGAATCCGGGCTAGAGCATTAAACCTTGTCACTTTCTCGCTGCGATTATTTGAACGACTTGTCCGCGTCCCGAGGACCTCCCAGGCCCACTGAACACTTGAAAAACCCAGTGAAGGGTGGCGAATGGAGGCGAATCCAGATGGTTCTTATAAAATGAAGCGCTGGTGGCCACGCTCGCTCGGGACTGACTGACCGTGCAGGGCGGCGCTCTGCTTCTGGGGCGAGTGTCCGAGACTAGTTAATGTATTACTCAAAGATTAAGAACTCAATGCTACGTCGAGATATATACATGTGTGTGTGCGCGCGCGCGTGTGTGTGTGTGTGTGTGTGTGTGTGTGTGTGTGTGTGTGTGTGTGTGTGTGTGTGCTGTAGATCGTGTGTGTGTGTATGCATGTATGTATGTATGCATGTATGTATGTATGTATGTATGTATGTATGCATGCATGCATGTATGTATGTATGTATGTATTGTATGCAGGCTCCTCTGATAAGACACCGTTGAGCTGCTAGAAGCATCCCCGAGAGGGGCCGGTGCACAGCTGTGGTCCGCCTGTGATGTGGCATGGACAGAGGCCGGTAACCTGCTGGTGCACAGGTGGTAGATTCACCATAAGGTTCGGCCTGTGCACAGTTGTGGTCCTCTTCGATTAATCATCGAGGTCGACCGGGGCACCGCAGCAGTGGGAGAAGAGACCTGGGGCAGTCGAGAAGGAGAGTCGAGTGGGAGTAGGGGCCGAAGGGAGCCGTGCGCCCTTCGGCTCCGTGCGTTGTATTAAACTGTTGGTGGTGGTCATCGGCTGGCTCTCTGCTGTGCGAACCAAAACTACATGTGTGTGTGTGTGTGTGTGTGTGTGTGTGTGTGTGTGTGTGTGTGTGTGTGTGTGTGTGTGTGTGTGTGTGTGTGTGTGTGTGTGTGTGTGTGTGTGTGTGGAATATAATGCATTTGTGTAGGGCCGTAAGAGAACCTAATCACTATGTAGGCGCTTAACTTATGCCTCGGGGTTCGAGCCCACGACCTCGGTCGCGAAAGGCAAGCACCTGATGTTGCAGCTATGCAGCCAGCATACCGATGAGTGAAATAGCGTTTGAGATGAGAGCTTGAAAGTAAGAGGAGAAATGCCGACTCTCTCGTTGCAACATTGTTGCCACGTCGGTGGCGCAGCGGACAGAGCACAGTCTTCGCTTGCACGCTCAGACCGACGCCAGCGCTACGATACCAATCTATTTCGGTTTCTCTTTTCTAAAAAATGTAAACAAAGCCTTTCGCGACCGTAGCAAAAATAAGTTTATTTATATGCAGAATACGTCATACCCGTATACAGTTTCAATAATAATTAAAATAGATTAGTAACTATTGCCAAGGTTACCGGGACAAGAATGGCCGCCCGCCGCAGTATTACGAGCGAAGCCGGCGACCGATGTGGAGGAAGATGGGCTGATACTTGTGGCGCTTCTCTAGACTCTAGACTCGTGAAGCACCGGCCGGACGGCACGTCAGCAGCAGGTACGGCAGGAGGGCAGCCGTCGTCGCTCCAATGAAGATCGCCCGCGCCGCCCTTGGCGTTTTGCTCCTTCAACCAGTGGAGAAGTGGTTGAAAGTAGTCGAGAATGGCGCTGGCATCCATGCGGCGAACACCGGCGATCTGCTGCAGTGCGTCGGGCCACGGAAGCGACGCTCCCAGCCTGAGCAGGTTTCTAAACATTTCAAATCGCGCATCAGCTCGAGTATTAGATACTCTCTCCAGGTCCAGGCAAACGGAGGGTTGGGGTAAGGAAAGCAAGTCGCACCGCACCTCGCACCGCACCTTTCGCCAAGCAATTGTATCGCACGGAGCGAGCTCGACGAGCTGGCTAGAAGAGAGCTTGCGTTGCTGCGCAGCTATATGGCGTCATATGGCTATATATATATATATATATATATATATATATATATATATATATATATATATATATATATATCGCTATATGGCCTCAACAGATGCCACAAGGTGCCCGAATCATCTTCTCTTAGATATCCTATCTTTGAGCACTGGAATGAGACTCGTTATCAAGCTCGATCGGACGTCGTCGTCCTGCTTCGGCGTTCGGTACGCTGTACTCACAAGATGCAAGACTCTCTCGGCAGTGTCAACGTTGCTTTGTGCCGCTTCATTGTCCACATTTCGTGGCGAGCTATTCATTTTCGACTGAGAAAACACTTCACTTACGACAGGGAGCCTCATACTTCCTTAAGCAGCGGGCTGCCATCACTTCGTATGGCCTGCACAATAGAAGATTAAAGTCTAAGCCATAGATTATGACATATCCGGTTCTTAATTATAAACGGTCAGCACGATATCAGTTATTTGGCATTTCTTATTATTTTCCAAATATGCACCACAAATGATGGTTTATGGTGTATTTTCTTTTACTTTGGCACGTCAGGTTTGGTAGATTTTGCTTATCAAAGATCGGGTGCACTTCGACACTATACATTATTTATAATGATACTGGCTTTCATTAGGTTTACTGGTTACAGTCACTTAGTGACATACATTTTGTATTATTTTTTGTAGAACAGTAAGCCATTTTGTTGGTTGATATAGTTGTTTAAAAATCAACAGATAACTGTGATTTACAATGCCAAGAGAGTGCAAGAACCCTTCGCATATATTCCACTACGTCTGCGGGAGATTCTCGACGAAAGAGCAGCGCCTACCGACTACTGCACTCATCAAACAGTGCTGTAACGTGCTGTAACGTGCCTATTTCGGATGCAAACTGGAGATCAGGATAAGACATATACGAGCCGCATTTAGAAAATATGAGATAATGATTTAAAAGTCAAAGCAAACGCATGCCATTTGGAGTACCGATGATTTGGAGAGAACAAATTGACCATGCTTTGGGTTGTTATTTCTGCATCGCTAGTGTGCAGGGCTTCAGCAGAAAAAATAAGCATGCAATTGAATATCTAAATCTACCTTCAGCTATGCAACCTGTTCCGCACAGCGATGAGGTGGGAGTTCCTGATCCACCTACTGCACTGGAGATATATCGACTGAGTGGTTCGAGTTCAATTTAAGGTGACGTTGATGACAGCTATGGTGCTTTTTATGTTCCAACACCTAAACTAATGTCACAATCTGATCTTGATTACTTAGTGAAAGACCTTGACCTGCCCATAGAGTTTGCAGAGACTTCTCGCTTCTAGATTAAAAAGAGAGACATTCTCCTTTGCCGGGTAATACATTTTCGTGATATAGACATCGTGAAAAAAGAGTTTCTTCCGTACTTTTCAACGAACGATTCACTAGTTTATTGCAGAAAAGTCAACATCAAATGTAAAAGTGCTATGATCCAACTGAGTGGAGACTCTTGATTTATTCTCTGCACCGAAGTTTAAAAGGAGTTGTAATTCAAAATGGAAATGGACTTTTCTCTCTGCCAGTTGCACATTCTGTCCAGATGGAAGAGACTTATGAAAACATGAAAAAAAAATTCTTTTGAAATCGATTAAATCAAATCAAATATGATTAACACCAGTGGCAGATATGCGACGATTTGAAGGTGATTGCCCTCCTGCATGAACTTCGAGATGGCTACACAACATATCCATGCTTTTTATGTCCCTGAGATGGTCTCGCGGATGCTCTTCATTATCGAAAGAAAGACCAGCCAGAGCGAACACATTGTATGCCTGGGAGTGACAACATCCAGGAGCCTTCTCTTGACGACAGCAAGAAAATGCTACTTCTTCCTTTGCACATAAAACTTGAACTAATGAAAAACTACATTAAAGCTCTGAACCAAGACAGTGATTCCTTTAAGAACTTACAAGAAAAGTGTCCATAAATTTGCAAAGCAAAGATAAAAGCTGGCATTTTTTGGTCCACAGATCAGAGAATTAGTTGTTCAAAGACACACAGTTTACATAAAAAATGACTGGGTTTGAATAGCAGGTATGGAATGCATTTAAGTTCTGTGGTAAAGAACTTTTTCGGCACTCACGTGTCTGCTGACTACGAGTGTTTCGTTGAGAACATAGTTCAACGCTACGCGGAACTTGGCAGCAGAATGAGTGCTAAGATACAGTTTCTAAACTCTCAGCTTGAATATTTCCCGTCAAATTTAGGAGAATTCAGCGAGGAACAGGGCGAGAGGTTATATCAGGACATAAAGTGAAATGGAGCGTAGACATCAAGGCCGCTGGAATTTCAACATGACGAATTTACTGTTGGAGCCCGAATCACCGAAATCCAGCTACTGAGCGTAGCAGAAATTCGAGGAAGAGGCAGTTTAAAAGCATTTTAATAAATTAAAGATTTTTTTAAATTATACATAATGTTGATAGTCTTATTATTAAACGATGGTAAAAGCTATATATATTGCATGTAAAAGGAGTTACAGATTCTGAAACAGTGTCTTAAAATTTACTCGAATCACCTGTAAAACTGAAAACAACTGACAAAAGGTTTTTAAGTTACAGGCCAGCGGTATATTTCTCTACCAAGTGTCATAATATGGCCTATTTATCACGATAACGTTTCAGTATGCTGTAGTCGGCTTTCAATGACGTTCGATTGCCATCTCAGGCTAGACTTGTACCTTCTCTGGTCTTGAAGCCCACTCGCGTTAAATCAACTCGGAAGTCTTGGCCCGAAACGTTTGACAAGCAAAGATTAACTAAAACGGCGGTCTACGAAAGGTCAGCTGCCTTAGTGCTCACGCGCGGCACTATGAAATGGTGGTGTGCTAGATCAGTAAGATTGTGGCTGAAAAATTGCGGTACTCGTGGTTTTCTGAATTATACTGACCGGGACCGATTGTGTCATAATCCATGGCTAGGCGATGTACAAGGCCAAGTCATATAATTGGCAGTCAGCTGATGAGCTCTCGGCGTTGAGCCAAGCGGCAGTTGCACCCGAGGCAGGCCCTCTACGGTCGGTGGCTCAGCGGCGCCACGGGCTCTGGGCGCCTCTGTCTCGGCTGTAGCGATACGGATACTGGGCTTTTATCTTGAGTTGTGGGCGTTCTTCGGTGCCGCGCCACTACTCTACCGCTGGCGTGCCTGCGCGCATTGGTGCTGCGCCTGAAAAAAGTCACTAGCCGCACTCCGAGGCTCAGGGCTTCGCCAGTATTTGTCACGATGTCGGCCTCCGGGACTAGCCAGCGCAGCCACGAGCAGAGGCACTACGTTCACCGGCCATTGGCATCTACGCGAATCTACGGCGGCTGCTGCGCTAGCGTCCTTGGACGTAGTCCAAGGACGTTAGCGAAGCAGCCGCCGCCGTAGATCGCGTACTTGACAACCAACCACTCACGCTAGGAGGTCGCCGGCTTCCTTCGATCCATAGATGTCGCATCTGTGAATGGGGCCGGTGTGGTTAGCAGCTCTGCACAGCGATCGGTGGATTTGAAACTGAAGTACTGTACTGATAAAGTAGCTACAAAATAAGACTCGAAAAAAAGACTCGAGTAAGTCGGACATCGACAATCGAGCCATCAGTCACACAGTCAGCAGAGGACACTTCGTCGTCCACTCGCCACCGTCACGTGCGCAATTGCTCTCGCTCATTCACTACACGCACACTTGGCCCTATATGCGATCTACTCAGGCGACTTATAGATCTGGATCGGGCACATGGATATGCATATTGCAGATAAGTTGCACCGAAGATGCAAATTGAAGAATAACATTAGAGCCATGAAGTGCTCTAAGCCTTAATGGCTTTGTGGAGTTACAGACTCAGATACATTACATTACATTAAGCCAAGCGTATAAGCGATAGATAAAGTATTCTCGGTATCTAAGCGATTAAGGCATGGATTCGGGAAACTAAATTCTATGGTTTTGCGTTCTAATTGAAGCAAATTCGTACAGCTCTTAGTCCGCCACGCCAGATTGCGTCATTATAGTTTTTCGAAACAAGGACTCTTCCCGAGAACGTGTCCTAAGAATTTCATATAAAATGGTGGTATCCCGAGCTACGTTAAGGATTTTTGACGAAGTATTAGGGCCTCTCAGAGAATATCGAGAGATACCAGCTCGATCGCTGGGCTTAAAGTGAGTTTCTTAAAGAAGTGCCGCAGCCGACGACCTTCGCGCACTGTATTTTGAAATTATTTATGCGTGTTTGTGCGTACAAGAATGTGCCAGCATATATAAAGTATTAATAAATCTACTCAAACAACTTTTATGAAAGCCACTTATATGTAAGCATGAGACCTTTCCTTCTATACAAAGGAACATAAAATAGTCTGATTAAAGAGCGGAATCATAGCTTTCGCGAAAACTGACCCTTGAGCTTTCACAAGACTTTCCTTCAACAAACGATGGATAGGCCAGTTGTTGTACAGAGCTGGACGATTACCGACGGTACCGCAGGTGAGCATCTGCAGGTGAGAGCAGCTTGCACGTTAATGGCTCATATATCGGGCTGTCAGACTGGCACTCTCTGCCAAAGTATTAGCGCTATAAATTTTGAGTATTTTACAAAAAAGTAGCGGCTCTTAATTCGATATACGACCATCGTAATCAACTAGTTAGTTAGGATTAACGTTAGAAGCCAAGAAGACGGGGCGGGCCAAGTTGCGACAGTTGCATTATATGCATCGCGAGAGAATTCAAACACGTCAGTCGAGTAGTTCATAAAACCTTTTACGGGAGAAAGAGAGAACTGCGTAGGATGACTTCTAAGCATGGCTAAATCAGCAAGCGTCAGCAAGCAAAGCGCGTCCCTTCCACCGTGAGTGACGTCTATAAGCCCTAAATACTTTTGGCAAGGCCTACGAAAGGAAACCAAAATGTAAATACAAGCAGATACAGAGTTTCGCACTTCGTACCGTCAGCTGGTGGGTAGCGTAAGTCCTACATATAATAAGCCCACGACAGGAGCGACATCCCGCGATCCTACGCGAGTACCAGCGTGACTTTTACAGAAACTTGGCTGAAATCTTCATTGGATTCTCAATGCTCCTTCGCTATACCTCGACGCCGCTAAACATTCCAGCTAATTAAAGTCGAAAGCTTTTCTGCAGCTAAATTGACATTTAATCGACTCAAAACTGCCAACAGACCCCCAAAAGTGCACCGCGAGCGACATAGCTTTGGGACGCTTCGGCGGCACTTACTTTACAAAAGGATTGTTCGCAGATATGTGATACAAGGCTGCTGGATCGAAGTCTAGTTCCGTTCGCTGAATCGGCGGTGAGACGCCTTGATACTTGCACCTGCAAAGGAGTCAAGTTCAAGCAGATGTCAGCGATGTGCACCACATAACTTCCATCACCCCGAATGCAGCTTTCCAAGAAAGCTCGATTGCATCGCACGAAATCAATCGCCAATACACGACGGCGGCAAGCCGTCGTGTGTTGACAGTGCTAGCTTTTAACGAGCGTGCCAAGTGCACTAGCCTCTAAGTATACCTCTCCCCACTTGTAAGTAATTAGCAAAGCTTTAGTGGGCTGTTCGACCAGAAAGAGATTTAAAGCCCGCTACTAAAAGCGTCAGAACTCAGTCTTTGGCCCCAAGCATTTGAGTCTTACAAGTCACCATGCATGTGCAGGTAAGTGAACGTTGAGCATGTACAAGTGTAGACGCTCTATGGTTGCCGACCGCAGCTGGCGTAATGGTTGCAACTGGCGCCGAAATTTGCATCTATAAATATAAGCATTCGTTTGTGCAGTTCGCGAGGATGCGGCTCGAGCACGTGATCTAGCAATTTAACGCCGACGCTTTTTGGTCCTGTGCTGAAGGCCGTTGGAAGAGTTGTCTCGCAAGCTTAATCGGTAGAGCACTGGCACTGGTAACCTGGAGTTAAGGGCCGCGATAGCCCAGGAAGTAAGGTGCTCGCTCCTCATGACCGAGGTCGTGGGTTCGAATCCTGCATTGGGCAGTAGTTCATTGCCTACTGTAAGCGGTGGCGATATTCGCAAGGCTCTTCTGCCGCTATAAAAATCAGGCTGTTAAATAAGCTAATATTTTTTTTTATTTTTTTGCGGGATCGTGTCCCGCTCGAGGCGAAACTATTTTTAGGCCCTCAGTTCCACGGCAGATGGCTTCTGGTCGCTTTGAATTTTGAATTTCTTAAATTGAAATTAATTAGTAAATGTGGCTGAACTGGCCCGTCACCCTGATTCACAAAGCGCTAAGCATAACGTAAATGATGTAACAGTAAGCCATTTTGTTGGTTGATATAGTTGTTTAAAAATCAACAGATAACTGTGATTTACAATGCCAAGAGAGTGCAAGAACCCTCCGCATATATTCCACTACGTCTGCGGGAGATTCTCAACGAAAGGTGCAAATGATAAATGATGCAAGCGCTAAAGGATAGCGCTAAAGAGAAAGAAACGCGTCGTATTATTTTCCGGTAATTAGAGAGTCGATTCCCAGCAGCAGAGGCCTAAGTTCTGCAAACTCCTTCGTTAAAAGAGAGAGAGAAGTGATGACGTACCGTAGTTGCCACCATTTCTTGTTATATTCGCTTGGAGGTGTTACTCCGCTAAAGACGCTCCACCTCCATTCATCCACAATCTTTGCAAACGGAAGCTCTGAAACCTTTTCGAGGGCCATTCTCATTAAGAAGTTCAGGTCGGTCTCTGAAAAACGGCAAATGCTTTAATTAAAGTGTGACCACAAGTTTGCTAAGAAGGTATACAAACTCAAAATAATTTTCGGCTTCAATTTAAGAGTGTTTCCAATGTGAAAAGCCAAGATCGGAGCCACTCTTGGTCTTACTCTTCTTTTTGACCCTTGTACGGTAAGCGCTCTGCTTTTTCCTTTGAAAGATGCTCAGTTAATACTTAACATTCTTCGTCAAAAGGCTCCTGGGGCTAATAAGAAGTCTTCCTAAGGTTAATAGCCTAGAGACGTTGTGACAGTTTCAAGGACAAAAGTTGCAACGCACCCCGTCTTTAATTATTGCGCATCATCCATCACTAAAATTTAATAATAAGTCTTTGTGCGATGACTTTAGCTCGGTGGTTAAGGTGCTCACCCCGACCGTGGGCTGGCTGTGGTTGTGGGCTTGAGCCCGTGAAATATGTAAGGCACCTGAATATAAATTAAGTTCTCTTTGAGCACCATACAGATGAGTTATATTCTTTAAGAGATAAATCTCTATCCAGGCATTTCAAAACTCGGTATGAAAAATTGTCTGCAGATGATAACGTACTAACGCTATATTTAGATTTATGGGAGCACTTATAAAACTTTTCTCGATCTTTAAATTGAAATGAGTTTTAAAGTATTTTCCTAATGTGACTTCGTTCTTCAAGTCTCATTATGTGTTCTGGTAACAAAAATTTGTATACTGAGGATTCTGTGTTAATTTGGGATAGACTGTTTCGTCGCACTCAAGAGGTGCACTGACTACATTAAATAGCCCACCTCTCACCCCGCTCCTTGCTACCAGCCTTTCTTTTAATGTGCCAATAGCAGATTTCAGAGAGAATCGTCACACGATCGCCCGAGGCCGGACTTGGATTCAGAAGTTATAATAATAATGATTATAATGCACTTGATAAAGCGCCCTCAGAGAACTTAATCTCTCTCTAGGCACTTTACATTTGCTGCAAAGGGAAATGCAATTGAATGTTGAGTAAAATCATGCTTGATAAACAAAAAAATGAGTAACATCGTTAGGGGTGACATGCACAGGGTCAGCATGCAAATGTGGTTAGTGGCAGCATGCACAGTGTCAGCACGCATAAGCACGTCAAGGACGAGCTCATGAAAAGCTGCTTAAGCTTTACATAATGTCCGAAGAACTCAAGACACAAGGCACTGCTGTGGTACATGGTATTGGACTTGAGTATTTCTGTCTGAAGCAATGGCAAAGCGCGAAACAAGCGACGTCGAAAGGATAATAGGAAAAACGTTGGCTCGCCTCGTACGACGACTGTCCCAGACGACCACCCGGGTTCGAAAGGCAATTCGGTCAGTATGCTAGTGATTACTCAGCGGCACATCGGTATGTCATCCAGAGTCCTTGTCATAATTAAGATAAGACTGGAGTTTCATCGCGAGTTTTATCTATACCCTCATTTTGACATTCCGATAATTCAGTTGGCCTCCGCTCCTGGCCGCCTACCAGGTCAACGACATGACGTGAGTGTCGACTGTATCGTATGTCAGTGCGAGCAAAATAGGGCCCAGATACACTACAGTCGATTCAAATCTTATATTCATTAAGCTTATGCTCATTCGTCTCAGTGCAAATGGAAGAAAATTGAGAGAAAAAGTTAAAAGCTTGCTTTTTGCATCCATTCAGAGGGAGCATTCCTGACCTTGAGCTTAGCATTCTCTGCGTGACCCAGCGAGAGATGCGAGAATCGGTATTAGCTCGAGGTAGTAACTAGCCCATCCCATTCACGTAAATCACAGAATGATCTCTCTACTTCGTTATTATTTACCGCTCGTCCGTCTGCCTACGAAGGCGTCTACCAGCTATGAATGAGGAGAAGTTAAGAATTAGAAAACATCGCGCTATAAAGAATTTTCATGGGCTTTCTTGGCATTTAGTGATTTCGCCAACGACCTTGCAACATAGCAACCCCACGCACGGCCAGGATCGGACGTTTTGTACTCCTTCAGTTGTGTATTTTACCATTCATTTTGATAACTTATCTGACGCCTTCAGCACTGAATTTCGTGCATTGACAGTATCATTCTCTCTTGTGGCTCACGCGCATGGCCCTACTCGTATCAGTAGTCACACTCGACCAGATTTTCTCTTATAACTGCTCGCTATCATCGCCTATTTTTTCCACATTCTGCGCATCTGACCACATGAAAATCTCATTCAGTCTAAAGTGTTTCCCCCACCGCATCCAGTCACATGTGAATTGCGAAACCTCAAGATCCTTGACATTGATGCTGTCCGCACGAGAATATATTCTTCGCCCCTATTGCTCAATCCCCTTTCCGACCCGTCATCATTAGTAGAATTCTACAATACGACACTGCCAGACATGCTCGACGAGTTTGCACCTCTGACTAAGCGCACTGTGCGTCCGTGCCCAGACAGGCCGATGATTTACTGCAGACATTAACCTAACTCGTTCAACTAAGCGAAAGCTTAAAAAAGCATAAAAAGATCAGGGCTGACTTCCATAACGTCAGGCATGCGAGGACTATTATAGATCGTACCAATCAATCCTGGCAAAGGCCAAGTCAAGCTTCCATAAAAATATATTTGAATCGCAGATGCACAATCCAAAACTGCTGATGTCAACGATCAAACATCTCCCTAACCGCTCCCAGGCTAGGTCCTTACGTAGTGATCCTTACGACGATCGAGCCAATCGCTTCTCTTGCTTCCTTGTCAGCAAGATAGATGAGGTCAGAGATTTCATCCCTAGAATGGCAGTATCCCCTCTGGCATCCTGTCCAATTCCGTACAGCACCTCAATGTATACGTTCAAAGAGGTCACGAGTAACCTCATCGTCAAGTTCATTTTCCATTCAAAGAAAAAAACTAGTCCTCTTGACCCTTTTCCCACTGTCCTGCTTCTACGATGCACTGATGCTGCCATGCATAGCTAACATCATAAATATTTCGCAGCCGCAGATCCTTTTCCAGCACCTTTCAAAAAGGCTTTATTCAGGCCAATACTCATGAAAGCAACACTAGACCAAGTGAACTTGAGTAACTTCTGCCCAGTCCTCCTTCTACCGTTCCTATCAAAGACAGTAGAACGAGTCGTGGCAGACCAGCTGAACTCCTGCATTTAAACTTCACACCTAGCCAGTAAGTTCCAGTCTAGTTTTAGAGCTAATCTCTCCAAAGAATCAGCGTTGCTTCGGGTGTATAACGACCAACTTAGGAATGCAGACTCCGGTAGAGTCTCTCTGCTTTTTTGCTCAATCTTTTGGCAGCCTTTGAAACTATCGATCACCAAGTTCTTCTCGAGCACCTCTCATCTCTCCGGGGCATCTGGTAATGCACTGCAGTGGTTTAAGTCCCATCTCAGTAGGAGTCTCTAGAGTATTGATTTGAACCGAAAAAGAACATCCAAGTAACCAAATATGCACGGGTAAATTAAGGCTCTGTGTTTGGTCCGCTCCTTTTTACGGTTTATACTCTCCCTCTTGCCGATGTGATTTCCGGACACAACTTAGGCTTTTAATTTTATGCATATGACACTCAGTTGTATCTTTGATTTGATCCCTCCCAGCTCTCCAGCACGTAGAATTCTCTCACCTCCCTTGGTGCTTGTACTAATGACATCCTCTTATTGATGGCATCAAACTTTCTTTAATTGAATAATGATGACAACCAACCTACTAGTAATGGGAAAACCAAGTGTAATTCGGTAATTTGAAAACCTACCGCTCAAAATCGCTTCTGCCAGCATATCTCCTGATGAATCTGCACGAAATCTAGGTGTCCTGTTCATAAGTGACTTTTCTTTAGACGACCACATCAGCTCCACACTCAAGTAAGCGCTCTTTCAGCTACATAACATTTCTAAAATTTAGGCTTATTTAGATAGGGATACCACATCTAAAATTGTTCATGCATTTCTGACATTCCGTCTTGACTTCTGTAACTCACTGCTTGCTGGTCCACTGATCTATGCAATCATGCCCTTACAACTTGTGCAAAACTCTGCAGCTAGGCTCGTCTGTCGCAAGCGTCGCAGTTGCCACATTACACCACTTCTCGCCGACCTGCGCTGGCTACCAGTCAAGCAACGGATCGACTCCAAAGTGTTGTCGCTCACTTTTAGGTCATTTCATTCTTTGGCTCCAGCCAACCTATCAGATCTACTCCCCCACCAGGCCACGTACCACTCGCTTTTCGGAATCTGATCGTTGACCTTACCTCATAGGAGCCTCAAACCTGCTCCGACCGCGCCTTTATTTCGTATGCTCCTAAAAACCTGGAACCTACTTCCGACAGGCGTCACGACCTCCCCTGACTTGACCACATTTAAAAAGAACCTAAAAGTGCATCTATTTGTCACAGCATTTAGTGGGCCCGTGTGACTCGTCTTTTGTGTGCTTATCCATGCTGACAACGCGCTTGCTACCTCTAATCATGACGCTGTGCATGTCACCTCTAACCATGTTACACTTGTTGTCATTGAGCATGTTACCACAAACCGTACGAGCCTGCTTCTTTGGCAACAAATGTAAAGTGCCCAGAAACAGATTGAGGTCTCGGAGTGTGCTAGAACAAATTTATTTTTATTGTATGGGAGTGACTTTTGTTGCCGGATGGATATACATATGCACGCATACGTCATAAATATACTGTATTTAAGCTGCTGTATATAATACTTCTCAAATTAACCACTCAAAATTATACAGCGGACTGCCTAACGCGATCATAACTTAAAACGCCACGATTCGTCACATCCGCAATGCTGACTCGTGCTTACAAAACGTGCTGGCTGCAATATTTTCTTTTTTATATTATTAAAGAAAAAATGACTTAATAAACTCAGGGGTGTAAGGCGGGGCCCATACTCTTGTACATTTATATTTGTATAACCGCAGTGTCATGTGCAGTGTACTCGTATATATATATATATATATATATATATATATATATATATATATATATATATATATATATATATATATATATATATTCAGTAATACACAGTCACACATAGTTTAAATGCCACCTGAACGTGAATGTCAGCTTCTAATAAGCTCACCTTCTGACCGGTGTCCCAGCGCACACTGCAAACTTGCCTCAAGGTTATACCTGTGAGTGCATCTAGAAAACTATCGCCCAGTCACTCTTCTTCCCTTTTTGTGAAATATTTTTGAAAATATAGTTACTAATCAGCTTGTGCAAAGCATTGACAAGTATAAGTTGTCAATATATTCAGTCGGGATTCCAGCGACACACCTGCACTGAAGCTGCTCTCCTCCCTGTGACCGATGACATCCTAAGCAGCAACCATGTTAAAAAATTACAAAGTAAAGATTAGCTTATTCAGCAGCCTCATTTTTAGAGAAACAGAGGAGCCTTTATAGTTATAATTTCTGCTTGCCGCTGTCAATACAGGATTTTCGGCTGCAGGACTCGAACCCACGACCTGAGTCATGAAATGCGAGCACTTGCACTTAGCCCTAAGCCAAGGTGGAGGTTAAGTCGCTGCCCTGATCCTACTTAATCTGTCAGCTGCGTTTGACACTACTGATCACGATATCTTACGTGAACAATGAAGAACAATGGTCAGCCTTGCAGACGAGGCCCAGGCGTAGTTTGAATCGGACTTCTCTGATCGTGTCAACCCGTGTCGTGTGGAAATCACGTCTCATCCAACAAATTAGTTACCTGCGGAGTCCCGACAAGGATTCGTTCTTGATCCTTTGCTATTCCCCATTTATACCGAGCCTCTTGGAAAAAGTTATTTGGCTCCGTAGGATCGGTATCACTTCTAATCTGACGATACCGCGCTAGAAATGTTGTTAAACAATCTAAAACCGCTGCAGTGACCGATAAGCCGGATGCTGGCCTTGCAGATATTCAAACTTGAAAGTCAGCCAGATTCCTCCTTAAACTAAGTGATTACAAAACCAAACTCCAACTGTCACTCTAAGTGTGCTGATACACAAGGTGGCTTCGCTCCTCTAGCTCTAGATGCTGTAGCGCGACCGTCACTATGTGCTCGAAATTGGGGTTTCCCCTTTGATAAATGCTTAAATTTTGAAAGTTTCCTTAAGAAGACTGCTTCCACAGCTAGCCATGATATTCAATACCTGGCTAAGGTTAAGGACTTTCGATCATGGTGGCTTGCAAAATAATCTTACTAACCCCTTGGTTCTGCCTACGTTGGACTTGTACAATTCCAAAAAACTGCATTAAGGGTTCGATCGAGGGATACGGAGTAACGTTCTCACGCTTACCCATAGCGCTCGCCGTGGCTTGACTTCATACCTAGCGGAACTGCTGCATCAGATTCAGCCTGTTCGCGCCCTCAGGTCTTATGTGGACAATAAATTAGCTGTCCCATTCCTCCGCTTAAAGACAGTTGGCGACTGAAGCTTTAGCTCTGCAGGTCCTAGACTGTGGAACTTGCTTCCACAATTCTTACGCAACGACAACTACTCTCCTGCTGCCGACTATGGCACATCCTTTTCAGCGGTCCTGAGCTGCTACTTCCATGCTACTCACTACCTCAACTGCTCTCCTGACTCTGCTATGCTTCTCACTTTCTCTTTGTTGCCTGAGATGAAGTCTGTTGGCTACCGAATGCGTACCGAAAGCGGCTTAGGTTGTGAGTTCGCAGTGAAAAAATGTCCAATGTTAAGGCCACTTAGTCTTTGCGGCTCCGTTGAGCTACAGAGATACTTACATCCGTGTGTCAATGGTCGATGAGACCTAAGCGGGCTAATACCTTTAGTGACACTTGTAGGCAGGTTTGACTGTATATTTCGTTCTGCGATTCTGCTTGGCCTGTTGAGGTAACTGATCATTACGACACATAGTTTTGAGCAGATAGTACTAGGAGCCGGGCCGGGCGGCAGGCTGGCGTGGGGTTGCCACCCCGCCTCCACTTGACTCAACGACGCTCCTGACTTCAATAACATATTTTCTATTGACGAATATACAATTAAGAAAGTACCGTATTTAGCATGCGCTTTAAAGATGAGTCGACGTCGCTGATGTGACTAATCATAAAATACCAAGTTACGATCACTGTACACAGGCCGCTGTTTATAATTTTGAGTGGCAAACATGAGAAGAAAAAAGGAACTGGCTCCACCTACGTTTGCTTAATATTTCATCCACCTAAAGGACATGAACATGAACAGCTTCCAACCATATTTTAGCTGAAATCCTTGCGTAACACCCACGATGTCGTGGCTTTGAGGAGTTTCAGGCAGAGATACAGTACTTAACGTTGAATAGAGGAGAGTGATACACATCCTGTCCGCCTATCGGCTGGCGCTGGATCAGTCCTCATTCGGCCGAGTTGGCAAACAACACGGCATGTTGACAGGGTTTCAATCACTACATACTGCCACAAATTCTTTAACTCCTTTCTATTCAATACTTAATACATTATTGGTAAACAGATTAAATTTCCACAGAACCGCGGATCAAACCGACAGCTTGCTACCGCGAGCGTATTCATTGGCTGCCGCATGAGAACTTTTTCGGTCCTAGCTACGCATTAAGCTGGCTCATAGTTAAAAATAAACGATCTGAAAACAGAATAGTAATAAGATTAATAATTAGTCATTGGTTTTGCGCCCTAAGAAAATTTACTCTCTGTTTAGGCGCTTTAAAACTGGCTGAAAGTGCAATAAGAACCGGCAGTCTTTGACAAGCGTAGCATCATCGAGCAAGGCACTCTCATTATCTGTACATAACATTGGCATTCAAAGGATTAATGAATTGCACCGGTTGACACTCTCCTACCATTTACAGCAAGGCCGAAACAAACGCTTGTCTGTGAATAGCAGATGCAAGAGTGAATATGTACAGAAAAAAACGGTAGCATACCATCTCCTTCATTGTGGCCTGTCTCCATGAGCTCGAGCCTCAGCAGATTCTTTGGCGTGCCGGCATACATGCCAATGACGTCACCAATGGCCTCGTGGAATCCTTCAACCATAAGAAAATCATCGAATCAAAGTAAATTTACCGAGTAAGCGCCGTTGCCATGCAAAGCTAAACTGGCCAATGCATTCATTTGCAGCTTGTTACTTAGCCATGATTTTGAAACGCATCAGCAGCATTGCAATCAATTTACTAATTTCCGTTGTTTCCTTTGGCCACGCTAAAGAATCGGATGAATAATAAATAAATAAATCCTAGTTGGTTAAACAGCCTCCTTTTGTTTAGCGACAGAAGAGCCTTCACGGCTATCACCACCGCTTGCAGTGACAATAAGGAATCGTCCACAGCAGGAATCGAACCCACGACCTCGAGACCGAGGTCGTGAAAGCAACCGCCTTACCTAGTGTGCCATCACTGATGAAATTTAAAGCGCGGAAAATTCGGCTTCAATAAGCAGCTCTCAAATAAAATTCGAGGCAGGCAAGGCCTTGGGTAATTTTAAAAGTTAAAATTTATAATTCTCGTGCCTGCATTAGTCTTACATTTGAGTTTATAAAATGAAAAATAAAGTATAAACTACTGTATGAAAGGTACTAAAAGAGAGGTAAAAGGAGATAATAAAGTGTTCGCGAAAAGAGATGATACAATAAAAAGAACCACCTGATGATAGTAAGATATAAGAAGAGGACAAAAGGCTCAACAGCCGAGGGCTTATAATAAACCAACAGTGTCTCAAAATACGATGGACATATATATACGTAAAAATCATAGCCTTCTTAGACCATTAGCTCTTGGGTGATCTCGATTAGTTATTTTGGCTTAGTCACTATGCTTCCTTACCGTTTATATTTTGCGACTTATAATTCCCTCGTGAGCTTAGTTGGATTTCAGCATAGTCATTACGCTTTACCGTGAACCTTTTCTGTCTATCTTTTTTCAATGTATTACACTTGCCTGCACGCGTAGCTCTAGCTTCTTTGAGCTACATTGTACATTATGCTCACTATTACAGATATTTATCTGAATTACGCGCATCTTGCGAGGTCAATGCAAAGAATTCCCCCTACCTTTACACCAAAGAAAATTATCCCTAAAATATATGAGTAACTTCCGGTTTTTACTTTTAATATTTGAATTTATTAGCCAGCAATTATTTATGGCTGAAATTATTTGGAGAAGCTGAAGCAGGAAACTTCCAATTTAAAATCCAGTTCAAGTTATGTAAATTTAGCAATTGCAATTACTTAGTGTCACTGTCCAAGCTCAAGACTAGTCCACAAACAACGGACTAAGCCTGCATTAAAATTATTATTATTATTTACAATTCAATTTTTGTTCAGTATTTCAAGAACTCCCCTAGAAATCCAGCAACAGCGGACAGAAAATGGATACTGTAGCCCTACAGTAGCACTTTCAGTGTGGCGAAAATAATGTAACGTCATGCATAGCAAAGAAATAATCCAGAAGACTTGCACAATATATGCCGCGATTATATTACAAACCTGCATCACTTCTCAAAGCTCGGTATCTGCTTGAGATTATTCTACCCTGGTGTAGAAAACTAGCTGTAGAAAACTCTCGCTTACCGGGATTAGGTCCGTCCTGAAAAACAACGGGTAGATGACCGTATTGCAAGTAATATTGTACGTGTCCCATTTCATGGTGCATCATCATAAAGTCATCCATAGTAAGGTCTGCACACATCTTAATTCTGAAAAGAAATTCAACGCTGCGCTTTTGCAAATTTTGCCACTTTGCCTCCTTGAAACCGCGCGCAGAGCAGTTGCGCTGCTCATAATCCGCGGTATGAATTTCTACAGACTCCTGCTCACTCGCCAGACGCTTAGTGGATGGAGTTCCAGAACCTTTTACGTCAGACATGCTAGACACGAACGCTGATCTATGCGGCGGCGGCGGCCCACGGAGTGAGTGCAGTGTACGTGTACGCGAGTGCCGGGGCGCGGACGTGAGCGCCGGGGAGCGGACGCGAGGAGCACTGGCTCAATATTGAGCGCGAATAGTGAGCCGCCACCTTGTAGCAGCATCAGCCCCACCTGACGTCGGAACCGTTGAAGAAATTAAACGCCCCCGGGTGACACAATACTTCTCTGTCCGCCGGCTTAGTGAACATAGACTTCTCCCAAAACGCAGGCGGCGTCCGCTTTAGGTGAAGGGACGTGAAGAACTCCTCGGTCATATCAAACATCTCCTTCACTGTTCTCTGCAACACCGCAACGCTTGTCGGATTCAAGATCCAGGTACGGGTCGGAGAACCGGCAAACCAGGAAATATCCGTAAAGCGGCGAGCTCTCGCAGCCGCGCAAGTGGCGAGCGCTCACCGCTTGCGGGTAAATTTGAATGCGAAATTATATTATTTTGAATGAAATTTAAACGCATTTGAACGAAAGCGCAGCGCAACACGCAATCCAAGTTGGAGCATCGCGAAGCGCCACCTTCTGGTGGACCTGTGTCCGCGAAGCCGCCTTCTGTTGGATTTGCGGTGGATTGAAGTGGATTGAAGCGGTAGCGGCCAGCATCTTTGCAGCCAGTTTGCAGGAGAACGCGCGAGAGCGAAATGGCATAAAATTTGTTGGGTACATTACAATGACGGCGTGCCGAAATTTGAGCTTCGTGTGCCACCGATTTTTGCTTAATTATAGCGGATTGCGGCGATTCGTTACGCCGGACTAGACAAGCCTTTCCCTGGGAACCAATGTCTTCGGCCAGTCAGCCGCTCTTATATAGGCAGCGGCGGGCTGGCTACTGAACGCAGCTAACCAGCTGCTGGTGGCGCGCGCATTAGCGCGGCAGACGGTGTGGCCAGCTGCAGCGAGACCCACAGTCTATAGCGCCAGCGGACTCTGTGGTGAGCCGTGATGGCACACTAGGTAAGGCGGTTGCTTTCACGACCTCGGCCCCGAGGTCGTGGGTTCGAGTCCTGCGGTGGGCGATCCTGTATCGCCACTGCAAGCGGTGGTGATAGCCGTAAAAGGCTCTTCTGTCGCTATACAAAAGAGGCTGCTTAATCAGCTAGGATTTATTTTTTTACTCTGTGGTGGCCATAATGGCGGCGCGTCCAGCCAGCCGTTCCCATCCGAAACAGGAATAGGCGGCGTCGCGATAGACGCGTTTCGGTCGTTCGGCAGTCTCGAGGCGCCTTCCGAGCGCAAAGACCGCCGCCGACTGAGAGGCCTCTGAAAAGCGGTGCAACTTCGTGTGCGCTGCAAGCGCGTAACTACGCCTAAGAGTAGAGCGACGCGCGGCGAGGCTTCCGACGGGGCAGCCTGAGGAGCAAAGTTTACGTGCCTGCGTAACCAGCATCTGTCAAACCGACTCAGCAGCAACAGAGTAGTAAGTCGAATGTAGAAACTTCTTCAAAAGAGCCACAATCGTCGCGTTCTGCAGCAGGAGCGAGTCAGACTAAGCTGGCGGCCGAACTGCGACGATGATGAAATAGCTCGGGCGACCGGTAATGATAACTAATGCTGTACGGAGTACTCAAAATGGCCGTTGACGAGCGCCGATTGAAACCAAACTCAAGTGGAGCGAAAAAAGCTTGCATAACTCCTGAAGCCGTCAGCCAGGGACCGTGTTCTCTACCTAAACGAGACGCTGCACGTGGGATACTAATTCGCTGCATCTAATGGTCGTCGTATGTACAACATAGGTTAGATGATTCAATAGCCTCGTTTGTAAAGGGACTAGAGAGCCTACGCGGCCATCACCACAACCGCTTGCAGTGGGTAAAAAAGGATCCCCCAAAACAGGGCTCGAACCTGCGGTCTTCTGGCGCTACCGCGGGTATATGGATTATTGAGTTTATGGTTCGTTAAAGATTGTGGTTTAATGAGGTTACGTTGTCTTTTAGGGTGAGCTAAGGCCGGCCGTGAGAGGGGGCAGTGGGAACGCGGGCGCATGCAGGAGAGGACGGTTGTGAGCCACCGCGGTGCGAGCCCAAAAACATAGTTGTTCCGGGACTTTCGGTGTTTCCGCGCCGTCGCTCGCTTGCTATCGGGGTGTCAAACTACAGAGCCCACGCGACCTGGGTCGCGACGAGCGAGCACCTTACTCTGGGCTAACGCTCAGGCTCACGCGTAAACGCGTGCGGCGGCTGGCGCTCGCACGCGCCCCAACCGGGCGAGCGTCAGTCGAAAATGGAACGACTCGGTACGACGCTCACCTCCGGCTTCTTCAGAAGTCGCACGCGCCGTAGCTCCAGACGATGGCTAGATTTACGTTGCGTTCGAATGCTAAGACACCCTTTCGAGGAGCGAGTAAAGCAAAGTTCAGCGGACGCAGCAGCCTCGTTTGCAGGGTAGCCAGCGGGAGCCCGCAGCAGGCAATAGAGGGCCGCCTGGTGCGCAGGCACTCGCGCCCACGACCCGGGTCGCCAAGCACCCGCGCCGGGGCCACCCAGCGACTGAGACGCCGCTGAGCGGCGCTGAGTGCATCCGGCTGGCACTCTCCGTCGCGTACGACGAGCTCCGACGCGTGGCGGCAGCGCGCAGAGCCGCGCGCTGCCGCCTTCGATGCTCTGCGCTATCGCTTGGCCGGCGTTGGCTGCTTGGCCGGCGGACGGAGGCGAAGCTGCGGCAGAGCGAGAGTGTGTCCCGAGCCGAGCGACGCACGATGCGCACGGCCGAGCACCGCGGCGAGGCGTCGCGAACCTTGCACTCTGCCATCTGCAGCGCTGCTCGCTGGCCGCGAGCGCCCGAGCTGCCGAGCCGTCCAAACTCTCTAAACTTTTCTCCGCTTCGCTGCCATATTGATTAAATAATATATACTATTATGTTATCATAGTAAATATTGTAGTATCATTGTATTGCTTATACATTACGTATTATTTTTATTTATTAAACATTATATTCGCTGCCACTTGTCCCGAGACGGCGGCCCAGCGGAGCTCTCGCGAGATAAGGCGCGAAAGAGGCTGCCCCCTCCTACGGCTACGCGGCCCTGAGTAGCGACCGAACGGCGCGCCTGGTGCGCTCGCGGGTGCGAAACGCAAACTCTTTCCTCCGGCAGCCGGAGCTGTGGCAGCGACTGGCCGCACGAGCGCGAAATCGGCGTCTCGCTCTCATCCGCTGCGGGAGCCCTTCGATCGGCTGCGCTCACGTAGACGTGACGGAGAGCTCGTTTCGCGCCGCCGCCGCCGCTGCAGCAGCGGTCAGTACCGACGCGCTCAACGCGGCGGTCAGCGTCTACCGCGCATGCGATCGCTTTCGCAGATCGTCGCTCGGCGCCCGAGCTCGCTCTCGGCCGATCTGCTCTCTCTCTCTCTCTCTCTCTCTCTCTCTCTCTCTCTCTCTCTCTCTCTCTCTCTCTCTCTCTCTCCCTCTCTCTCTCTCTCTCTCTCTCTCTCTCTCTCTCTCGACATCCGGAGGCTCGCTTTCTAACGACGAAGGTGGCCCTCCGCGCTGGCCTCAGTGAGCGAGCGCTTTGAAGAGGCCTCGGCCGCCGCCGCCGCCGCGCAGCTGCAAGCCAGACGGTCAGGTAAAACGATTGCGGCGTGCCGAACAGCGCGACGGCTGGCGCTCGCCTGCCTGCCTGCCGCGGAGCATGTGAAACGCGCTCGGACGGCGCTCCCACTGCACTCACTCGGCGGAGGGCAGGTCCGGCGTCGAAGCTCGCGCTGAGGTTGTGCGGCCGCACGATACGCATCAAGCTCTGCCATCTCTGAGCCCACAGGTCACCTGCAGCGTTTCAGCGCCTGGTCGAGCGAGCGGCAGAGCGCGGCGGCTTGCGGAGGCGGCGGGCGCGCTTGCGGAGGCGAACGAGCGACGCCAGCGCAGATGCGGCGTTACCCACCCAGAATGTGCGCCGGTATGTGACCTTCCGCTGGAAACCGGTGGTCTCCGTACGTGGCTTTCAGCTTGTTCTTAACGTACAAGTGTAGGTTAGCATACAGCGGCTTTAGCTCGCTGTAAAGCCTGTCGACGTCGTGTGCGAGGCTGTAGGCATGCGCTGGGTCGTCCGTGTCGTACTCCGACTGCCATAGCTTCGCCATGTTTGGGTAGCCTAGACATACGCGACGGTTCGTGGAGCAGCGCGAGCGCCTGGACTTTGAACTGCGAACTTTGCCGCAGAGCACGTGAGCACGAGCGGGCGTTCGGCAGTTGGCGAGCATGAGATACGCGCACGAAATGCGCGCTCAATCACCGCCTAAAACCGGTCGCTGCGCTTTTGAATCTGAACGGCGCGGTTGAGCCCTCTGACCGCACCGTACATCCTGTGAAAATAATCGAATCTAATTATACGCGAGCTGTAGCCGCGTTAACTCTGAACTTGAACGCGTGAATGGCGGCTTCCGGAGCCCACATTCCAGCGTAAAAAAAAAGAATCCTAGCCACCGCCAGCTGGCCTGGAAGGAAGCCAAGAAAGGAATATTTTTGGACAAGGTCGAAAGCTACCACAAATAGTCACTTTGCCGAGGTGAGCATTCTCACAAGGTAGTACCTTTGAAAATGCTTCAGGATACATCTTTTGGTTGGATCAACGATCCAGCTAAGTTGAATTACTGCCATTTGAAACAACGCATGCGCTTGAGAGACAAAATGACCAAGTAATTAACGCTGGCTGGATAATTGATACAAATCGTAGATCTAAATACTTCGCGAAAAATCGGTCCTCAGACAATGAACATAATAACTCGGCCTTGAGGAGAAATTTGTTCAGCAGCTCAAAGATTGAAGGACAGCTAGATCACCATCGTCGATTAGTCGGGACGCGGACATAACAGTTGCGAGGCCACACCTTGCCTGGGACTGCTTGCAACAGCCGAGATCGGAACGTGCAGGCTGCCTGCTGCCGAGCGAAGCCTGTTTGAATCCCATGAACATCCAGGCTAGGGTTACAATTTTGCACCTTCTTACGGACACGTACTCAATTCTGGGCACTTCTGAGCTCTGGGCTACGGCTTTAACGTAAGTCCCCTAGCGACTAAGTGCTACTAAATCATGGCAGTCGTTCTTGCGTCCATGCTTCCAATGAAGTCATGCGTCTGTTCCAGTAGCAGTGCGTAAGTAGTTAAAAGTGCCACTTCGGTAATATACGTGCGTGCGTATTCTTGTCATTACCTTCTGGGAGTTTGGTCAAGCGGTCAAGGTGCTCGCCCCGACCAAGGTGTGCCTGAGGTCGTGGGCTCAAGCCCTGAGGCATATGTGAAGCGCCCTAATAGAGATTAAGTTCTCTTGGGGGCGCTATGCAAATGAATTATATATATTTCTTTTTATATCCACAAGCTCTTTGTCGCTTTTCTTCCTATAATTTCGATCTATTCACGCCTTACACTAAGTGGGAGGAGTTGCAGTCGCGAAAGCGTGCATTCTTTGCACGGTCCGCCGAGAGCTCATCCAAAAGCATGCAGCCATGGAGGATGTGAAAAGAGCAGGACATGCAATCGGCAGCGGTCCCCTTTCATAAGACCTCAGGCGTTGACCGGCGCAGTATCGTCACTAATAGTCTCACTGCTCGGGCGTCTCTGTGGCTGACTGGCGCCCGAGTGGCCTGCAGCCAGCGAAAAATCGGATCTGCTCATTATTCTCCCGTAGCCTCCGTGCCGAGAGATTGAAGTTTGAAGCCATGCTCCACCGTCAAGGCCGATATTCAGAGCGCGAGGCACAGAGCTTCTGCTGCTCCTGCTCAGAGTCGTCTTAAAGGTAACGAAAAATGGCCCGATTTTTCCATTTCAGGATGAGCTTTTCCCCTGCACTCCTCAACCTGGTTATTAGCGATAATTTTCTGCATGCATTCTGGCGATAGCAGTGCTGCACGAGATCTGGGGCACCTCAGAAAAATCTTGTCCCTGTAATATTTCAAGTACGTATTGCTGCCATGAACAATAACCCAAAATAGGCAATTTCTGGTGGGTCTTACCGTAAAAAATATTGGCCGAAAGCACGTCTTCGGGTTGAAATCAATAGTGGATCGACTCGCTCTACCTACCTGAACACATGCTGCACATATTGAAGTATGCGTTGTTACGGTATGAGAATGTTCACCGAGTACGGTCATCATATGCATCCTTGGCTTATAACCCTGGCTCGTGTCTTGTCTAAATCTCTAAACTAATATCTTCTCTCAAGTTTATCAACGCACTCCCAGACATCTTTGTCTCTGCCAATTGCTTCACCTTCTAGCCTTACGAAAATTTCGTATGCTTTCTAAGGCCTAAGAAATATGGTGGCTTTCGTGCTCGAGTAGTACACACCCCAAAGTTGGTGGAAAATATTTCGTAGCCAACTCACATTCGGCTGACGGTGGTTAAGATATGAGCAATAAGTTGTACTCAAAAGTGAGAGCCTCTATGCCTCAGTATGGGGATGAGGTGCTCGAACTTCACGACCTTGGTCGTGGGTTCGAGTCAGTCTAATCCTTTGTTACCCCACTGCAAGCGGGGCGATAGCTGCTTTTAAGCAGGTCACTGGTGATCCAGTCCTAAATTTCGTATCTCAATCAAAGAAGACAGTAAGTCCTCTGGACCCTATTCCCACTGTCCTCCCCCCTACGTTGCATTGAACTGCTGCTGCCATGCATAACTAACATCATTGATATGTCATTAGCCTCAGGTCATGTCCCAGCACCTTTCAAAAAAGCTGTAATCACGCCACTTCTCAAGAAAGCTACACTAGACCAAGAGAACTTGAGCAACTACCGCCCAATCTCCCTTCTACCATTCCTATCAAAGACACTGGAACGGGTCGTGGCAAACAGGCTGAACTCACATATCGATACCTCAAACCTTGCTAGTAAGTTCCAGTCTGGCTTTAGAGCTAATCACTCCACAGTCAGCATTGCTTAGGGTATACAACGACCTACTTAGGAATGCAGACATGGGTAGAGTGTCTCTGCTTGTTTTGCTTGATCTTTCGGCAGCTTTTGATACCATCGATCACAAAGTTCTTCTAGAGCGCCTCTCATCTCGCCTGGGCATCACTGGCACTGCTCTGCAGTGGTTCAGGTCCTATCTCAGTGGGAGACTCCAGAGTATTGCCGTGAATGGACAAAGATCATCTGAAGTACCTCTGAAATATGGAGTACCTCAGGGGTCCGTGCTAGGTCCGGTTCTTTTCATGGTTTATACTCTGCCTCTTGCTGATGTGATTGCCAAGCACAATCTAGGCTTTCACTTCTATGCGGATGACACTCAGTTGTACCTTTGCTTTGATCCCTCCCAGCCTTCGAGCACCTCAAATTCTCCCAATTCACTTGCTGCATGCATTGATGACATCCGCACATGGATGGCAGCAAATTTTCTAAAACCAAACGATGATAAAACTAACTTACTAGTTATGGGCAAACCCAGTGTGATTCAGAGATTGGAAAGGCTGTCTCTCAAAATTGGCTCTGCCAGCATATCTCCAGTTGAATCAGCTCGAAATCTAGGTGTCATATTCCAAAGCGACCTCTCGTTAGACGACCATATCAGCTCCACAGTCAAATCCGCCTATTTTCAGCTTCATAACATTGCTAAAATTCGGGCTTGTTTAGATAAGGATACCACGTCCAAGTTGGTCCATGCATTCGTGACATCCCGTCTCGACTTCTGCAACTCACTGCTTACTGGCCTACCTGCATGTGCGATCAAGCGATTGCAGCTTGTGCAAAACTCTGCAGCTAGGCTTGTCTGTCGTGAGCGTCGCAGTTGCCACATTACTCCACTTCTTGCCGACCTGCACTGGCTACCAGTCAAGCAACGGATTGACTTCAAGGTTTTGTCGCTCACTTTTAGGTCACTTCATTCTATGGCTCCAGCCTATCTCTCAGATATACTACCCCATCAGGCCAAGCATCGTACCACCCGCTTTTCGGAATCCAACAGTCTACAAGTACCTCGTACAAACCTTAAATCCTTTGGAGACCGTGCATTTAGTTCGTATGCTCCCAAAGCCTGGAACTCGCTCCCGACCTGCGTCAGAACATTCCCTCACCTGACCACATTTAAAAGGAACTTATAAACACACCTATTTAGGACAGCATTTAGTGGGTCCCTGTGATTCGTCCTTGATGTGCTTATGGATGCTGACACTGTGCATGCTGCCGCTAACCACATTTGCATGCTGACCCTGTGCATGTCACCCCTAACCATGTTATTCATTTTGTTTGTTTTTCAAGCATGAATTTAATTACCATTCGATTGCATTTCACTTTGCAGCAAATGTAAAGCGCCTAGAAAGAGATTAAGTTCTCTGAGGGCGCTTTATCAAGTGCATTGTTATTATTATTTCTCGTCTGCCGCTACATAAATGAGGTTGTTTGATCAGCTAACCTTTATGTTACTTTGAGTTACGAGCATCTGCTCGTGTTGGCAGCAGTCTGCAGCAATTCGTGAGAGTCCGCTCACTCACCATGAATACACTGGCTCTGGTGAGGATTTGGTGCATATTACTGTCACGAAGTTGCCAAGAAGAACGGTTCATCTGGCATTGATCGCATCATGAACATGCGGTCGGTACTGATTGGTTCAGAGCCTACTACAAATCTGTGAGTAATCGGCTATGAAGTCGTCCTCTACCTATCTGAGTGGCACCGAGCCCACCGTGAGCCTTTCAAGCTATCAAATCGTCCTCTACAGACGAATCTTTCTTACTGCGGATCTAACAGCTCTGAAGCATGGCTGATATGCGCTTGATTCGACGAGATGTGCTGCTATCTCGGCCGGCCATCGCTTGAACGCGCTTCGCTAAGGAATAAATGAATTCACAAATTAGAGATATAATACCGCTATGACAGCTTAATGAGTACGGGTCTACAAAATGGCCAATGACAGCCATCAACCAAAGAAAGCTATTATGCCACTACAGCGGACTATGAATATGGCTGCAAGGCTGGTCTTCAAGTCCCAGCGGTTTGAGCACGTGTCTCCTTTGCTGAAAGAGCTAGAATGGTTGCCGGTTGAGCAAAGGATACAGAGCAAAGTTCTTACGCTGACCCACAAGGCCCGCCACGGCTTGGCTCCTTCGTACCTAGCTGAACTGCTGCATCAGTTTCAGCCTGTTCGCGCCCTCAGGTTTTGTGTGGACAATAAATTAGCTGTCCCATTCCTCCGCTTAAAGACAGTTGGCGACAGAAGCTTTAGCTCTGCAAGTCCTAGACTGTGGAACTCGCTTCCACAATTCTTACGCAACGACATCTACTCTCCAACTGCCGACTATGGCACATCCTTTTCAGCGGTCCTGAACTGCTACTTATATGCTACTCACGACCTCAACTGCTCTCCTAACTCTGCTATGCTTCCCACTTTCTCTTTGTTGCGTGAGACGAAGTCTGTTGGCTACCAAATGCGTACCGAAAGCCGCTTAGGCAGTGAGTGCGCTATACAAAACTCTCCTGCGTAACACCCACATGTCTTTATGACTTTGTGGAGTTACTGACGGAGATACAAGATCGCGATCCCTACACACACCTCTATCAAGTGGGAGAATAAGCAGATTTGGTGCGATTGGTTCAAGTCAGCGGACATCGGGTAATCGGCTTACTAAGATTCGGCGACACTTTCTCACGTGGCGCGACAGAGAACGAGCCGATTTTGACATACTGTTCCAACTCTGCGAGACGTAACGCGGTAGGTTCTCGCTTACTGAATTAGCTGCATCAGTGCCGACTTACTTTCTGCCTAAGAAGCTTTTTTGAGCAGCTATTTGCAGCTCGCTGATGTTTAGAAATGAAATGACACAAAAACGTCATGAAGTACTCTGGATTTCTTACCGTTGGCTTGAGCAGCCGCGTTGAGCAGATCCACGACTTCCACGTACATGTGACGGGTGGCAGGACCGGTTGCATCGTGCCAGCCCTTCCATGCCCAAAGCATCTCGTCGTAATCCGTCGAATTAGCCATAAGTCTCATGAGCCCTAGGAGAGACAAGGGCAGGAGTGCTACGCTTCGAAATCACGAGGCAAACTCTATTGACACTGGAACGAGTTATTTTCACTTCGATCCACCGCCTTGGCCAAGGCCTTCTGCTCCTTTGCAACCGCTGGTTCGGGAGCGAGAGATTTTCTTAGAATTCCGAATCGGGTTTTGGCTTCTTCGAAACTCTTCGCCTACGATATGATATCACAGAGACACTATGACAATAAATATATAGAAAGTCTCATTGCTAGTGACATTAATTCGGTAATACATTTATGTACCTCACAATGTTGAAACATATCCACAGTTACTACTGGCGTCGTAATCTATCTACATCTTAATGCACTAATGAAGTCTCTCCGCTCCCAGTTGCAATAGGTAGTGGCTACTCGTACGGGGCCTGACGACGATTTCCCACGGCAGTCCACATGAGCAACTTAAGACGTCTACTCTCCTGCTGCCGATTATGGCTCGCCCTTTCCAGCGGTCCTGAGCTGCTACTTCCATGCTACTCACTACCTCAACTGCTCCCCTGACTGCTATGCTTCCCACTTTCTCTTTGTTGCGTGAGATGAAGTCTGATGGCTAACGAATGCGTACCGAAAGCCGCTTAGGCTGTGAGTTCGCTATGCAAAACTCTCCTGCATAACACCCACATAGTCTTTGTGGCTTTAAGGAGTTGCAGACAGAGATACTTTACATTACATTACCCTAGGCTATTCCTCCGCTAGTCGGACAATATCAACATCAAGACCGGGTGTTTGGGGCCAGTTCGTTAAACTGTAGAATTCTTGCCCTAAATTTATAAGGTTCAACTTTCGTACGAACATGGCTCCAGCTTGAAAATCATCAAATTGACTAGTCTGTACCCATAGAAAATTAGGGAGAACTCCAGATTTGCTTCAGAAGGCTGATGATGCAGAGCCTGAGAGCCGGTGAAGGACGTAGCTGATGAGCTAGCCGTACTAACGAGCATTCACGCAGTTCTTCTTCAGTGTTGCAAAGTCTTAAAAAAGGATCGATGAAAAAAGTATTAAACATTAGATTTAACTTGTTTGGTAAAAAAAAAGTTACTATATACCTACTTTGAATTCCTAATTAAATATTCAGTTTCAACCATGAAAAAGCATTTCTAGCTGCAGACACAAAATTGTAAACAACTTTTCCTGATATTCTTGGCATGTCACTCGTCATAGCTGTACTATCGTAATAGCACTATAAATATCACAAAGGGCAAAACGTGCCACAGGTGAAGTCAGCGACTTGCACTTAATGGTTCTCTCGTCGACTTACTCACACTCAAATTAAATAGGTCGATTTCCCCAAGATCGTGAATCAGTATCGTAATTGTCAGAGAGAGTTGGTCAAGTTGGTCGCAGTCAAGCACGACAATCCTTTAGCTCTACCCCTAACGAACCCCGATCCTTTAGAGGTCTCGTGCCTCGTGGCTCATATGAACCCAAATCCTGGAACGGGCTCGGTTCCAGTGACATCGTGACACCTGCCTAACATCTAATTTACAGCGGCGAGTGCATGAGCATGGATTCGCCTATCCTTTAGCAGAGGCACGGAGGTACCCATTACCCTAGCAGTGAAGCACACATTTTAAATGGGGCATGTACCATTAAGCCGAACTAGCACTGGACCTGCTAAAACACTAGCTTGGCCCTTTTCAATGTTATTGAGCTTTTCCTGCTACAAGAGAAGAAACGCCTTTAGTCTCACTATACAACTCCGGCTCTCTGGCTAGGAATTGTAGACAACTTGAGTGAGCTACGCTCGGCAAAGACAAGCTCTAAGCTGGCGATCTAAGCTGCCGCCCCGATCGAGCTCCTTACCAGGGTCCAGCTCCAGCGGCTCTTTACCGTCCCGGCACACGGCGGCGACACTGTAAGTCCTTTTCATTTCACTTTGCAACCTGAAATACTGGAAACGCGAATACGTGGTGATTGGAGGAGAGCGATAGGTGCTAGCTTCGGGCAGGCTCACTGCCGTCCGCCGCGCTCGCTTTCTACCGCACACATCTAAGGTCGGATCCGTCGCGAACAGTCTGAGGGCGAGCCGAACCACCGCCCTCCTCCGCTCGCGAGGATGCCGCGAAGTGCGTCGAGGCCGCTATACTCTGTCTGTAACGATCCTACCTCGGCTAAGTGCCCAACTTTTAAGAGTCGGTGTGAGCTATAAATGGTTGGCCATCAATAGCTCACCAGAAGCCGCTTTAGATTTTGATGCGCTAAAGCAGACTTTCCCCGGGTGGCAACCGATTCATTGCATATTGAAATATACTGTACAGTAAGGTTACTCACTTTCACTTTGGCTGCAGAAACTGTCAACATGCCACTGCAGTCAGTCCTACTGTGGCAGTCACAGATGCCGAAATAGACCTGTCGACAGTGTTTCTGCTACTAACTTCAGCAATGCGTTCCTTTGAGTACCATCGCACGATCACCAAGTAGTGTAAGTACTACCACCAAGCCTTCAAACCAGGCTCGCAGCTACTAATTCAAAAAATGCCTCACGAGATTTTCGAGCTGCACAAGATCTGATCATCATTTGACACTGTCCTCGCATGGCCGGCAGACCGTATTCCATCGAGCCCTCCGGGGAGGTTTGTAAGCACCAGCATTCGCAAGGTGAGCCTGGGGTCACGATGACTTAGCCATCGAGCCCAGCTTCTCATTCATAGATACGTCTTTAGTTACCGACAGGATTTTTATCTGATATTTCAAGGCAGAAGTTGACGGAACTGTGCGAAACTGACCAGGCATCACAGGCGAAGACTGTCTGATCCGATAGAGAAAGGTTTTTGCTATAGAAGGAGGCCAACCATGCTGGTGGGTCAGAGGCAGAATAGCAAGTAGGCTTTACCTTGCAGCGTAGCCTGGCTCCACCATTGGCTTGCAGGTAATCGCAAATTGCCACACAGCCGGATTCTGTTCGTTCGAAGAAAGCGAATTAAAGACACAAATACCTTGACGCATGAAGATGTAGCCTTGGCCCCTGCACCGTTGCATGGAGAGGTTCGGCTCTCTTAGGCTATGCATCTAAGCACGGGGTCAAACTCAAAGACGTTTGCTTTTCGAGTACTCGTGCAGCTACGGGCCTAGGAAAGGGGCGTAACGTCTTCACCAATGTCAGTGGGACGTATCAAAAACGCCTACACACACATTGATATATGTCGCATGCTCCTTTTTCTTTTTCGTGAGAAATCCACTGCAAATACAGATGATTTTCTACAGAATTTACGAACAAACTTCAATCTGAGGCAACTCACGAATTCACCTTATTGTACCTTAATGTATTTCTCAACGTCACCTGATTTGGCTCAATACTTTCTTCGGATGCACTGAAACTAGTAAATCTGTGAAGTTAAGTTCAACTCAGTCTGTGGCTCACTGTCTTAGGATTACATTAGCAAGAATCCATGTTCTCCAATACACAGCTTTCCCCGGCTTTGATACAGGACGTGCTACAATTTCATAACAAAATGGTAGTCTTAACTTAGGCCACCTCATTTCCATGAAGAGACAGAGCATAGTCTCCCTTGACACCTCCGGATGCATTGCAATCCATTCCACTGTAGCCTGGTTTTTTGCTGCTACTTCTGAGCTTGCTGTAATCCAAGAGGCATTAACAAAGTACAATAAATAGATAGTTATTCAGAATTGCAGTGAAAAGTATGTCCAGCTTGACACCCACTTCATCTTTTTTGGCGTTGTGGAGTTTCAGATTGAGATACATACATATGCACATTATAATAATAATAATAATGTACTTTATAAAGCGCCCTCAGAGACCTTAATCTCTTTCTAGGCGCTTTACATTTGCTGCAAAGGGAAATGCAATTAAATGGTAAGTAAAATCATGCTTGAAAAACAAATGAAATGAATTATATGGTTAGGGGTGATATGCACAGGGTCAGCATGCAAACGTGGTTAGCGGCAGCATGCACAGTGTCAGCACGCATAAGCACGTGAAGGACAAATCACAGGGACCCACTAAATGCTGTCCTAAATAGGTGTTTTTTTAAGTTCCTTTTAAATTTGGTCAGGTCAGGGGATGTTCTGACGCAGGTCGGGAGGGATTTCCAGGCTTTGGGAGCATACGAACAAAATGCACGGTCTCCAAAGGATTTGAGGTTTGTACGAGGTATTTGTAGACTGTTGGATTCCGAAAAGCGGGTGGTACGATGCTTGGCCTGATGGGGGAGTATGTCGGAGAGATAGGCTGGAGCCATAGAATGAAGGGACCTAAAAGTGAGCGACAAAACCTTGAAGTCAATCCGTTGCTTCCGTTGCTTGACTGGTAGTCAGTGCAGGTCGGCGAGAAGTGGAGTAATGTGGCAACGGCGACGCTCACGACAGACAAGCCTAGCTGCAGAGTTTTGCACCAGCTGCAATCGCCTGCTCGCACATGCTGGTAGGCCAGTAAGCAGTGAGTTGCAGAAGTCGAGACAGGATGTCACGAATGCATGGACCAACTTAGATGTGGTATCCTTATCTAAACAAGCCCGAATTTTAGCAATGTCATGAAGCTGAAAATAGGCGGATTTGACTGTGGAGCTGATATGGTCAACTAACGAGAGGTCGCTTTGGAATATGACACCTAGATTTCGAGTTGATTCAGCTGGAGATATGCTGGCAGAGCCAATTTTGAAAGTCAGCCTTTCCAATCTCTGAATCACACTGGGTTTGCCCATAACTAGTAAGTTAGTTTTGTCATCGTTGAGTTTTAGAAAAATTTGCTGCCATCCATGTGCGGATGTCATCAATGCATGCAGCAAGTGAGTTGAGAGAATTTGAGGTGCTCGAAGGCTGGGAGGGATCAAAGCAAAGGTACAACTTAGTGTCATATAAAGCAATATTGACATTGCCTCCTTTCCATTTCCATAGATTCAGCCAATCATTGTAATCTTTTAATGCCGGTTGGGTTCAAACGAGCCTAGCAGTAGGAAAACCTTCTGGGGGTGGACTACAGCCCTGTCGTCTCATAGTTTGACAGACCTACTGAAAAAGAAGCTTTCTATCTCGGTTCTGACTCACGGACAAGGCACATGTAAGCCCCGATGAGAGAGAGAGAGAGAGAGAGAGAGAGAGAGCTGGCGAAACAGTGGGTCCACTTCGTAGGGTCCACTGCGTAGTACAGTTATTAAAAGTAACCGAAGATAGTAATAGGGGCGGAGCGACGGCTGACCAATGGGAAAGGTTCATGCACATCCAGCTGAGCTTTTACAATTACACCCCCTGCCGTAGGGGGTTTGTCGGGCAACCGGCCTTACTACAACACCCTCCTCCTTCAGCCTTCCATCGATTGCTTGTTCTTGGCAAAGTCAAACTCTCTCCCCTACTTAGCTTAATCTTGTCTCTGCGCTTATGCGAGCAGCCCTGGCCGACCGCAGGAAATAAAAATAATAATACGTCGCTTACACAGACCCCGACGATAACCAAATCTCTATCGAGGCGCCTAACAAATTGATGGTGCAACGGCGATGCAAGAGGAGTAGTACCTAAAGTCTAATTAATGACATGTAACGTGTCATGTTTGGAGCTGTATGTAAAAGCAATCAATAAGCACTCAAGAGTTAAATGTAATGGAATGTATCTCCGTCAGTAACTCCACAAAGTCATAAAGACATGTGGGTGTTACACAGGAGAGTTTTGTGTAGTGCACTCACAGCCTAAGCGGCTTTCGGTACGCATTCGGTAGCCAACAGACTTCGTCTCACGCAACAAAGAGAAAGTGGGAAGCATAGCAGAGTTAGGAGAGCAGTTGAGGTAGTGAGTAGCATAGAAGTAGCAGTTCAGGACCGCTGAAAAAGATGTGCCATAGTCGGCAGTTGGAGAGTAGATGTCGTTGCGTAAGAATTGTGGAAGCGAGTTCCACAGTCTAGGACCTGCAGAGCTAAAGCTTCTGTCGCCAACTGTCTTTAAGCGGAGGAATGGGACAGCTAATTTATTTTCCACACAGGACCTGAGGGCGCGAACAGGCTGAAACTGATGCAGCAGTTTAGCTAGGTACGAAGGAGCCAAGCCGTGGCGGGCCTTGTGGGTCAGCATAATAACACTAGACTAGTGCCAGTCTCACAATTCTGGCAGCACATGATACGTCTCTGTATATCGTCCGAGCGCCATTTTTCTGGTGAATTATTCCGTGTCACACATTCTCAGTTCTCAACACATCGGCGGAGCAGCTACTTTCACCTTGCAGTGTTGATCTGCTCACGCTTTTACGCAGTCAATTCCAGTAGGTGCGGCACTCAAATAACTGAATGCAAAGCTGGAGATCTTACCTTAGAGTAATCTTCCGATGATAAGGCTGACTCCTTAGTGTTTGTCAATCTTCTCATGGCCATTTTAAGTGACTGGTTCCTGAATGTCCTCCAAGCAGGGAATGCGTTTTGTAAAGTGCTCGCCCGCACCAGCGAGAAGTTGGCAAAGATGGCCATTTTGGCTTGCTGCAAGAACAAGACAGAAGAATGGGGGGGCGCCAGAAGATCTGATTCCAGTCCGTACGTTGAAAGGGTCGCACTATATCAAGTAGAAGCAAAAATACATCGAAAGATACCTCATCCAATGCCTCGAGTTGTGTTGCTTAGCACGTGCGAAGTACACTCATTTCCAAAACAGCACGTGACAATAAGTGACTAGTAACCAAAACTCAGTTAGGCCTGGTCAGCTTTACATTTCCCGGGATCTTAGCCCAGACAGGTGTGATTCATTTTGATTCCTGCAGTGGAAGATCCTTCAGTGCCCACTGCCAGTGATTGCAATAGTAGTTGAGGGTCCTCTGCCGCTGTATAAATGAGGTTTGTGACATTGATGTGTTCTCTGACGTTCTATGTTCGTGTTGGTGGATGATTTTTTGGCCTTGAAATGCGCACTCTCATTTTTTATCTTTAGAAATAGGACTAGATTTTAGGTCGCATCCCAATAGCTGAAATGGTAGAAGCAGCACTCGCTGTAACTTAGGTCATACTGTGTCAGCAGAGACGTACAGTGCATATTGGAATGGACGAATTGTTGCCACTCAAGCATCTCCTTTCAAAGGCTGTGAGTTCAACTACTGACAACGATATAAGATATCTTTTTATTCTAAAGCCAAAATATCCACGCGGAGAGTTCTGTGTGCTACAAATACGGCTTATCAAATTCAGCTTACATTAACAGCAGCAATACTGGTGTGTTGAATGAAGAAACGCGAGTGTCGCATTTCAAGCTAAAATTCTTCGCCTGATAAGATAGTTGTTACGCACTGGCCTGATAAGATAGTTGTTACGCACTGTCGACTAAATAAAAATAAATAAAAAATAAATAAAAAATAAATAAAAAAGTTCCAGTCCACGTATCTCGACAATGCAGCTGATTTTCCGCGATCTCCTAACGTCCGGTCTCCGCGCCTATGCGTGCATCTCTGGTCAAGATCACACTAATAACAACGACAACAATAATAATAACAATAAGTCATTTACATTGCGCCCAGAGAAAACCGAATCTGTATCGAGGTACTTTGCTACTCCCAATATATGCCGTGCGGATGTGCATTTACTCGATTCGATTTGGTCGGCAAGCTAGCTCCGGTTCAATTCAGACAGCAATGCTGGCTGGCCACTTAGTAGGAACTGGAAAGAGCTTCGTGTGGAAGAGTGAGCGAACTTCCGCCAGCTGTGTCAAGGTTTTAGTTCAATATGACCATGGATTTATGTTTCTCTGGAGCTTCGGGTGAGGTCTGTCTTTTTTATGCGCGTACAATTTCATTTTAATAAAGTCTATAGTGCCTGTAGCTACCGAGTTTGCAGAAGGCGCTTATCGAGTGCTGGCGGCTTTCGGTACGCAGTCTGTGGGCAAAAACGCACATTTCTCGCAACAAGCTTAAGTTACAAAATGCTTGGCGTAGCGCTATATTTAGCGAATTTAGCAGCGGTCTCTGACATTGAGCGTGGTTGATGTAATCGGCGTCAGATAGGCGCCCTCAGCAGCAGCGCTATCTCAACGGGTTACAGCTCATTTGAAATATGCTTAAGACTAGCTGATTCAACCGCCTCTTTTGTATAGCGACAGAAGAGACTTTACGGCTATCACCACCGCTTGCAGCAGCAATAAAGGATCGCCCACCACAGGATTCGAATCCCCGACCTCGAGGCCAAGGTTGTGAAAAGCAACCACCTTACCTAGTGAGCCATCACGGCTACAAAGAGAGCCTCCATATTTGGGGCTACGGTACTCTGATAAATCACCGCACAGACTTCCGAATTCAATCGGTAACCTCGGCGATAATGATGCTTCATTGATGTTGCAACGATATAAAAAAAAACCTGGGTCTTTGCCTAGAAAAAAGGTTAGCTGATTTAACAGCCTCATTTATGTAGGTGCTTTTTAAGAGGCTTACTGGCTATCACCACCGCTTGCTGTGCAAAATACAGTATCGCCCGTTGGCTGAACTCGAACCAACGGACTGAGTCGTGAGCAGCGAGCACCTTACCCCTGGACTAAGGCGCGGGGGGGGGGGGGCCTAAAAGTTTAGCTAATTTAACAGCCTCATTTGAATAGTGGCAGAAGAGCCCTAATGGCTATCGTGACCGCTTGCAGTGATCAATAAAGAATCGTAAACTGCAGGGCTCGAACTGACGACCTGGGTCGTAAAGAGCGAGAGCACCTGATACCTGGGCTAAGACCTGGGCATGCGCTCACTTTTCACGATCCGATTCGTAGGTTCGAGTCCTGCTGCATGAAATTCTTTATTGCTTCGAGCAAGCGTGAGCGACTGCTGCTACGGCTCTCCATCCTGTTATATAAATGAGACTGCTAAATTAGCTAACCTTTAATTTTTCATATAAATACCTTCAACCACGAATGTGACCACGTGGTGTATCTCTTCTACGCTGGTTTTTTATTGCTGCTGTCGTCAGCCTCATTTTTTCCTTACGGCAGATAGATCACAAGTTTTTTCTTGAGAATAGCAGACATTAACGTAACAAAAAAATAGCCAAATGTGGCTGAAACTGCGGCACAACGTCACAATAAAAATAATTGGTTGGAATCCGAAGCTACCATGACAAGGCGTCATTGGCTGCATACGGACAAAAATTGAATCACTTTTAAACCGCACATGGTAAGCAATCGGAGAGAAATTGCAACCGCGCCCATATAATGATTCAAGCAATTTCGTGAAGCAAAAACATACGGTATACGCTTACTGACCCTAGCCTGACTGACTCCCTTGAGTAATAATAATAACACACTTGATAAAGCACCCTCACGGAACTCAACCTCTTTCTGGGCGCTCAGTCTGGTACTAAAAGCTCGTGCTAGCTGCTTACAACCAGGCCTGCTCCTTAAGGGCTCCAGCGTGACTGGTCGCCTTGGACCAGTCCACGTTTGACCCATTCAGTGGCTCAATTCTGGTTAAAACTCTGGGCCGCCGTAGCACGAGCGCTAGCAGCCCACCAGACTCTACGGTAGAAAGGAGCAATATCAGTGGTAGACATTTTTGCTACGAGGGAATACACGAATACGAAGAAAATAGTGACAAGGCTCTGGTACCCGAATAACTGACACTAGTAGTAGGTAAACTGTGCAAAAGAAGGGCAGGCATTGATTTGGATAGATCTAGTAGAGACCTGAGCTTCCAGCGAGCATATGAGGGTAATTTGCCTCATTCTTGAGCATGTATCGTCGATGATTTATTACCCTGACATGCATTAAAATGTTGGCATGTGAGGATTATAAGAAGTTGCTGGACGGAAAAATTCTAAACAAGTGCATGCATTGCCGGACATAAAAAAATACACGGGATCTTTCACAGCCTCATCTGGCATGAAATTAGAAAGGCAACGTGTATATATGCTTGTCAGTGGTGCAGCTGTTAGCTTAAGATGCATGCATTCAATGCACTGAGGGTTTGGTAGGTCGTCTTGCAGTTCTATGAAACATTTTTTTTATAGTGCATATTGTTAAATCTGTTGATTTTTCTAGATTGCCATGTTTGGAGACTCGGCCACAGGCCAAGACCTTGACTCTCAAAAGACGTCAGAAGGTCGACCTCGCAGCCATTTTTACATCAAAAGATGGCTTGTATTTGCCCACCAGTTCTCATGATTTGAGGGATTATTAAGTCTGGGGAAATAACCAGGGATTTGGTGAGATAACTCCACGAGCGTTTACACTAAGTATAGGCACTTGCCGTTAGGATGTGTACTCACTGTCAAGCATGCGGTGAAATAAGTAGCGGCTTTCACAATGACGCTCTTTGGATAACGGTGAAGGTCGATCATAAATTTATAAATTAAAAAAAAAACATTTTTGTGAAAGGTCCCTGAGTTTTGTCCAAGGGTCAAGGTGCTCGCACTTCACGAAACAGGTCACAGGTTCGAGCCGCGGAGCGGGTAATCCTGTATTGCCCACTACAAGCGGCGGGGGGGGGGATAGCTACTAGGGCTCTTATGCCGTTAGATAAATGAAGCAGTTGAATCAGCTGACATTTACCAGGTACTTCACTTTTTATCGGTATATGGAGATTTTGCCCAGATTTTGCTTTTGCTTTCGCGGAGCTTGCCTTGACGCACAGACTGCATGTAGCGCAGCAGCCGAGTACCCATTCCTCAGAGCCACAGTCTTGCGATTGGAGCCCAAGAAGCGTAAATCTCGGTGCGTACTGTCAAGGAACACTATGACAAGCAAAATATTGAATCAAAAGACAATCCGTTTTTTACAGCTATCCCATCAGATGGGTAGGCCCTTCTTTTCGCTAAAACAAAACTGAGGCCACGCCCATATTCAAATAATTCCTACACTCCGTAATTGGGCAAACTGAAACTAAATCAGGAGCAGGTAAGATAATAATAGCATGCTACCCCTTACTCACTAGCGGCAGCGCCTACGTATCATATGGCTGGCAATCTGAAATAGAAGTTGGGCGGCAGGCAATCTGAACAAGAGACTAGTCGAATACCCTTCCACAAGCGTGTTAGGACATTATGGTACACACTTAACAAATCCTACTCCAAGTAGAATTGCACTGCGTCTGAAACATCGTGTGCTCTCACTACGATTATTTCAAAAGGAAAATTTTTACGATGACCTCAAAAGGAGGTTCTCTGAATTTAAAGTTCTGGTACTTCTCTAGGTGACCATAAAGGCTGAACCTTGTCCATTGATGACAGATGACAGCTAGGTAAATATGCCAATGAAAGGACATTAACAAACAGAGGAGAAATATTCAAAATAGTCATGGTACTTCAGCCAGGTGTAAAATGGTTAGTGAGCTCAACTTTTTAACGGAAACGTACAGTGACTATAGCATTGGCATGTTTTTTATTTGTAGGATCCTGTGCTTACGTTGCGGAAAACTTTCAATTACCATTGGTAACGGGCAGGACAGATAGTTTCTGATGTGCTGAGTTAAAAGAGCTTGAGATACAGGGAACATAGAAACTCGTAAAAGTACTTTAAAATCAAATGCTGTATTATAGGAACAAATTTTGCCTTGCAAAACGGTGCTTTTAGTGTGAATCTCCGAGTTACTAACTTGTTCGAATTCAACGTTGACGCATGTAATTCTGAAACATTTTGAGTAAAGTCGTAATAAAGAGTTTGAATGGAGGCCCATATCGAGAGTACTTGCATCAGGATTGCGAAATCCCACGTAATGAGATTCAGGATTTGCTAGCTCGGTCAAAAAATTGGTTTGTATTGAAACGGAGTCAGGTGTGGTGGAACTTCTTAATATTTTACTACCCTGGGACACGGAATTCCATTTTTACTTTCTGACCTCGGTCAGCAGCTGGTCAGCAGCTGGTCTTTCGCCAGGAATCTGCGCTTCCTTTTCAGCCATCATGCGTGGAGCCATTTCACTCCCTCATACGTGGCGCCATTTTGCTAACGGCTGCCGGACTGCTAACTTCCGGATCAGTTCTTTTAGTGGTTGATAACGCCTATCCGTTCCTCTACCAGACTCATTATTGAAACCACTCTGGCAGTCACTATTCTACTCAGCTGCTTGCAGCAAACAGCTTTCAGATTGAAACAAGCACCAGAAATGTTGCTTTTGGAGCGTAGATGCACAATCCAAAAATGCAGATGACGATTAACCATCTCCTCAACCGCTCCCAGGTTAGCTCCTTACCAAATGATTTCTGTGGTGATCTAGCTGATCTTTTCTCTGGCTTATTTGTCCAGAAGAAAGACAAGATCATGGAGTTCATCCCTACGATGGCACCCCCCCCCCTAGAATGCTGTCCCTCGATTCCTTGCGGCACCTCAATGTCTACATTCAAGCAGGTCACTGGTGATCTAGTCCTGAAGTCAAGTACTTTATTATTATATTATTATATCGCAATCAAAGAAGACAATAGGTCCTTTGGACCCTATTCCCACTGTCCTGCACCTAAGTTGCATTGATCTGCTTCTTCCATGCATAACTAACATTGTTAATACATCATTAACCTCAGGTGATGTCCCAGCACCTTTCAAAAAAGCTGTAGTCAGGCCACTACTCAAGAAAGCGGCACTAGATCACGAGAACTTGAGCAACTACCGCCGAGTCTACCATCTACCATTCCTATCAAAGACACTGGAATGAGTCGTGGCGGACCAGCTGAACTCTTATATCAAAACTTCAAACCTTGCTAGTAAGTTCCAGTCTGGCTTTAGAGCTAATCACTCCACAGTCAGCATTGCTTAGGGTATACAACGACCAGCTTTGGAATGCAGACATGGATAGAATATCTCCGCTTGTTTTGCTCGATCTTTCGGAAGCTTTCGATACTATCGATCACAAAGTTCTTCTTGAGCGCCTTCATCTCGCCCGGGCATCACTGGCACTGCAATGGAATGGTTCAGGTTTTATCTCAGTGGGAGACTCCAGAGTATTGATGTGAATGGACAAAGATTTTCCGAGGTACCTCTGAAATACGGGGTACCCCAGGGCTCTGTGCTAGGTCCGGTTCTTTTCATGGGTTATACTCTCCCTCTTGCCGATGTGATTGCCAAGCACAATCTAGGTTTTCACTTTCGTGTAGATGACTCTCAGTTGTATCTTTGCTTTGATCCCTACCATCCTTCGAGCACCTCAAATTCTCTCAACTCCTTTGCTGAATGTATTGATGACATCCACACATGGATGGCAGCTAACTTTCTTAAATTGAATGATAATAAAACTAACTTAGTAGTTATGGGCAAACCAAGTGTGATTCAAAAATTGGAAAAGCTAACACTCAAAATCTGCTCTGCCAGAATATCTCCTGTTGAATCTGCACGCTCCACAGTCAAGCCTGCCTACTTTCAGCTACATGACGTTGGTAAAATTCGGGCTTGATAAAATAGGGATACCACATCTAAGTTGGTCCATCCATTTTGATATCCCGTCTTGATTTCTGTAACTCACTGCTTGCTGGCCTACCGGCATGTGCAATCAGGCGCCACAGCTGGTGCAAACCTCTGCAGCTAGGCTTGTCTAGCGTGAGCGTCGCAGTTGCCACATCACACCACTTCTCGCGGACCTGCACTGGCTACCAGTCAAGCAACGAATTGACTTCAAGGTTTTTGTCGCTCACTTTTAGGTCCCTTAATTCTTTGGCTCCAGCCTACCTATCAGATCCACTCCTCCACCCGGCCAAGCATCGTACCACCCGCTTTTCGGAAACTAACTTTTTTCCTATACCTCGTACAAAACCTCAAATCCTTTGGAGACCATGCATTTAGTTCGTATGCTCCCAAAACCTGGAACTCAATCCCGATTTCCGTCATGACATCCCCTGACTTGATTACATTTAAAAATAAATTGAAAATGCACCTATTTATGACAGCATTTAGTGGGTCCCTGTGATTCGCCCTTTATGTGCTTATGCAGGCAGACACTATTGCATACTGCCACTAAAAACACTTGCATGCATGTTGACCCTGTGCATGTAACCCTAACCATGTTATTCATGTTGTTTATCAAACACGGTACCACTCACCAATCGATAGTATTTACTTCGCAGCAAATGTAAAGTGCCTAGAAAGAGATTGAGTTCTCTGAGGGCGATTTATCAAGTGTATTAATATTTTTATTATTATTATAGATTTCTTCCATAGCTCTAGGTAGACAGCTCCTCGACTAGGGGGAGTAAGGTTCGAGCACTTAATGACTCACGTAGTTGGTTCGAGTCCAGCCGCTGGCAATGGTTTATTCTCGCTGCAAGTGGTTGTGATAGCCGTTATGGCTCTTTTGTCGCTAGATAAATGAGGCTGCTATATTCGCTCACCTTTACTTAAATCTGCTTTAGTGATCGGACAATTGTGCGAGCTCAGAAATACTTCCTGTAGGTTCCATGGAACGTTAGTGCAGCTGTTCCATTCTTCCGCTTAAAGACCGTTGGCGACAGAAGCTTTAGCTCTGCAGGTACTAGACTGTGGAACTCGTTTCCAGAGTTCTTACGCAACGACAACTACTCTCCTGCTGCCGACTATGGCTCATCCTTTCCAGCAGTCCTGAGCTGCTACTTTTATGCTACTCACTACCTCAACTGCTCTCCTGACTCTGCTATGCTTCCCACTTTCTCTTTGTTTCGTGAGATGAAGTCTGTTGGCTACCGAATGCGTACCAAAAGCCGCTTAGGCTGTAAGTGCGCTATACAAAACTCTCCTGTGTAACACTTACTTCGTCGTTATGGCTTCGCGGAGTTACAGACGGAGGTACATACATACACACATCCTGAGCGTCGAGATTGCACATCAGACTGCGACCTGCAGACCTGCGACCAGCAGTTTGCAAGATGGGTGGTGACTACTACTGCACACCATTCAGGCACGTTGCACTACAGCAACATCTGAACGTCGGGTGTAAAAGCCGAGACCGAGATCACGTGAAACTGATACTATATATAAGAGAGACGCATGAAAGCAAATCCCCGCAGGGAATCAGGCTGTGACAGGGGGAGGGGGAGATCGAGAAAGCTGCACCAACGCTAACAAGCGTACGGGGCGGAGCCGCTTAGTGCAAGCCAGAGGGAATACCCATTAGGCTCTGATCTTAAGTATCGCGAGCGTAAATGTGCCAGATGCGGTAGGGTAGCGAAGAAATGTCAGCGCCTGTGGGTAACCCTGCTGGTGGAGCAACGTGTGTGGCAAGCTGGCCAAGTACAGTACAAGGTCGTTGACGGGATCTGCAAGGTCAACTTCCTAAATTACTCTCAGCCTTGACAAAGGATCCTTTACGAAGCACTACACTAGAACATGCGAAATACACCACGATCCACGATAGCGAGCAGAAAAAATGTGCTCTTGAGGTACGCGGGCGGCTACAGATTTCGCTTTGTAATTTTTCTCTCCTGTAGCCTATTTTGGCATTTCCATTACCAGTCGTCCTTCCCAGCTAACTGCTATGCCTACTATTTCCTTGATTGTCCTGCTATCTCCCCGCCAAGACTCTCACTTGTTCGTTGCGGCTAAGGAGAATTGTCTCGGTCATAGACTGGGCAGCCTAGGCACTGACTATAACTGAAAGAAAACCCATGTAAAGGTATGCATATGCATATTCGCCCATAACTTCATAAATAATAATAATAATAACTTGTTTGCATAGGACTCTAATAAAGCTATAGCTCTGGGTCCTTCAAGTGTGAATTACCGCAGGTATCAGCCTTAAGCCCGTGCTCTTTTCACTGTCTATAGTTTCCTTCTGGCGGATGTCATCGCCGAACGCAATATTAGCTTTGATCACAACATCGATGACAGCCAGCTTTACCTATCCTTTGACCCTTCGCAGGCTTGCTCTGCATCTGACTCACATAATTTCTTTGCAGCCTACATTGACGACATGTGGATTTTGATGGCTACTCAGTTCCTGAAACTTAAATACAATGAGAACTAATGTTTTGGGAAAACCTACTGTCACCATAGGGTTGGAAGAGCTCACCCTCTAGATTGGTTTATCTAGCATCCCTTCTGTAAAGTCTGCAAGTAATCTAGGCATACGATTCCACCTAGGCTGTCAAGTTAGCCTAGTTTCAGCTGTGACAAAGTGCCAAAATTAGGGCTGGCTTTTGCAAATTTATAACAGCCAAACTGGTTCACCCGCTTTTGACCTTACATCTAGTTTACTGAAATTCTCAAAACCCACAACTTCCGGTCTGTGCCATTAATCGTCTGCAATTTGTCTGATCTGCTATCGAGGGCGCAGCTGTCACATCGCACCACTTCTGTCTGAGCTTCACGGGCTGTTTAAGATAAATCGAATCTATTTCAAGATCCACGATCAATTGGCCTACAGATCGAGTCACTCGCTCGCACCAGCCTACCTATCCTTGACCTCCTTGCTCCTCCAGTCACGTGTTCTCGTACGACCCGCTCTACGGCTTTCAGTCATCTAGCTAACCTTCCCACTAAATTAAAATGTGTGGGTGACTGGCCTTCCGCTCGTATACATCGAACCCCTGAAAGCTTGCCTGTGGCTTCGTTCGCTACATGCAATGATTTTGCATCAAGACTCAGCCAAAGACGCATCTGTTTCGCTCATTCGTTCATCTATCCCTAGTGAAATGGTCTTTTTGATCATGCGTGTTTTGCGTGCTGACCATTGAATGATTCAATGTGCGCTACTTGCCAGAGATCATACTAGCCGGTAGCCTTGAGTGTCTTCTTGTGTGCCTTTGCATGCCAGTCTAAGCACGTTACTTGCTATCGTATATGGTTGTCTATTCACGATACCTTGCACGTCATTAACCCACGGTTATTGCTTCTCTTGCACGTAATTGGCCTTAATCGCAAACGCGAGAGACAGGGCTGGCTGAGAGGAGGAAGACTGAGATCGTGCAAGAGGAAACTGTCACCCACAAGTCTTTGTGCAAGCCAGACAGCATTGACATGGGTAGAGAGAGAGAGAGCGAGAGGGGGAGAGAAAGAGAAAGCCTGCACGCGAGAGCTAACAGCGAAAGTAGATCTTGTCTGGCATCTGGACAAGGGGAATGCAGCGACTGAGAGAAAGAGAGAGAGTGGGATAAAGGGAGGGAGGGAGAAAGAGCGGAAGACGGGGATGGAGAGCAAGAGAAAGAGAGATGGATAGGGAGACGAAGAGCGAGAGCGAGAGGGAGAGTGAGAGGGAGAGCGAGAGACAGAGGCATGAGCAGAGGCAGAGACAGGGGCAGAGGCAGAGGCAGAGAGAGACAGAGAGCCGGACATAGCTCATAAGTACGGTGCTGCACTTCATTACGCAGGTCGTGGGTTTAAGTCTAGTAAACGGCAATTTGTTTTTCCCGCTGCCAGGGGTGACAGCCGCTGTGCCATTGGGCCGCAATAGACGAATGAGGCTGTCAATCAGAAGCATCTTGGCCAATCAAAGCCAGGACGTTGGAAGGCAGTCCCAAATCTTCTTCTACTTTTTTACCTGTCTTCGGTGTGGCACAAGTGCTATGACAAAGCACAAACAAAATCTTGGGTAAATTATAGTCCACTGACTGAGTATTGCAATAGCTTGCACAAGGAAACTACCCGATACGTACAAGCTTAGCATCTACTACTCAGGCAAAATGGACTTTTCTCGGGCAAGCAAATGTCACCGATCTATTATGCCCCTGCGAGACGGAATTTCCTAAACGGCGACGTATTATCATTCTTCGCCTGTCAGCAGCTGTGCTTTAGTCGCTTTATCGAATGTATCTCAGTCTGTAATTCCAAAAATCCAAAAGACTGAGTGGTTTTACGAAGGAGAGCTTTCTATAGCCAACTCAAAGCCAAAGTGGCTTTCGGTGCACACACAGAGTAATTTAAGTTTAAGCGGAAACACACAATTGATGACATTCAAACAACGAGGGGCCTTTAAAAATCGTGTATTTTTCTGACGCTCGCAGCGAAACAGCACACAGCCGCTCTCTCCCGAGTCTTCCTCAACACTGCCCTAGCTAGTCCACTCACCTCGGCCTCCCTACCAACGGTGGGATATGCAACGTCAAGGATGAGCCCGGCCCATCTAAAGCAGGCTGTGACTGCCTCTTCGAGCGGGGCCAGCGTGCCGTGGCCAAGCCGTTAGATCGCATACCCCGTGATCTCAAGATCGCCTTCAAGCTGGAGTGACCAAAACAAAACGTAAAAGATAGCCCACTATTGGCTAAAGCGAAAACGTTAAGGCATTGCAATCAAAAAGCAACACCCTAATTATTTAGCTAAACAGTAAGCACTTAGTCTCCATAGCGAGACGGTGGCCTCAGGTCACATCTAGGCTGCGGATGTCTGCGGGGCTCGTCGGTTCTGGCCGCACTATCGGAGCCAAATCAGAGTTCGCATCAATGGGTTGGTTGGATATCGGTACTGATCTGATGTCCGTTAGATGTCAGCGGATTCCATCAATTTCAACGTCGACTCCTTCAACCGGGGCAGTAACCACCCTCCCCCGGGGTCACTGAGGGGTGCATTGCTCCGGCCATTTACGAAACCTGCTGATCCGTAATAAAGTCCCCTTCGCTAGGTCTGTTTATGCGAGGCTATCGAGCCATCGGCGTTTTCTATTCCAACGTGAAAACCTGTCTGCTAGGCGATGAGCAGGCGTCCAATCTGGCTGTGGCTGACAGATTGTACCAGTGCACCATCATCAGCATATCTCGCCCGCTCCGGGCTGTCATGCCTTTTATGGCTCGGTGATTTCACTCTACTATAAGGTACCAGGGTATCGGTAATTACAGCATACATTTTGCCTATTCCCCGACGTACACAGAGCTGGCGGGACAGCATTAGATTGGAAGGTAGTGGTCTTGTTCATTAAGAGCTGCCATAGGCCCTTTTTCCGGAATATCTCTTCCAAGTGTTGGACCACTGAGGTCTCGAACTCGTCAGGGGTACGCCGCCAGATGGCAAATCTGCTGGAGCTGCTATCGACAAATGTCAGATACTTGACCCCATTGAAGAAAGTAACATCAATGGCCAGGCGGTGCTAGTTGGCATCTAAGTCCGGATGGCCAGGGCTCCAAGACAGTAGCGCTGGATCTACAGACCAGCAATGCATGCATGATTTAATGAAGCATTCCGCCTGATTATGTGGCATGAAAATTCCAGGAAAGCAGAGCTTGGCCAGGTACAACGTGCAGTAAACCCACAGCTAATGCAAGTCGTGGAAAGCGAAGATCTCCTTCTTATGCTGGAGCAGCGGCTGCAAGATTCGCCATTGGCTTGAGCCAAGGCAGCTGTAGTACTAGCGTTAAGCGGTCTCTCTTTGTTGGCCACCGAACGTGGACGTAGTCCCAAATTACGTCACGGATCATTGCTGTCCCCCGTCGAGGTAATGCCTCCCCCAGATCTCGCGTGCGAATAGGCCTGTCGCCTTTGATGAGAGATCGAAGCCACTAATGCACAGCGGCCGAGTCAGTGAACAACTCTATCTATCTCTCGCAGGCCCCAAGCCAGGGCTAATTTTAGGCCCTCTATGAAAGCCTCGAGCTCGGACAGATGTACATGCACCGTGTCATCTGGCTTTCTAAGCCACGAGGCATCCACCACAGTCTGTCATGTAGGCACCTATCGCTAAGCTGCTTACGTCGCACCATACTTGTCCGTAAGGGACAACGGCACATTCCACACGCCGGACGCTGGATCCTCTTTTACCACACTCCAGCTGATCTCCTGTGCCATCGGGTGGACATCCTCCGCAGCATTGGCGTGCCACTGGTCATTTGTGGCTCTCTTTAAGTAGCTGCAGGCCGGTCAAGCCGTCCGGCAACAGGAAATGGGCTGCCTTTAACTGCCCGAACCGCAAGAACAGCTGCCTCCGGATAACCCACTGAAAAAGCAGTTCAACTTCCTCATTTCTGCTTTCCTTAAGCACCCCTTCGTGGTCATTGATGCGAAGACTTAGCACGTGACCTCCGACCGAATTCTCCGGGGCTTAGCTTCGAGCCTGAACTGTCATAGGGGAGAGAGACAACACGTTCATTCGTGACAATGTCATTGCCGGCAATTGTATTGTCTCCGCGTGAGTAGTGCCTTCGCCGAACCGGTGCCTTCACGGAAAGCACCTTATTTAGCACAACAGTCATCGATCGCCTTAGGTTCTACGTGTAATCCAAAACCTATCCGCTTCACGCTATACTACCTGCCCACGTAGGTAACCACTTGGTATTTCCACAGGGCAGGATCGACACGGAGCTGTAAATACGCTTTGCGAAGGTCGATACTTTGCGGACATTGCTTCCCATGCGGAGGAGCCGCCGCACCCGAAGCTTGTCGCTGCACACGTCAGCGTTGGCGTTTTGTTTTACATCAGCGTTGGCTGCGTGGCTGGGTACGCCTATTGGTTTAGTTCTCGGTAGTCTTAAAGCGTGCCTTCCTTCGTGTCTTTACTGCCCTAAAACGCTGCCATCAGTTGCACGAGGCCCGCTCACTGCCCATCGAAGGGCTTCAGCCAGCCGGATTGGATTCCCTCTTGAATCCCCGCATCGCAGTCAGCCGGCAGGTCGGTGGGCGCTCGAGCGATAGGCTTCGATGCGGTTATCCGAGGTGGAAGAAGCAACCCCGGCAGCCTAATGTCACTCAATGCTGACCCGTCTGGCGTCAACGGCACACAGCCGAAAAGTCTCTCTCGGCAACGCTGACGTCGATCGACTGTGCCACGAGTTCGACGCCCCGTCGATTGAAGGTCACTGATTGTCACCTTCAGAACCTGCTACCACTCCCCCCAGCTGCCGCACAGCGTCAACGGCAAGCTTTATACTATAGCCCGGTACGATCTCGGGTACGAGGCATTATAACCAGGCACTATAACCAGGCGCTATAACGAGGCACTATAACCAGGCGCTTCCACTCAGTCGTTTTGCTGGCAGCACGTCAGCGAGACACTCTGGAAATAAGGCTTCTAGATGCGAGTCGTCGTCGCAGACGAAGCACAGCTTCCGTGTGCCTTCCATTTTGCATGCGAAGCAAAAGCATTCACATGAATCTGGACGGGCGCCTCTCAGTGCCCCAGCTGCAGCCGCTTAGCTCGTCTCCGTGCCACTTAAGAAGCTTTATAAGCTAAAAACTTTATAAACTATAAACTTTATAAGCGCTCGAGCCTTTTCAACAACCTCAGAAATTGCCATCTTGTCGAGAGCACACGCCGCACGGAGCTGCCAACGGACGTTCCCGGGAAGCACTGGTGACGAAAGCACAGCTTAGACAATCATCCTTCGCCCCGCCTGTCCAGCCAGCCGGGCCAAACTCGACGCGAATACCTCTACCGGTTCATCGGTCCCCGGAGCCGCGCGTCGTGAGCTCCTCGTGCACTCTGAGTTTATCCGCGGACGCAGCCTCTTTTGCGATAGTTTAACCTTTCTTCGCCTGCCCATTGACGCTCCGGTATACGGCGAGCGCCCCGCTGGTTATAAAGCGGTGCAGGAACTTGTGCCGGTCGGTAGCGTCAATACCGCGACTCTCTAACATCATGTCAAAATTCTCAACCCAGCCCACCGCGAAGTCTGCGCCGCCGTCGAATTGAGCGACGATCTGGCTGAATTCTATATTATTCTCCGCAACCCCCGAAATGGTTATCAGTTTAAATTTAAGCGACTTTGCACAAAGCGAGCGACGATGCGCAAAAACTGAGAGAGAGAGCTACGACAACCGCGAATTCGGCGGACGCTCGCGGCGGCGCGACAGCACGCAGCCGCTCCCCTCCCGTGTCCCCTTCGTCGCCGCCCTCGCCAGTCCGCTCGCCCCGGCCTCCTTGCCAAGGGCTACGCAAGCTCGGCGGCGTCGGCCCAGGCAGAGAGAACGATCGCACAGCAGCCGAGCTCCATTAAGAGGCCAGCTACCGTTGCCAGGCAATTGAATCGACCCCTCGTAGGTGTGCGCGCGAGCGAGCCGCGGGAAGTTTGACCTGCGGCATACCGTAAAGCGAGCCGAATTCGACAGCGAAGTGGTTTAAGTGCCTCGCCGACTAAAATCGGCACGAGACCTGCCTCGAATCCGCACACGTCTTCCGTCAGCCATTGCGGTAGGGTGTGAAAGCGAGCAGACAGCGAGCAGCAATTTTTCAGACGTATACCGCGGCTTTTAAGCTCCTTCACATTACGTCCCTAGGCGGCAGCGTGAAATGTACGTCGTCGCACTGCGGAATGACTAGGGGGAAGCGCATTTTGCCCGCGGCAGATGATAGCAATTAGGCCACAAATCGAAGGGCAGAGGAGCTGCGTTGCCCTTTTCCTCTACACGTACGAGTGCGCGTGCACGTGCGCGTGTGAGTTGGCGAACGTCAATCTCTCTTGCTCTCTCTCTCCCTCCCTCTCTCTCTCTCTCTCACTCACTCAGTATTTTTCTCGTGCTGCTTGTTACTCGTTTGGTCTCTGTCCGAAAGGGTACTATCGTTATGCCCAAATTGCTGACACGCGTCTGTGCATTCAATTCGCTGCTGCAAGGTATGCAGTCTCATTTAGAGCTTACATGTTGCTTACGGAATATGATCAAGGAAAAAGGGAAAGCAGTGATTTATGCAAATTCTCACTCACTCATTCACACACACACACACACACACACACACACACACACACACACACACACACACACACACACACACACACACACTCTCTCTCTCTCTCTCTCTCTCTCTCTCTCTCTCTCTCTCTCTCTCTCTCTCTCTCTCTCTCTCTCTCTCCTCTCTCTCGCTCCCTCGTTCACGTGACCCTTCGACACTGCGGCTGACACGAGATGCGTTCTACATTCAGCCCGATCCAGCAATACGTGTGTATCTTTACGGATAAAATCAACAAGATTATTTCCCTTGACTGGACCTCGCGTAACCACTGAAGTGCAATAATAAACTCACCTGCTCATCGCAGCCTATTCTTTGTCCACGTGACACACGTAACTCATGGATCATGCCCATGCGCACTATTCGTGGTGCAATTTGTATCGTTAAAAAGTTAGTACGCTTCCTCACAGCCTAGTTTGGTGCGTAGAACTAGATTCACACTCTTTGAGCGCGATAAACGCTGCGCTATTCATATTACTACAATTATTATTATAGGACCAGGGTGGCACGAGCTGTGGATTCGAGCAGTCGATTCAGCTTTCATATTCACTTTCTATTGTGCATTACTCGCTGCAGTCTCCCCGACCGGAAGCCGGAGCTTGCCAGCGATAGATATGCATTGCTGCGCTCTGGGCTCGCACTTTCAGTACTTCACAGTTCGTGTCACTGCCAACTCTCCACTCGCACCGTGGAGAACCCCACGACGGGTGCGCTATATCTACGACGGCTGGGCTCCGGCCGCATGCAGCTGGGCTCCGCTACAGCCTCGAACTCTCGGACGACGCGAGGCCGTTCGATCTCTTCCAGCAGTAGTCTCCCGAGACGGCAACGAGGCAGGGCCGCGATCGAATCGGCCTAGCCCTGCGAACCGGACACCCGGGTGTGAAAGCGATTAATTAAGATCTTTCCCGATTCCGCCGCAATTGGATCGTATCTAATCCAGGCCTATATTTCTGCGCCGCAAGCGAAATCTTCTTCTTGCGCCGACAGCAACGCCGCATGCAGGAGCGCAGAAATCTCGCGACAATCCCGCGACCCGCTGTCACGGGATTGTCCGGGCCACCGCCGCGCCGCGGCGGCTCGCTGCGCTTCGGCTCACGGCGGCGCGGGTGGCGGCGGCGGCGCCGGTTCGAAGCCCTCGGCCTCGAACGGCTGACTCGCAAACCGGACGACGGACGGCCATTACGCCAGCGCTCGAGCTCTTCGCAGACCAATCTCCGAACGACGACCGCATGCGTAACAAAATACCGGCGCAATTTCGGGGAAACGAACCGAGCGCGAACGCATCCCTACCTCCATCTCCTCGGCTTCCCGCGTCATGTTGGTCGCGTAGCTCCACATTGCCGCCGTCGCGTCATTGTACACCCGCCACGCTCCGTCGTTCCACAGCGCGAGCATAGTCCAGGCGACGTCCTCCGCTCCATCGCCGCCGCTACCGTCCGCGGCCGGTGCCGCCGCCGCCGCCTCTGCGGAGGCGCCGCCGACGCCGAGCAGGACCGTGCCGACGGCACGCGCCGTCGGCGCCACCAGCAAACCGAAGCAGACCGTCGCCAGGGCGCAGCGTGCAGCGGAACTCGCGAAATCGCGGTGCGCCGAAGCCATGCTCGCCTACGGCGATGTATCCGGCGTCGGCATCCGACGCTGGCTGGACGAGCGCTATAAATGCCTAGTCCAGCCGCTGCGGCCCGATTGGCCAGACAGCGGGCAGGCAGTACCCTGGGGGGGTGCGCGGAGAGCCTCGTGGGCAGCAATAGCGGCATGGCCTCGGGCTAGGCTCGCGGGTTGAAGGGGGCCACGGCCGTCCGCCTGTGGAATCCGGCTGACAGGTCCGCCTCCTTTCAGCGCAAGCGAGTCAACCGGCGCCGCAGCCGCCTACCCTAGCGCCTGCCGACAAGCTGGCCCCACCACGCCCCGACCAACGCCCCGCACCCCCCCCCCCCGCCGCTAGCAGCTGGCTTCGGACTCCTAGCCCCACCCACGCACAGCCCCCCCCCCCAACTCTCCTTTCAATGGCCGCCGATCGGTCGCCAGCGCTAGGAGTAATGTAATGTAATGTAATGTATCTCCGTCAGTAACTCCACAAAGTCAAAAAGACCATGTGGGTGTTACGCAGGAGAGTTTTGTATAGTGCACTCACAGCCTAAGCGGCTTTCGGTACGCATTCGGTAGCCAACAGACTTCGTCTCACGCAACAAAGAGAAAGTGGGAAGCATAGCAGAGTTAGGAGAGCAGTTGAGGTAGTGAGTAGCATAGAAGTAGCAGTTCAGGACCGCTGAAAAAGATGTGCCATAGTCGGCAGTTGGAGAGTAGATGTCGTTGCGTAAGAAAGGATCGGTCCTCGCGGATCCAGGGGAGGCCGAAGGTGCTCTGGTGGCGGAAGCTCCTACCCCCCCCCCCACCACCCCACCACCACCACCACCGCTACCTCCACCGCCACCCAGCGTTCCCGACCGGAGGCGCCAGCCTCGCATTTTCCAGCATCCGCTTGCAGGAGCGTCTTCGCGGTTCACTCCAACACCGGCGGCGGCGGCGGTCTCAGGTTCGATGTGATCTCAGGTTCGATGTGAGCTCTGCGTGCTCCTCTTGCTTGGCATGCAATCTCGTGCGCATCGTGCAACCTGAGACCGAAACGCCGAGGTCGCCTCCCTACAAGAATTCCCGATTGGGTGCTAGTGGAAGCTGTCAGCGTGTGCCAATCTGGCAGCTTTCCAGTCTTTGCTGAAGCCGACCGCTGTCTGGCGCCTTCTAGTGTGTTTACCATTCTCGGCCAAGCACCCAAACTCACAGCTTACGGTGGCTGCTAAAACCTTACCGTACCGGGTCGCGGCAGACCAGCTGAACTCATATATATTGAAACTTCCAACCTTGCTAGTAAGTTCCAGTCTGGCTTTAGAGCTAATCACTCCACAGAGTCAGCATTGCTTCGTGTGTACGACGACCTAATTAGGAATGCAGACATAGGTAGAGTGTCTCTGCTTGTTTTGCTCGATCTTTCGGCAGCTTTTGATACTATCGATCACAAAGTTCTTCTTGAGCGCCTTTCATCTCGCCTGGGCATCATTGGCACTGCTCTGCAATGGTTCAGGTCCTATCTCAGTGGCAGACTCCAGAGTATTGACGTGAATGGACAAAGATCATCCGAGGTACCTCTGAAATATAGGGTACCTCAGGGCTCCGTGCTAGATCCGGTTCTTTTCACGGTTTATAATAATAATAATGCACTTGATAAAGCGCCCTCAGAGAACTCAGTCTCTCTCTCTCTCTCTCTCTCTCTCTCTCTCTCTCTCTCTCTCTCTCTCTCTCTCTCTCTCTCTCTATCTCTCTCTATCTCTCTCTCTAGTCGCTTTACATTTGCTGCAAAAGGAAATGCAATTGAATGGTGAGTAATATCATGCTTGATAAACAAGCAAAAGGAGTAACATGGTTAGGGGTGACATGCACAGGGTCTTATATACTCTTCCTCTTGCTGATGTGATTGCCAAGCACAATCTAGGCTTTCACTTCTATGCGGATGACACTCAGTTGTACCTTTGCTTTGATCCCTCCCAGCCTTCGAGCACTTCGAATTCTCTCAACTCACTTGCTGCATGCATTGATGACATCCGCACATGTATGGAAGCAAATTTTATAAAACTATACGATGATGAAACTAACTTACTAGTTATGGGCAAACCCAGTGTGATTCAGAGATTGGAAAGGCTGTCTCTCAAAATTGGCTCTGCCAGCAAATCTCCAATTAAATCAGCTCGAAATCTAGGTGTTATGTTCTAAAGTGACCTCTCGCTAGACGACCACAGTCAAGTCTGCCTACCTTCAGCTACCTTACATTGCTAAAAGTCGGGCTTGTTTAGATAAGGATACCACGTCTAAGTTGGTCCATGCACTTGTGACATCCCATCTTGACTTCTGCAACTCACTGCTCGCTGGCCTACCGGCATGTGCAATCAGGCGATTACAGATTGTGCAAAACTCGGCAGCTAGGCTTGTTTGTCGTAAGCGTGGCAGTTGCCACGTCACACAACTTCTCGCCGACATGTACTGGCTACCAGTCAAGCAACGGATCGACTTCAACGTTTTGTCGCTCACTTTTAGGTCACTTCATTCTTTGGCTCCAGCCTATCTCTCAGATATACTCCCCCACCAGGCCAAGCATCGTACCACCCGCTTTTCGGAATCCAACAGTCTACAAGTACCTCGTACAAACCTCAAATCCTTTGGAGACCGTGCATTTTGTTCGTATGCTCCCAAAGCCTGGAACTCCCTCCCGACCTGTGTCAGAACATCCCCTGACCTGACCACATTTAAAAGGAACTTAAAAACACACCTATTTAGGACAGCATTTAGTGGGTCCCTGTGATTCGTCCTTGATGTGCTTATGCGTGCTGACGCTGTGCATGCTGCCACTAACCACATTTGCATGCTGACCCTGTGCACGCTACCCCTAACCATTCTATTCATGTTGTTTATCAAGCATGATATTACTCACCATTCAATCATGTTTCCCTTTGCAGCAAATGTAAAGCGCCTAGAAAAAAGATTGAGTTCTCTGAGGGCGCTTTATCAAGTGCATTATTATTATTATTATTATCCCATCATTATAATAATAATAACAATAGTTCATTTAATGCAGCGCCTTCAGAGAACTCAATCTCTTTCTAGGCACTTTACACTATTCACGGCAGCTCAGATGCTCTTTACTACACTAAAATGCACTCGCCATGTAAAATAGCCAACATTAAAACACCTACTCGGTTTTAATTTTTGCTAACACCAACTCCTTCCCTACACGTCGGAAATTGTTCAGGCAAACAGGATTCTTCAAAAGCCCTATCCCGTCCAAGATTTTTAACATTCTAATTTTTCTATCCGAAATGAACTCAATATTTGTCAAAAACGACTCCCAACTTCCGCGTGCCTATTTCTGCCTTCTTTTAACCTGTACAACCGGAGGCATTGAAAGAGTGCTTAAATTTTAAATTTTTGAGCGTTGAGAGTTGAGTTTTATATCATGCCCTATCAGATCTATTCCTAAAGCAGGCTAAGCATCGTGCCACCCGCTTTTCTGAATCAAATCGTTTACATAGACCTCGTGCGAACCTCAAATTATTTGGAGACCGTGATTTTAGTTCGTATGCTCCCAAACCTTTTTAAAGGAAGCTAAAAACGCATTTATTTATCACAGTATTTACTGCCTTCGACTAGGTTGATCATGATGTCCTACTTGAACGATTGAGAACAACGATCGGTCCGGTAGACGAGGCACTGGTTTGGTTTACATCGTACTTGTCTGATCGTGGTCAATCTGTGTCGGATCAGGTCTCATCCATCAGACCAGTCACCTGTGGAGTCCCTCAAGGGTCTGTCCTCAGTCCCTTGCTGTTCCCCATTTATACTCAACCTTTGGGAAAGTGATTAATCCCCCGCGGAATAGTACATCACATTTACGCTGACAACACTCAGCTATATTTGTCTTTCAAACCGTCGGAATCTGCTGAAGCAACTGATAAACTGAATGCTTGCCTTGCCGACATATGATCCGGGATGTCGGAAATTTCTTGAAACTAAACGACGACAAAACTGAAGTGTATCTCGTAAGACAACCTAAGCGTGTGGCTGGCTTAGAAGGCTTTGCTCTTCTAATAGGTGATGCTTTTGTGCGATCATCACCACGTTCTCAAAATTTAGGTGTCGTTTTCGACAAATTCCTACATTTTAAAAAGCTTCATTCAGAAGACTGCTTCTACCGCTTGCAATCACGTCCGATCCCTATCTAAGATTAAAGGTGTCTTCCAGGGTTTCTTGTAAAAAATTTAACTAGCTCCTCAGTAAAGTCTCGGCTAGATTATTGTAATTCCCTTTTGGCTGGGCTACAAAAAAGCAACTAGGCCACTGCAGATGGCTCTGTATATGGCTGCAAGGCTAGTCCGAAAATCCCAGAGGTTTGATTAGGTGTCTCCTTTGCTAAAAGAGCCAGGATGGCTGTCCGTTGATCAACGGATACAGAGAAAAGTTCTTACGCCGACTTACAAGGCCCGCCACGGCTTGGCTCCTCCACATCTAGCTAAACTGCTGCACCAGTCTCAGCCTCTTCGTGCCCTCAGGTCCTGCATGGACAATAAAAGTAGCTGTTCCACTCCTCCACTTAAAGACCGTTGGTTACAGAAGCTTTAGCTATGCAGGTCGTGCACAGTGAAACTCACTTCCACCATTCTTACGAAACGACAACTACTCTCCTGCTGCCGACTATGGCGCATCCTTCCTAGCGGTCCTAAGCTGCTACTTCCACGCCACTCACGACCTCAACTGTTCTCCTGACTCTGCTATGCTTCCCACTTTCTCTTTGTTGCGTGAGATGAAGTCTGTTGGCTACCAAATGCGTAGCGAAAGCCACTTAGACTGTGAGCTCGCTATACAAAAATCTACTTTGTAATACCCAGATAGTCTTTGTGGCTTTGTGGAGATACAGATGGAGATACATTAGTGAGTCCATGCGATTCGTCCTTTGTATGCGTATGCGTGTTGGCACTATGCACGCTGCCACTAACCATATTTGCACGGTGACATTGTGCATGTCACCTCTAACCACGTTTTGCTAGTTGTCATTGAGCATGCTACCGACAACCGTTCGATCATGCTTCCTTTGCAGCAAATGTAAAGTGCCTACAAAGAGATTAAGCTCTCTTAGGGCGCCGTACAAACGTATTATTATTATTATTATTATGACCGAGTTGAAGAGCCGTTTATGCTATGCAGCGTAACGATGAGGACGAGGACTGAGTGGCTTAATCTAAGGAATGAGGCGAAGAGAATCATGCGAAAGGCAGTTTAGCTAGGCTTCGTAATGGGGGGTCATCGAATACACGCCCAACGGCGGCCTTTGAGCCCTCAGCAGAAAAGCCGTTAGCAAACGTGCTGAGCGTACTTAATAATAATAATAATAATGCACTTGATAAAGTGCCCTCAGAGAACTTAATCTGTTTCTAGGCGCTTAATCTCTTTCTACGCGCTTAACTTAGCCACCTTCGGCGACTTCAGCGTCCTGTTCGGAGCAGGTTCATTGAGTGCTATGCACCTGGCGAAGAGTAGTGATAACAATGACCCGTGTCGCGGTAGTTTCTCCCGTTTTAACTAACGCCTTGCCTCGGCATCACAGCCACATGTGGATCCCCGAAACTTGCAATCAGCTGTTTTTAGTTCCGCATTCTGAATTCTTTTGGAATGACACTTGCTCTTCTTCGCCATCCCCTTTGTCGTGGCCACACGGAGTTGTATTATATTCAGGTAGATAGACTGGAAATGCAAATTTTTTCCAATGAGGCCGCTACCGGATCATGTTACGTGCAGTAGAAATACAAGTCAAGCAATTATATAAAAAAATAGCGATTAGAGCAAAAAATAGAACATCTCTGCAGACCCCAGTGTAGAAGCGGCCGAATGAGCACCTTCTGTTGCTATGTAATGTAATGTAATGTAATGTAATGTAATGTAATGCTATATAGTTTGACCGACGGTCCGGGTGGATGATGTGCCTACACGTACAGGTATTTCCCCCTTTCAGCTCCACGCTCAGCTCTTAAGAGTTAGAGTTAAGAGTAACAGTGTTACGCTGGAGAGTTGTCCGCAGCTACGCACTCAAGACCTGGCCAGCTTTCGGTTCGCATACAGTAGCCAATCAGACCGTCGCCTCGCGCTAGAAAGGAAATGAGCTGCTTAAGCACAAGGAGGGAGGGTAATGAGAGGCACGAGGAGGGAGTAAGTTGCCCAGAAGAAGCGGTGCAGCAAGAGAGGAAGTGCAATTATCGGCCGTCGTAGGGGAGACGAGATGTTCCCGTTGCGAGTTAGTTCTTGTGAGGATCCGCCGGAAGCAGAGCAGAAGCAGAGCAGAGCAGAGCAGAAGCAGAGCAGAGCAACAGCCGCTGCGCCGCTGTGCCGAAGTCTTTAAATGAAAGAATCGGCTGCTTATTTCGTGTCCAGAAAGGTCCTGAGGGCGCCAACAGGCTCTAGCCGATGCAGCAATTCGGCGACCCATAGACGAGCTAAGGCGAAGCTGACCTTGCGGGTCAGAGTAAAGAAATTGCTTTGTATTCGCCGGTAAACTCTGAGGCGGGCCTTTAGAAATAAGGTCGTGTGATTGACTTCCACGGATTTACAGACCGACCTGATACTAGCATCAACTGTACTTTTCGGCAGCCCTGACGAAACGGAATTAATGAGTCAAGCCTAGAAAAGACCAGGCCAGACTTTTCGGAAAGTACGTGCTCTAACATTACTCTTACTTAAACTTACTCTAACCCTAATCTTTTACAGTGGTCAAACACGATTTCTGACTCTGGAGATGGTCTTCCGAGTGAGAATCTCTAGCGCCCATCTGTCATCGCAGCAGGCACCTAGATTAATTGCACACGATGACGATCGCACCTCGGCACCTCCAAAGAATAGTGTAAAATCGCTTTATTTCCTTCCAGCCTTAGGCTAAGGCTCGTAGGCTCCTATGGAATAAATTTGGTATGTTCGTAATTCAATTTAAGGACATTAGCCACCATCCAGGATTGAATGTCTGCACGGCAGACTGTTGTCGCCGCGGCTAATTCGGAGGGCTTGAATGACAACTACAGCTGCACGCCGTCGACGCTGGCATGGAAGTGATAGCCGATGGTGCGGGACTAATCCCTCGTCGGGATCGTGCCTCGCACGCATGCCGGCGTAGAGTTTGCAGGTATTGGGGTACGACGGATGACTCGATACGTCGGACGAGGTCATCATTCAATACCTAACGACTCGGTACAGCGAGTGAGAATAAGAAAGGGGAGCGGCGTTGGCCCAGCCCGGACAGCGAGAAGACAAGAGGCTACTGCAAGCAATCGACAGTCATCTAGTCAGCCAGACGACGCCTAAGCTAGGAGATGAATGGTTGAGGCTGGCCGTCCCTTGAGTCAGCTCAGCCGGCCAGTTGATTGACGTTCGTGAGTTCGTCCGGTTGCAGCCCGAGAGCTGGAATGCCGGCGTCAGCTTCGGCTGACTAGAGAGACAGGCGTTAAGTTGAGCGGCCGACGGTCGCTACACCATCTTTATCTTTCCCGTAGGGGTAAGGTTCCGCTGCAGTTGAAACTTTGAACAAAAGGGATTAAAGTCCAGCAGGTGCCACAGCAAGAAACCATGTGGCAAACCTGCAGGAAGTCAGTGGCGATTGAATGCCAAAGTTCTGCCAGCCATTCGCGATGACTCGTGGTCGTAGAGCCAGGAAGAAAGAAAAAACAGAAACCTGGGTGGCATTAAACAAGAAACTAGTTGGCACACTATGAGACATTCATTGGTTGTGGATAAAGAAGACTTCTGGACAAAGAAGGTAGAAAAGCGATCAGCTAGATCATCACAGGGATCATTAGGTAAGGAGCTAACCTGGGAGCGGTGGAGGAGATGGTTGATGGTAGACATCAGCATTTTTGGATTGCGCATCTGTGATTCAACAATGTTTCTATAGAGGTTAGACTTGGCCTTTGCTAGGATCGATTGGAACGACGTAAAATAATCCTCTTATATCTGTCGATTGACAGTCAGTCCTGATCTTGTGTATGATTTTCAAGCTAGCGCTTAGTAGACCTAGCTAGTAAGATGTCTGTAATAAACCATAGGCCGTCTTCGTGAGCATGCACAGTTCGCTTAGTCGGAGGTGCAAACTCGTCGAGCATGTCAGCTCCTATCAGGTTTAGCCTTTTACCAATCTTTGTGTATGTCCAACTGATAACGAAAACCAACGTGGAAGAGTAAAACACTCGGAGGAAGCCGTGTCCCGTGTCCAGTGCGGGATTATCCATGTCTGTCAAGGGAGACTTTGCCGAATCACGAGCGGGCGAGCACGCTGACGAACGTAGACTCCATTTGTAGTTGCGCGTGTGGTCGTGTCATCCATCCATCAGGTCGTCACCAGCGTTGGGATTGAGGTACGATGGATGGATGGATGACTCGATGCACCGGATCAAGTCGTCATTCATTGCCAAACGACTTTGTACAGCGTGTGATAATTATAAAAGAGGGATGGGAGGCGTCTGTCCAGCCCGTACAGCGGCGGGAAGAGAAGAGGGTAAGCAAGCAATCAACAGTCGTCTAATCAGCCAGACAACGCCTAAGCGAGGAGTGGCAGGATTGAGGCTGAAATCCCTTGTGTCAGCTCAGCCTGCTAGTTGATTGACGGACTGCATGTGCGTCCAGTTGCAGGCTGAGCTGGAATACCGGCGGCAGCTTCGGCTGTTTAGTGACATATGGCCGATGGCAACTAAAAGTTGTTGTGACTAACCTCTTAGCCATAGTTCATAATTTATTGCATAATTGGTGTAAGAACTAAAAGAGAGAGAGAGAGAGAGAAGGCGAGTGAACGGACAGGCCAGTGCCTTCCAGCTCTGACACTGAGGGACTGAGGGGAGCTGTTCGAGTGTTGTGATACTGGAAAAACGCAGCCTGTGCTGAGAAAACACAAACACGCATCCTGGGCTCTTGGTCAGGATAGCTACTGTTCTCTGACCCGCTGTCCATGCTGCAGGGAAGGACTGCTTTGAGTAATCTGGGTGTCTTATTCAAAAGTGAATTTTTTTCTAAACCAGCTCCACAGTCAAGTCGGTTTACTTTCCGGTACGTGACCATGCAAATATTCAGGCCTGCTTAGACAAGGATATATATTCTGCAGTACATTTGAAGTGCCTACCTAGAAAGAGACTAAGTTCTCTGCGGGCACTATACAGATGTACTGTTATAACTATTAAGGAAACCTGAGTCATGCTAGTCAGTGCATTCCTTACATCTCGTCTAGAAGCTTGTAACTCGGTATGTTCACGTCTTCCTGTCACGTGCCTTAAGACGCTCAGAGCTAGCGAAAAACTCAGCAGCAAAAGGTAGTGCAAAGCTCTTACTTGTCTGTCTTTAAATCGCGATTGCCACACAACGCCACTTCTCACCAACCTGCTCTGGTTACCCAATCAACCAGCATATGGACTTCGTGGCGGCTCTTTCACTCACTTTTAGGTATCTTCATTCTCTTGCTCCGGCCTGCCTATCCGACACGGCTCCTAATTAGGGTTCACATCGCGCCAACCGTTCTCCTTCCTCAAGTCGCTTAGTCGTGCCTCTAATCAACCTCAAGTCCTTTTGGAGGAGACCATTGCCTTCAGGTGGTACGCCTGGAACAGCCTGGAACTTAATCGCGACTGACGTCGCGATATCCCCTAACTTGGCTGCATTTAAAAAGAAGCTACAAGTCCAACTGCTCCCCACATCATCTGGCTGCGAGTCTGTGTGAATTATCCTTTGCGTGTGTGCTTGAGCTGATACAGAGGGGGTCCGCCTCGGTCGGCGAACCATAAGCTAGTTCCTACAAGCTCGATAATGCTCGTAGCATATCTTCAAAGCAACGAAATTTAGTCAGCCACAACATTAGTGACTTTGATGGCTAAGAGTCAAACAGACACGGTGCAGCTATGAGGCCGTCCGTCACCGTATGGTTACGAAGCCCTTTAGGCTTGGAGTGTACCATTAAAACTCTGTGACGTCACCCAGTCAGTCTACGATTTTACTAGTGGCGATGCTTAGACGCCAAAATTGATCCCTATGTCCAACCGAATGCGTACCGAAAGCCGCTTAGGCTGTGAGCGCGCTATACAAAACTCTCCTGCGTAACACCCACGTGGTCTTTTTGATTTTGTGGAGTTACAGACGGAGAAACATTACATTATATCACAATTGCAAAGCAATTACTATGAAAGTTACTAGTACTAAGTGATGGGACCACTTCCATTGACAACAGGGTTTAAATACAGGATCTCGCCATTGGAAGTTCATAGCACTACCCACTGTGTCACTCAAAAGGTTTACTTATAACCTTGAAGAAGCGCAGCACTCAGATGGTATAACTTTGATTGAGATTTGATTGTGTATAACTTCTACAGTCCTTTTATATTTTCGGCAGCAGTCGAAGAACTACAGGGTTTCTCCCATGGTAGCATCATGACTTCGTATCTACTCTGTGTTTACTTAACGAAAAAGTGATCTGATAATTAAGTCTACATTCCCACGTGTAAGGGGTAGATGTGGAGGTCTGACCTTCGTGCAAACGGAGAATAATAATGTTGCTAAGCACGTCCCTTCAACCGATATTCCAATAAAAGAATTGGGTTTTATTGGTTTTTCATCATTTTTTGATATCGTGCAAACTAATATTCTAATGTGGGAGAAAATTTGGTGTCCGTTAAATTTCTAACAAAAACCCCCAGAATGTCATGATCCTGTAGTTTCATAAGTCTATTTTTGAGGTTCGCGATAGAAAACCCTCAGGCTCCATGGAATATGTCTGCCTTTTCTAGCTATAGCCCCAAAAAAGCCAGATTTTTAATTCCGAGGCATTCTTGTGTTTCAATTAGTTTGGATAAAGCCTCTCAAACTCAACTGTATTTTGGTATGTCAGCCTAGGTGATAGGAAATAAGGGTGTTAAGTGGTGGTACTTTCATCAATATCAACTCTAAATGAAGCCAGTGCATGTTCGGTCGGTACATTTGTTACACACTTCGATATCCGGAGAGCTTCAAAGGATTGTGAACTGCCTACAATTTAATCCAGATTACGGTAAAAGAATGTTTATGTAGGTTCGCTCAAACTTCGATTAGGGCTACGAACTTCGAAGGTTTACAAAAAAATTCTCAAAACCAGATGATTCATGTTGCAACTGACTTGACGCTTCGGAGAGACTGCCAGCTAATCTACGACGCTTCACAGTCCGGCTGTGCAGTGAATCCGACCAGCGATTGCAGCGATTGGGGCAGCTAAGCCGGCGGCTCTCGCCCTTTACATGTTGACCCCCTTGCAGATCTCCTCCCTCTCTGCCCCCCCCCCCCCCGCTGACGGCCGCTAACGTCAGTGTCAGAACTCGTTCCGCTGGCACCTCTCGCTTGACACCAGCAAATGACCGCAAGTAGCCCTGAACTGCAGCTGGCTTCCACTGAGCTTATTTGGCTCGTAATGTGTGCAGACGGATTGCATCCTAACCCGGAGGTAAGGGGCTCGCTCGCTCTACACGATCCGGGTCTAGGCCATTTATTATTGGCCGGTCGCCAGCTACTGAGTCATGGCGATCGCCGGCAGCAGCGTATGTTCCTTTTCGCTCTCAGGGAAGAAAGATGTGACCGGTGAACTTTGGCTATTCGAGCCTATGAGGCAAAGTTCACCAAGGCGTCATGGAAAGTCAGCTACATTTCCGATATCCTTGCTCCTCCAGCAGCAACCGCTCGTCGGCTTCCGGTCATTTCGCCGTTCCTCATTCAAAGTTGAACTTGATTGGAGATCGGCCCTTCATATTGTATGCGCCGAAGCTTCGAAACTGGCTCCACCTTCTGTCGCCACTTGCAGAGAATTTGCACCATTTAAGTCTCAACGCTTAAGACGTTTAGTTCAGCTCCATCCTCCAACGGCCCAGTGAACTTGTCTTCTTTTTAATCCTTTGTGCTTTACGTGCCTACATGTGCTCGATTGAGTGCATTTCCCAATCCGAATTTGTATAGGCCCCGTGGCCCCGAGTGTCCTCTTGTGTGTGCTTTTGCATGCTTGTCTTAGCACGGTACCTTTCTTGCCTTTAACTCTTGGTCATTGCTTCTCTTGCTGAGAGTTGAAGTGAGCCAAGATGGTTTGGCCCAGCGGTTAAGGTGGTCGCCCCGACCAATGTCGGGCCGAGGTAATGGGCTCGAGCCCCGTGGCATATGTGAAGCGCCTGAATAGAGATTAAGCTCTCTTCTGGCGCTATATAAATGAATTATAATAGTATTATAATTGATGGACTTTTGATTGTCTTAGATTGTCATTCAAAAGACATTATTTTAACTTATTATTGTTAGCAGACTCTACTTCTTTTCCGACCACTAGGTGCCATCAGGCATGATATAACTCACCATTCAATTGCATTTCCCTTTGCAGCAAATGTAAAGCGCCTGGAAAGAGATTGAGTTCTCTGAGGGTGCTTTATCAAGTGCATTATTTCTATTATTATTATTATAACTGACAAGTTGGTTACCCCCACTTCCATCAACTCGTGCAGTGGAAGCATCGCGGCGGAGCGGCTAACTAGCAACAGTAGAAACTGAGGGCACGAAACTGTAACGCTGTGAACCCAGTAGCCGCATTCATTTCACGAGAATGCCACGCAATATTGGGTCCGTTAAGTAGCGCTGCTTAGAGCTGGATACAAGAAAGCGTACGGCAGAGTTCTGCGCCTAATAATGGTAACCTTGGAAAACCGTCTGCTAATTAACGACAATCAGTTGTTAGTGAAGCACCTTTAGTTGATACCACTATCTATTCGAATCTCGTCTAAACACAGAATTTAAATAAAAAGATCAATAAAATGAAAAATTGAAGGATATTTATCTGGCATTACAGCAAACGTCACGTCTTATTTCCCGCGGGTATCACTCGCTTCCGCAAAATGGCCGAGCTGTTGCTGGATTCCGATATTAGGCTATGGGTATTCCTTCCCATAGTGGTAATAACGTTTCTGGTCGGAATTATAAAACATTATGTTACTATTTTACTGACCTCAGAGAAGAAAGTTGACCTCGCACAGATTCGTAGCAGGTTGGTATTGCATACATTTTGGACTGCTGCTGTTTGTTTCTCTCGGCCTTAAATTTCGAGCTTGTAGTCTTGGGATGGTTGTTAGGTACAAGTCAATACAACGCTGATAGGACTACTTCTCAGCACCGTCACCCACTTCCCCAAGCTTAAACTCCGTCGCGCCGGTGGATGCTGGCGATCCTAGTGTTGCTAAAGCAATGCTGTCGTGTTTTCTCGACACTCAAAACCGTATGTGTTCGTTTTTGAGTTTGAGCGGCGGACAATAAAATCACTGTAGAGATACCTATTCAATTGTCCCGTGTTCCTTTTTTTGGTAGGCGTTTGCTGTAGCAGTATTTTGCGCTACTGATGCGTTCCACCGCGATGTCGCTGCAGCTGCTGTATGTACATTGCCCCGGCATACGTCCAGTTGACTCTGCACGTAGTCTAGGTATCCTGTTCCAAAGTGACCTTTCATTAGACTACCACATCAGCTCCACAGTCAAGTCTGCCTTCTTTCAGCTGCATAACATTGCTAAAGTTTGGGCTTGCTTAGACAGGTATACTAAATCTAAACTGGTCATTCATTGTGACATCTCGACCTCTATGCTCACTGCTTGCTGGTTTACCGGCGTCTGCAATCAGGCGCTTACAGTTGGCGCAAAACTCTGCAGCTAAGCTTGTCTGTCTTAAGCTCCGCAGTTGCCACATCACACCACTTCTCTCCGACCTGCACTGGCTACCAGTCAGGCAACCGATTGACTTCAAGGTTTTTTCGCTCACTTTTAGGTCCCTTCATTCGTTGGCTCCAGCCTACCTATCAGATCTACTCCACCACCAGGCAAAGAATCGTACAACTCGCTGTTCTGACTTGAATTGTTTAGCTATACCTCGCACGAACCTCAACCTTTGGAGCCGGTGCCTTTAGTTCGTATGTTCCCAAAGCCTGGAACTCGCTGCCGAGGCACGTCTCAACGTCCCCTGGCAGGACATATAAAAAAAGCTTAAAATATACCTCGTTAGTACAGCATTTAGTGAGTCTTCGGGATTCGTCTTCGTGTGCATATGCATGCTTACACTGCCTCTGCTTGCAGATGTTACTACCAATCATTTGCTTTCTATACAGCATCTTTAAAGTGCCTAGAAAGAGAATCAATTCTGAGGGCGCTATACAAACGTATTATTATTGATTATTACCAGCTCGTGATGATAAGTACGAGTGTGACATCCTCCGCTTTCAGTGTATGAATTGAAGCTCATAAGGCGGCCAAATGCTTCATAGGAAGAGACGATATTTATGCTGTGGACAGCCACCCATGCTTTGTGGCAAACTTTGCTACCACAGTTGCTCAGTTCATCCACAAGCTTACACTATCCTGCCTGCAAATCGTGCAGATGGCTGTTAGAATATATAATTCTTTCGTTTGCTTCCAGAAATAAGGGAGTTGATTAGAGCAGAAAAGAGAATGTGGGCATGATGTCAAGCTTGCCTGCCGTACTAGTCACAGCACAAGAAGTTCTGACAAGGCTCGTTTTAAAGGGGCACTTGACCAACAGATATTAAAATGTTGGGTCAATATCATTCTAGATGGTAGATGGAGATCTGAGGTTCTAATCAGGTTTTTATGGCTTCGGAATGCATGCACCTAGCCACATGCAAGATTTGAGCAGTGAATTGAGGCAAGATGTATTTTTTGTAATCATTGCGCTCATTCACTGGACGTTATGCAAAGATTTCCTGGGACATTAACCGTGGTGAAAAACCTTAGGGACCGGCAAATGAGCCTTGCTACCAAATTCAGCATTAGCAGTATTCACCTGAGGGCTTGGCAAGAATGCCTGAAAATGGAATTGCTGTAACCCCTCAGCTAACGACTAATGAAATATGCCTTGCTAAGCAGCCTTCAACACCACTAGAAGGTACGGATGTCGGCAATAGTGGGTATGAAAACTTGCAGAACTTGTCACTTTCGTTTAAAAAAGTTTTAGTCAGAAAATTAGTGTTTTCAAAAATGATCCTTGGGTTTAAACAGTTCCTTGTAGTCTGACTGCCAAGTTTCTCGACATGTATGGCAATGTGATTTCTTCTTTCTTGTTAGTTTGCGAAGTCAAGTCTAGTTCGAAAGAGATTTGGTTTTATTTTTATGCTATACAAATGCATTAATGTTGTTATTGCATTCAGCTACTTGGCAAAAATTTGGGTATGCTCAAAAAAGGGTACTGCAGCCAAGTTCATTTGCATATTGCCCTAAAAGAAATAACTCTCTCTCTCTCTCTCCCTCTAATTATGCAGGAAAGGAAGCATATAAATTGCTCAGTGATATACTATATAACTGTATACCACAAGCAAAGCATTAAGCAGGCTTTGGTGCACTATAATGATCATTATCATAAAAATGTCTTGTGTACTAACAAAACTAAATCTCTTTCAAGGTACTTTGCATATGCTGTAAAGGAAGCATGTCAATTGATCAATGATATTATGCAGTTTCAGCATAAGCTCACAAAGCACAATTCGCATGAACACAATATAGAAGCAAGAACTTATAAAAGCTGGTGTGTTGGTTTTTGCAGTCAAAATCTCATAAGAAGTCGACTGCTGAGAGAGAATGGGAAGTATTTGCCTCAAAAGGTGAGATTGTGGGCAGCTATTTGAGCATGTATCTGAGAGTAAGCAGTTGATCATTGATTTGTATATTATTCGTATTCAGTCAGCTTATACAGATGCTAGAGTTTAATTTACGGCTGTTTGTTCTGGAGTCTTACCCCCACCCTCCTGCTTGGAAGATGATTTAGTGGAGGTAGTACTTCTTTATCCATGCTGCCATTTTTGTTGTAAGGTATTGTCATCTGTATACTGCATTCTATATATATCTGCATTCTATGTATACTGCTTTCTTTTAGCCTGTGAGTGACCAGCTGTGCACATTAATTGACAGCCGTGCTTTGCCGGCATACACTCGGCGAGAAAAAAATCCTTGTAATGTGGCCGGAGTTGTTATGGCTGTAAATTCATTCAGGTAATAAGAGTTTTCTACGATGCCAGTCACTAAAGTTATGCACAGCAGGTGAAAATTTGTATTGACTACCCAAAAACGAAGATGCTCTTGGTATGTGTCTGTTTAGTGTGACGTCCCACCACAATTTTGTGTAGCTTCCGGTGTCTGTCGTCAATGAAGCCACCAGCTTCTGCATAGTCTCTTCTGCTGTAGCGCATTCTACAGGGCCTGATTTACCGAAGAGGTTGTCTACTGATGTAGGTCGAACAACCTGCCTCAGATACATGTCGATGTTGATATAGTTGTTCTATGGGGCTCAGACTAGACACTGGCTGGGCCACTGCATCAGCACCAAACAATGATTCGCCCAAAGTACTTCACTGGCTTGACGATGTCCTTAGGGTCGTTATGTTGCTGCCAAATGTAGCAACGCCGAAGCAGAGTATTCGAGCCTTGAAATCCAACTTGCTTTTTCGCAAAAATATGTTTAATTAAGTACTTTTTGACAAATCCGGTGTGGTGCTGATACAATGGCCCACCCAGTTGCCCTGTGGAGTGATATCAACCGGCAGCTGGGGGGGTCGATCTACACCAGTAGCCGACCATTACTGGGCCGTGATAGCCCAGGAGGTAAGGCGCTTGCTCTTCATGACCGAGGTCGTGGGTTCGAATTCTGCAGTTAGGCGATACTTTATTGCCAACTGCAAGCTGTGTTGATAGCCGATAAGGCTCTTCTGCCGCCATAGAAATGAGGCTGTTAAATCAGCTAAGATTTTATTTTTCAGTAAAACTCAAGCTTCTGTGTAATTTAATGTAATGTATCTCGGTCTGTAACTCCACAAAGACAAAGTGGATGTTACGCAGGAGAGATTCATGTGGCGCACATAGAAGCCTGGGAGGTTTTCTGTGGGCATTTGATAGCCAGAAAGCTTCATCTCAAAGTGAGAATCATAGCTGAGTCAAGGGGCAGTCGAAGAAGCATGCATGGAAGTAGTAGCAGCTCAGGATGGCTGGAAAAAGGATGTGCCACAGTCAGCAGCATGAGAATAGATGTCGGTGTATAAGAAAATATGCTACAGCAGAAGAGACAGTGCAGAAGCTGGTGGCCTCTACGCCTGGCCAGACAGATTAGGTCAAACAGACTCGTGATAGGACGATGTCACCCTTACCATATACATACCAAAATATGTTTTTGAGCGGGCAAAAGAAATGTTCTCATACAATACATAACTTTAGTGTGCCTGGCATTGTAGACAGTATGTCGCACTAAACATATACATACCAACAGAGTGTTTTTGAGCTGCCAGTGAAAATATTCATGTAAAATACATAACTTTAGTATGCCTGGCATTGTAGAAAGTAAGTCTTATTGCCCTAATGATTTTGAACCCCCAGCAGCTGCAGCCATACTGCAGATTTTTTTAATTATAATAATAACACGTGATAAAGCGCCCTCAGAGAACTCAGTCTCTTTCTAGGCGCTTTACATTTGCTGCAAAGGAAGCACGTTCGAATGGTGAGTGGTAGTGTGCTCCATAAACAACAAGAATGACAAGGTTAGGGGTAATAAGAAGGTTAGGGGGTGGCATGTACAGGGTCAGCATGCAAGTGTGGTTAGTGGCAGCATGCACAGTGTCAGCATGCATAAGCACATAAAGGACGAATCACATGGACCCACTAAATGCTGTCATAAATATGTGCGTTTCTTAAGTTCTTTTTCAATGTGGTCAAGTCAGGAGATGTCGTGGTGCAAGTCGGGAGTGAGTTCCACGCTTTGGGAGCATACGAACTAAAGGAATGGTCTCCAAAGGATTTGAGGTTTGTACGAGGTTTAGGTAAACAGTTAGATTCCGAAAAACGGGTGGTATGATGCTTAGACCGGTGGGGGAGTATATCTGATAGGTAGGCTGGAGCCAAAGAACAAAGGAAATAAGACAGGCAAGCCTAGCTGTAGAGTACTGCACCAGCTGTAAGCACCTGATTGCACAGGCCGGTAGACCAGCTATTGCACATTTTTTAGGCTTATTGTGTCTGATCAATAGGGCCGGTCACTACAGGGAATCAATATTCAGATTATGGGGATCACATGAATGCCTTAGAATAGCAGTACTCTAATAAGCATGTGTGCAGCCCAGCAGCCAAGGGTTAAGAGAGGCTAGGAACTGCATTTGAATTAGGGAATCTCTTGCTGTTAAACTTTTTAACTCCAGTGTCATGCAGAAACAACAGTCTTGATCTATTCTTCGAGCGTTTGTATGGAGGTTTCTGCTCTGATAGAATTTAGTCTTGGTATGATCTCAACTGTATGCCAAAGGCCCTCTCTAGGCGGATGGCAACTGATCAAGCTCATCTTGGCAAGCTGCTTATATTTATGCACTGTGGATAAGTAAGTAACTGCTTTTAGACTGCATGCCTTACTAAGAGCAGAGTGCTGGGGTGATGTGAGGCCGTGACCATGTGCAATAGCCACTAGGGTGTGTCTCGGGTTTTTTGCATAGATGTGAGCCTCGAACTCCAAGATACATCAGCAGTTAAGTTGTGTGCGTAGGCTTGCTGTGGCTGAGCAACTGTCGTTTCATTTCAATTTTCTCTCGGCCGTTTGACGTAGGTAACCGCCCTAACTTCCCGTAGGGGGTATGTCAGTCGATGATATTAGGTGGTTTTCTGCCTTTCCTATTCATTCTTTCTGACTGGTGGAGCACAGTCCTTATAGCTTGTACCGTTAAGCCGGGTTTACATGGCGAGGCTTGCTTCCTACTTATTTTAGTCTTTGGTGTATACGCCACCAATACTGGAGGCAGTCCAAGACTTTAGGGCGACTTATCAAAGACTCGGCAGCCAAACGGAGCTCTACTTCTTGGCCAAGACTCAGGCAACACTTAGCAAATGACCAATCGCAGGCACTAGCAAGAGCACACCTTCATTGCTTTGACATGCATGTGGGACGGCTCGTTAGGCAAAACCATCGGTGCCTTCCACTAGACTCCCTGTTTATGGTAATATGTGAGTTGGTCGTGCAAGAATCAGATGGTGAGGTGGCAGGCGATATAAAGTATACAATTCACCCGGAGATACAATGAGAAAGTCGGCTTCCTACCTCCCTGACCAAAGCAATTTTCCATGAACACAAGAGGGTGGAGCAAGTAGGAAGCAAGACTTACAAGGAAGACAAGTTGTGAAAACTTTATTTAAAAAAAAAAACAAGGAAGACCTATGTAGGACAGAAGTAGGTAGGAAGCAAGACTCACTGTAAATGCAGCTTCAGCTAGAGCATGTTCTCTTAATGGTCCTCTTCCGGTTTGTTTGATCCCTGGTCTAACCCGAAGGCTTCCCAGCAAGGTGGCTCTCAACATACTAGCTTTTTTTTTTTTAATGAGCACCTCCACTTCTAGGATATGCTCGACGGCTAGTTTGTAGATAGCATGATAGCAATATATCAACTTCCTTTAGCTTGATAGTGTGTCGACACAGCCCTTCTTGTTAGTTGTATACTGGTTGCTTGTGCAGCCTGTGCAGCTATGTTTTTTATTCGTTCAAGTGTAGTCCTTTTGCCAACTCCCATGTTACAAAAAGTAGGCAGATAGAAAAATAGCATAGAACGTGACATCAGTCTGTGTCTCTTGACTGCCACTCAGCAGTTGATCAACGATTCAGACACATATTCCTCCCTTTGTCTCGTGATCAAGATGTGCCGATAATTGACTGCTTCGTTGGGAAGTCCACGAAACAAACATAGTTTCAAAGGCAACCTGGTCGGACACGATACCAAAATGGGTGTGTAAACAGACTTCTGTCCCTGAACGATGCTGTCATTGATAGGCCTGTAAAAAAAAAAGTAGTTACGATCAACTGATTTAACAGCCCCATTCGTATCGTGGCAGAAGAGCCTTTGCAGCTATCTCTCCTGCTGGTAGTGGGCGATAAAGAATTTCTTGCTGCCCCACTCGAACCCACAACCTTGGTCGGTAGGTCCAAGCACCTCACCACTAGACCGACCTAGTCTAGCCTGTGTGTGCAGTCTTAGCAGCTAGCCATATTGTCAATTAAATATACTAGTGTCATAACTGCTTCTGAATGCAGAGTTTTGATGTTTTCCATCATGTTACCGATTGAAATTGTGGGCGTCATTAGAGCTTGTATCTCCGTCAGTAACTCCACAAAGTCACAAAGACATGTGGGTGTTACGCAGGAGAGTTTTGTATAGCGCACTCACAGCCTAAGCGGCTTTCGGTACGCATTCGGTAGCCAACAGACTTCGTCTCACGCAACAAAGAGAAAGTGGGAAGCATAGCAGAGTTAGGAGGGCAGTTGAGGTAGTAAGTAGCATAGAAGTAGCAGTTCAGGACCGCTGAAAAAGATGTGCCATAGTCGGCAGTAGGAGAGTAGTTGTCGTTGCGTAAGAATTGTGGAAGCGAGTTCCACAGTCTAGGACCTGCAGAGCTAAAGCTTCTGTCGCCAACTGTCTTTAAGCGGAGGAATGGGACAGCTAATTTATTGTCCACACAGGACCTGAGGGTGCGAACAGGCTGAAACTGATGCAGCAGTTCAGCTAGGTACGAAGGAGCCAAGCCGTGGTGGGCCTTGTGGGTCAGCATAAGAACTTTGCTCTGTATCCTTTGCTCAACCGGCAACCATCCTAGCTCTTTCAGCAAAGGTGACACGTGCTCAAACCTCTGGGACTTGAAGACCAGCCTTGCAGCCATATTCATATCCGCTGTAGTGGCATAATAGCTTTCTTTGGTAGCCCAGCCAAAAGGGAATTACAATAATCAAGCCGGGACAGAACGAAAGAGCTAGTTAAATTTTTTACAAGCCACTGTGGGCGCTTGGTATCGTGTCTACAGATGCAATCGTGTAATCACGGCAAACACTCGTCTCGCAAGGTATATTGTTTGTCACTTGAAATCTCAAGGTATTTGTATTCGTTTCCTGCTCAAGCAGAAACTGTAGTAACCTGATCTGCCATGCTTTACAGTTACTCCGAGTGAACTTTCTTTCCAGTTTCCTATTACTAGTTTGCAGTGAAGGCCATGGTGGTTCGGGGGGGAGGGGGGTTGATTTAAGGCTCTTTACTGGTCTTTTTTAAAGATAATGCAAGCGAGTTACACCCCTTTCTTATAGATGGTCTCATACAGTTGCAGTCACTGCTGTATGTCGTTGGTAGTTTTTGCACGGCAATGTTTTAATACCCTGTGTTCGTGGCTTCTGATGGTGCCATTACTGTTCTTAATTTGCAATCTGCTAGCTTATATGACATATGGGTGGACGTCAGCATAAGTAGCTGTAGCCTAATGACTTATACTTTTAGTCATTCTGCATGAGGAAACATTACTTCAACGACAAGCAGAATGGCTTCTTCAAGACACAACAGCAGCAAGACATACCTGCCAAGAACCCAATGACAGGTAGCCCAACTATGCCCAGTCATTCAGCAGCAGCTGACACTAGTAAAACAGGGCAATTGAAGCATGGTGCCTGTCATTGTGGCATCGAGTTTTCTATTATGGCATTGCCGAGTTCGAGAATTCTGAAATACCACTTATCTTATGGTTAATTATTATTTGTTTGAAATTCAATGGGAAGTATGTTTTCTTATGTACTGCTTATAGTGTGTTCTATCTATGCAATATCATATTCGGAATAGTTTTAGGTGTAATGGTTTTTAAATGTGTGGAGTTTCCTTTGCAGTATATGTAAAATGCCTAGAAAGAGATTAAGTCCTTTGAGGGTGCTATACAAATCGATTATTATTGTTATTATTATTACTAATATTCTTTTGCACTCTGTTAAGTAGTCTGTAGATTTTTTTACCATCTTCGAATATCATGTGGGGCTCGATTGCAGTTTTACCTGCCCTTGTTTATCGTCTAAGGCGAGAAATTCCTTGTAAACCTTTTGTAGCCACCTGCTTCTCTGTGGCAAGGGCATATGCCACCGTTGTGAGCATATGGCCATTTGAAAATTGCAACTCCTGAGCTTGGCTGAGGCCAAGGATGTGACTTAAGTTGTTCATAACCATTACATCATATGAGAGGTAGCATCTAGTCTCTATGCCTTTGGCAGTATAGTCACTTAGTTTTGTAGCAGCAAGCGATGACTATAGAAAGTGCATGCTGAAATGAGCAGAAGCACTGCCTGATTGCTCTGACAGCTTTCATTGCAACCACGATTCCTATAATGCTGTCAACTTCTTAAACTTGGTATGTGAGAATAAACAAGTATATTGAGGTGCAAGCAACCGACTCCCAAGTATCCAAGTATAGTGTCATCATCGAGAGCAAAAATGTTAGACATATGATTTCTGACGTTTACGGCAGGTGTCTCAAGAGCGCAGTGAAGTAAATGCAGGGTACTGGGGTTCTTCACCTACTTTGCATTTGTGTAATTCGTTTTTCATGCTCAGAATACAATATTGTAAGTGCATATTGGTTTGCATTATAGTAAGTAGGAGGGTAATTGCAGTAGGCCCCTACTGGTTTGCATTCTAAACAAAAGGCTAGATGTTAGTGGGTAGCTAGAAGCAGGGTAAATGGAAACATGCTGTAGAAAAAGTAATGTCACCGAGTGCACTTCCGCGTGCATAGTACTCAGCTGAGTTCCCATAGTTATACGACATGCTGTAAGCTTGCTCTTTTTGTAATCTGGCACTCTTCTCTTGGAAAGTAATAATGCCAATTAGGTGGTATCCTGTCATTTTATTCTCTATCTTTGTTTTTAGCTTTGTATACTTGTATCTTGTTAATATTGCAAAACATTGGTACCACTGGTTCTTATGTAAAAGAGCAGTTGTATGAGCATTGATTCATTGGCATCTCTCAAGTCTTAGCTTGTGTTGTGTGTTTGTGTGTTAAGTAACATCTGCTGTAATCAGCCTGGGGAAATGGGTGTCAAGAAGCATTCTTTTAACCCATGTGAGCACCTCGAAATCGCATTAAAGATACATAACTATTTGAATGCTTGAGGCACTGAAGAAGTATTGCAAAGCAAGAGATCGTTTACCCTGGCAATTGATGTCTAACTTCGAAGAGAAGAAATAATTAAAAAAAATGAAGGATTTATAAAAAGGTCGGGCACAATGTGGATGGTATTATTTATCACCTGCTCCCTAGTTGATATTTTGTATGAGGTCGTGAAGTATAATATTTTTATTGTAGCCGTGGTCGTTGGGTGGGTTTTGAAATGTGCCATTTGTGGACCTTTGAAAGACATTCTCTTAGCTTGGACTGTCAGTTTGCATGTGCTGGACTGTACTTGCTTAGCGGCTGTTTTGGTTGCAACATTTCTCGGAAATGTCTTTTCTTTTCGAACTCATTTCTCGAAAGCAGTAAATTCTTGTTCATTCTTTCTTTAAACTGACGTATGGCCATTGTCCTCCCAATGTTGCATGGAGCATGATCAGCATATGATGCATAAAAACTGAGAAACATTGGAGAAACTGAGAAAACCAAAACTGAAAAAAATTGAATTTTCAGATTACGTCTGCATGGAATTCTTTAGCAATAGTCAATGTAATAAGCCTTAATGTTGTGGATCATATCATCATTCTATAAGCGTTTGTCACAAGCTTCACAACCAAACTTCGAGCTTTGAAGCAGAATATGACAAGCAGCCTGTGGCTCCCTTCCATCGTTTGTTCATAAGTATTGCACACCAAAAAAAAACATGGATGTCTCCTAAGAATAAAGTTCATAAGAATCTGCAATTTCTGTGCCTTGTTCTTACCTTGGATTAATAATACACTAGAATTATAGAATTGTTCCTATACTATTAAGTAGAAGCTCCCCTGATCTGATTTTTTCTCAGACGCCCAGCTGTGTAGTGAAGCAGGGTGGGCACTTGTATTACCAGTGTGCTTTAGCAGCTCTTGCAAAGAGTCTTTGACCACGAACAGGTGCTTATTACAGTTCCAGTCCTTTCCGGGTGCTAATTCTTGCCGACGAATGACTTACTGGTGTATCCGGTGACTCGAAATGCAGCTAGCGACTCCCAGATACACGTTGGTATGCCGACCGAAGTAAAGCACGGCAGGTTTTCAGAGTGCCTGTTGTGGTCAGCAATAATACCTCAAGATCATGGCCCTCCTACCAGCTGGCTGCTCTTGCTGCGATGCTGGGAGCCCCTCTTTTGATTTGCGTGGACTTCAGAACATTCGATTACATGTTGACCATGAATGGGCTGTCGTGGCACTTCTCTCCGGACCCTTCTTCAAAGCAGACGGTCTCTTCTCTGCCTTTTCTGCCTGCCGTCGGCCTGATCGGACTTCTTCCTCTTCACCCTCCTCTTTTGGTGCCAAATCAAAGGAAAGAGATCTAAATAAATCGAAATATTCTGACCTCTACATGCCCATACCTTAATAAAACAAATCCGTGTTGTTAATCAAGACTACTAAGCTCGCCACCAGTGACTTCATCTTGACATTTGTTTCCCAGTCAAAGAAGACTACTAGCCCTATAGACCATATACCCACTGGCCTTCTGCAACTCATTGATCTGCTGTTAATAATAATAATAATAATAATAATAATAATGCACTTGATAAAGCACCCTCAGAGAACTAAATCTCTTTCTAGGCGCTTTACATTTGCTGCAAAGGGAAATGCAATTGAATGGTAAGTAAAATCATGCTTGAAAAACAAACAAAATGAATAACATGGTTAGGGGTGACATGCACAGGGTCAGCATGCAAATGTGGTGTCAGCACGCATAAGCACATGAAGGACAAATCACAGGAACCCACTATATGCTGTCCTAAATAGGTGTTTCTAAGTTCCTTTTAAATGTGGTCAGGTCAGGGGATGTTCTGACGCAGGTCGGGAGGGAGTTCCAGGTTTGGGAGCATACGAACTAAATGCACGGTCTCCAAAGGATTTGAGGTTTGTACGAGGTACTTGTAGACTGTTGGATTCCGAAAAGCGGGTGGTACGATGCTTGGCCTGATAGAATAGTATATCTGAGAGATAGGCTGGAGCCAAAGAATGAAGGGACCTAAAAGTGAGCGACAAAACCTTGAAGTCAATCCGTTGCTTGACTGGTAGCCAGTGCAGGTCGGCGAGAAGTGGAGTAATGTGGCAACTGTGACGCTCACGACAGACAACCCTAGCTGCAGAGTTTTGCACCAGCTGCAATCGCCTGATCGCACATGCTGGTAGGCCAGTAAGCAGTGAGTTGCAGAAGTCGAGACGGGATGTCACGAATGCATGGACCAACTTAGATGTGGTATCCTTATCTAAACAAGCCCGAATTTTAGCAATGTTATGAAGCTGAAAATGGGCAGATTTGACTATGGAGCTGATATGGTCGTGTAATAAGAGGTCGCTTTGGAACATGACACCTAGATTTCGAGCTGATTCAACTGGAGATATGCTGGCAGAGCCAATTTTGAGAGTCAGCCTTTCCAATCTCTGAATCACACTAGGTTTGCCCATAACTAGTAAGTTAGTTTTATCATCGTTTGGTTTTAGAAAATTTGCTGCCATCCATGTGCGGATGTCATCAATGCATGCAGCAAGTGAATTGGGAGAATTTGAGGTGCTCGAAGGCTGGGAGGGATCAAAGCAAAAGTACAACTGAGTGTCATCCGCATAGAAGTGAAAGACTAGATTGTGCTTGGCAATCACATCAGCAAGAGGCAGAGTATAAACCATGAAAAGAACCGGACCTAGCACGGACCCCTGAGGTACTCCATATTTCAGAGGTACTTCAGATGATCTTTGTCCATTCACGTCAATACTCTGGAGTCTCCCACTGAGATAGGACCTGAACCACTGCAGAGCAGTGCCAGTGATGCCCAGGCGAGATGAGAGGCGCTCTAGAAGAACTTTGTGATCGATGGTGTCGAAAGCTGCCGAAAGATCGAGCAAAACAAGCAGAGACACTCTACCCATGTCTGCATTCCTAAGTAGGTCGTTGTATACCCTAAGCAATGCTGACTCTGTGGAGTGATTAGCTCTAAAGCCAGACTGGAACTTACTAGCAAGGTGTGAGGTTTCGATATATGAGTTCAGCTGGTCCGCCACGACTCGTTCCAGTGTCTTTGATAGGAATGGTAGAAGAGAGACTGGGCGGTAGTTGCTTAAGTTCTCTTGGTCTAGTGTAGCTTTCTTGAGAAGTGGCCTGGCTACAGCTTTTTTGAAAGGTGCTGGGACATGACCTTAGGCTAATGACATATTAATGATGTTAGTTATGCATGGCAGCAGCAGTTCAATGCAATGTAGGAGCAGGACAGTGGGAATAGGGACCAAAGGACTTGTTGTCTTCTTTGATTGAGATACGAACTTTAGGACTAGATCACTAGTGACCTGCTTAAATGCAGGCATTGAGGTGCAGCCAGGAACCGAGGAACAGCGTTCTATTGGGGAGGTTGTCATCGCATGGATGGATTCCCTGATCTTGTCTATCTTCTGCACAAAGAATCGAGAGAAGCGATCGGCTAGATCATCACTAGGATCATCAAGTAAGGAGGTGCCTTAAGTATTGCCTTATATAGCTAACATAATAAATAAATAAATGAATCCTGGCTGATTAAACTGCCTCTTTTGTATAGCAGCAGAAGAGCCTTAACAGCTATCACCACCGCTTGCAGTGGCGATAAAGAATCGCCCACCGCAGGAATCTAACCCACGACCTCGTGACCGAGGTCGTGAAAGCAACCGCCTTACCTAGTGTGCCATCACGGCTCACCATATAACTACATCCTTAGCCTAAGGTCTGGTCCCTGCACCTTACAGAAAGGCTGTTGTTAGGCCACTCATTAAGATGGCGCCTCTAGACCGGGAGAACTTAAAAATACTGCCCTGTCTTTCAACTTCTGCTTTTATCAAAGACACTGAAACGAGTAGTGGCAGGCGAGCTAAATTCGTTCATCGAAAATGGATGCCTAGCAAGTCAGTTCCAGTTAGGTTTTATTATAACAATAATGCATTTGTGTAGCACCCTCAAAGAACTGAATCTCTCCGGGCACTTCACAGATGCTGCATATAAAGCATTACCAAATGTTTGTGGTAAAATCCGCAAGCAGCAGGCATAATGTAAGCAGGTACATGCACACGAAGGACGATTCGCAAAGACCCCCCCCCCCCAATTTTACAGCTAGTCGCTCTACAAAGTTAGCATTGCTTCGGGTGTATAACAACTTGTCAAAAATGCACCCGAGTCTCTCCTTATTCTGCTCGATCTTTCGGCAATATTTGATACTATTGATTGCGAAGTCCTTCTCGAGCGCCTCTTGTCTGGGCATCACTGGCACTGCACTGCAATTGTTCATGTCCAATCTCAGTGGGGGACTCCAGAGCACTGATGTCTACAGGCAATAATCATTCGAAGAGCTTCTAAAGTATAGGTTACCACAGGGCTCTGTGCTTGTTTCACTTCTTTTCACAGTTTGTACTCGTTCTCTTACCGCTATAATTGCAAAGCACAACCTAGGCTTTCATATCTTTGCCCGTTACACACAGTTGTATCTATGCTTTGATCCCTGCCAGCCTTGCAGCCTGTCAATCTCACTCAAATCCCTTGCTGCATGTATTGCTGACATTTGCACTTTCAGATGGCAGCTAACTTTCTCAATTGAATAAAGATCAAACCAACCTACTAGGCATGGGCTAACCTACTGTGACTCATAAATTGAAAAACTTACCTGCTCAAAATCGGCTCTGCCAGCACATCTCCTGCTGAATCTGCTCGAAATCTAAGTGTCCTGTTCCAAAGTGACATTTCACTAGACGACCACATCAGCTCTACCGTCTTTACCCTACTTTCAGCTATATAACATTGCTAAAATTTGGGCTTGCTTAGACAGTGATACTACATTTAAATTGGTCCATGCATTTGTGACATCCCATCAGCAAATGTATTATTATTGTTATTATTTGTATGAGACCTGTCTATTGGGTAGCCATAGAAGCTACACTTGTTAAGTACCAACCATAGTATACAACTCATTTCATAACACAAAGCACAACTGACTATTACGTAAGTTGAGCTTTTTATGTCGTCTAACCCCATAGACTATGACGTAACCGGTTCCTAATCACTGTAATTCAGGAGCCATAAAAAATGCGTATGTGGCTAATGTAGCACACCAACGTTTATATATAATTCATTTGTATAGCGCCCAAAGAGAACTTAATCTCTGTTCGGGCTCTTCACATATGCCTCAGGGCGAGCACCTTAACCGTTGGACCAAACCAGCTCGGCATTTCAGTTTACCTATTTTGTATCATGCGACAGCAAGGCTCTCTTATGAGCCTTTATTAGCTCTAGGAATTAGGGGTGCATTTCCGACCTGCTTGCTTGTCTGATGACCATCTGTTCGTGACGTAATTTCTAGATCCATCTATGATGACCGAGATGATGAAAGGAAATCTGACCAACATGCTTCCCATGATCGTCATTGGCGGTTGGATCAATTGGGCCTTCTCGGGATTCTTAACCAGTACGTAGCTGGCATCGTCGATGAAGCTGGCAGTATCTTTTTAATTGACCTTCTGATGTCGTGGTCCAGTTGCATTGCAGCTCTGATTCTGGTTTTCACTTTTTAGTGATAATCGTTATATTGTTGATATAAAATACTACTGAGATATTGTAATCCTTGGTGAAAACTAAGCATATCAAAGGAAGCTATCATTATTCTCTGCTAATGTTTGTATTCCATCTTAGGTTGCTATCCGAATGTTGTATTATCGTCATTCTTATTATTTTTACATGCTACTCGGGACTGCACTGCAGTAAAAGTTGTGAGCATTTATTTAGTTGCTCACTTCAGCTATTGTTGCTGCCACTCTCTTGTGTGATTTCCAGTCACCATTTTGATAACTTGCTCCCTTGCTAGTGTAACAAAGAATTTCATGAAATAAATACTCACTCTCTCAACTGTCTGTAAGTGCATTCAAAGGAACCCCTGCTAATTAAATGAGGCTCGTCTCTAAAAAGTAAATTTACGTGTCAAGAACTGGTTAGCAGTAGTAGTGCAGTGAAGAAAAGCCCATTCATGGGATTATCCATTCCCATGTATGCTTTGTGTGGCAACATTGTTATGTGCATTTATATGCATATAATCAGGCATTTGTGTTGAAGCTTAAAAAATTTCACTTGTGCAGATCCATTTTTATGTAGACTAAACAAGCCCTGCATATTTCATATGGCCTGCCAATCTGACATTCTAGCAATAATCAAATAGTACTCCAGAAGTTATTTGGGCAGTGTTCTATTCAAAAACAATATTCTGACGCCGGTACAGCTTAACATGCAGACTCGGGAAATTGAGATGACCATCTGCTATGTGCCCGTCAGTGCCACCAACATTCTTGTTGCGGATGTTGCTTCCTGGCACACTGTTATCCTGGCACACTGAGTTAGCTTAGGCTCCGTAGTGACTTAGACCTGCTGCTCGTTTATTTTTGCTGTCAGTCGTGGATGTGTGTGGGCCGACAGTGCTACTGCTCAAAGCATATAGCTGAACGATATACTCTAGATTTTTCTATCACCAGGGCCTGGTTCTGTTCTCTGGCTATACACGTGGATGCTATATAACAAATATCGGCTGAACTCAGTCGGATTTCTAGAGCATCAAACATTCTAAATAGCTATGTCTAGTGCTAGAAAGAAATATGCCGTATCGTCCTCAGAGGTTAAACCGACAACTTTGGAATGCCGACGTGAGCATCATACCAGTTTAAACATTTTGACTTGTTGATCTGTGGCCTTCGGATGGCTTTGCGAGGATACTCTTCCTCGTGATCGTCTTCATCCTATTGTTACTGGAAGGAGTATATTAGATATATAGCATAAAATAACTGGCATTCGGGTTAGTGACCTAGAGTTCAACACTTCTAGAGCAGGCTCACCAGTGGTCGTGGGGTGCCTGGTCACTGGCACTGGGCCGAAAAAAAAATTTAATGCCTCCACTCAGTCTCATGTCATACCTGCCATCATGTGTAGGTTGGACCGTGCACACCTAAATCCAAATTTGATTCCAGCTACTTTTGCTAACCACATTTTGCTAGCCTGCTTTGCATAGCACCACACATCCTCCTTAAAAATTCCAGCCTGTGAAACGTTGCAACCACTGAGAATTTGGGTTGACCCATCCTGCTCAGAGCTATACCTGGTATCATCACTCTTGTTGGGGAAAGTATCAGGGCAGTGAGTACTAAGAAGGGTATGTAAGCGATCAATGCAGCTAGCCCCATTTTTTGCTGGCTCTTGAGCTCAAGTTGTACGGCTGGCTTATTCCAAGAGAGAAGCAACCATCGAATGAATAGCAGGCTCTAGTGATTTTCGTCTTCTTAGCACATCATTGTGCATGTTTTGTGTTAGCAAAAGAATTGATGGTTCATTTTGCTATTTGATGTTGCATGTTGCTGCACTACTTATAATTACAATTTTTGGCTTTGACTGTTGGGGCAAAAGTTTAAATAGAGCATCGGCCATGGCATGGCTCAGAGCTCAAGTTTCTCAAACTTTGCCGTCGAGAAAAGCTCAAACTGACCAATAATATTTTGTTGCATTGATAAAGCTGCATGCACTTGTGAAGCTAGTGGGGTTCTTTGTTTGGCCTAGTTTGTTTCAAAGAAAAACTCTACTTAGTATAATGCAACTGCCGTGCCTGCCCACCACAGCATACTCACCATTCAATCGCGTTTCCCTTTGCAGCAAATGTGAAGCGCCTAGAAAGAGATTGAGCTCTCTGAGGGCCCTTTATCAAGTGCATTATCATTATTATTATTATTATTATCATTACGTCGTTTCATTGTCGTGCAGCATCCTTTCTTGGCACCGATGTTCAGCTCACTGTGATTCACGTACATTGTTGTTATCTGCAAACCTTTGCTTACAGGTGCGTATGCGGCTTGTCTTACCATAAAGTGGTTGTCTTTCTTTTTAGCAAAGGTGCCTTTCCCACTGACCTTGCGATTCAAGGAAATGTTACAGCGAGGTGTTAATCTGGCATCCCTTGACGCCTCATGGGTCAGTTCAGCCAGCTGGTACTTTCTGAATGTGTTTGGTTTGCGCAGTGTCTACACATTGATACTTGGCCACGATAACGGTAAGATGACACGTGCAAGTTGAGTTGTCCTCTAATTGTGAGCTTCAAGCATGAGCACTTACATGAGAAATAGCATGTGAACTGTGCATGCCAAAATAACATCGAACGAAGATCTGCCTGCGTCCCTAGAGCAAATGACAAAAATGGCCGTTCTGAGTTGCTGCTTGGCTGCAAGATTTACCAATTTACCATCAGTCGATTCTTAGCCAAAAGTGGAAGTGCCACTTGCTTCTGCCATATGAGTGTGACAATCCCACAAAATTAAAGAACCTGTCATAGCTTCTATTAATGAAATGCTGCAAAGAAGCATATCAGTTTTAATCTTGTCCACCAGATCCGTCGGACCCCCTCAGGACACCTAGGTATCACCGCCATATTGTGCTTAACTGGGTCCTACCTCGGTAGGAGCATTCGAAGTATAGTTTTAAATTGCTGTCGGTCATCTGGAAAGTCATTTTAAAGTACGAGGTGCCTCAGGGTTGGAACTTGGACCCCCTTTTGTTTACTATCTATTCTCTCCCTCTGGCCGACGTCATCGCCAAACTCGATTTCGGTTTTTAATTCTTTGTCGGTGACTCTTGGCTCTGCCTATCCCATGATCTTTTCCAGCTTTGCTCATGTGACTCAATTGATTCCCTTGCTGCCTGCATTGACAACAGTCGCACTTACAGCATTTGGATTGCCACTAGTTTCTTTTACCTTGATTACGATAAGACAAGCCTTATAGTCATGGGAAATAATAGTGTCACTCTTAATTAGGAAGACCTCTTAACTAGTGGCATCGTGTCTAGATTACAGCAATTCCATTTATCCTGGACTCCCGGCCTGTGCTCTTAATTATCTGCAGCTGGTGCAATACTCAGTAGCGCATATGGTCGTTGATCAACTGCATTGCTGCCACATCAGACCACTTCTGTCCGAGCTTCACTGGCTCCCTTTCAAGCATCAATGACTTCAGAATCCTCTTTCTGGCCTACGGGTCCCTTCACTCGCTTTCGCCCCCCTACTTATCCCCGTCTTCCTTGCTCCTCCCGTGTGCTCTCATACCACCGTTCCTCAGCTGCTCCTTGAACCAAATCGAAATCTGTTGATGATTGGGCCTTCAGTTCGTATGCACTCACTTCTGAGTGTAACTCGCTTCCGACTTCAGTCATTACCTGTAATGACTTTGCATCAATTAAGACTCTGCTAAAGATGCATCTGTTCTGCTCTTTCCCTGAGCCCCTTTCCCAACTTATCTTTTTTGTTTGTGTATGCTTTGCTTGCTTATCTATGCATGTGATGCAGTTAATGTTGCTAATAGTGTTACTGATAAGTCTTCTTGTGTGCTTTTCCTCACCTCTATTCATTATACTTGCATGTGTTTGCATGCTTATATAACCGTAGAGCAGTCCTGGTTTGGCTTAGGGGTTACGAGGTCAAGGTGAATGCGTTTGATGACTGAGGTCGTGGACTCAAGCCCTGCGGCTTATGTGAAGTGCCTGGATCGAGCTGAAGTTCTCTTAGGGTGCTATACAAATGAATTATAAATTTGGCTTGTTTATATACGTCTTAGCGTAGGGTCTTTAGTGCTCGTACTTCTTGAGGTGGATGGTTGGTTCGAGTCCTGCAGAAGGCAATTCTTTATTACCCGCTGAAAGTAGAAGTGATAGTTACTATGGCATCAGTGTTGCTTTATTGTATCAACGAGTTTTACTTTACTTTACGATACCTTGCTTGTAATATACTCTTGGTTTTAGCTTCTCAGTGAGTTTTAAAGCACCTGTGTAGAGATTAGTTTATCTTAGGACCGTAGAAAAAGGTTTGTTACACTGTAATATGTTTTGTCTCTGGGTAGTAAACGGTATTTACCTATTGATTATGCTGCATAAGTATAGAAATTATTATTATTCCCTAAAAACTTTGCTTTTGTGACCAAGACGGTGACTCACTTGAAGTTAACCCAATCTCCATGAGACACCTGGCAAATTCGCATCTTGTGATTCACATTTAGTCGGAGGAACTGATATGGATCAAAATTAACCCCTATTATTCTCGTCATTTTAAACTGACCTCATCAGGCTTATGAAATTTTTAGATGTTCTAGATTTGCTGCTCTTCTACAAATCGCATTCTCAAAGAAGCCCCCAAACATATTCATGTTTCGTTATACTGTCTTTGGTTTATGACATTCAAAGTTCAGTATATCTTGCTGAAAGCCAACGCCGAGCTCCTCATAGCTCGCAGATTTTCCTTGAATTTTTCAAGATAAGCATCAAGGATATAGACTTTGAGGGTTATTTCGAATCCCATTTTGACATAGTTCTTTATGAAATCCTGAACCCGGTCATAGTTTTCAGCTTTGTGATTGCCTAGAAAGCCCTTAACCTCTGAAACAAAACTGTTCCGAGCTGCTTTCTCCGTCTTGTTCTGCTTCTTGGCGAATTCATTACTCTCTGTGGTCTTCTTTATTTGCAGTCGAAGATATACCTGTTTGACCTTTGCCTCCGGCAGCATTGGAAAGACGTATTGGATACTTAAATATTGCTAGAAAGCTTTTGGAGCATATTATAAAACCGTGACATATTGCTTAACGAGGCCCTAACTTGACATGCAGTCCTCCCAGTCATAGATGCCATACTTAAAGGCACTCGGCAAAATCTTGGCATTGGTGTAGTCGTTTTGAGGTACAGATAGGGAGCCATAAGGAAAGACACGTAGTTGTTCTCCTTATGAACGAGCAAGGCTTTGAGGCATCTGCGTGAACTGTCAATGAATAGGCACTTTTTATTGCTGCTGCAAGCCTAAGTAGTGATAGTCTTTAAGGCTCTTCTGTCTCTATACAAAAAGAGGCTGTTAAATCAGTTAATATTCACTTGAGTTAGATGTGATTCCTGTAGCATCGAATAGACCGGCCACTGTCTTGCAAAATTGGAAAAAGTTGGTGACACTTTCTCTGACATGTTACTTTCGTGTTTTCATCCAACAAGTTTAACTCCTTGAGCCTAGATGTCAGAAGCTTAGCATTGGACTTGATGAGATCAAGGTCTCGGATCATATCGCTGTGGTCTTTCTGTTTGGGAGTATGGCTTTCTCTCCTCAGCCACATCTATGAAACTGTACTCTGGATCAGCAATATCTACATCGCTTTTCGACTTACTGCTCTCGCCTGATGGCTGATCCCTCTCCAGAGGGTTAGCGACATGGGGGCAGTGTGGTGCTTGGGCCTGTATATGAAGGAATATGTGAATACATAGTAGAAGGCGCACTCTTGTCAGTTCGAAGTTTAGAAGGAGCTGCCATGCAGAGGCAGCAGGTATTTGATCCGTCAGTCGGTTGAGCCAATTCTTGGGATGGTAAACTTCGTGGCTTGGGAAAACTTGGGATGATAAACTTCTTTTCCCACTGTACCAGCCTAAAAGCATACAAGAATAGTATGATTTAAAAAGAATATTTCATACGTTACCTAATGTTGTGCAAAAAATCCCCCTAGTAAGCAGCAAGTGTTCACATTACCTTTAAGAGGTGAGGTCCCTTGGCAGTGTTTGCGTGTGGAATGAGGTCCCCAGGCTTGTTCTGATTTCACAGGCAAGCTGAAAGTATGCTCTGTAAGCCTCACACTTCTACACAAATTTTTTCTTATCGTCCACACACTGAGTAAAATGCATCTGCTTGTAAAAGTGACCTCTTGATGCCCTCAAATGTGGTTATTCAATATTCTCTTGCTGTGCAATAGCATAAATTGAATGCTCATTTAAGGTACCTGAATTGTCACATTTGTATGTGTGCTGTTCTGTAGTGTTATGTTCATCTAACCCTCACTGATTCGGGTCGCAGCACAATCTGTACTATGTATGCGAACCTTACTTCTGTACCTTGCCTAACCGCAAAGCCTGCGAATTTCAAAATATCTTTGTCCTGACCATAGAAGCAAAGTTTATGTAGAACAATGGCTATTTTCTAGTTTAGGCATAAGAGATTAGGAAAAAACTTCGTATTCAAATAAGATTCAAACAAAAAAGGTGAAAGTATTATTGCTGTTCTCTTTGCTTTTTCTTTCTGATGTTACGACATTCCTTATAGTTGTCACTATGTACAACTCTAGTAAGGCGTGTGGCTGGCTGCCAGTGGCTAGTGCAGTAGTATTTCTTTGTGATTCGTCCTTCATGTGCATGTACCTGCTTACACTATGCCTGCTGCTTGTGAATGTTACCACCAAACCTTTGGTAATGCTTTATATGCAGCATCTGTAAAGTGCCTAGAGAGGGATTCAGTTCTCCGATGGCGCTATGCAAATGCATTATTATTATTATTATTATTATTACCATGCCCAGAGCACCACTGGACTGTGTATAGGTGCAAAGCCTCAGGCCTACCTGGCTTAACGGCTAGAGTGAAGCTTATACTACTTATAATACTTATGAGCCTATTACATGACTTATGCTTTTATACTTAATATACTTTTAAGCTTGTTCATGTATTATGTATGACATACTCGGACCCTAGTTGTTACAATTCAAAAACAGCAAATAATATTTTGGCAGTCATAATCTGGCTGATATCGAACGCCAGCGTTTTACTAACAGCCTTGTCCGTTGCATTCTGGATGTGGCACATGATAAGTCGTTGCGCATCTCATCCCTGATGGCGATGATGCCTTTCATCCAGTGTGCTTCTGGCGTTTCAGCTGCTGACCAGACTAGGGCAATGCAAGAGCAGTTGACTGGAACAGCAGCTGCCATGTCGCAACAGGACCCCGGGAAGGCATTCAAGGTGATCAACTTGTTTGCAAACATTTCTTGTTCGTAGCATTCTTGTCAGTCGTTTCTAATGGCAAGTGTCGACTGCATGCCTCTCGTGTTAGTGCAAGCTCGCGAGTGCCTGCCTGCCTGCTTGAGGTGACGTACCCCATGTTATTTCCATGGAACCTCTGTCATTGTCGATTCCTTTAAAAAAAATCCATGGATTGCACGAGTTTTTCTTTACGTTTATAGGCTGAATGGGAAGCTCTGGAAATGTGCCATTACAGTTGGGCACTAGAGGGTTTAGAAAAAGAAGTTACGAGCAAAGAGTGAGCACGTACTGGGTCCAAGTGACGCAAATGAAGTCCTGTTGTGAACTGCTTCTTTCTCTGAAGCTAGCAACAGCGTGCATTACTAGTTGTTGTCTGTCATACAGAAAGCCCACTTGTATTATATTTAAATTGAAGAGCTTGCACATTAGAAGAAAGTCGTGTGCCAACACAGATCTATGCCATTTAACATCTTGTGAAGTTGTTATGCAGCTGGCTAATAAACTGATGCTTGATGGACCGATTGTTTGTGTACTTAGGTCTTGAGTGACCTTTTGTCCTCAGCAGTTGCTAGGCCATGGTATTTTTGTGGCAGTGTTGGAATACTAGATGACTTCAATGCTCGATGGCTTGTTGAGCTGCTTTGGCAACGGCATTCAAGCATATCTGCTAATGGTGTCATTGGTGTCAATGGAGTTGTATTTTAAGTGTTAATTTCCAACTCAGACTAACGTCTCATTCTCAAGCCACGGACTTCACCAAAGGTAAGGAAGGGCCTGTATTCGACCGATGTCACCAGCCCTTAGCCGACAGCCTCGGCTATCACTAGATTGAGTCACAAGAGATCTCATGGTTAATTAGTTTTCTCACCTAGTTATGATATAAGGTGCCAAGCGACCTCTGTATTTAAATAATCAATGCATCGTGTACATTGATGTTTAGATTTAGGCTTAATAGTACAGGCATTGTAGGTGTTGGCTAATGGCCCTTGTAAGGGCCTTTCGGCAAACAACTGCAATGTCGATCAAGTATTAAGTCGGCCACCCTTTATTAGTAACGACTGCCCACCATCAGCTGGGCTTGCTGTGAACTTGGACTTCGAAGTATTCTGTGGTGACTATAAGTGCCATATATAATTACCTCTATATGATATCGCTTAAATGTTCGTCAGTCATTACCTATTATCAGGCTAACCCAGGGTCATGGATTCTACATGGGATTTTAAATCTGTTTAGTATCTTAAGCCCAAATCGCAATGGCATTGAGCAGGTTCACCGTACTTTCCGGAACCGAAGGTTATGTTAACTTTGCCAAGTTAAATTATAAATCGCTGGATGAGTGTGATCAAATGAGAGAGCTACTAGCATTGTAGCACATTGGGAATAATACCTTTTGCTGCGTCTAGCAGTGGCACTGGCGACGAAAAGTGTTCCCTGTCGAAGTAGCTAATGGGTGATACTAGCATTAGTTAAAAATGCTGATATACTTGTATGCGCTCTTCTGACTCATTGAAAGTCAAGATATGAGACTCGCGAACACACTAAATATGCATTGGCAAGCACGGAATGTATCCAGGGGCAGCAACTTCTAGAGCTACCGCACGACAGCGATGGGGATTGGTGAGTGGCTCTCAGCTCATGTTCTAGTGAGATACCACAATTGTACACGATAGTTGGTAATTACTACATGTAAATTAGTTTATCACGACTTGGCCAAGCAATTAGTTGCAGGTCTTTCAAACTTATGCCTAGACATGGCTATAGGGGGGCTGGGAAGAGCAAATAGTTGCTAAGCCGGAAGCTCATACAATTTAACGACCTTGATAAATCGACAGAACAGGCCCTGACGAGCCAGTTTTTTCGGAGCCATACAAAAAATCTTGTGAAGTGTACACTTCGCAAAAAAAGGTAACCTCGAACCCGACTTATAAAAAAGAAAAGCTCACTTCGATTGATGGAGGAGGAAGATTAGGTGAGACGAGCCTCAGCAATGATGTTATTGAGTGTAAATACTATATCGCTAAACCTGCGTGGGGAAACATCAGTCTAATCACATAACAACTCGCTTATCGGCCCCTCAATGCAATACATGCTACTTCCTACCTAATATATTTTGAGTGTATTCATATATTTTAGCGTTTTTATTTGTACTTATACACTAGCAATTCTCAACATCGCCAAATTGCATACTGGTAAATGGTTCAGCATTCAGAGCCAGGCAAAGAGCCTGCATTAAGTAGCATTTTAAGCTGCAGGCCGCGAGTTTTCACGTCATACTGCTAAGCCTTGGGAATCAAGTGTGCACTCTCAGTGCAGCCGCAACATTTTCGTACAGTTGCTAAAGTGAGTTTGCACCACGTTCACCGGCTCCAGGGTACGTCTAGCAACTGGCTGCAGTGCTAGTACCAGTATAAAGCTCGTGGCTCGCTGAGGAATGCTCAAGGCACTAAGCCAACGGAAGAAAGTGGGTATACGGAGCGAAGTTATCTGGACCTGAGAAATAGGAAGTTGCATTCGTGCAGCTGACGGGAACTCGCCGTTGAGGTTTTACGACTGCGTCCAGAATGAACTCGTGTCTATAGGAAATAGCCGTCGAATGCGCTACATGGGCCTTTAGGATACCAGCAGGATGCTATGGTCTGTACTAGCCCAGGAGGTAGGTGCTCGCTCTTCACGACCTCGGTCTTCACGACCTCGGGTTTGAATCCTGCAGTGGGTGCTCCTTTGTTGCCAACTGCAAGCGGTTGTGATACCCATTAAGGCTCGTCTACCGCGATTTGAGTGAGGGCTTCGCAGCGAGCTGAGATAACAAATATCGCGATCGCGTCATCGAGCGTTAGCGGGCAAAGACGGCGGGGCGCATGTCCGGTACCTCGTGTTTCCGCTTCCTTTCGGACGTCTCGCGCGGGCTCGTGGCCTCTCCAAGAATGGTCTTGGATATTGAACTGTTTAGGGACGACAAAGGCGGGTGCGTCGAAAAAATAAGGGAGACTCAGCGGAAGCGATTCAAGGATGTTAAAATTGTCGACGACGTCGTTGCCGCCGACACGGAGTGGAGGAAACGTGAGTGCCACACTACTGGGGCCGGGATTTCATCATTTGCCCTTTCCTGCTGTTGCCCTTGCAGTGTCTCTGCGTACCTTTGCGCCAATAAGCTAAAAGGCGTGGCTAATGGTATCTTTTTTGTGTGTATCGTGGCACTCTACTGACATGCTGCGTCTGCACCGACCGGCAGCGACCGCTCCACGTCGATAATGCCCCGTTGGCGGTCGCGACGCGAGGTACCGCCGGAAGCATGCGTTGGGCGGAAGCGAAAAGATCACTCGGCGGGAAGGGGGTCTCCGTCCGACCGCCGTTATCCGGCCGGCCGTGCTCGATCGGCTGCGAAGGGAAGTCGCGCCACGTGTCCAGGCGATCGGGCGCACCAATTTATCTCGCCGCACTGCCGTGAGCCCTTCGATGTCCGTCTAATGAAGTAATGCTATAAATAGTGCGAACAGTGAGCGGTTCACCCATGTCACCAGATGACGTCGGGGGGGGGGGGGGTTGGACCGGCAGCGGCCCGCTAGCCGGTCGTGTGCCGCCTGCGGGCTGCTTGCATCGAAAATTACCCGCAACCGAGTTTCGTGCCTGTGGAAGGGCTGAGCTTGTGGACCTCCGCATGTGTGTTCGCCCGTGGCGGTGCGAGCGAAGTGTCGTGCACCTCAATGAGCCGGGACGCCTCAGCTGTCCTGCCGGTTGCATTTTTCCTTCGCCTCTTGTTACTTGACTGGCGAGCAACCGCAAGCAGATCGGACCTGCAAGCGAAATCACTCGCGGCACGGGATGGATGCAGTGCAGTAGCTGCAGGATGGGAGGAGGAGGGAGTGCCCTCGCGAATGCTGCCTTTAGCCTCGCCCTCCCCTTTGCTCCAGCGCTGGCAGCTGGTAGGGCGCTCGTGAGCATATGTCATGTAGGGCTTGTCCGTCCTTCCGTCTGGCTGTCTCTCTCTCTCTCTCTCTCTCTCTCTCTCTCTCTCTCTCTCTCTCTCTCTCTCTCTCTCTCTCCCCTTCTCCCCACCTCGATCTTTCCTCTCTTTCCCGACCCTTCTCTTTCAGACTGTGTCCTCCTGTGTGTAGCCTACCACCGAGTAACAGAGCACATAAGCACGTGTGACTCGCACTGCACCCACCCCCTCCCCCCCCCCCGTGGAAAAAGCAGCATGCGGTGGCAGTCCTGCTGCGGCCGCACTGCAGCTGCTGCTGGGTGCATCCTGCAGCTTGCTTTCTTGTCCTGACCCGTGATGCTTTTTGAGAGAGAGATGGAGAGAGATAGAGAGCTGCCTTGCCAGATTGATTGTCGAAAGTCGTGGCTAATACATCATGGTTTTTTGCTGCTGTGGAAATTATGTTCACCTATAGTCTGAGCATCCGTCCTCGGCTCTCCCCGCCCCTCCGATAGCGACACACCAGTCGGATATCGTCGTATATATATATATCGATATGTAAGCAATGGGCAGATAGTTGACGTTGCCAGCCGATCAGACTGCAGACCCAAGCTTGACAATGCAGAGCTAGCCACTAAAGGATGCGAGTTCGGCACTGTAGACTATTCGAATGTTGTGTGCTATGCGTGCCAGCACGCTGCAATGCTGCTAGTCCTGTGTTGGAAGACAACATCGGTCAGAAAACGAAAGTGCAAGCTTAATCTGAAAGGCTTTTTGGACCTGCCCGAAGGAGGTATAGGATAGCAAGGCGCATCGTTTTCGGCCTTCCCATGACTGTCTGTCTCTGGTGAGGTCGAGGCTTCCCTTCATGGGGCTTTGGTCTTATCACATCCGTAGGATGCTCTTTCTGCTTGGCTCAAAAGCAACCGGTCCTGGAGTGCAGGGTGGTGGTGGGGTCTGTGAGACTTCCGCCACCGCCGGCCCAGCTCAGCGGCAGGTTTACCCAAGCTCCCGTTAACACGCAAGACCCGATTTGTCGTTGGTGCAAAGAGGATCAAAAGAAAGAGCCAGCGGAAACTGGTGGATGGCGGTCGGCGCCAGGCTTAACAATAATGCACTTGATAAAGCGCCCCCTGAGAACTTAATCTCTTTCTGGGCGGTTTACATTTGCTGCAAAGGGAAATGCAATTGAATGGTAAGTAAAATCATGCTTGAAAAACAAACAAAATGAATAATATGGTTAGGGTGACATGCACAGGGTCAGCATGCAAATGTGTTAGTGGCAGCATGCACAGTGTCAGCACGCATAAGCACGTGAAGAACGAATCACAGGGACCCACTAAATGCTGTCCTAAGTAGGTGTGTTTTTAAGTTCCTTTTAAATGTGGTCAGGTCAGGGGATGTTCTGAAGCAGGTCGGGAGGGAGTTCCAGGCTTTGGGGGCATACGAACTAAATGCACGGTCTCCAAAGGATTTAAGGTTTGTACGAGGTATTTGTAGACTGTTGGATTCCGAAAAGCAGGTGGTACGATGCTTGGCATGATGGGGGAGTAGACCTGAGAGATAGGCTGGAGCCATAGAATGAAGGGACCTAAAAGTGAGCGACAAAACCTTGAAGTCAATCCGTTGCTTGACTGGTAGCCAGTGCAGGTCGGCGAGAAGTGGAGTAATGTGGCAACTGTGATGCTCACGACAGACAAGCCTAGCTTCAGAGTTTTGCACCAGCTGCAATCGCCTGATCGCACATGCTGGTAGGCCAGTAAGCAGTGAGTTGCAGAAGTCGAGACGGGATGTCACGAATGCATGGACCAGCTTGGACGTGGTATCCTTATCTAAACAAGCCTGAATTTTTGCAATGTTATGAAGCTGAAAATAGGCAGATTTGACTATGGAGCTGATATGGTCGTCTAACGAGAGGTCGCTTTGGAATATGACACCTAGATTTCGAGCTGATTCAATTGGAGATATGCTGGCAGAACCAATAATCTCTGAATCACACTGGGTTTGCCCATAACTAGTAAGTTAGTTTTATCATCGTTTAGTTTTAGAAAATTTGCTGCCATCTATATGCGGATGTCATCAACACATGCAGCAAGTGAGTTGAGAGAATTTGAGGTGCTCGAAGGCTGGGAGGGATTAAAGCAAAGGTACAACTGAGTGTCATCCGCATAGAAGTGAAAGACTAGATTGTGCTTGGCAATCACATCAGCAAGAGGGAGAGTATAAACCATGAAAAGAACGGGACCTAGCACGGACCCCTGAAAAGAACGGGACCTAGCACGGACCCCTGAGGTACTCCATATTTCAGAGGTACTTCAAATGATCTTTGTCCATTCACGTCAATACTCTGGAGTCTCCCACTGAGATAGGACCTGAACCAGAGCAGTGCCAGTGATGCCCAGGCGAGATGAGAGGCGCTCTAGAAGAACTTTGTGATCGACGGTATCAAAAGCTGCCGAAAGATCGAGCAAAACAAGCAGAGACACTACCCATGTCTGCATTCCTGAGTAGGTCGTTGTATACCCTAAGCAATGCTGACTGTGGAGTGATTAGCTCTAAAGCCAGACTGGAACTTACTAGCAAGGTGTGAGGTTTCGATATATGAGTTCAGCTGGTCTGCCACGATCCGTTCCAGTGTCTTTGATAGGAATGGTAGAAGGGAGACTGGGCGGTAGTTGCTCAAGTTCTCTTGGTCTAGTGTAGCTTTCTTGAGAAGAGGCCTGACTACAGCTTTTTTGAAAGGTGCTGGGACATGACCTTAGGCTAATGACATATTAATGATGTTAGTTATGCATGGCAGCAGCAGATCAATGCAATGTAGGTGCAGGACAGTGGGAATAGGGTCCAGAGGACTTGTTGTCTTCTTTGATTGCGAAACGAACTTTAGGACTAGATCACTAGTGACCTGCTTAAATGCAGACATTGAGGTGCAGCCAGGAACCGAGGAACAGCATTCTTGTGGGGAGGTTGTCATCGCATGGATGGATTCCCTGATCTTGTCTATCTTCTGCACAAAGAATCTTGGCTAGATCATCACAAGGATCATCAGGTAAGGAGCTAATCTGGGAACGGTTGAGGAGATGGTTTATTGTCGACATCAGCATTTTTGGATTGTGCATCTGTGATTCAACAATGTTTCTATAGAAGCTAGACTTGGCCTTTGCTAGGATCGATTGGTACGACTCACAGTAGTCTTCATATGCCTGTCGATGGACAGTTAGTCCGGATCTTTTGTATGCTTTTTCGAGCTTTCGTTTAGTAGACCTGGCTAGTTTAATGTCTGTGGTAAACCATAGGCCGTCTGGGCGGGGGTGCACAGTGCGCTTTGTCAGAGGTGCAAACTCGTCGAGCGTGTCAGCTAGTGTCGTGTTGTAGCTATCTACCAATGATGACAAATCGTAGGGATGACTGAGCAGCAGAGGCAAAGCAGATATTCTCGCACGGACAGCACCGATGTCAAGGGTCTTGAGGTTTCGCGATTCACAGGTTATTTTAGAGGAGGATGTGGGCACACTGTAGATTGAATGAGATCTGCATGTGGATAAGTAGGATTTAGTAATAATTGGTGATGACAAAGTGCAGTTATATGAGAAAATCTGGTCGAGTGTGTGACCCTTGATGTGGGTAGGGCCATGCACATGAGCCACAAGAGACAATGAGTCAGTCAATGCACGAAATTCGGTGCTGAAAGCGTCAGTTAAGTTATCAAAGTGAACGTTGAAATCACCCATGACGAGGAAGGATCGATTTCTTGCACACAGAATTGAAATGAGATCGGAGAAATCTGAGATAAAGGAGGATTTGGTACCTAGTGGGCGATAGACTACTGCCACTATCGGTAGCTTGTTTTCGGGTGAGACCAAGACAATTGATTCAAAAGACTGCTTCGAGAGTACTGCAAATGGCTTGAAGTTGAATTTCGAGCGCATGATAATAGCAACTCCACCTCCAGTTTTGATTGATCTAGGGGTGTGAAAGAACGAGAAACCAGATGGAGTAGCGTCTTTAATTGTCGGGCAGTTTATCGATTTCAGCCAGGTTTCAGTTAGGGCGAGCAGGTCGATACCATTTTCAGAAATGAGGTCGCTTATTACCAGAGGTTTATTGCACATTGAGCGAGGATTCCAAAGGCAAGAGTTAAGTCTGGGCGATGGAGTTACAACAGGCCTGATGACCACTAAGTTTAACATTTTAAGATTTACGGTGACGCATGTGGGGGCGTGCTGAGCGGTTCGAGACAATGCTAGGAATACTAAACGAGCAGGTACTCAGCTCGCAGTTCCGCGTTTGAGCTGGTGGTTCCTGCCACGGCGGCAGCTACGGGGTGCTTTTCTTTTGTTAATGCATAGTTCATGAATCTTAGCAATAACATTAATATCTTGGAATGCATTTGATCTACGATGACGAAGCGATAGCAGCTGCTGACGATAATAATTAACAAGCAGGTTACTAGCCGCCGGCGTAGCTAAGGCAGCCGCCGGCGTGGGAGACCCAGCAGCCCGAAGCGATAAGCGTTTAGATGTCCATAAGCACGTAATTTCTTACGTGCTACGGTCAAATCACAATAACTTTATAAACAGGTCTTAGCTGTATCGTTTCCGTATACGATGTTCGCAAGAACTTCGGTTTTCGGAAGAATTCAGATAGCAAGAGATATTTCCCTCATGCTTCAAAAATGCAGACTTGCCAGCAACCCGATTCTTGTGTGTCCCTGTCATCGCGGATGCCAGTCACATGTGCGGCTCGGCATTCCTTCCGGCCGCTAGAGCCGTTGTCCGCCGTGTCGAGTGCTTGCAAGTATGCAGTACACCATTAACTTGGTCCCACTTTTGCCCAGAAATACGGTGGCCTTGTGATGCAGAGCCAGCTCTTGTTGCTGAGCTTATTGCTTGTTGCTGAACTCGTGGCTGTATCTCTTTTGCTGGGCAGGTCCGATCGGGAGCGGGACTTTGCCTTACTTGAGCAAATCCTTTCGTTGGCTGCTCTTTGCTGCTGCTGCTCCTTGTTGCTCTTTGCTGCTGCTGCTGCTTCGTTGCTTGCTCCCCGAAATGTCGTCATAAGCTTCAAATAATAAAACAAATTGTGCCCCGAGGTGTACTATAAAGCCGTACAAATTGCAGTGTTAGTCAACTAGAGGTTACCGCAATGAAACCGAAAGATGGGATTCATATCGGTAGATCAAGTACAACTGGTCTGTGGTGTGAATTGGTATGCTTGAAGTGAACCATTGATGTGCAAGGCAGCCGTTTTGAAAGTTTCCGTGGCCACTTGATGGTTTTTGGAAGATCATTCTCTGTAGCTGTCCTACCATTACCAGCAATGGTTCATTGGATGTGCCTTGAGTTGTTGTTAGAGGATGACTGTTTATTTCTGGCCGTCTTACTCTTTGTGCAAGTATCGTGGTTTTGGAAATGTCCCATTTGTCAATACACAGACGTAGACCAGACATAGTTTGAAGTGACGAGATACATTTACCTATATATCGACGACTCGGTTACAGGAGCAGAAATTGGCCAGCCGAATTTCCCGATAGACGGAACTAAGGAACGTTATAAAAATGAGTCCAAAATAACTAGCTACTGTCACATCCATGCCACAAATCCTAAACCGTGTGCTATTTTTATAGTTTAATGTTAGTCTCGGGGTTCGGGGAATTTTTTTTTACCGCTGGTGTATGCCCCAGCGTTGTTGAGGATGTGCCTGCAGCACCCGTCAGTAGTTTTAGTACTTTGGCGTTGGTATGTGTGTATCTTCAGCCCAGTGTGCCCCAGTAACCACAACTCTTAAGATCGAGGTGCTTCTGTTTTGTGTACAAGATCCTGAGGCAAATTGATTTAAGATGTATATGTCAATAGTGTGACTCAGCAAATTTCCCGTGCAGGCAAAAACTTGCGTGCGCTTGAAGCCAGCCATAAGTTTTGTCGTATCCGGAATTAATAGTTTCAATTATGCTTATCATGTGTGCAAGTAGCAACAGAGAACTGCACAGATAACTGAAGCCTCGGTGAGCAGGCAATGTATGACACCCACCCAAGAAAAGCCCTGAGAAAGGGTCCCTATTTTTGCCGAAAACTCTGCAAAGCTGCATCCAGATGTTGTTGGTGAACCAGGTAATATTTGAGATCAATCATTGCCACACTCGTGTGCGTAACACAAGTAACTTGAATATTCTAAAATTGTGTATTATTTTATGCTGGCTGGGTTTTGGGCTGATGTCGTTCTCGGACGACCCAAAGCAGGACCCTAGTTTCACTTGAGTGTTGTAGACCTGGTTTCACCTTTTGTATTAATCTCTAGTTTTTGTAGAAATCTTGAGTAGACAAACTGACGAGCTGTCTCGTCATTTTTTGTTTTATTTTGTCATATCTCCAGTTGTGAAATTTCTCTGCCCGGCACACACCGAAACCTGTGGCCGTGAGCCAGCTTGCAGCATGCACAGCAGGTCTAAGCAGCATCGTGGTGTTGTAGGAAAGGCTGCCAATGCTATTGCTAGAGTATTTTGCAATCTGCTTAACCTCAGTCATTGCATCAAGTTTTGGCTGGACTACCTAGCGACTGCCAGATCAATTCAAGCATACCGTTTATAGGTTCCCCAGCCTTCTTTTTACCAAGAAGGTAAAAAAGAAACACAAAATGAGACCACTCGTTAGTTTCTTACTAATGATTTCTGCAAGTACTGGTATTTCTACTTGGATAGTATACCCTGTACGGCATCCGAAGCACAAAATTACTAGAACTTGTACACCTCAAGTGAAGCTAGGTACTGCTTCCAGTAGTCTATGAACGACATCAACCTCAAAACCGAGCCAGCAACGAGGGCTTTACTTATTTATTATGATTATATTTGATTTATACTTTACTTATTTTCCACATGCTTGTGCGGCTGCTGTGTGGAAATCGCTGATCCAGAATATTGCATGATACTTCGATGATATTTGAACCTAAGCTTGCTTCACTTCTAGGCCAAAATACTCACTTTTCTGTTTTTCTTGGATTGAGGTCAGACGTTGCAGATTTTATTTTGCTTTTAATTTCAGCTGTAGTTCTGTATTGCTCTTAGCATGTTTGGTGCACATACTCACCATCAGTTCTGAGAAGATCCGTCGGAAATCGCCAGTCTGGGGGTGCTGAAAAATTTGTGACTGCTGGTGTAGCTTTTCAGTAGCATGTGACTGGCCTCAACTTATTTCTAACATTTATTGCTTGAGAATCTTGCGGCTAGCTACACGTGGGGCAGAGCTCACGGCCGAGATTAGGCTGCATTTACGAATGTAGGATATCCCCCCCAGACGTTTCCCCCTTGACATTTCCCGTGGACCCTAGGACATCCCCCCCCCGACATTTCCCCTCTATGTTGATGAATATATAACTAAGAATACACACACACACACACACACACACACACACACACACACACACTCACTCACTCACTCACTCACTCACTCACTCACTCACACACATATGTGTGTGTGATCAAATGAAGTTCACGGTCTATTGAAATAAAATCAACTCAGTATAAGTATAGCGGTATATATCAACTCAGTATAGCACAGTATAGTGACGACTCGATAGCACGACCAATGGAGGTGGTACTGCCAGCAAGAAGTCGGCGCGCGACGCCCCGTGCAGCGGCGGCAAGGTTTGGACGGGTGGTAGCCGGTGGTGCCGATGTCGGGAGGGGTGGCTGCAGATACTGCTACGCAGCTGCTGCCGAGAGCTGCTGGCTGGCCGGGCAGAGCTTTGACCTTGCACTTAGTGGTCTGCCGAAAAGCAGGGCAGCATCGACCACATTTCTAATGACTATAATGTAGAAATATGTTATGTATTATATGCTATATAATATTTTTACAAGATATGTGAAGAAGACAGTTTATGTCATGGAATTTCTGTACGGGAGGGGAGGAAATGCCCTACCCAAGGGGGAATGTCCGTATCCTGCATTTACACAATCCAACTAATGCCACCGTCTCTCCAAGAAGCATGATCATCAAAGGAATTTTGCTAGTATCCTCAAACAAACACCACAGGAAAAATTTGATGTTTTGGTCAAAGAAAATTCGGATCCTTTAAATGTAGCTTAAAGCATTAGTGTCATTAAGGTCAAGCGACAAAATGGAATCTTGAAAATGTGTGTTAAGGCATGGGTCTTGTAGTTGTGCTTGGAATGTTTGCTTGAAGATCTCTTCTAATTCAAGCACGATGCACCGTGGTCAGCTGAATTCCACCAGTACTGAAATTTCTGTAATCTGAGTCATCAAATGTATCAATGGGTCATTTACGGCTATAAGTTGATAGCCGGGTGGCTAGTTGCATGCAATTCAGCATTAGCCCTCAAGGGTCCGTCCCTTGCTGTTCTTCATTTATACTCAACCTCTGGGGTAAGTGATTAAGGCCCGTGGAATAGGATATCACTTTTACGCTGACGATACTCAGCTATATTTGTCATTCAAACCGTCGGAGTCTGCTGCAGCAACTGATAAACTGAATGCTTGCCTTGCCGATATTCGATCCTGGATGTCGGAAAATTTCTTGAAACTAAACGACGATTAAGCTGAACTGCTGCTCATAGGACGGACCCTGAGCATGTGGCTGGATTAGAAGGTTCTGCTCTCCTAATAGGTAATGCTGTTGTGCAACCATCACCGTGTGCTTGAAATGTAGGTGTTTAAGCTTCATTCGGAAGACTGCTTCTACAGCTTGCCATCACGTCCGCTCCTTATCTAAGGTTAGGACCTGTCTTCCATGGTGGCTTGCAAAAAATTTAACTAGCTCTTTAGTCGGTGAGCCGTGATGGCACACTAGGTAAGGCGGTTGCTTTCATGACCTCGGTCCCTAGGTCATGGGTTCGATTCCTGTGGTGGGCGATCCTTTATCGCCACTGCAAGTGGTAATGATAGCCGTAAAGGCTCTTCTGTCGCTATACAAAAAGAGGCTGTTTAAGCAGCTAGGATTTTTTTTTTAGTTCTGTCTTGGCTTGATTATTGTAATTCCCTTTTGGCTGGGCTACCGAAAAAAGCAACTAGGCTAATGCAAATGGCTATAAATGTGGTTGCAAGGCTAGTTTTCAAGTCCCATAGGTTTGACCACGTGTCTCCTTTGCTAAAAGAGCTTGGATGGCTGCTGGTTGATCAACGGATACAGAGCGAAGTTCTTAAGCTGACCCATAAGGCCCACCTCGGATTGGCTCCTCCATACCTAGCTGACCTATTGCATCACATTCAGCCTCCTCGGGTCCGTGCGGACCATAAATTAGCTGTTCCATTCCTCCACTTAAAGAAGTTGGCGACATAAGCTTTAGCTCTGCAGGTCGTAGACTGTGGAACTCGCCTCCACGATTCTTATGCAGCAACAACTACTCTCCTGCTGCCGACTATGGCTCATTCTTTCCTGCGGTCCTGAGCTGCTACTTCTATGTTACTGACTACCTCACTGCTCTCCTGGCTCTGCTAGGCTTCCCACTTTCTCTTTTTTTCGTGAGATGAAGTCTGCAGGCTACCGAATGCGTACCGTAAGCCACTTAGGCTGTGAGTGCACTATACAAAACTCTCCTGCATAACATCCACATAGTCTTTGTAGTTTCTTGGAGATACAGGCGGAGATTCATTACAATACATTAGTTAGCAGTAGTGGTGCATTCGGAATGACCTCAAACCTTACTGCATCGTGGAGTCTTTGGTGTCAAACTCATTATGTCTGGCAGCCCATGCTTTTGGTGGTTTGCTTGTACCCGTGACTGAAGCCATTGCAGGTACTTTTGACCTGGCTGGCTCTGATGGTTGGTCAGCAAAAACAGCAATGTTGAACCTGTCATCTAGCTGAAGAAAGATCATTGGCTACCAGTCGATTGGCAATTCTGTTCAATAACTTCATGAGCACTTTCAGAGGTCAGTGGTGTGGTAACTGAGAACAGTATGCCCAACTTTGTTACCAGTTACTGTCTAAAGGGAAAGGAACAGCACTGTGCAAGCTAGAGATGCGTGATGGCGCATGGAAGGCAGGAAGGAAAATCGTGGATTAGTAGAGCCCCAACTTCTCGATGGCCTTTACAGTAATAGTAATAATAAATCGTATGCGTAGCACCCCGAGAGAACTTAATCTCTAATCATGCACAAGAGAATTAATACCCACAGGTTTGTGGCATCCACGGGGCCAAGTACTGCTTGCTGATCTACCGGCATTTTGGGCCAGCACTACAAACACACACACACACACACACACTTTTTGAGTCAGGTCCTGTGCAGTCAGGTACTTGGAGTTGGTGCAAAATTCAGCAGCTAGGCTTGTCTGTCTTGAGTTTCGCAGTTGCCACGTTCCACCACTTCTAGCCGACCTGAACTGGCTTCCAGTCAAGCTGCATGTCGACCTCAAGGTTCTGTCATTCACTTTTCGTACCCTTTTGTTCGTATGCTCCCAAAGCCTGGAACTCACTCCCCACTGACCTCACGACATCCCCTGACTTGACGGCATTTAAAAAGTGCATAAAAACCTGTTTCTCACAGCATTGTTTTGATCCATGCGATTTGCTTGTGTCAACATGTGTGGTGACACTGTGCATATTACCTCTAACCATGTTATGCTTGTTGGCATGCAGATGTTACCACCAACCATTCGATCATGCTTCCTTTACAGCATACATAAAGTGCCTAGAAAGAGATACGGTTCTTTGAGGGTGCTATACAAATTTATTATTAATATTATGCAAAAAGCTTAGGCCAGCATGCTCAAGCAAACATGAAGATACTTATGGCCACCACTTAGTCAGACCTCTGGCTATTAACATGCACTGGATCGTGTACATTTAAGCATTTAAAGCATGTAGGGGCAAAAAAGGACCTTCCACTGCAGTGGAAACTTGACTAGAACAATTGGCTTTTAGCTTAAATGGTGCTAGGTCGTTGCAGGTATTCACCGTGCCCGAAAGCGATTTCCAGAATCTTTGTGCTTACAAGCTGGAGGCTCAACCACCAGAAGATTTCAATTTGCTCGAGCTTGAAGGGAAGCACAAACAAGCCCCTACCTAATCTATCCCCGTCCTGAAATTTTAGTGTTTGGTATACTTTCCTCCTAGGGTATTTGCTGCCATTGTTCAGATATTGTTCGGCTGTTTAACATGCACCTGTTTGTGCTTGCCACCACTGTCGTAGAGTAGTGATTGCAGATTGATCATCTCAGTACTGTCGTTGTTTTGCAGTTCGTTTTGATGCTGACAATTGGAACAAACTAAAGAACCTTTGCAGCAAACAGATAGGCGAAAAGATGAAGGTCTGTGGTACTTAGTCCGATCGGCATGTAGATTCATTCAGCACTCTACGTACTTTCAGGTGTGCTCTTAATTGTTTATGGAACGCCTTTGTAGAAAAAGGAGGCTGCCGGTGTTGACGACCTGCCTCAAGATGTAATAGACAGCATTTCTAATTTGACTGCTGAGGTAGCAGAGGTCAGTCTGGGTGCTCCTCGTTTTCTGTACGTCCGGCAATTTTCACTGCTCCTGGGCAACTTTTCTTTGTGCCATTATTTCTGAGCTGACTATAGTTTGCTGGTTGCCATTTTCAGAGGCTGAGTATTAATCAGTTGAAGAAGCTTAAAAGTATACTGGATGATAAGATGGCAGAAACTGATACTCTCAGGGCCGATGCAGAGAAGCGAAGGAACGAGTCCTTGCGAGAGATCGGTAACCTTCTGCACGACACTTGCGTTATCAGCAATAATGAGGCGAGTTTTCGGTGCAGCTAGAAGTTTGCAAACATTCAGCATACTATTGTTTTTTATGTGCATGACGTCTGGAACAGCTAGCAGAGACCTTAGATTTTGCAGCAAGCTTGATCCATTTGCATAAAGTCGCAGATTGCTGAATATGTCAGCTTTAGAATTATAAGGAGTTTTTCACTTATATTACAGGATGAAAACGGTATCGAACGATTGTGGGGTGATGGTGCAGGGATCACACGTAAGAAGTACTCGCACGTCGACCTTATTCACATGATCGATGGCGTAGAATGTGAACGTGGTGCTGCTGTCTCTGGATCGAGAGGCTACTTCCTCAAGGTATTACAATACCTTCTGAGGACTAGTATGTGCTAGTTCAAGCTCTGCTCCTCTTAGTTTATCAATTGCAATATTGGATTTATGTGTTTTATTGTATTTCTATATCCTTTTAGACTAGTTGCCCTTACCTGTCTAGATCTGTCAATGACTAACAGTATTTAGTTAATTATGAATAAAACCACGAGTTTATCGGCAAAAAAGGCAAGAAATACTTGCCCACGATTGCTGCTTAATGCACCGAACCTGCCTAATCAGAGTTGTGTCGACTGCTTCCCCTTCCCATGTCCCAAGGTGGTGGCTTGCTAGAGTTAGGAAACCGTGCTAGGGGATCCAGACGTTGGCCGTGGTGAGAATGGTCATCTAATGTCTGCTATGCTGCATTTGAATATGATAAAAAGAAGAAAAGTAACTCTCAAAGGCAGCGGGAGGGAAATTTTGCAGAAAGCAAGCTCAGAACTGGATATTGATTGGCCTCCGACTGTCCCTAAAAGGATAGTAAATGATGCCACTCGGTACAATGCACACCGGAATCAGGCCTTTTAAGACAGCTCCGACTTGCTGTTGATTGGTAAGCCGACTAGATCCCTTGATGTGTGGGTGGGATTGACAATGTTGTTTTACCTCCTGTGTGCTCTCTTGGTTTTGGTTTCAAAGAGTCTAGTTGCCTTGTGATAGTTGCAGATCATGCTTCTACTGACTATTAGATAGTGAAGATTGCTTGGTTTGTTGGTTTTTATTGCCAGGCTCTGCCGAATATTATTGTTTGCATGCTGCTATATAAATGAATTATATGGGCTGGGACTAAGCATGTTAAAATGTTCATAACCACTAATTGGCTTATGTGCTTCCTTTCCAGCCTATGTGGAGTACCATGGAAAGAGATGTGGTTTTCGTAGGGTACTATGTACAAACGTAAAACGTATTGTTAGTATTATTATTGTGGGTATTGCCAAAAGATTGCTTGCTCTGAGCCATGCAGGTGATGTGTTGCCGACCAGCTCACATAATGTGCTCGTTTGCTTGCCTGTCTTGATTTTTGCAGCTCGAGATTTGGATCGACTTATATGGCCATGCTTTATGCTAGCGTATAGTAGCTGAGAAAGTCCATGCAGGTCTCACTTCAATCAGCGTGATGGTGATCCTGCTTAGACTGTTGCTATCTCATTTTGTTGCGGTTTCTCCTGATGTACTGCAGATCGAAGGATTGTCATCTCTGGCGTTTAGAGTTGCTGGTTCGATACCAGATGACGACATGATATATTCCTTTTCTTCTGTCGAGTGCTTCCAAATATACACTTGTTTGTGGCTGCCGGTTTTGAAATATCAATTCAATTTTTCGTAAGGAAACGGCATTTACTGAAGCAGCTCCAAGTGGGCAGATAACATAGGAGGAAGATTCCATGTATGGATAACCAGCCTGTCGGCAGCAATGAGAAATACTGGTGCTTCGGAAAGAACAGCATCAAATACAACTTCATGCAGTCGTCTCCAATGGCAAAACTGCTGTCAAAGGAAGAATTCAGTAAACTGTCTTGCAGCAGCCTTGGCTGATGGATTCAATGCAGTCACCTATAAGACTACGCTTCTGCCTACACAATGCCGTGGCAGTTTTGTTCTTAGTGCCCTGGTGCACAGGTTTTGTTGTTTGATTGTAGAGGACTGCATCTAGATTGTTCCATTAAGTTTTCGTCATGCAATCTTCATAAATTGTCTCATGCCTTGAGCTAGTCCTGTTGTAATGTAGTATGTGTAGAGAGTCTGGTGATAGTCTGTGTACATATGTACTTATATTGGGCCTCTGTTTATAGAGTTATTCCATTACCGTGAAGGACTTGCATTGTATGTGTTCTGTTCTTCAAGGGACCAGCCGTCTTCTTAAAAGAGGCTCTTGTTCAGCTCGGATTGAGGGTCGTGCTCGAAAAGGGCTTCACTCCCTTGTACACTCCATTTTTCATGCGAAAGGAGGTCATGCAAGAGGTCGCCCAGCTGAGCCAGTTTGATGAGGAACTGTACAAGGTATAACCTTTCACTGCCTCCTTCCATGCTTATTTCCCATGCATTGAGTGTGCTGCTGTCATGCAGTTGTGGTAGATGTTGAAATCAAACACACTTGTTTTATAAACCCACTACGAAAGGCCATCAAGTCATTGTTGTCCAACCAAGTCAGTGTCATTGGTATCCAACCTTGACAGCCACCACTTTGGTGCCTCTGATCCATGTAGATAGTGAGCATCGTTCTTAGGTGTTGCTATGCCTTAGAGGGCCTCTACTGCAGTTAGGCGGTCCAGCTCAGTGGCCAAATAATTGGCCTTGCGAGCAGTCGGCTGTGTGCTACTGGTTGTTGCTGTGTGCTACTGGACGTTGCTGTGTGCTACAGGTCGTTGCTGGCCGCAGTCGTTGAGTTGCTCGAGAACAAACCCGAATCCAAAAGCACCACTGGATGCATCGCATGTCATGCTGTACTCCTTGCTTGGGTCGGGCAATCCACCACGTTGGCCATCGCAACTTCATTTGGTAGATGTTCGATTCTTTAATTCAGCCTATCGCTGGAACTCTTTAAAGGTACCATTTCATCAGTTGCACTGTGTGGCTTTACAGGGCTCTTTTCTATTTGTGAAACTAAACGCAAGTGAGCCGGGTATTGATGGTAGCACCAAAATTAATTCGAAAATGCCCCACGTGGATAGCGATTCCTTTAAAATGTTTGCTTTGACTCCTCATTACTATAACTAGACCACTGACTGGGCTTATTCGATGCTATGCAAGCATATGGTGCAGCTGCTGTCTAGCGGGGTAATTGCTGTCTTCCCTAAGCATATGGCAGGAATATGTGAAGCATAGTGAAAAAGCACCCTCTAATATGGTGGATAGCATTGTAGACAACATTATAAAAGTAATGATTAAGCATAGCACCAAAGACAACCGAATCCCTTTATGGTCATTTTACACGTGGTTAAAAGAGGCATATACATCTAAATTGGTTAGTCACTCCGTGTGCTGTTTCCGAACAAAGACACAAAGGATGGAGCAAATGTTATGAGGAACGGGTAGGTATTAGAATATGCACGGTCTTCAGAGGATTTGTAGTTATGAGCACGACCAAATGACTAAAGTCAGAAGAGCTTGTGGTTCGACGGGGGGGGGGATTTGGTGAGGATCTATATTCCATTGGTAGGCCGGAGTGAGAGAATGATGAGATCTACTAGTGAGCGTGAGAACCTTTCGAATCACTGCTTGATGGGGAGCCCGTGCAGATTTGTGAAAACAGTATGAAAATAAAGTAAATGCTAGCTGATTGTACAGCCTCATTTATACAGTGTCTGAAGATCCTTAACGGCGATCAGTGCTGCTTGCACTGGGCAATAAAGCGTTGGCTGCTGCAGGACTCGAACCCAAAACTTGGATAGTGAAATGCGAGCCTTTTACACATTGGCTAAGACCCGGGGGCTTGGCTAAGTAACTTGTAGCAGCTTGACGTTCGTGCCAGATTTGCTGCGAGTTTTGCACCAATTGTAAGCATCTTATTGCGTGTGCAGGAAAACCTACAGGTAGCAAATTACAGCAGTCTAGATGGGATGACATATGAGCTACCCTGGGGATATAAATGTCAACGTGACGTGACTTCATGCAAGTCGTTGTTTCGTCGAATAGAGCTCGAAATTAGCAACTCGTTTTGTTGGCAAGCTCAGATTGTGGAAGCTAAATTCTCGAGGCCTAGCGAAATGATGGATCTCATGTTGGGCTGTGGTGACTACGTGTAACTGTGATTGCCTGTAGGGGCACTTTAAAGTTGTGTTTTCGCACGATTGAGTGTTACTGAGACAATAGCCACTTGCGTATGACTCGTGTAGTGGTTAAAATGTCGATAGCTGGCGGTTGTGTTATGCTACGGCATAGTCGTGCTCGGAACACGTGGCTACGTTGCATTGTAGTACCAGCTAATGTTTATTAACCTGCAATTGAACCGACAAAAGTGTATGGTATTATTCTGGCAGGAAAGTGTACTGTTTTTCCACCAGTCAGCTTTTGCCTCCTTCAGTTTACTTGGCTTGTTTGCTGTAATGCTGTCGACAATGTTGTCCAGTAGAGATTGTTCGTTTTTGTCGACCGTGTTAGTAGCTGACATTGCACGTTGTGTTGCACGGCTTATATATACTTGATGTTTTTGAACACTAGGTACTTGGAAAAGGTGATAAAGAAGGCGATGCCACGATAGACGAGAAGTATCTCATTGCCACTTCGGAGCAGCCTATAGCAGCGTTCCATCGTGAAGAGTGGATCAGTATTGATGCACTTCCGATCAAATATGCTGGTATTTCCACGTGCTTCAGACAAGAAGCTGGTTCCCACGGCAGAGACACAAGGGGCATCTTCAGGGTGCACCAGTTCGAAAAGGTAGCTGACTGCCTTTGGGCTGCCAAGTGCACTACTATTCTTTGGCATTGCCTTTTCCTTTTGTAAAGGTACTTAAGGTTGCACTGACACTACATTAAGGTGACGTTAAGGGGACACTGCATTATATATAATCTCAGGTGGAGCAGTTTGTAATAACGTCACCTCATGATAACGAATCGTGGAAGATGTTTGACGAAATGGTCGGTAATGCTGAACAATTTCACCAGATGCTTGGGTTGCCTTATCGCATCGTCAATATTGTCTCAGGCAAGTAGATTTAGTCCGAGCAGCCGGTTTCTCTAATGTGTGCTAGTCGATGTTTCTGCAAGGTTCACGAGTAGCAATATTGGTCATCGTGGATTATGCTAGCAAGCAAGCATTGTGAATACCTTAGTAGAGTTGCCTGCATATAAGGTTTACGATGGACTGAGATTATTGTGCCGTATGCTAGCGCTATTTGATTAGTGCGCTTGGCTCTTGTCCGGTTTCCAGGCGCTCTAAACAATGCGGCTGCTAAGAAGTACGACCTTGAAGCCTGGTTTCCCGGCTCAGGCGCATTTAGAGAGCTCGTGTCATGCTCCAACTGCACTGACTACCAAGCGAGGAGACTGTTGGTGCGCTATGGCAATGCCAAAAAAATGAACCAGCAGGTACGAATTTCGTGGTCGGGTCGCCGACTGAACTCTTACGCTCACCTTCTTCCTTTCCCCAAATGTTGTCATCCATGTGTGTTGAGAAACTCCCCCTCCACCCGACTTGAGCCAAAATAATTGCCTATGCTGCGAACGTACCATACTCGTGCTTCTTCTCAGCATCAGCGTGAGTGAACTCTGCCCTCGGGCGTTTGCGTAGCTGTTTGTTTTAGTAGCTAAACATTTTTTTTGTTGCCCAACTTCTCTAGACCGACCTCTACCTTTCCCAGTTGCAGTGCCAGTAAAGAAGCACGTTGGCAGTCCAATCATGGTTTATCCTTTTGAAAAATTCTGTTTGTCTCTGATCGTCGTTGTCCGCTCCTGTAACGTCATAGCCGTTCAGGTGTACTTGAAATCGAGCATTTAGCAGTACTAGATGTCTCTGTTTATATGATTTCATTGATGAACTGCAGCATTTAAGTGTACCAGTTTATTCTATCAAGCACGTCGAGGCTTACCTACCAATACGTGCCGAGTAGCAGTTTTCAGTCTCATAAAGCAGCTGACGTCAGATGTCCGGATGATAAATGCATGTGTATCTTCGCATTACATCTGATATTGGCCAAATCAGGACTTTCACTGAAGCCAAATAAAGGAGGATCAAGCAAAAATGTCAAAAGTGGGCCATCTTCCCGGATTTTGTAAAAGGATATAAAACAATTCAGCTGTCCTTGTTGCCACACCTGATTAACAGAAGACTTCTAAAGAACTTTCAGGGTGGGCTCAGTTTCTGTAACATGCTTCAATAAGGATAGTATGTTGAGCAAGCAAGATCATTGTGGCTAACGAGGCTGTTTTGGGTGCCACAAAAATCGAAGTCAGTTGTCTTGTTTCGTAACATTGTGAAAGAAGCGCCTGCAGTTCAGCGTAGTTTTTTGCAGTGCGTGAGCCTTTGCCTTCTCTAAGACATGTTAGTGTCGCATGTGCAGCAATGAATTCGCTCAGCCACAAACCCTATCTAGCGGTGACTGTGCAAAGAGGGTACGCTAATTTTCTGGCTAAAGTGAATGCAGGCAGCAGATGGCAAGGCTATATTGAGTCCATCATTCGCTGCCTAATAGACCAGTGACAAGCAAAGGAGCATCTCATTATTTAGTAAAGATGCGTTTCTCAACAGTTGATCTCGCTATGCAGCACACTAGTAATAGTCCCAAGACAACGGTGCTTAGAGATAAGATGCTCAGAGCAATTGTTGAAAGCTTTTTTGGCAACCGTCTGACTTGTTAGTTAGTCTTGCCTAGTTCCCCCCACACGTGCTCTGCTGATGTATAGCTTCAACCGTGGCACACAGAGAAAGCCCCTACTAGCACAACACCCTGAAAGAGTCGTGTGCACGATGATTAAGCGTATCCAACCCCTTCGTTTACATAACAAAGTGTCAGCAGAGCCTTGGTGTCCGTCACGATGCAAGCAGCAGGCAAGAAGGGATTGCCTGCTACAGGACTCGAGCCCACGACCTGTATAGTGAAGTGCAAGCACCTTACCACTATGCTAAGACTGAGCACTACACAGAGTAAGAGCCTTGTGAAAACTTGCACATTACCTGCAATAAAAGTAACAGGTGACATTTAAAAGCAGCTGACGTTTATTGTTGTTCGTGCATTTGTTAATGATTTAATAATGCCCGTCCTTTGTTTGGCTTAAATGCCAGTAAAGCATTAATGAGGTATTCACAATATATAAGAAAATATACAATTCATTTGCAGTGCCCTAAGAGAACCCTACATCTATCCAGGCACTTCCCATTTGGCGCAGGGCTCGAGCCCACAATCTCGGTAGTCAAAGGCAAGCACCTTAAGCCCTGGGCCAAACCAGGGCATCCATAGCTTGAATGCCAGTGAAAGCCACTCGGTGCATCAGTCGTTTGCTTACAGCGCTATCGGTGTCCGTCTTCGCCTCGATCACTGTTTGAGGCGCGACTTGCTGCTGATGTGACAAATTAAAGGTAAATACTGTTTTGCTGGTCCCACGGCCTCAATTATACAGCTGGCAGAATAGCCGTAGCCACTATCACTGCCCCTTGCACGGGCAATAAAGAATTGCCTGCTGCAGGACTCGAGCCCAAGGAGGACAAGCTGGGTCGTGTAGTGCAAGCACCTTCGAACAAAACGAACAGCAGGAGCAGCTTCGTATTCCTTGAAAGAACCTTCAGCTCATAAATCCCTGCCTACGACTGTAATTTGTATTGGCTCTGCCGTGTGGCTATGGTGAGCAAGTTCTTCAACGTAGATCATTAGCGTCTTTCATATAATAATAATAATAATTCACTTGATAAAGCGCCCTCAGAGAACTTAATCTCTCTCTAGGCGCTTTACATTTGCTGTAAAGTGAAATGCAATTGAATGGTAAGTAAAATCATGCTTGAAAAACAAACGAAATGAATAACATGGTTAGGGGTGACATGCACAGGGTCAGCATGCAAATGTGGTTAGTGGCAGCATGCACAGTGTTAGCACGCATAAGCACATCAAGGATGAATCACAGGGACCCACTAAACGCTGTCCTAAATACGTGTGTTTTTAGGTTCCTTTTTAATGTGGTCAGGTCGGGGGATGTTCTGACGCAGGTCGGGAGGGAGTTCCAGGCTGTGGGAGCATGGCAGTCGCTGTAACTCTACTAACCATGAAAAGTGGGTACTCACCGAACTCTGTGAGGAAGCCTATCCCAGATGTGTGTGTGCATGCGCGCGTGCGCTGTGATCGAGGAACTCGAGCACCAGCGCTTAGTTTGCTCATACAACAAGGTTCTAGAGAACAGTATATCACAAAACAGCATTGGCCGTCTTTCCATTACTTGTTAACACTGCAAACTGCTGTGAATTTAGTATAGAGGTGAATTTAAAGATAGATAGCTGAGGCTCAATCAAGCTCAGCTCTTGCTTACTTGCTACTGAAATGCAATGAAATCAGTTGCCTGAAAGCTGCAGTCAGTTACGAAGCATGGAAATCACTATTCCTGTGAACATCAGTCTTGTATAACAGATTCAAAGGGAGGTGGCAGCCCAGTTCGCTGTCTTTGACCTCCCCAATTTCTCCACAACGTTTGATTTAATTGCCAGCAATGCTACCACGATTAATTTATGTAGGAATTAGGTCTTGCTTTGTCGTTTGCCCAAGTGCTGTGGTGAGCCTATAATTGTGCGACCGTGCCGGATCGTGCTACTCGTCGGTGACTGATGTCGTGCACCTTTTCTGTCTTTTGGTTTAGACTGAGTATGTTCACATGCTGAACGCCACCCTGTGTGCTACCAGTCGAGTGATTTGCTGCATTCTGGAGAACTTCCAAGAGGCCGACCACGTGACTGTGCCGGAGGCACTTCGGGCATGGATGCCTGACAGTAAGCATGTTGAGCTTTGTGCATTTATTGAGAGAGGGCGAGCCGCGTAGTGCGCTGCTCCTGCTGTGCAGGTGAGCTCTGAGCTCTTCCTCCTGAAAAGGAGGTCCGAAAGGATCTCTGTCAGTGGAGATGAGGCCAGTGCTCTCTGCAACCTGTGTGTCCTGCTGCCTTTGTGTATGTAACACGAGCAGCTGCTTCCTGGCACGTGGGAAGTCGTTGGCTAACTCGTGCAGCACAGAACTGCTCTCGCAAACAAAGGATGGCAACGGCAGGCAAGCAGCTGTACTCTCGGAGTGGGTGTTGTCTCGACTTGGCTTCAGTGCAAATCATTGCTGCTGACCGCAGCAAGCACTTGCCTCCCCCTTTCCCGCATAGACCTACTACTCTCTTGTAGAACCGGTGTCACATTCGTTGTCTTCATTTGGGCCTGTAGTCTGTGTATTGCGGTTTCGGGTCATGCAACGCATCCTTGTTTTAGTAACCAGCTGCTAGTAGAGTAACCATTGCCATCATGTTGCAATTATGGGTTCGATTTTGGAAAAACGTTTATAAAGCTGAACCACTGGAACATTTGTGGTTCAAAACGCACCAATCGTGAATTAATTTGCTCCTAAGACTAGCAAGGACCCGTCCCACTGGTCTTGGGCGTTGAACGCAAGTCGGCTTTGCTAAACGTGCTGGAATGCCGTGGGTACTTGGTGTACCCGTTTAACCTGCCTGCCTGGTACTCTGTAGCAAATTTTTTTAAAGCTAATATTGGTTTTGTAGAATACAAAGAGAAGATACCTTTCGTGAAGCCTGCTCCGATTGACGAAGATAAGCTCAAGCAGGAAAAGAAAGGCAAGACACATGAGCAGCCACCCACGGATGGTGTGAGAAATGTCACTCTTAATTAACTGCCGATTTAAACCCTGGCTGCTCGCTCGTGGTATATGATGCTCTGAAAGCGATGACCTGGTTGGGTAAGGGCAACAGTGACAAAGTGTGTGCTGTTGTCGATACCAGCGATCGTGTATGAATGCAGATGCATTGTTCAAGAAAGCACTTCAGCTTGGAACATGTTTCGTTGTACAGCAGTGCACATGCATCAATAAAGTTGTCGTCCTTGTATGCTGAGAAAGCATTGCTAGTCGCGTTGCACCATTGATTTAAATTATCCACATCCTTACTTCGTTATGCACGTATGCGTGTGTCATGGGGGTTGTGATAGCATATATCCTATACAATACTATCCTAATTGAGTTACTATATGACTAGCTTAGTAACTATTGGCAATCCTATTGTCACTCAAAAACTGGAAAGCCTTTATAGATACATTTATATACTGGCTCAGCTGCCATATCTCCATAGCCTCTGCATGGAATCTGAGTGTCTTGTTCGAATAATGACGTTTCCTAAATGACACTACTGGTAAATCTGCCTACTTCTTAATAATAATAATGCACGATAAAGCGCCCTCAGAGAACTCAATCCCTCTCTCTCTCTCTCTCTCTCTCTCTCTCTCTCTCTCTCTCTCTCTCTCTCTCTCTCTCTCTCTCTCTCTCTCTCTCTCTCTCTCTCTCTCTAGGCGCTTTACATTTGCTGCAAAGGGAAATGCAATTGAATCGTGAGTAATATCATGCTTAATAAACAAACAAAATGAATAACATGGTTAGGGGTGACATGCACAGGGTCAGCATGCAAATGTGGTTAGTGGCAACTTGCACAGTGTCAGCACGAATAAATACACGAAGGACGAATCAGAGGGACCCACTAAATGCTGTCCTAAATAGGTGTTTTTTATGCTGTCCTAAATAGGTGTTTTTAAGTTCTTTTTAAATGTGGTCAGGTCAGGGGATGTTCTGACGCAGGTCGGGAGTGAGTTCCCGGCTTTGGGGGCATACGAACTAAATGCACGGTCTCCAAAGGATTTGAGGTTTGTACGAGGTATTTCCAGACTGTTGGATTCCGAAAAGCTGGTGGTACGATGCTTGGCCTGATGGGGGAGTATGTCGGAGAGATAGGCCGGAGCCAAAGAATGAAGTGACCTAAAAGTGAGCGACAAAACCTTGAAGTCAATCCGTTGCTTGACTGGTAGCCAGTGCAGGTCGGTGAGAAGTGGTGTAATGTGGCAACTGCGAAGCTCACGGCAGACAAGCCTAGCTGCAGAGTTTTGCACCAGCTGCAATCGCCTGATCGCACATGCTGGTAGGCCAGTAAGCAGTGAGTTGCAGAAGTCGAGACGAGATGTCACGAATGCATGGACCAACTTGGACGTGGTATCCCTATCTAAACAAGCCCGAATTTTAGCAATGTTATGAAGCTGAAAATGGGCAGATTTGACTATGGAGCTGATATGGTCGTGTAATAAGAGGTCGCTTTGGAACATGACACCTAGATTTCGAGCTGATTCAACTGGAGATGCCAATTTTGAGAGTCAACCTTTCCAATTTCTGAATCACACTGGGTTTGCCCATAACTAGTCAGTTAGTTTTATCATCGTTTAGTTTTAGGAAATTTGCTGCCACCTATATGTGGATGTCATCAACACATGCAGCAAGTGAGTTGAGAGAATTTGAGGTGCTCGAAGGCTGGGAGGGATCAAAGCAAAGGTACAACTGAGTGTCATCCGCATAGAAGTGAAAGACTAGATTGTGCTTGGCAATCACATCAGCAAGAGGGAGAGTATAAACCGTGAACAGAACCGGACCTAGCACGGACCCCTGAGGTACTCCATATTTCAGAGGTACTTCAGATGATCTTTGTCCATATACGTCAATACTCTGGAGTCTCCCACTGAGATAGGACCTGGACCTGAACCACTGCAGAGCAGTGCCAGTGATGCCCAGGCGAGATGAGAGGCGCTCTAGAAGAACTTTGTGATCGATGGTGTCGAAAGATCGAGCAAAACAAGCAGAGACACTCTACCCTGTCTGCATTCCTAAGTAGGTCGTTGTATACCCGAAGCAATGCTGACTCTGTGGAGTGATTAGCTCTAAAGCCAGACTGGAACTTACTAGCAAGGTGTGAGGTTTCGATATACGAGTTCAGCTGGTCCGCTTGCGTTTGATTTAGCCACTCTTTTTCCTTACGTAAGTGTCCCCTCGAAAACTCGAACTCTGCCTTGACAGAAAGTCCTCCAGTCCTAAAATGTAGGCATAATTTGTTTAGGTTATTATTTATTTTCTTCCATGATGTGCACACCTGATACTGTCAATCTCTACAGCTGACCGTATCTCTTAAGATTGCTCGGCACGACTTTCCGATGTTAAATTTAAAGCAAGGCCCAATTTAGGACCTAACTTTTATTTGCACTGTGCAGGCGAAACCTCGGCTGGTCGAGAGGCGCGCCAAAAGGATCTGGTGGTCACTTCTGTCAAATGTTGCTTAGAGACTCACGAGAACCAGCAGATAGGCTCTAACTAGTTCAGCGTTGTGGAGGTCGTTGCAAACCCGAAGCAGAATAATTTTTGTGAAAGCGTTTGCTCTGAGTCCCGATTGAAACTTGCTATCACGATTTGATAAACTGGTGTGGCTTCCTTCAGCAAATGTTTTCAGTGCCTTGACCGAGGTTTAATTCTCTTAGGGGCTTATGCAGCTGAATAAATATTATCACTGGCATTAATACTGCTTGAACGCCGCTAGCCTCTGGAGGAGGGAGCTTTGGCACTGAGGACGTAGCAACTACGATTCAGCACATCTTATTAGAATCTATGTCTCTCGGACCTCGCTTGGTGTAGAAAATAAGTTAGACGATGTATGTATGTGCACAGAAGCTGTACTGCTTGCAATTACAATTCGAATCATAAGAAGTATAGAATGCGGTGCCTTAGGGCATTCAGAAATAGGCAAATACGTCACGCCGGACCACCGACTAGTTCTTTTCTCACTGCGGAGATCAATTAACGTCAGTGACATTATTCCAAACTCAGTACCAACCGAATTTCCAGCAACCCTGGGCCAACGGGGCCAAAGAGCGCACGTTTTGCTTAAGGATGCGCCGAAAATGGTTGAACGCCGTACTTATTCGTGAACTTATAGTATAGGCCAATGGCCGATCTACGAATAAAATGTACAGTAGAAGCGGCTGCCAGCCCTTCAGCTTTCTCAAACTAGGCGCTAGTAACCGACTGCCGGTTGCATACCCACTGGTCCGGCACTCTCCCACTGCTCGGCCCCGAGCAGACTCTATCGTTCCCTCACCTTAAACATTGAGTGACGATAGGCATCCCCGCGATCCGATATTACCCAGCAGACCGGCAACACAGACGAGACCGCCAATTTGCAGTGGCGTTAAAATTTACTCACCATATTTCAAACTCCGCTTTCCGTGCAAGCCCGGTTTTCTCACGCGAATTCGCAAATGGTACGCGTAGACACATTCTACACGGCGCAACGTAAAAACATACGTGGAGAGCGGCTGCGGTCCCTCGTGAACGCAGCCGCTATCAGTGAACCGAAAGAGACGTACTCAATGTAATGTATCGCCGTCTGTAACTCCACAAAGTCATCAAGACCACGTGGGTGTTACGCAGGAGAGTTTTGTATAGCGCACTCACAGCCTAAGCGGCTTTCGGTACGCATTCGGTAGCCAACAGACTTCGTCTCACGCAACAAAGAGAAAGTGGGAAGCATAGCAGAGTCAAGAGAGCAGTTGAGGTAGTGAGTAGAATAGAAGTAGCAGCTCAGGACCGCTGAAAAGGATGTGCAATAGTCGGCAGTAGGAGAGTAGTTGTCGTACCCAAGCAGCCAATTAGCGATGGCTAAGGTGGTAGCGCTCGCTCTCTCTTAAGGAAAGCTCGTCCGAGGAGCTTGTCAGAGCATCGCATGCCCGTCATGACTGCTCGTTTATTGCTGCACTTCCGCTTGGACCGTGTCGGGCCCGCCGTCGCAGAGCGGGACTACCGCGTTGGGATACAAGCGCCCGCGCGCCCTAGCTGGTCGCGCTTCGGTTCACTCTGCGAGTCTCCGCGCTAACTGATTCACAGCCGCCGCAGCGATGCGGCTCGAGCCGGCCACAGCAAAGGAGTATTAGAAGTCAAATGACTTTAGTGTCGGAGCCTGAGTGTTCGCCCTGACCAAAGTCTTGGCTGAGGTCGTTGGCTCGAGCCCCTTGGCATATGTGAAGAGCCTGAATACAGACAGATTAGTTTCTCTTTGGGCACTATACATACGAATTATTATTATTGTCATTGTTATTATTATTATTATCATTATTATTATGCTTGCTCCGCACTTCAAGCAGAGAGGGGTGGGGCAGTTACCTGGTTGCTCTAATTTTGAGCCATTAGCTAAGAATGCCAACGGTGGGTGATCTAGAGGCACGAATGCTACGGCAAAATTCTGCTTAGTTATCAGGTAAGCCTCGATGAAGGGAGAAACGAGTTTACCCTGCGAACAGCGCTCAATCACGCGCGTCGGCAAACCCGTGGGAAGTCCGTTCCTATCACCCCAAGCGGCCGAAAAGCTAGCTGATACGCTTGCCAATGGTCGTTTGGCAGGCCACGTGACTAGAGAGCGGCCAATCCAGCGATGTAAACATTGAGAAAAATGGCGACACCAGAGGTAAGTCTAGGCCCGCTGAGTCCTTTACCGGAGGGCGTTCGTGCCGCTGGTAGCGGTCTCGCACCCTAGGATCCATCCAAAAGCAACCGAAAGGGAAGGGCGCTTTCCAATGCATCGAGAACAAATTGAATGTCGTCAACTGTAAATAATTTCATTCATCGCTGGGTCCCATTCTCCTGCCTGCTCAACTTCCATTGAGGCGGCCGCTTCGCAGTTCGGGTTTCGGTGGGAAACGGTTTGCGTTGAGCACGACGTACGGTGACTGTTCGACGTGTAACTACTTGCGGATAGCGAGCTTTCAGCTCGACTCCTCTATGCGGCAACGCGCTAGCGCGTCCTTTGAGCGCCTCGCCTCAAGCTCCGGCGGATCTGGCGGCGGCGTGCCGTCCGACTTGTTGGCTTGCACAGCTGTTGCGCTTCCGCGGGTCACTAAAACAAGCTCGCAGCTCAGCGTGACTGCGGACCTTTTCAGGAAAAGCGGCCGCATGTGGCGACTGAGCGAATGCAGGAGTTTAAGAAAACAAACTGCAAGGATGTCACAAACGGCTGCCACAAAGTGTTGAAATGCCCTCATCCGGGCTGCAGCAAAGTCCTGACCAGTCTGCCTGGCCTGAGGTATCACATCAAGACGCACTTAGGAATGGAAGCGACCTTCGCGTGCTCCAAGTGTAAGAAATGCTTCAAAAGGTGAGGCCGCACTAATTTCCCGTAGCATTTCCCTGCCCCCCCCCAGCCAGTGGCTAATGTGTGCTCTTTAACTCCCCTGACGGCTTCCGTTCGTTCCTAACCCCCCTTTCCGGCCCCTCCCTTGTGGATTCGTCGCCATTTCTAAGCGAGAAGGCTTGCGAAGTGCAGACAGGTGACCTGTGCCACTCCTGGGTGCTGCTACGGCAACTGTTTCACTCTTGCTCATAGCTGTGTGCGGCTATTTTGCACCAGCGATCGAGCGTGTGCCATGTCGATCGAGGCTCTGCTGCATACTGTAGGTCTGGGTGTGCCTTGAAGGCTGCTGGATTCCTTCGTATGTGTGCCATTTGCATGTACAAGCCTCAATCTTTAAAATAAGAATAATAATAATGCATTTGACATAGCACCCTCAGAGAACTCAATCTCTCTCTAGGCACTTTACATTTTCTGCAAAGGAAGTACGATCGAATGGTTAGTGGTAGCATGTTCAATAAACATCAGGAATAACATGGTTAGGGGGTGACATGCACAGGGTCAGCATGTAAGTATGGTTAGTAGCAGCATGCAGTGTCAGCATGCATAAGCATATAAAGGACGAATCACAGGGACCCACTAAATGATATGATAAATAGATGCATTCTTAGTTTCTTTTTAAAATGTACAAGTCAGGGGATGCTCTGATGCAATTCAGGAGTCAGTTCCAGGCTTTGGGAGCATACAAACTAACTGCACGGTCTCCAAAGGATTTGAGGTTTGTACAAGGTATAGGTAAACAGTTAGATTCCGAAAAGTGGGTGGTACGATGCTTAGCCTGGTGGGGAGAGTAGATCTGATAGGTAGGCTGGAGCCAAAGAATGAAGTGACCTAAAAGTGAGTGACAGAACCTTGAAGTAAATCCGTTGCTTGACTGGTAGCCAGTGCAGGTCGGCGAGAAGTGATATGATGTGGCAACTGCGACGCCTACGACAGACAAGCCTAATTGCAGAGTTTTGCACCAGCTGTAAGCACCTGATTGCACAGGCCAGTAGACCAGCAAGCAGTGAGTTACAGAAGTCAAGACTGGATGTCACAAATGCATGGGCCAATTTAGATGTGGTATCACTGTCTAAACAAGCCCGAATTGTAGCAGTGTTATGTAGCTGCAAGTAGGCAGACTGGACTGAGGAGCTTCTTGCCTGTATGGAGGGTGAAGTAGAGTGTCGATTTTTCGTGACCTCACCGGAGCAGCAGCAGCAACTGGTGTAATCGCTGCATTGTCAATGCTTCACATTTGTATTGGATACCTATATTTAAAATATGATCCAGCTGCTTTTGAAATGCTAATGAGCCTTGCCTTTGCATTGCTGTGTGACCGCACTGCTTGCCCTGCCCACATCACGATCATAGGCTGTGATTTAGAGGCCTTGTAAAATGCCGAATTATAAACGTGTCACGGGGAGTCTTCTTCGCTGGAGGAGCTGCGATGGCTTTCGGTCGATCAACGGATACAGAGCAAAGTTCTTACTGTGACCCACAAGGCCTGCCACGACTTGGCTCCTTCATTCCTAGCTGAGCTGCTCAACCGGTTTCAGCCTCCTCGTGCCCTTAGGCACTCGGTGGACAATGAATTAGCTGTTCCCATTCATCTGCTTCAAAGACAGTTGGCTAGAAAAGCTTTTACTCTTCAGGTCATAGAATTTGGAATCACTTCCACAAGTCTTATGCAACTACATCTACTCTCGTGCTGCTTGCTGACTGTGTCACATTCTTTCCAGCTGTCCTGGGCTGCTACTTTTTGTGCTGCTTACTTCCTTGGCTGCACTGCTCAGCTATGCTATTCTTATTTTCTCTTCGTTTCGCGAGATGAAGTCTGCTGGCTACCGACTGGGTATCGATAGTCTTTGAATGCGCCATAGAAAATTCTCCTGTGTAACACCCACTTAGTCTTTGTGGCTTTGTATAGTTACAGACTGTGATACATTGCATTACACCAGTGACAGTAGTAACCAAGAAAAGGTCGAGGGGCAGCAGCAGCAAAGTAGAGATGATTCCATGTGCGACGGTGCTATTTATTAATTTTTGTAAAGCTCCAAGGTTCAAACGATAGGTCCATTTGCATTCACTCAGCATACTTCTCCAGACATGAGGTCTCTCTCAGCTTTGTCACTGCATCGTCATTTTTCTACAGTTATTACTAAAATGAAAAAGTCTAACAATCTGCATTTTGATAGCAGGAAAGAGAGCTTGGTGTTGGCTTGCTTTTGGCGTTGTCCGTGTGTGAAAATTGTAATCCTCAAATTGCCTTATTCCTCTCTATGATATGCCATTATGGCAGTGGGATATATTAAGCTGGTATTGTAAACATGCTGTCTTTTATCTTTCTGCATGTGTAGAAGGAATGGCCTATTGTCAAGCTGAAACTGCTTGACCTTTGGCACACTAACTCGCTCATTCAAGTCGTCTCTGGGCTTTGTCATTTTGCATAAAAGGGTCCCACATGAGAGGGCAGAGCCTAGATCCGGCACGTGATTTCCGGGCAGTCTGCTGGAGGAGTGTCACTGCTTCGTGTTACGATCGAGAATGCCAGGTCTCTCGTGTGCCAGGCAGTCACGAGCGGCCTCCTGGTGGCCGGGGCATATTCTGCATGTCATTCATTGGTGTGTGATACGAAGTCGCTTGACGGCAATGCGCTGCTGGAGATGGACTGTCCTGGCTGTTCCCCAACTTTTATGATTATTATAGTTATGCTAAGCCCAGCTGTCTCCCGTAATACAGTGATGATTGTACCCAGAGCTCGTTACGGGGCATTTTCGGTACGGTACCACTGTGTTAGTTAGGATGTCCTTGTGGCCGGTTCTGTTTTATAATCATCTTGACAGCGATGGGATGTGTTACTGAGCCATTTAAAGAGCTGGCGGTCAAAACTCAACTACTCAAATGATGCCCATGCAACTGCTTTGTGGGATTGTTATTGCAGTGGGGATTCTTATATGCATTCCATTGGAGCATGGGAGCATTGGAGCATCTATTTTTTTTAATATCGATGGCTTTTTGACAGCTCTTCAATGCTGTCCTTTCTATCCGTATGACCACGGGGGGCCTGTCATGATCCCGTGGAGTACTGGCTAAGCAAGGATGCAATTCCATCGCTCTATGAGTTAACTGGTGCATTGACTTGGCCTTCCATTCATTGTGTGGGCTCTCCGACCATTTCGTGCTGCAGTGTTCACATCTGTGTGCATTCTATCGTGAGCTACGATGAAACATTGCCCACCGTCTGCGAATTAGATGAAAATAGCATGTGAATTCCGTGGATCACTTATCACTATCCAAATAATAGAAGGGCTCGGGAGATTAGTCGGTCGAAACCTCTGTCTTGATTAGAGCTTGTACCTACAGCGAGAGTTAGCAACTCACCCATAGCTTTTCCCGTGCAATCTGCAGGCGAAAGCCAAAGCGTAAGTCGAAGTTTAGCCGTTTGTTTTAGCACGGCTAAAAAAGGCACCGGTTAGCAGCACATTATTGCAATTTGGGTCTGAGAAACATATGTGCTTAGACGGCTCTGTTTGTCAGTATCCGAGCAAGTACTGACACGGTGTCAGACTTGCCTGCTTGGCCAGCTCTGCTACAGTGCCCACTACCACGATGCGATCACGAGCTCGCTCGCTCCTAGCTGCAGCTCTTGGCTACAGAACCCTTGGATTGAACAGATCTGCCAGTCATGCATGAGTGCGGTCATCTAGGTTTCCTTGTGGGGCTGAAGCAGGCAGCTTTTTTTTTAAAATAAATTCTGTAAAGAGGATTAATCCCTTGCCAGTTCAGCATCTCTCATGCCTGTGACCCGGCTGTTTGTCAAGCGATGTGCTGTGGTAGAGTGCATTTGCTGAACTCGGCAAACCAGTTGACAGGGAGGTGCAAGGGGCAGAGTGAGTGTCTGCTTTGATTTTCAAGCGCCTAGCTCGCTCATCTTTGTAGGTGTCTGTAGGCATAGCTGGTCGTCCTTGCTGTTCTACCAGACTCCGACCACCTCACTGCCCTCAATCGCGACGATGAGCTGCCAATGCTGCTTGCTGTTCAAACCCTGTGTATGCCTTTCCCCAAGATGATCTAGGGTTTTGTGTAAATAGTTGAGTTAGCTTGGGGTGCTATGTGCAAGCTTCGAAAAGCACGGAAAAGATCACAACTGACAACTGTCTGCCGTCTGGCAAAAGAGTGCTAGGATGGGTTGTACCAACCCATCCTAGCTAAGGCCGTGTCTAGCTTCAATAAGAACATAGTGGGATCACAGATGCACAATCCAAAAATGCTGATGTCAAGCATCGTTTATTTCCTTAACTGCTTCAAAGTCAGCATCATACCAAGCGTCCTTGCAGGGGTCAAGTAGGCAGTTTTGGATTTTTAGCAACGTAGACAAGATCAAAGAGTACATCCCTTTCTTGGCTACAACGCATGGGCATCCCATGTTCAAGGACTTGCTCTGAACACCTCAGCATAGCTCGAGCCTACGAGCGGCAGCCATTTTCATTTTGGCTGTGGGGTGTATGTTTGGAGAACCGGGTTTTGATTGGTCGGCTGGACCAACAAGCAGCCAAAAAGTAGAAACAGATTCTGCTTCATCAGAGTCTGCAGCCAGTCGCCTGGGACTGCGGCGGCCGCTGCTGTTGCGCTGAGGTGGAAGCGTTCAGAGAGCAGTGGCTCACATGGTCACAGAGAGCGCTAACCTAGAGCAGCCTCGGCACTCATGCTGTGCTGCTCCACTCTGAGAGAGACCAGCAGCTCGCCTTGACATTTTTGGTCAGTAATTTAGTCATGATTCCGAGTACGGATTTGCCAAGTTGACTAAGCTGGTCCTGCCGAGGTGCGTGCGCATTGGGGTTTGTCTGCTCGCCGTGGGAGCTTCATCAGTTAGTCATTCTTAGGAGCCCCGCCTGTGGCGCCCTCTATCGCCGGAGTGACTGGTTTCGCTAATGGCTCCACGGGTCGTTGTGTTGCACTGTGGCTTGTGCAAATTAGTTGTTTGGTGGCCTGTCGAACGCTTAGCTTTCACTTGAGAGCTTCCTATAGCGATGCAGTGCATTACTTGGCATATAATTATGCCGTACTGTGTGCCCTAAAATTGGGGTTAGGTGCTCGCACTGCACTACCCAGGTCGAATGTTAGAGTCCTGAAGCAGGCAATGGTGTCCTTTAGCAATTCAGTATTGTCCACTGCAAGGGGGGGATTGATAGCTACTGAAGTTCTTCTGCCGCTATATAAATCAGCTTGTTGAATGAGCCTATATTTTTTCTGTCAACCACAGTTGGCCCTCTTGAAAGAGTGGTTCTTTTGCAGCAATTGTAAAGCACCTAGAAAGAGATTTGAGTTCTCTGAGGGCGCTTTTTCAAATGTATCACTATTATTATTATTATTATTATTTCCCACTTCAAGGCTAAGTAAGGGGGTAGGTAAACGCCAGAGATGGAGTATTCTGCTGACTGAACTCTTTAGAGAATTAGAATATTTAATCTTTAGCTACAATGCTATGGGAAACTGTCTTAAAATAGTTTTCATTTGAGACAGTGTGGTTAACATTCTGTTGTAGTAGCAGTTGTTTAAATCGTCGTCTGTCAAGCAAAGCATTTGCTGAGCATTGAGTCTTGCATTCGAATGGCATGCTTTGGCGTGGGGGGCCCGAAAATGTGTAGAAAATGCTTGAAACCTACATGTTCCTCGCTGTTCCTTTTGTCTGCCCGAGTGAATAGTACTTTGGTGTGGTGTTGTGTTACAAAACTGTGCACAGCGCGACCAAGGGAAAATGTTACGTGCTTTTGTATAGTGCCCCTGTAAAAATTAGTATCTTTTTACAGTGTGCTGTGATTATTTATCTGTGCATGATTCAGTGCATCTTACTAACCAGGGGTCCGACTAACCACGGCCACGAGTGTCTCTTGCATGCCTTTGCATGCTGGTCCAAGCATGATACTTGGATACTTTTGCATGCACACCTAAGCATGGTACCGCGCCTGTCATTAAATCTTGATTATTGCTTCTCTTGCATTAAGTTATAAAGTGTCTGAGTAGAGATTTGGTTCTCGTAGGGGGCTATACAAATGACTGTTTTATTACATAATGTTACCCTACTGCCTTTAGCCTGTAACGATAGAATGTGCTTAGAAGATTTAGTTCTCTTAGCCCACTGTACACATAGCATTATTATTGCTATCATTATCATTGTTATTACTATCCTTATTCACTTGTGCCGAACTGTTGTACTGCTTGCTGTGCAATCACTCGCGTAACGTTTACTCAATGCATGCTGCCGGGCAACGGTAGTGAAAGCAGATACCGTGTCCTTACCGAGCTCTCGCAGTTCGAGGATCGACTGTGAGCGCACATCCGTCCCCTCGCCACGATACTTATCGACGATTGCAGTGCCAACGGTTTGAAGTACCACACTGAGAAAACACGCTGCGAAGACTGCAGCACTGCGTCGCTGGTCGCTGAATCGGAATCGCCTTACGCGAACGGCTTCTCTCAACGCCTGCACCGGAACAGTACAGGTATGATTTGCTCTCGTATCGTTCGCATGACCTAGCCTGCTAAATGCTGTTTAGCATGCGCAGTGAGTGCGTCGGTGTGTCAGCACGAATGTGTCCGCGAGTGTGCTCCCATATCTCCACACTGTGGCGTTTGCTCCTGCCTGTGTGCTTTCGTGCGTTAGTGGGAGGACATGCCGGTCTGCGGTGAGCTGTCTGCTGCAGTGCTTTCCCCTTCCGCACGCCTGCGCGAGTGGCAGACGAACGATCGCCTGGGCTGCAAACGAGCGTGCACCTTGAACGCACGCACTGCTTCCGGTGTTGGCCGATTGAATGCGTGCCGGCGGCTGCCGGCCACGATCGCGCCGCTTAGCCTTGTCCTTCCGGTTGTCGTGCCCTCGATGTGGCCTCCCAGAGCGGCCAGCAGAGCTCTTGTGAGCTTGGAGTGCCGCCAGGCGGCCGAGAGTGCTCCTCTGCCCGGCTGCCGCTCCTCCCGAGGTGCCTCGTCGTGTGGCGTTGGACGGCAGCGGTCGCAGCCTTCGCGTTACTGGGCCGATAGCCCCCCTCCCCCGAGCCGGATGGGTGTGCGTGCGCCGCCGGAGCTCGATTGCGCCGCTCTTAAGATCTCACGCGCCGCTCTTTAGATGCCGAGGAGGACGAGTATGTGGACGTGCTTGAGCCGCCACCACCGGCGGGCTCGCTTCCGGCACTCGACGTGTCCACGTCGCCATCGCCGTGGGATGCCAAGCTGTCGTCGGCAGGCTTCCCTTCCGACTGTGCCGTGCTCTCGCCGACGCCCTACAAGACTGCGCTGTGCCTGCAAAAGCAGGAGGAGATCGCCAGCCCGCTCGCGCAGCTGGCTTTCATCGCCACCGGCCCGCAGAGCCCCTTGATCGATGCAGCAGCCGCCGACGGCGCCTGGCACCGTGGCGATGGCCGTGGCGCCGGCAGCAGCAGTGACTGCACAGTGCTCAACGGCACGGCCGCTTCTTGGTGAGCCTGCGGCGGCAGATGCCACCAGCGTCGTCGACTTTTGTTCTTACGCACAGGCTTTCGGTAGTGGCACTTGGCCGCAGCTGCCGGCAGCTGGCCGCACTGCCGCAGCAGTTGCCTCGTGCATCGGCTGCCATCTCCTCTGTCCTTAGCTCCCCATTTGCGCTGCAGTGGCTACGATTGCACACGTGGCAAATAACAGTGCAAAGGAGAGCAAGCATACGCCGGAGAGAACTGGCGATTTTTATGCTGCAAGGCTATGAGATTGCATGCTCATTGTGATGGGTGCTCGCTTCTTGACAAGCATGAGCTTTGAGGAGCATGCAGGCTATCAGCAGTGTTGGCCGTCCGAGGGGTTATATTGCTGAGTGCGGTCGATATGACAGCAGGGAGCCGTGGTGGCACACTAGGTAAGGCGGTTGCTTTTCGCGACCTCGGTCCCGAGGTCGTGGGTTCGAATCCTGCGGTGGGCAATCCTTTATTGCCAATGCAAGCGGTGGCGATAGCCGTCAAAGCTCTTCTGTCGCTATTCAAAAGAGGCTGTTAAATCAGCTAGTATTTGATTAATTTAATTTTAGCATACGAGGTTCTCTTCATGTTGTGGCTGTCGCGCTTGTTTTTCTTAAATGATGGCAAGCAAATTTATCATAGAGAGAGAGAGAGAGAGAGAGAGAGAGAGAGAGAGAGAGAGAGAGAGAGAGAGAGCAAGAGTTTGCGTAAGACCTGCCTGTCTTCTGGCCTGAGAAGACTACTGTTGGTGCAGCATGTAGCCATGTCTACTGGCAGCCTCATAGCTCAAGCCTCGAAGCAGCCTCGCAGCTGCCTCGGGGCTCCGTAATCTCAAACAGTCAAGGGCAGCTACTTTTCGAGTGGCTTTTGCATGCACGGAAGACTCGTGGGTCCTAGAAATCGGATGCATCCTAGAAGTGCTGCATTGACGCAGCTGGTCTGCGGCAGCCAGTTCTAGCCAGATTCCAGCTAGTTTCTAGATTCCAGCCAGTTTCCAAATCCCTACCAAGCCTGGCTTGGAATGACGTTTGAATGGTCATTTTGCTGTCCGGTCGTTTGCAGGCACGAGCAGCTGTCCCCGACGATGGCGATCCACTCGTACGCCAAGCCGTCCTGCTTGCAGCAGCGTCATCCTCCTGTCACCTGGAAGCGGTCCTTGTCGTTTTCCACGCCAACACTCTGCCAGGATGGAAACGGGTGAGGCTTCGACCTGCTGAGACCGGCAACCTTTTCGTATCTTCTTTGCCGGCGGCGCCCTCTCCCGGCGGTCCAGCGTGTGACCCTTAGTCTAAAGACTGCAGCAGCCAGTCGCAGCAGCTCGTTGCGCTCAGCCTGCCATCGCCCGGGGCGCAGGGGCTGAGGGAGTGGCCCGCACCGTGGTTCAGTAGCTGTGATTCGCGTCCTGCCTGGGCGGCTGCTGCTGCTCTCTGTAAAGCTTCTCGATCGACCGGAGACCTGCCGCCTGGTGCTCTTCCAGTCGTCGGCTCGAGTTTCTGTCCTGCCATCCGGTGGTGCCTCTGCACGTGCGGCACCGTCGGAGGCGGCGGCATCTGCTCTGCCCGCACGGGTCAGGTATTGCAGCGGATGAGCTCGCTCTCTCCCTCACACGTCTGGCTAAGCAGCCATCATGCCCGATTCAGTTTTAAGTTTTCTTTTTACTAATGATCGAACAGTCTCCTTTTTACTGGCAGCAGGTCTTAGGTGGTGCCTTTGCTCTGGAGACTGCTGCTTCACTCATTTTTCCCCTTTCGCTCCTCGGCGACATTTGCTTTGCTTAGGCAGCTGCACCTGCTGCCATACGGCTGGTGCCTGCTCACCGTTCAGATGAGAGCGGTCGATTTAATGCAGTCCGAAGAGACGGCCGAGCTTTGTGGTGCCACTTCGCCACTGAGTCTTGCTCGGTTGCATCGAGGCATCGCCAAAGAAGCATATGCAGACCGTACAGGGCTGGGAGGGGCCAGGATCTGCCGTGAGGATCTCACGACAGCACGCTGGTTTCGATGGCCGCTCGTTATTCTGAGCTGACTGGGAAATCTGCAACGACTCGTGCTTTTAGTGGAGTTTTTGGTTGGAGTGTGTAAAAGCGCAACCTGTAGCCAGCACTTGATGCTGGCAGACGAATTGCGGTTGCAGATGCGCTTGGGCTATTGCGAAACTTTCACGATTGACCGTGGGTCTTCCCTAGCTGATGCTTCATCGCAGCGCTTAGTGTCAAGTGTTTCCGCAGTTCGTCAGTGGTTTTGGTTGTACTCAGTGCCTGCCGCCTAGTGCCCGATCTCGGCATGACAGTTGCTATTGCATTGTAATTAATGTAATGTATCTCCGTCAGTAACTCCACAAAGTCATAAAGATCACGTGGGTGTTACGCAGGAGAGTTTTGTATAGCGCACTCACAGCCTAAGCGGCTTTCGGTACGCATTCGGTAGCCAACAGACTTCGTCTCACGCAACAAAGAGAAAGTGGGAAGCATAGCAGAGTCAGGAGAGCAGTTGAGGTAGTGAGTAGAATAGAAGTAGCATTTCAGGACCGCTGAAAAAGATGTGCCATAGTCGGCAGTAGGAGAGTAGTTGTCGTTGCGTAAGAATTGTGGAAGCGAGTTCCACAGTCTAGGACCTGCAGAGCTAAAGCTTCTGTCGCCAACTGTCTTTAAGCGGAGGAATGGAACAGCTAATTTATTGTCCACACAGGACCTGAGGGCACGAACAGGCTGAATCTGATGCAGCAGTTCAGCTAGGTAAGAAATTATTGGTTTGTCTCGAAGTGCAATGCTGTTGTATCATATTGTGCATCATCTCAGGAATCAATATTTCCTAGGTGCTCCTTAGTGGCTATGTGGAGTCACATAATGCCGATTCTGCCAATTCGCTGGCGCTATAGTCCGCATTGCCATGGAAGTGCCTTGCCAAAACTTGCACTTCATGTAATTTTCTTCTTCGTTTCAGTGCGGGAAGCAGCAGCAGTAGCGAAGATGATGCTAAGGGGCGCCTTATCAGCCGGTCGGCTTCAAACGGCTACGTGGTGTCGAGTGACTGGCCCGTGGCCTCATGGCTCTGTTTTTTATCGGGTGAGCTCCTGCCTCTGCTCTCCTCGTGTATGGAAACAGTTCTGCCATGCTGAGCTCAGCTCGACTGAGCCTACCATGCCTTAAATGCTCCTGCTTTTAGGCACACGGGTTAGAGTCGACAACGGCCATGCAAGCGACTGGAAAGTGGTGAGACAGCGTGGCTGGAAGGCACCAGCTGGTTTGTAAGTGTTGCATCGCATCACGTGCATTCTCCCATCGTCACAGCATGCTGAGATCGAAGTCCCGGTTTCCCTGTCTTTGTTGGTGTTTTTGTGTGTATGTCTATGTGCAGTGGGTAGATAATTTCGCTCCATCTCACTCTCACTCTCTCTCTCCATCTCTCTCACTCTCTCTCTCTCTCCCTCCCTCCCTCTCTCTCGTTTGGTGTCTCTTTCTGCTGCCTTGCTATTTGTATCTTACTTCCTTTCTCTCGTTCCCCCTCTCTCCCACCTTTCCCTCTCATTCTTTGCTTTCCTTCTTCAGCTAATGTGCTCTGAAGGTTTGATTTTTTATGCCCTACTTAAAGCAGTGAAGACTATAATCTGCCTGGCTGATGAGGCTCAGGCTCGAGGTTTGAATCCTACTTGCCGTCTGCTCGTGTCCTGTCCGTGTCCTGTCCGTGTCATTTGGTGGTCAAGTCTCATCCAGCACACCAGTAACCTGCTGAGCTCCCCACTGGTCTGTTCTTGATCCTTAGCTGTTCTCCATTTATATGGAGCCTCTCCAGACAGGGACATCGGTTCTTAGCATCGGCCATCACTGTGCTTTGCCAATTTAAACCATCCTAATCAGCTGCTGCAACTGAACAACCGGATGCTTGGGGTGAAGACCTTGGGCTCTGGATGTTGATCAATTTCCTTCAGCTAACTGACGATCAAACCGAACTCTTAATCATAGGAAACTCTAAATCTATAGCTAAACCAAGACACTGCTTTTCAAATTGGTGGTTCGGTAGTGCCACCTTCATCATTTAGTCGTAATATCTCTTTGACGTCCTCTTTGACGACCGGTTGACCTTTAGCATTTCTTGACGTTTCATTCAGCATACTGCTTCCACAGCTAGTCAGCATGTTCGATCTTTCTTTAAGATTAAGGACTTCCGTACCCCGGTGGCTGGTGAACGATCTTGCTAGCAACCTGGCTCTGTCTAGACTGGACTACTACAGTTATTCAGTTGTGGCTAGGCTAACAAAAAAGCCGTAAGCCTCTATAGCTGGTGATTAATACTGCTCCAATGTTGGTTAGCAAATCCAAGAGATTCAGCCACTCCTATGCTGAAAGAGCTGTGATGGTTCCTTCTTGATCAATAGATACAGAGCAAAATTCGTACTCTGACCCACAATGACCTCCATGGCTTGGCTCCTTCATACCGAGGTTGAACTGCTGCACCAGTTTCAGCCGTCTTGTGCCTTCTGGTTCTCTATGAACAATTAACTAGCTATTCCATTCTTCACTTATAATATCTTTATAGTGATTTTGTTCTGCAAGTCCACACAGAGAGAGATGGAGAAATATCTGCAATTCCTATGCAACGACATCTCCACTTCTCGCACCAACTCTGGCATTCCCATTCCAGCCGTCGTGTGGTGCTACTTTCGTACTACTCACTTCCTCTACTGCCCGCCTGACTCAGCTATGCTTCTCACTTCCTCTTTGCTGCATGAAATGGGCCTAGCCTAGAAAAAATATCGGCCATGCGAGGCAAAATCACGCAAAGTCCAAATGTCTGTGTGTATTAAATAATGACATGGTTAGCTAAAAGAAAAGTTTGTGCTCTGTGTCTACAGACATGCACCCTGCACGAGTTTATCCTGCTCTCTTTGCTGTTCTATCACTGCTCTGGGCAGGGTGTGTGTGCATGACGGAAACATACAGTGCGTTTGATGGTTGTGTTTTAGCCTAGCATTCATCCCCTCAGGAGTAACCCAGTTGCCAGAGGTATAAGCAGCTGTGATCGGTTGGTTGACTGCTGTAATAATAATTATGAGAATAAGAATAATATATTTGTATAGCACCCTCAGAGAACTTAACCTCTTTCTATGCACTTGACATATGCTGGAAAGGAAGCATGGTCGAATGGCTAGTGGTAGCATGCTCTTATTGACAGCAAGTATACCATGGTTAGAAGTGGCGTGCACAGCATCTGCTTGCAAATATGGTTAATGGTAGCATGCACAATGTCAACAACAATAAGCACACAAGGGACGAATCACATGGACCCACTAAATGCTGTGATGAATAGCTGTCATGATTCAGCCGTGGTTCTCCATTTCGTCCTTAACCCCAAATAGAGGATGCGCCCCTTACCTAATGAGCCGTGCCGACTGTGCATTGACTTACCGTGCCACCTACTTCTTTGCACCTGCCTATCAATGGAGAACGATTGCGATCAAGCAGCAAGTGCTCGATGGACTTCTCTTTGTAGCTTAGAGATCGTTTACGGTGCCAGTAGACCACTTAGACAGGCGTTCTGCTGGCATTTTTTTGCCTGGCGTTCTGCTGGCTTTTTTTGTGGCCGGAGTCCATCGATCATGCTCGGAGACTTATTTGGCGAGATCATCATATCCGTGATACCACCGAACCGATTTTGCTGGTGGTTGCCGATTGCAGTGGTTTCCACGTCAACAAAATTTTCGAGAATCGTCACCGACTAGTATTGCCACGAAAGAAGCGTGCTTTACCGATTCCTTTTTTGTTTGCCAGCTCTGCTCCCCACGGTTTGCGACTGTCAAGGATAACATCGGTCCACGGTCCTGCTGCTGATGATGGTTTGGGCGGCAGCGCGCGCACCTGCGCTCTCACAATCGAGGCCAGCCGTCGCAAGGCACAGAGCAGCCTCGTGCTTCTGCACTTCCTGCCGGCAGCGGCCGATGACGACAGCAGCCTTTTCTCGATGTCGCCTCCACTGCCGGCGCTTCGGCATCCGGCACCGATTGGCCTGTGGGCGGAGTGTGCTCGCGATCATCCTTTTTTTGTCAAAGAGAAAGGTGAGGATGGTTTATGACGTTCGCTGCTGAATTGGGATTGTCTTTGGCCGTTAGCTTTATCCGTGCAAAGTAACCCCTGCGAATGAGTACGGCAGCAGAGCCTGATTATTTATGAATCAGAGCACCTGAGAAGGCACACGTTAGGGTAGGCTGGCTGACTTGCTGGCGATTGGCCACGATCGACACTCGAAAACCGTGAGCCGCCACCAGCAGGCACTATCCATACACCAGCAGTCACCAGGACACCCGCCGCAGTCATTCATGGCCGACTTCAGTAGCTGAATCAGATCTACTGCTATCTGTTACGGCAAAGCATTGGCATCAGGTTGGTGATGGCTAGTAAATAATAATAGTAATGATAATTATAATTATAACAACGAGCAGCCTGTGGACTCGCTTCGCTGAGTCATAGTAGTTCCGTCAGATATAACGCCGCGCCGTCTTGCGGAGTGACAGACTTTCTCACTTTAATTAGTAGAGATTGCGGCAGATAGTTTAGGGGCATGCAGGTCACGTGGAATGAGCAAGCGGAGCGCGTGCAAACAACTGAGAGCCAGCTGCAGTGGCAGCGGCTGCTTGTGTTGAGTAGCAAAGGGGGTTTCCAAGCCTTCCGCTGTGTGACCTGTTGTGCAAGTGACTCGCCGGCATCTTTCTCCTGCACGGCGTTTCACAGCAGGCGTGTCGGCTGCATTCCTGACACGTGACTGACTCGCTGCCACCGGCCCGCACTCTCTTCCTGCAGGCTGGTGCTCGTGCAGCCCCAGTCAGAGCGAGGAGCGATACCGCCTCGCCTGCCTCGAGCTCGATGTCAACGATGTCTGCCTGCCGCCTCTCCATCCCGATGCCGCCTTCACCTTGGAAGCTCTGCATAGCTTCGAAACGTGAGTTTTGCGCGCTGCCCCCCCCCCCCGGTCTCGTGCCCAGACCTGGGGCACCCTCCGTCTCGCTCAGCATGGCAGCACCGAGTCGTCACCGTCGAGGCAGAGCAGAGCGGCGGTGGCAGTGCCAGCTGTGCTAGATTTTCAACGCTTTTAGATACGACTTCACCCCTGAGGAGTCCTCAGCCGTCTTTGCCCTGAGCAGCCTGGCCAAGGTAAGGAGTGTATGGCGCTGAGACTAGCAGGGGGGGGGGCTGCCGGAAGACGCTCTCTCCTTCAGTTCTTGTGTCAAACGGCACGCGGCCATTGTTCTCACCTTCGCATCTTCATTTTGACTGCCCTTCGGCATACGCTTCCCCCAGTAAGCCCAATTTGCAACTGCTTGCATTCTGCACTTACAAAAGTGACTAATCTCTTCGTATGCATTGCCCCAGCTGTGCTTGTCATACCTGAAGGAGTCACGTGTAGGCCAGCAACAGGTACAATTGGATGGCAGTGGAGGCCGAGTGTCTCGGTTTGTGCTTAGCCATTGCTGTTGTTGCATCACCTTGGCTTGACTCGTCGCTGTAGAGCGGCCGGCGCTGCACAATTGTATGACCGGTCGTCGCGCCGGTGCACCGTGACCTCTTGTGTTTGCACCGGTACCGATATTGCATGCGGTTGGCATCGTGCTTCCTTCCACTCGGTGGCAGGCAGCCCGCCATGCATGCCATCTCGAGCGCCGGCCAATTGGTCAGTGTTCCAATGCCTTGTCGAGATTAGCAGAGCTTCCTGTTCTCGTATTAGCCAAGCGATTTAGCACCTGCTTTCATGGTTTCCCAACAAAAATTATTGTACAGGAGGAAAACGCAGGCAGTCTAGGTGCTTCCATAGTTTGCCGAGACTGGAACACCGAGTGTCTAGACTAAGGGTGGGCGGGAGCACACTGCCAATCGCTCCGCTCGCCGATAAAGCCGTTTGCATTCCCTATCGAGCTGCTTCCTTTTTTTGCTACTCTCCTAGCAGTTAAAATGGCCACTTTCTAGTTACTTGTTAGTTTCTGGTGGGTGGGGCTGACTTACGGTATGTAATAATAATTATATTAATACATTTGTATAGCACCCTCGGAGAACTGAATCTCTTTCTAGGCACTTTACAGATGTTGTATAGAAAGCATTACCAAATGAGCGGTGATAAAATCAGCAAGCAGCAGGCACAGTGTAAGCAGGTACGTGGACACGAAAGACGAATCCAAAAGACCCGCCAAATGCTGTAATGAACAGTTGCATTTTAATAATCCAGTGTTTACATTGAAGTGTGCATTCAGTCAGTGAGTAGTAGGTTTTCGTACTTTGACTGTGTTCTTGTCAAGTGTTATTGTCGTTTAAATGTAAGCACCATTCAAAGTATATCTGCATCGGCTAGCTTGACATTGCAAAGGTCTTATAATGAGGCCTGGGTATCGTCGGGTCACCACTGCTGGCAGTCTATCGAGCTCCACCCCTACCAGCTAGTGGCATGGATGTATTTGCGAAGTGCAGCTAGCTTAGCAAACGACAGCTGGGCAGAGAGTGACAGTGCGAGCATCCAGCTTTATTCAACAGAGCCTCGTGCCTGAAGGACTAGCTATAGTTGACTACCCTGCACGCACACAGGGCTTTCGCTCCACGGTGCGCTGCGCTCCTTGGTGAGCCGTGATGGCACACTAGGTAAGGCGGTTGCTTTCACGACCTTTGTCGAAAGGTCGTGGGTTCGACTCCTGCGGTGGGCGATTCTTTATCGCCACTGCAAGCGGTGGTGATAGCTAAAAGCTCTAAAAAAAAGGCTCTACCGTAAAGGCTCTACTGTCGTAATACAAAAAGAGGCTGTAAAATCAGCTAGGATTTATTATTATTGGTCGCTCCAGGTTTTGGAGCTGCCTGCGGAGCTCAGGGAGCCGGATGTTTAAAAAGCAAAGATACCGAGGTGCAGCTGCTGGCATTCTGCCCTGTCCACGTTACTGTTGTGGTTAGGTAATGGTTTTGCTTTTCATATCCATCATCAGCTTTGAGGAATATCTTAAAGCTTCTACAATTAAGCAGCAAACTCCATTGCTGGTGGAGCCTCCCCCCCATCGAAATTCACTGTAAACAATGAGCTGCAAGCCATGTCTTTTAATGTCAATGAAGGCATGCCACTGTTTCCTGTTGGTTGGGGCATTTTGCTCTCAGATCGTAGACCCTATAACTAGCTTCTGCAATTCTTATGGAACGATATCTTCTCTCCTGCTGCCAACTCTGGCACAACCTTTACAGCCGTCCTATGCCGGCACGTCCATGCTACTTACTTAATCGACTGCCCTCCTAACTCGGCTATGCTTCTCGCATTCTTTGTTGCCCAAGATGGGGTCTGTTTGCTGACCTCCTCAGGAATACAGACTTAGGCAAAGTCTCTCTGCTTGTTTTGTTTTATTTTTCGGCAGCTTTCAGTACTGTTGATCACCAAGTCCTTCTCAAGTGCCCCTCATGTCATATGAGCATCACTGGAACTCAACTACAACAGTTTTTTAAGTCATATCTCAGTGGCCTGACTCCAGAGAAGTGATGTGAACAGATAAAAGATCATCCGAGGAATCACTGAAGTGTGGGGTACCTCAGGGCTCTGTGCTTGGCTCGGTTCTCTTGACTGTTTAACTCCCCTTCTTGCCGATGTGATGGCCAAGCACAATATAGACTTTCACTTCTATGCAGATGACACTCAGTTGTACCTTTGCTTTGATTCCTTCCAGCTTGACAAACTCTCAACTCTCTTGCTGCATATATATTCCTGACATCTGCATGTAGATGGCAGCAAACTTTCTCAAATTAAATGACGATAAAACCAACTTACTAGTTATGGGCAAATTGAGTGTGACTCAAAACGTGGAAAGTTTTTTATTAATGCTTACAATCGGCTGTGCCAGCATATCTCCCGTTGAATCTGCACGAAATCTAGGTGTCCAGATTGTGGTACAGAGAATATGCTGGGTGAACCCTTCTCAAGGCCTCGGCTTTCTAGTGTCAGGGTGAAGGTTTGCCCATAGCTAGTAAATTACTTTATCGCCTTTCAATTTGAGATAGTTTACAGTCGTTCAAGTGCAAATGTTAGCAAAACAGCCTGCAATGGTTTTGAGAGAGAAAGTTTGAGGTTATGGAAGGCAGGGAGGAATCGAAGTGCATGTACAGTTAATGTGTCATCTGCCTAGAAATTGAAGACTAGGTTGTGCCTAGCAATTACATTTGCAAGAGGGAGAGAACGAATTGTGAAAAGAAATAGACTATGAACGGATGCCTGGTGTGTGCCACACTTTAAAAGGCTTATCAGATAACCTTTAGCCGTTGACATCTACACTCCGAATTCTCCCACTAAGATGGGACCAAAGCCATTGCAGCTAAATTGCTAGTGATGCTCAGGTGAAACAGTAGGAGCTAAAGAAGGACTTGGTGATCAATGGTGTATAAATCCCGGGAGAGATCCAGCTGAGCTAGCAGGGAACTGAGAAGGTCGTTATACACTCGAAGTAGTGCTAAAACTGACTAGAACGTAATCGCTAGGTTGGAAGTTTTGATGTAGAGTTTACTGCAGGAGTTTAACTGGTCTGCTACGACTCGCTTGTTCCAGTGTATTGATAGGAACAGCGCTAGGGAAACTTGGGCAGAAGTTGCTCAAGTTCTCCGCATCTAGTGCCGACTTCGTAATAAGTGGCAAGCCAAGCCTCTTTAAGGGATGCTGGGACAAAACCTGTACATGTCTGTTGTTTTAATTATGCAGGGCAGCAGCAAATCTGGATATTTCAGGTGGACAGTAGGTATGGTGTCTAGAGGGCAGCAGTCTTCTTGAGGGTGGACTCTCTGCTGCCGTGTATCTTGCTTGCAAAGAAGCGATCTGGTAGATTGTCGTGTGGATCGCTAGTTATTTTGCTGATGCGGGAGTCGTCAAGGAGATTCTTGACGGACGACGTCAGAGTTTTTGGAGTTGACATTAGTGATCCTGTTATGTTCATAAAGAATCGAGATTTAGCCTGAATTAGGACGGTTGGTACAACCTACACCAGTCCTCGTATGCTAGTCAATTGACACTCAGTCGTCATCTTGTGTATGATTTGCTCAGCTTTTTCTTACTTTTAGCTAGTTTTTTGTCTTCTGGAAACCGCAGGGCATCTTGGCGAGGACATACGTTGTACTTAGTCGGATGATCAAACATATCCAGAGCGGGATTATTCCACCAGTTAGGGAACCTTCGATGGACGATTGAGCTGAAGGTGCAAGGAAGGTTTTTTGCAGAAAGCATCAATGACAGAGCCTTTTAAGGTTTTGCAATTCACATAAGAGTGAATTACCGACGGTAGCATGTACTGCTCTGCAGAGAGAATGAGATCTGTATTCGGTCAGATGTGCAGAATGTTATATTAATAAGAGTTGACAGCATGAAACCGCAGGAGAATATTCAGTTGAGAGTGTGACCTTAGTTGTGAGCATAGCCTATACGCATGAACCACGATAGAAAATGAATCAGGCAATATACTCAATTCGGCACATAAGGGGTCTTTCGGCTTATCAAAATTAATGCTTGATATGTATGGTTCACTTAGGGCACTATACAAAAAGACGATATTATTATTAATGAGTGCTGACATCATCCAGTACTAGAAAGGGGCGATTTCTAGAATATTGAATCAAAATTAGATCCGAAATAAAGCAGATTTTGTTGGTACAGGGGCGATGTGGGTTACTGCCACTAGTAGTGACTTGCTGTTAGAGTGACTCAGTACAAGAGTTCATCGTTTCTCTGTATCTCATGCACGCGCACACATGCACTCGCACCCGCTGTATAGACGTGTCTTGCTTTGGCTCTGCTCTACCTCCGTTGCTCGCAGCCACCTCTACATGTTGTGACGTTGTGTCGTGTGAGCAAATATCTGCCCTTCACTGCTTCTCTCCCTCCCGTTCCATTGCTTCATCATGACATGGCTGTTGCTCATAGATAAGTGATCCCAACACTACTGGCATACTGGCACTCTCCGTGTGGCTTCGAAATACTGTCTCCATTATGTGCCTGTTTGCAGATAATTATAGTAATAATAATATTATTATTATTATGATAATGATAAAAATCCATGTAGTATCCTAAGTGGACCAAGTTTCTTTCTAGGCACGTTACATAAAAAATAAAATAAAAATATATAAATCATTTGTGTAGTTCCCTAAGAAAAAACCTAATCTCTATCCAGGCACTCCACTTATGCCGCAGGGGCTCTCTCAGTCCGAGACCTCGGTCTTCGAAGGCTGAGGCACCTGCATGTGCTGGAAAGGATTGCCTCGCTTCGTCCCACCATCCTATGTGCAAGCAGTCAGCTTGTTAGCGACTTGTCATTCAGCTTGTTACGACCAGGGGGTAGCTAATCCGGATGGTGGTGGGGGAGGTTCTGCACAGTCCATGTGCCAACAAATAATCTCAAACTAAAAGCTGCAGCCTCCTTCTTTTCATGCCTCTCGATGGCACGCTTCGTTTACCAGTGGTCTTTTCGACAATCAAGTAGCTTGGTTTGGTGCTGCTGCATTAAATGCCCTAGTCTGCTGCGGCTCATTTGAAATGACCGACTCTGCTGAACCAGAGGTTTCGTGTGTGTGCGTGCACAGCACCGTGCTGGATGCCAGGCCCTTGCGTTTGTGCCTGCCATCGACCGTCGTGCGATTCTGTCCATCGGAGCGCTTCGGTCCAGCGTGAGTTACGCCACCGCCATGTTTGCCTTTGACATGCAGCTGAGACGAAGCGATCAAGAGCACGACGACGGATCGCCGCTGTCTCAGTCTTACCCGCTGTCGCCTCTGAGGAACAGGCACGATGCAGACGCCAGCCTGCTGAAGGCCAAGCGGCCGATGAACGCTTTCATGCTCTTTGCCAAGAAATTCAGGATCGAGTACACGCAGATGTATCCAGGAAAGGACAACAGGTAGGCTGCCGCCTGCTCCCCCTTTGGTCAGGCCTCCTTTGGCCCGGCCTGCTCCATCCTACGGCGCAGTGTGCCCGAGGGCTGGCTGCTGCTGTGTGACCTCGTCTCGTCACCCTGGCTTTGAGCTCGCAGCTCAGACTCTGTGGAGGTGCTATTGTCCGGTCTCGCCTAGAACACGTCAACGACCACGGGCCATTCGTGCTTGCACCCGTCGAGCAGTCCCTTGCCTAGTTGAAGTTAGTGTGGATGGCAACATGTTATGTTGCGTCAGTCGCTGCGGCACTGGGGAGTGTGGGTGGCTGCTATTGCTGGACGGTGCCGCTAAGCAAGGCTGACGGTAGCTGCTATTAGATAAGCTGACGTGGCGTGCCTCATGTCGCCTGGATGAGGTGAGGCTCGTGGAATGCCGTTGCCAGGCAGCGCTCATCACTGCCACCGGCTGTAGAGCAGCACGGTAAGAGCTGGGAAAAGAGCTGGGGGCAGCAAAGGGGGACGCTTCAGCCTAGGGAACCACGACCCCCTTCCTTCTGCCTGGAGGCCGAAGTCTGGGGATGAGGATTTCCTTTCCTAGTCCTTCCTCTACAGAGTATTATCGGGATAGTCCTAGTCTATCCCTCGCCCTAACCTCGTAGTGGCTACTAAGTGATAGCTTCAGCCTGCCGAACTCCTCATGTTTCCTGGGACGTTTGGCTCTGTGGCTGCATGCCACACTGTCGTTGGAACTTGAGAGCTTGCTTTGACCTGTGTTTGCATTTTTTTCCTTATGTTTATGTTTATGCTTGCTGTGTTTATGTTTGCATTCGTTCATATTCACGGAGCGGCGCTGCCGAGCATGCTGTTTGCTATACTTAGGCCGCTGGCCCAGGTTTAGTTCTCTCAGGGTTGTGTACGAATGCACTGTTACTATTACTATGATTACTACTACTACTATTGTTATTACTATTATTATTATTGAGGACACCGTCTTGTGCATGAATTTAAGTGATAGTGCCGAGGGCCCTCTGTCGATGCCCTGTTGGTGCTAGTTGGAGACACATGGCAAAGGCTCTGATCTGCTGGCTAGCAGAACAGCCAGTCGACCGAGTGGCGACCGGGAGGAGGAGCCGGAGGGCTTGGTAGCTGCGGTCTCTGCAGCAGCTCTACGGTTGGGCGCCCTGCGGTGTTTTCTGTCTGTTCCATAGCCGTTATTGAAAGTGGTTCTAAATGCTTGGCTCAAAACATCAGCAAACCCGCTATTAAGGCAAATTAGATATTGGGTTTAGGACCGGCACTATAGATGACAGGCATGGCAGGTCATCGTTGCCTTAATTTAAACCGACATGGCTACAATGAATGACAGACGAGCAGGTGGGGCGGTATCCTTGTTGAAAATAGTTGGTGTTGCTGTTAGGGAGAATGGGCTTGTTCCGAGATACGTTTTGGCCCTCTCTCTTGTAGACATTGTCTGTTATGCATTTTCTCCTGACTGTAGCCTGACCCTCTCGGCCAGTGGCCATGAGTGTGTGCATATGCAATAGCCCAGCAGTTCACCGTTTAGTGACGAGGCACTGCTAGCATTGCATTTGCACCATCCAGGCGGAGCGTGCTCGCTGTTATAAGCTCGGCGACTGATCCTCTACCTCCTTGCCTTTGACCTCCCGGTTGCCGACGGTTCACGATGTGTTCTTGCACCGCCACACTGCGCAAACACATGCGCGAGCACACAGAGAGCACTGGTGTGTGCGCTATGCCTTCGCTGTTGTCCGTGTGCAAGTGCACCCTGTCTCTGTCTCCCTCTCTCCCTCCCTCTGTGTGTGTTGTGTGCATGTGCGTGCACGTGCGTGTTTGTGTGTGTACACCTCAGCAATGGCGCTCTACGATGGCACGTGGTGAGCATCGCGATGCCTGTTCACAAACTCGGCCACGACCCTGGTTGTAGAGCTATTAGTGTGTTGCTTGGCGACCGTTGGAAGAAAATGCGCAACGAAGAGCGGCGCGGGTTTGCTCTCGAAGCGAAGGCGCTGGCAGAGCAGCACAAGAGGCTGAATCCCGACTGCTGGAAGAGGAAGCGCTCAGCGTCCGAGGTAGGAGCGTCGTCAGCCGTCGAGAGAGAGAGTGCCCCTCCCCCCACGCTGCGACTGCGCTCACAGCCACTCACTCTCCTCTCAGTCTCCAGCGAGCAAGCTCCTTCCTCTCCCCCCTCTTATTAGGCTGAGCTCGCTGTCGAAATGCTGTTTGGCGGGGGGGGGGGGGGGGGGGTTGGTGGCAAGGGGACCGTGAAGGGATCAGGTCCTTTAGGAGCGCCCCTGGCGGAGAGTGCCGCCAGTATGTCGATTACTGATTGCAGAGCTGCTTGCCGTAGTGAAGCTTCGGCTCGATGTGTCGGCAGCGCTGCTGCCGTAGCTGGCCGACAGCCCCTACGTCGTTCTTCGTCACCGCGGGCACCGGTCAGCTGGCACGTCATCGCCTCTCGGTCGGCACAATCAAGATCCCGGCATTCATCTTGCAATCAATCATGCGGATCTGGACTGGAGGTCAACTCCGACGCTTGCTGACCGGGCTAGCTCAAGACTCCATTTGCTCAGGATCCAGTTTTACTCGGCGTTCCACTAGTTTTTTCCACTGCCCTGGGAGCAGCAAGTAAGCTGCTGCCAATGCTCCCCGAAGGCTAGCCTGTATGCACACGGGCGCACGCACACACTGCACATCGCGTGCACTTGCGCGCACACACCCACACACGCCCCACAGATTCACCGTAGGATGTGTTGCAGATGCCTCACTGTAGGCACGTGTCTGTGGCCCCGACTGCGGCTCTGTAGGCTCCTTGATGCAAGAGTTGCTAATAGCGAATGGAATGGTGTGCCGATGAAGTGCATCAACCATCTTCAAAAGTCCTGTGGGTTGTAGTTTGTAGTTGATCCTAAGTTGACACACTGCACTCGCAGCATTCGATGTGTGTGTGTGTGAATTCGATTATGGCCGGTGACATTGACTTCCAAGATTACGCTCGAGATATAGCTCCAAAGATAGCTATAGCCTGCAGTTTTATCTGCAACAGATTGTGAACTGGATTTTTGATTGATCCTGGTTTTCCTCCTTATTGACGATTGGTGCTGGCTTTGCATGGGATATATTGTGACGCCTAACGTTCGTCATTCTATGTAACATTACTTTTACGCTCGGCCGGAGTGCCTTAGAGGGACTAGTGGGACGGGTTTATCCGTCGGTAGAATTTGAAAAAATGTAACATCTGTGTGCTTATATAGCAGGCAAATCACTAAGATAAGGCATGCAGCTGGAGAACCAGTCTGCTTGTTGCCAAAGCTTGCTAAACTGTATGTACAACCTAATGAGGTTGAAATATTTTTTAATGCTTATCACTTATTACTATATTAAATACGGTTTCACATTACGCCTGCGGTGCTATTCGCTGCGACAGGACCTGGTGGTGATAGAAAAAATAAAACTTTATTGAAGCAGCATGATGTTCGACGGCTGCATAGATGCTCTCGCTCGTGCACAGCCACACTTCTACGCACACGGACAAACAAACACACACGCACAAAGACAAGCGCACTGTGCACGTACCACGTAATGGTTTTCAGATGTTGTGGAGACTCTGATCGTTAGTTTATGCTGTGCATTTGCTAGCTGACTACCAGCCGCACGTACTCATTCCTGGCCAGGTGTTTTCTCTAATCAGAGCTCTTTGGTCATTGGTTGCAATCGCCAGCACAAAAATGCTAATTGTGCAGCTATCTCTATAAAATAATTATGTGCATTACGGTCTCCAAAGCAATTACATTATGTAACACTTGTTTGACCCGGGTTAGTGTTAATTTCTAATTACTTGTGCCTCAGAAGTATAGAAAATGGCCCATTATTCCCAGCAAACTTTACTTTGGTGACCATGGTGGTGATTCTTGAAATTAACCTATTTTCGATGAGAAAGCTGACAAAATTTGAATCTTTTGGTTCACATTTAGTCAGAATAAACAGCACATGAATCAAATTTAACATATATTTAAGTCATACAAAAATTACCACTCAAGGTGGTTCAGAAATGAGTACATGTTCTCGATTTGTGGCTATTGTAAGTCATTTCCCAAAGAAGCCCCATCCGAACATATTCCCCCATCATGTTTTTGTTATGCCGTCCTTGGTAACGACGCAATGTTGTTCCAAGTCCAGTATATCTTGTTGAAAGCCCCGCCTCGCTCCGATGTGTGAGCTCCCACCGTCTCCTTTAATGTCTCACCTGTACACTTGTGTGGCTACTACTCTGTTGCATTCTGTCAGCCTAGCGCTCTTTAATTCGGATAGCGGCAGAATGCGTGCTACACGTGCCAACTTACGTGTGTGCACTATGACTAACAGTAAATTCAAAGAATTTCAAAATATCCTGGCCTGACCACAGATGCAGTTTGTGAGTAACAAAAGATTTTTTATATTTACTTATTCCATGTCCAATGGATTAGGAAAGCACTGTGTACGAAAGAACAAAATTGAAATCCTTTAGCTAGTTTTATTTTGAATATTGTGCAGTACTTGAGGCATGACGTCACGGTGACCGTCTAGATCCCTATAAGGAAAGAGCTGCCTCTCGGCATAATTTCTGGTCTGCATGCTATAAGGCGGTGCTAATAAAAATCCGGCTCTTGTGTAGCCTAGAAGTGCAACGTTTATGAGCAAAATCAAATGGGTAAGCAAGACTGGACCTTCCTTGCTTTCACGGGGCTTTCACAAAGCTTGTGCTCGGGTCTCAGCCGAATGACACATGCTTCCAGCACTTGCAGGCAATCATGTCAAGCACTCTTTTTTAACTAGAAAATAATCTACAATGGATATCTATACAAACCAGCTTTATGTTCGATCCGGCCTCGCTGGCATACAAAGCACCGTAAGAAAATGCTTGGCACGAACACGCTGGTGGTGGCATCCTTCAGCCATCAGCGTAGCGCTCGACCCTATGCCTACCTGCATCAATCCGAGAGCTCAGAATTCGTAAGATCATAATCACATTTATCTTGGCTATTTGTGTGCTCTTGACTAATCACCTAGGTGTTCTTCGGTAGCATACAGCCACACGGGTTCGCATGCAGTGCCTCTGCTTTACGCCATCATGATGGCTCTCGTTGGTTCTCGCTCTGGCGCTCCCTGCCCGATATGGCAGAGACCACTCGGCATGAGAGCATCGAGAGACAGCTCCTCGTTGACTCCTGTGGCTCATTCAGTGTCACGTCCCAGCAGACATGGCTGCCCCCTCCCTCGGCTAGCATTTCTAAGAGGGGCCGTGATAGCCTAGGAGGTAAGGTGCTCGCTCTTCACAACCGAGGTTGTGGGTTCGAATCCTGTACTGAGCGATTCTTTATTGCCGTCTGCAAGTTGTGTGGTGATAGCAGTTCCTCGAGGGAGGGCAAGGTAGAAACCCCTGCATAGAGAGGCTCTTCTGCTGCCATACAAGTGAGACTGTTAAATCAGCTAGTATTTCTCTATTCTCTAAGCTGTCCCTCGCTTAAGGTGCTGGCTAAGCCGAGGCTGCAGCATCACCTCCCCCCCCCCAAGACAGCAGCCAGCCGGCTGGTGGCACCCCTTCGGGATTCCGGTATATATCATGAATTGGACATATCTAAGGCCTGACAACTTGCCTCCTGGTCAGTGACTCTCACTACAGCCTTGTATAAAGTGAAGTCGCAATAGAGTGAAGTCGCAATAGAGCGCAGTCGCCTGCAGGCTTAGTAGAGCCCAAGTCCTGTGCATGATGATTTGGTATTAAGGTCCGTGAGTTTTCCTTGAATCGCTGCCACGAGGAACTTCCTGGATCGCTTGATGATGGAGATGCTAGTCCTTTTCTTGTGTGGCTGCGAAACTAAATAGCCTGGGACTCGAGGAATTACAAGAATCCCTTACTGTAGTTTCACCCTATTGTAATTGCAACTTTAATAGCCCGATAAACCGTTGCACCACGACGACCTTGGGAAACTTGGACCGCCCAAACTCCACGATATTGGCACTTTCTTTGCAGAGGAGATGCAGACGCCCCCACCCCACCCCCACCGGTAAGCGGTGTCCTGCAGGTCGCTCGCTGCCCCTTGTCTCTCTGGACCACCTTTAGCGAGTCATGTTGCCCAACATTGGAAATCCTGTCTTAGCACGGTTATTAGCCACAGCATTATTGCCCTTGCTTACAACTTCCTGTTCGACTAGCACGAAAGCGGTTTGACTCGCAAGGGCCTGCATCGAACATCTTAGGGCAACTAAGATCTTAAATCTTACGTCAGTTACCTCTCTTCCAAACTGAGTGGGTGGGGGGGTAAACTGCTGCAAAAGTCACCAAACTAGGAACAGCTATAAATTCCGCACGGTCTTCTGCTCACGGGTCATGCCGGTTCTGTTGTTGAGGTTCGTTCATTCTGAACGTGGCATGATTCAAAAGCATGCTCCAATACATCGCGGAGAATCCTTGAGCTCACTAAATTCTACGTAGCATTCCGCCGACTCATAGTGCAAGCAGTTTTCTAACCGGCAAAATCATAGGCGTTTCTAGCTTCGGGCCAGTGGGAGTGCTGTTTCCAGCTCTCTAACGTGAATGCAGATCGGTTTGCACCGTAATGCACCATAACGAGGCGTGCAAATCACGCAGCAGCAGCAGCACGACGATTCACTCGGATAGCACTCGGGTGGATGGATGAACACTTGAGTCGGCTTGAGCTCTCCAGACAATACCGACAAAGGAAAAGATTTATAAAAGCACAGCTTGGCTGCAAGCCGAAGTCGAGTCGCGGTTGCCTCGATTCGGTGAATGGAGCGAGATAGCAGGATCCAGCGAGGGATGGCAGGGTAGAAGCCCCTGCATAGAGAGGAGAGAGCACCGAGTCCTTCGCAATGTGCAGAGAAATCCTCAGAGATGGAGACTCTTCAAGACAACTTTGCAATGCCTGCCTCACAGTTATGACCTGTCAGGTCGCCCAGCAAGGTCAGCCACTCCATTCCTGGAAGCAGCACATGGTCAGCAGCACATGGTCAGCAGCACATGGTCAGCAGCACATGGCCAGCATCTGGTAGGAACCGTGGCTCCTGGAAGCCAGTGACCGGGCAGCCACTAGCACCCGCCAGCCTAACGTAGGGCCCAGTAGAGCCGGCTTCAGTCCTGCTGCTATGGGGAGTGCATAGATGGCCAGTGAGCTGCCCATCGGAAGTTGGTGAGACCACTGGATAGCAATCCAATTCTGCTATACGGCTAGGCACACAAGATTTGGGATGCTGCTGCCTGGTCATCATCAAGTACCAAGAACATACTGGGTATGGTAAGAATATGTAGTGCAGGACAGCTGCTTAAGCCAGGTTAATCCGGTAAACACAGGCCAGTCGAACAGGTAGAGTTCTGCTTTATGTCTCTGCTCCTACTACTATTACCGATTCCAACAAAATGTATTTGAAACTGCACATTTTCTGAAGGTGCCTGTCACCGTTCATACGCGATGTTAAACAGAACCGAAGTACAGATTGGGCTACCTTAACCTGTAGCTGTGCACCAGGTTTCCAGCATCATCTCCAGTCACTCTGTTACGATAATACATCGTCATCATCAAATATACCATTTGTTTCTGTAAGCTAGCCACTTACGTACCTTTCACGGGTCCTACTGCAGCTGTGTATTATGCAGTGCAGTACTGCGCCACCCGATGCGTAGTGCAGCTAGCATCGTCTGATGGACACTTTCGAGGGAGGGCCGCAATTTATTACACAGAGCACTGCAGGATGCAGTGTAAGTTTCTTGAGCAACTGACATGCTCACGCTCGTTGCATACAAACGTGTAAGCAAGGCTGGCCACGCATGCATGCATGCAGCCCTCTGGCACAGCCTGGCCCGCTACCCTGCTACATCGGCTATTCGCCTCGCTGGCAACAGCACGCACGCCACAGCCACCTCAGCCACTGGCACGCGATTGGAGCAAAGCATGCGGTCCCTGCGCAGCTAGTAGTGCTCCCTCTGCCTAAATCGTACAAAGCTGGATGAGCTCAGCCATGCATGCTGCACAGCACGTTGGATGTCGCTAAGTGAACGCCCCGGCATCCTGCGCCCGTGCGACCCGCCGGTGCCACCGGTGGTCAGTTCTGGTATGCCACCGCATGCCACCATCCATCAGCACCGGACGTACGTACATCCGGCTGCCAGGAGAATGCAGCACGCGGCAACGGTGGCATTCAGCGAGCGGTCTGCGCCGCTGCTTGCTGGCGGCTTGCCACGGTACCACCATTTCTCTCGAGTCTCGACTCATGCTCTTCCGGGAGAAGTCAAACAACGAGCGCGTCTGGGGCGAGCGTCTAGGATGCCAAAGGAGTCAGGTCAGGCCCGTCGGGCCGGCAATGCGCGCCTGCTGCTGCTGACGGAGGGGGCAGCAGCAGCAGCGTCGTGCGGCAGCGCTCGCAGCTGAGCTGCCGCCGCCGAAGCCAGCGCACGTGGCGCTCCAGCAGAGTCGCAGGCCAGCCGGAAGCGAGCTCCCTGGACAGCAGAGCGGATGCCGCTTGGCGGCGCTCGTCGCAGCATATCGTCCTCGCCGTCGTCACGTGCTGCTCGTCGTCTGCTGCAGCGCCCACGCTGGTGCACAGCAGCATGCACACTACGGCACGCCTGCAAGAGAGCATGCTCCGTAGACGGCGCAGAGGTCGCTCGAAGGAAGTGCTCCGGGGTGAAAGCAGACGATGCAGCTCGAGCACAGTGCAGGCTCTAGATCGCGACAAGGTTCTGCACCAAAGGCGACTTCATCAGAACGACCTGGAAGGCAAGACTCGGGGCAAAGCCTCCACTCAGGAGATCTCACTAATCTTATCCGGCCACGTAGGGCACATGTGTAAACAAATTCCAATGACTCGCCAGTCTTGGATGAGGCCGGCGACAGTTATTATTGCTATGGCCAACGCCCAGCTAATTATCTCCGGCACAAAATAAATGCGTTCATCTGGACTGCCGCCTGCTACTCCACATGCGCCAGACCACCGTTTCACTTCAATCTGCATTTTGCTCAGCCATAACCTCACCATAAAAACGTAGGCCCGTGGCTACTGCAGACAGGTGTGCATACATCAGAGCTGCCAAGCTGCCCACCCACGTGTGAGGCACGTGACCGGCGCTGCCAGAGAGAGCCGCTCGGCCAGGTAGATAGATGACATTTGCACCGAAAACTTTGGGTGCTGCTGGCGAGTCCAGTGAATCCGAATCAGTTGATATTGGATGCAACACTTCCCTTGGGTTATTCAAATAAAGAGAGAAAGATAAAGACAAGAGATAGAAGGAGAGAGAGAGAGAGAGAGAGAGATGCAGAGATAGAGAGACAGGCACAGTAGCAGGCATTTCTTAACAGGGTCAGATAATGGCCATAATGAACAGCCACCACCCAAACGCTGTGCACGGTCGATCACCTGTGAGCATAACTTATGTGCTGCCACAAATTGCATATATGGTCTGACGGAGGGCAAAGATAAAAAGTCGGCACCTGTGCAGATTCAAGTAGCAGTCGCGGCTGATTCAACAGCGGATGACTTGTGTAGCGGCGGTGGATGAGCCTTAGCGACCATCAACCCTGCTTGCAGTGTTGGCAATGGAGAAATGCCTGCAAGTCGTGGGTTCAAACCCGCGATTTACAAAATAAAGCTTGCAGATCCTACTGGCACACGTACCGGTGATACCAAAGGGACTCGAAGTGCATACCGAAGTCTCGCATCGACGTTTTTACGTTGGCAATCTCGTCACACAGTAAGTGCAACCTACAACAAACGGGCCATAGACGACAGGTGAACACGGCAGCTGGTCAGCCTGGTTGCCAGGTTATTTGAGCAGCACGGAAACCTTGGTTAACACAATAAGTGCACTTTTGGCACTGGCAAGCACTGATACTCAGACAGCTGGGACACGACGGAAGCTGAAAGCAGAACCGCTCCAACATTTAATAACTACCACACATGTATCACAAGACATTAGGATGGCTGCACAGCAGCTGCTCGGAATGTCGGGGAGGGGGAGAGGAACACCAAAGGACCGCTCCAGCAGCTAGCACCAGTAAGCCAGACTGTGGCTTTTGTGATGTCTGTCTGAAATTCGTAGTCACAGCAGCAGCAGATTCCACAACACCAAGAGATATTGAAGCAGCAGCTGCAGTAACTGCAGCAGATGCCGCAGCAGCGCCAGCAGCCACAGCAGCAACAGCAGCCTCAACAGTAACTGCAGCAGCTGCTGCTGCAGAACTAGCAGCAGTAACAGCAACAGCAGACGCAGCAGCAATAGCAAATGCCTTATCAGCAGCAGCAATAGCAGATGCCTTATCAGCAGCAACAGAAGCCATAGTAGCAGTAGCAGCAGCAGTAGTAGTAGGTGTAGCAGCTCCCTCCCGACCTGCATCAGAACATCCCCCGACCTGACCACATTTAAAAGAAACTTAAAAACATACCTATTTAGGACAGCATTTAGTGGGTCCTTGTGATTCGTCCTCGATGTGCTTATGCGTGCTGACACTGTTCATGCTGCCACTAACCACATTTGCATGCTGACCCAGTGCATGTAACCCCTAACCATGTTATTCATTTTGTTTGTTTTTCAAGCATGATTTTACTTACTATTCTATTGCGTATCACTTTGCAGCAAATGTAAAGCGCCTAGAAAGAGATTAAGTTCTCTGAGGGCGCTTTATCAAGTGCAATATTATTATTATTATTATTATAGCAGTGGAAGCAGCAGAAAGTATAGCAGCAGCAGCCACTGCAGCAGCAGCAACAGATGCTGTTGCAGCAGCAGCATATGCCAAAGCAGCAGCCATAGCAGCAGCATATTAGCAGTAGCAGCACAGTACAGCAGCATCGGCCAGGCAGACTCTCGTGTCACACACGCACACATGCGAGCACACACACACACACACACACATACACACAAATGCAGTTTGTACAGTGGGCTCGCTATGTTTGGTGATGGCCATGCCAGGTACATAGACACTACCTTGCCGTAGAATCCTGAATGCATGCGATCAGGTACTGTCGGTAGTGAAAGCCACAATAGTCAGACACGAACTCATCACAAAACTGCCTTGTCGACGTCAGCTCGCTGTGCAGAACCTTCAAGTAGGAAGATGCTGGCATAACGTCTGCCTCTATGCGAGCAGATGCCTATGCACAAGATGCTTGCAGCTGCCGGAGAGGGCTGCAAGTGCAGGGTGCCCAAGCAAGGTCAAGTCCAAGGTCACCTCCTCCTTCTCCTCTGCACTCAAGGTGCACCGCCGGTTACTGGAGACCAAGTTGACGAAAGCCCACTGCCGATGAGACCAGGCATTGTAGTTGCTGCGGTACCTTCGGGCAGCTGCTTCACAGATCGCTGCCTCAGCAGCAAAGACTGACTGAATCGCCGGCAGGCAGTAGCACTGCGCCTGCTGCTGCTGCTCCAGTCGCTGCTGCAGCTTCGTAAGCACCCAGCGCCTGCAACAGCACCCAGCGGCTGCAACAGCACCCAGCAACTGCAACGAGCTTGGCAAGAGGCAGAGGTCATAGCCGTACGATAGGCAGCTGTACCCACAGGACAAAATGCATGACATAGTGCTGAGGTGGTCTCGGGACAAGCAACATCCTTGGATTGCTATAGAGCCGGAATTAGGAGCAGATGGCGCTGGTTTGGCCCAGTGGTTAAGGGTGCTCGCCCCGACCAAGGCCAAGGTGAATGTCTTTGACGACTGAGGTCGTGGGCTCAAGCCCATGACATACCCAAAGCGCCTGAATAGAGACTAAGTTCTCTTGGGGCGTTATATAAATGAATTATGTATTATTATGTTATGGTGCACGGCACCCGTTCTTCATAGCATTTTTTAGGTCTGCATGAATTGTCCTTTGTGTGCTTATGTGTGCTTACTTACTGTGCATGTTATTACTAACCAATTGACATGCCTTCTTTGCAGCACATCTAAAGTGCCTAGAAGGAAATTAAGTTCCCGTCGGCACTATGCAAGTTTATTTTAATAATAATTATTTGTATTGTCTTCAACTAGTTACTGATTCTCTTTTCATCAGCGAGTAACCCTTTATTACAACCATATAAATATGTTACTGTGCTGGAAATCGTAAAGGTTCAAATGAAATTTTACAGTTGCAGTCGCTGGATCTCAGCCCAGTAGTAAGGCCCTTGCACTGCACGACCCGAATCTTGGGTTCGAGTCCTGCTTGAAGCATATAGTGTGAGGTATAACAGCAGCCAGCGCCACTGGCGAGGCACAGTCGTCTCTTAGCTGCAAGATACTTTTAGATTTTACACATAAATATAAAGAGATTCAAAACAGCAGTCGCTTCCATAGAGCTAAAGCTACAACTGATGCTTTCTATTACCTGTGGCTAAAGGTTTCGTTGCTCCGAGGATGCTTCTTCAGCACAAATGCTGTGAGCCACAATTCAAATGTCACGCTCACTCGGTTGGCAAGGATCAATTTCTTTCTACAAAAAATAATCAAGCAAGTCACACTCTCTTCATTGGTGAAGATCGGATGTGCATGTACAATTACTCTTGATACATAATAACTAACAGGACCGGCTTGATGCAAAAGCAAGATTCAATAACAGTAACAATGATAATAAGAAATTTGTATAGCACCCTAAGAGAACTGAATCTCTTTGTATATGCTGCAATGGAAGCCTGTCAGTTGGTTAGTGATAGCACGCACCGAGTCAGCATGTTTTAGCACACACAGAGGGCAATGCGCAGCGATCGAAGTGACTCGGTGAGGAACGGGTAAGTTTGTAGCTTCTTTTTCAATGTCATCACGTGAGGAGAAGTTGTGACATCAGTGGTAAGTGAGTTCCAGGCTGTGGGAGCGTACGAGCTGAAGGTACAGTCTCATATGGATTTGAGGTTGGCTCGAGGCACAACTAAACGACGTGAGGCTTGGAAAGGAAAATAGGCCAGAGGAGCAAGAGAACGACGAAATCTAAAAGAGAGTCACAATCAGCCTTGAATTTCACATGCTGCTGGTTGCTTGGGGCGCCAGAGCAGATCGGTGAGAAGTGTGGTGATCGCCATGGTAACGACATCGGCTGACTATGCCCAATTTAATTGCGACAGGTCGGCCGAGTCGTGCGACCTGCTAGCCCTGAAGAGACCTACTTTCTTCTTGTCCACCGGCCTGCGTGGACGCTCTCCTTCTCGCTCTTCCTCGCTCTCCTCGTGCTCCGGAGCTGCTTAAGCGGCAGACGGCTACTACATCAGTACGTACGTACGTACGCTCGCCTGCTTGCGCCTGCATCCAATACAGCCATCGTCGTGACGACCACCACTCGTCTGTGTGTGTGTGTGGGGGGGAGCATCGTACATCTTTCTTTGTCGCGCTTTGTTGCCGCTGGCGCAAGCCCTGCAACCCTGCCACATGCAGCAGCAGCAGCATACCTAAGACAAAAGCAGGTGGCCACGAGGTGTGTGGCTGCAGGCTTCCTGAATGCGAGAAGTCAGTTATCTTAATGATGTAATCTAAAATGCAACGCATCTCTGTCTGTAACTCCACAAAGCCACGAAGACTGTGTAGGCTCAGCCAAACGAGGCCGCCTTTGCGTGCACCTACTGGCTGGAATTCCGATGGGAGTTTACAGCAGGTATGCACACACTTTCGGGGGTACGCCGGGCCCGTAGAAGGCAATGGGCACCGGGTCGCTCAGGCCTTCTTATGTGCTACCAGCACGTGGACCAGACATGTGATCTGGGACATCTCTCGCTACCCTCAACGACCGTGGCCAGGCAGCAGCTTCCACCATTTCCGGGCACTACCACCCGGTCGCAGCATCGCTGCCACCACCCAGGGCCCCAGATCTTGTTAACACAGAGCGGCATCTTTTTGCTATGACATAAGGAAACGCTTAGCAAAAGTTATTGGTCCGAAAGTTTGCCATTAAGCTGAGCTGCAAGCAAGGCTGGCGTTTGCGACTTGTGTCGTGTGACTCTTCCACGGAGAAAGAGCGGCGCGCAAGACTGCGCTCACGGGACTGTCCGGCTGCACAGGTGCACTGGCTGGTCTACTGCATGAATGAACGCTTTTGCTATTAGCACGCCAAGTTTACCTGTAATTCCATATGGTTGCAATCTCTGGGTTAAGAAGCATAAGCATACAGCTCAGGCAGTCTCCACGCTGGTGCAAGTCTGTTCTTTCACTGCTCTCAGCAACCGCTTCGGCTGAAAGGATATCAGAGCACGAATGCCCGGTACATGTGAGCCCACTCTTCTGTACGAGCCAGCCGTCAGCCCACACCGATGACTCTGGCCCAGGAAAGCCTCTTCGTATTCAGCCAATATTGCATCGCATTGCGAGATTGCATTCTGACAGAGGCAGACACAGAACAGAATACATAATTTAAAAAAAGGCAGCCCACTTGCCCTCTCAAAGCATATAGCCTGCCTGGCAGCAGCGAGCAATTGTACCATGGTAACAAAATATCACCATGCAATTTGCACAAATAACCACTTTGCAATCTAGCACCACTATTTCTCTACAAGTCACCACCACCATCCTCTTCTCCATCTCTGCCCTCCATACAGCCCTCTCCGGCTGCTGCTTCTCTCTCTCTCTCCTCTCTCTCTCTCTCTCTCTCTCTCTCTCTCTCTCTCTCTCTCTCTCTCTCTCTCTCTCTCTCTCTCTCTCTCTCTCTCTCTCTCTCTCTCTCTCTCTCTCTAGCTGTGGAACCAATTAACAGAGCTGCTTAGCTTCCAACTCTACAAAGTGCACACACATCAGATCAACTAATTGATGGATCTCTAACACCTTGATGCATGCAAACAGAGAGGCGATGCATTGGGAATAGCTTTGTTTCAAGTCACTCGACCAGTTATTTGCTGCATAATTAAAGTACCTAGAAAGATATTTAGCTCTGTTAGAGTGTTCTGCAAATGTCTTATTACTACTATTTTGTTATTATTGCTATTATTATTACGGAGATGTACCGGGTTTCAGCGCCCTTCCTACACGATCTGGCTCACTGAGCTTTTGTGAAGTCCTACAGCAGACCTTTGGTCAGTGTTTTTAACTTCAAATGCTCGATGAACTGCTGGTGCTTCGTCCAAAACAACGTTTACATCGATGCTCGAGGGGGCGGGGCAGCATTGACATTCGACAGCTGCCTGCCAAGCGATGGCATCCTTAGTATTGAGGTATTACAGATCCATCAGTTGGTTGATCTGATGTGAGTGCATCCTGTAGAGGTGGAAGCTAAGCAGCTCCATTAATTGGTTCCACAGCTAGAGAGAGAAGCAGCAGCTGGAGAGGCCTGTAGGGAGGACAGAGGGGGTCAGATCCAGTGGCTTGATATTTGAGCATAGAGTTAAATGAAAGCAGAGTTGACCCACTTTGCCTCTGCATACTGCCGAGGTGCGAGCAGGAGCAGAACACTGGCCATCGAAATGGACGAGCAGCAAGGTACACGCCTCGAGCTGCACCTTGCAGAGGCCATGCAAGCTCAACTTCCGACAAGACGTAACACAGCTGCTTTTTTTTCTAGTCACAGAACTATGTACAACCCGCACGCTCATCTGCACTGCCAGGCCACATGCACCCACAAGACCGTCCGAAGCTGTCCAGTAAAGAGTGATGTTCTAAATCAGTGCTTGCCAAAGCACCGATGGCAGCATTGAGCCCCGGGTAGGAGGAAGAGAAGAAAGGGAAGCGAGGAGACTGTGCATATGTAGGCGGCACTGGAAGGCTGAGCTGGATGCAGCACTGGAAGCGGGAGGGAAACAGCAGCGAGTCGCACTTATATTGCCTCCTTATGATCGACCTAGATCTGCTGTCTATTCTTTAATACTAAGTATAATATCCGTGATGGCTCACGAGGTAAGGTGGCTGCTTTTCATGACCTCGGGCCCGAGGTCGTGGGTTCAAATCCTGTGGTGAGCGATCCTTTATCGCCACTGCAAGCGGTGGTGATAGCCATAAAGACTCTTCTAATAAATTGGTCTTTTTTAAATATCTTCTGCATTGTGTTCCAAGAAAATTTAATCTCTATTAATGTTCTTTACAGCTTGCTCGAAGAGAAGCAACAACCATCAGTTAATGCCAAGCAATGCATATCACGTATCGGCAAGCGTTCGAAACCACCCACGTATCATGCTTAGAAAGCATGCCAAAGCATCACACCATTGCCTAGGCTTGAAAGCGACTACAGCCTCAAGACTAAAATAAAAAAGATGGCCTCCATATCCCTACAGGTGCTCGATCTGCTTAGAGCCGCTGGCCACCAACTGTGCACTAATGGACTGCTGTCATTGCTGTCTCTCTCTCTCTCTCTCTCTCTCTCTCTCTCTCTCTCTCTCTCTCTCTCTCTCTCTCTCTCTCTCTCTCTCTCTCTCTCTCTCTCTCTCTCTCCATCTCTCTTACTCTCCCTTTCTCTCTCTCCATCTCTCTTACTCTCCCCTCTCTCTCTCTCTCTCTCTCTCTCTCTCTCTCTCTCTCTCTCTCTCTCTCTCTCTCTCTCTTTCTCTCCCCCCCCTCTCCCTCTCTCCCCCTCTCTCTCTCCCCTCTCTCTCTCTCTCTCTCTCTCTCTCTCTCTCTCTCTCTCTCTCTCTCTCTCTCTCAATCTGTCTGTTCTATCGGCCCCTGCGCAGAAACTGCAGCCACTGGCAAAAAGCCAGGATTTCCATCTGGGGGCAAGACCTACAAAATGTGTACCTAGGGGAAAGACGCCCAAGATTTTCATGGGCATAGTAGACCTGCAATGAGTAAAGATTGTAGCACACGTCACAGTGTTTATTTCACACAAACTCGGCGGTTGCTCATCGAGTGGAATTAAGATATAAATTTGTCATTGGTGCCGGTCGGGGGAGAGGGGAGGGGGCGTATAGGGGGAGGCTCAGGTCTCTGCCCGTTGTGTGTGCATGTGCATTGTTGTGCTGTGTGTGGAGGGGGAAGGGGCAAATGCTACCGCCTGGCCTCCCTGGCTCAGCCACTGAGTGCAGCAGCAGCAGCAGCAGCGGCTGCAGCCAGCCACTGCCCTCCACTGCTTAGGCTGCTAAGCAAGGTGATGCAGTCTACTGAAGCTGAGCAGGACGAGGCAGTTGGTATAGAGATAAAAAAAAAAAAAGTAGAAGGTGGGTGAGTGTGGCTTGGACACAGGCCGGCATTGTCCTCTTTGAACAGCTGCTGAATGTAGTTTCAACTCATGCAGCTGCAGTACAGCAGCCAGTTGGAACGCCGGCACAGGGGAGAACGGCTGTGTGCTGTGTTGATTCCAGCTTCAGTCGAATACACGGCTGTTGAAGCTTCCTCGGCGTTTGCGTGTGTCGCCACTTACATTTCAACCACAGCGAGAGAGAGGGCAGTATCCGAGCGCGCCGAGTGTCAGCAGCCGGCATAGCCTCTTGCCCAATGGCCAAACTGGGGGGGGGGGGGGTTGTGGCGTCCGAAAGCCTGGTCACGGGCGATGCAAAACAAAGGGCTTGCTCCAAACGAGGCAACAAAGCCATTCAACAGCTGATTTTAAAGCCTGCAAAAAACAGCTACGATTTGACAACAAAGACAAGAATTAAACAGGCTACTACTATCGATCAACCTGACGCATTTTGCAAGCAAGTGGCCGGTGTATTCAATGAAGTTTCGTAAATGGTTAACGACAAGACGAAGCTTATTTGCAAAAATCATAAAATTGCCTGTTTAAAGCTTACCTGATTGGTCCTTAGCAGTAGCGCTTAAGAAATGACGTATGTATTTACATGTTGACGCTTACAGCTTTGTGCAGCGCCTCGGAGTCGAAATTGGCCTTACATTCGCCGACTGTGTACAGTATTGCATAGACTCAGCTAAGCGAGTCCACGGGCAGTGAGCTCTAGTGTATATTAGGTGCGATCGTGTATACCTACAATCCGTTTGCTTTTATATTTTAGGTGCGATCATGCACACCTACTATCTGTTTGCTATCGTCGTCCAAAGCTTTGTTTGAGGGGGCTGCTTTTGGCAGGGTCTGTGCCATGGGTTTATATACAAAAGAGCCCAGACGTAGCAGCAGGTGTAGCCTAAGGCTCAGCCCTTTTGGTATTCAAACCAATGTCTCAGGCCACCCTGCAAAATCTCTCTCAAGAGCTGCTGTGATCTACTCAAACTTAGTGGTCATCAGGCCTACTATTACCCCAGTTCAACAGTTTATGCCACATCTTACAATGTCATACTTGATGACATTGCGAATGATACCACTAATCATTTGATCATGCTTTTTTTTACAGCATCTGAGAAGTGCCTACAAAGAGATTCAGTTCTCTAATGGTGCAATACAAATCTATTAATTGACCTTGTACATGTCACCCCTAACTATGTTATTCAAATTGTTTATCAAGCATGATACCACTCACCATTCGATCGTGTTTCTTTGCAGCAATATGTGAAGCGCCTAGAGAGAGATTGAATTCTCCGAGGGCGAAGCATTTACAAGATCTTTCGGCAGCATTTGATACAATTGATCAGAGAGTCCTTCTTGCGCACTTGTCATCTCATCTGGGCATCACTGGCACTGCATTGCAGTGCTTCAGATCCTATCTCAGAAGGAGACTTCAGAGGACTGATGTGAACCGACAAAGGTCATCCGAAAAACCACTGAAGTACAGGGTACCTCAGGGCTCTGTGCTCGGTTTGCTTCCTTTCACATTTTATACTCTCCCTCTTGCCAGTGTGATCGCCAAGCACAACATAGGCTTACACTTCCATGTGGATCTCTACACACCCTTGCTGCTTGTATTACTGACACTCACATATGGGTGGCAGCAAACTTTCTCAAACTGAATGACGACAAAAAGAAGTTACGAGTTATGGGCAAACCAAGCGTGACTCGGATATTGGAAAGATTATCGCCAAAATCGACTCAGCCAGCATATCTCATTTGGCATCTGCACGTAATCTAGACGTCCTATTCCAAAGTGACCTTTCACTAGATGAACACTTAAGCTCCACCATCATCTGCCTTCTTTCAGCGGCATATAATAGCTGAAACTCGGACTTGCTTAGATAGGGATACTACATCCAAATAAATCCATGCATTTGTAACATCCCGTCTCGACTTCTGTAACTCAATGCTTGCTGGTCTACCGGCTTGTGCAATCAGGTGCTTACAGCTGGTGCAGAACTCGGCAGCAAGGCTTGTCTGTCGTTGAGCGTCGCAGTTGCCACATTTCATCACTTCTTGCCGACCTGTAATGGCTCCCAGTCAAGCAAAGCATCGACTTCTGGATTTTGTCCCTCACTTTTAGGTCCCTTCTTTCTTTGGCTCCAGCCTACCTATCACATCCACTCCCCCACCAGGCAATGGATCGTTACACCTGCTTTTCGGAATCCAACTGTTTACCTATACCTTGTAGAAACCTCAAATCCTTTGGAGACCGTGCATTTAGTTCCTATGCTCCCAAAGCCTGAAAGGCACTCCTGACTTGGTTCACGACATCTCCTGAGTTAACCACATTTAAAAAGAAACTAAAAACACCACATTTAAAAAGAAACTAAAAACACATCTATTTATCACAGCATTTAATGGGTTCCTGTGATTCGTCCTTTATGTGATCATCTGAAGTACCTCTAAAATATGGAGTACCTCAGGGCTCTGTGCTAGGTCCGGTCCTTTTCACCGTTTATACTCTCCCTCTCGCTGATGTGATTGCCAAGCACAATCTAGGCTTTCACTTCTATGCGGATGACACTCAGTTGTACCTTTGCTTTGATCCCTCCCAGCCTTCGAGCACCTCAAATTCTCTCAACTCACTTGCTGCATGCATTGATGACATCCGATCATGGATGGCAGCAAATTTTCTAAAACTAAACGATGATAAAACTAACTTACTAGTTATGGGCAAACCTAGTGTTATTCAGAAATTGGAAAGGCTGACTTTCAAAATTGGCTCTGCCAGCATATCTCCAGTTGCATCAGTTCGGAATCTAGGTGTCATATTCCAAAGCGACCTCTCGTTAGACGACCACATCAGCTCCACAGTCAAATCAGCCTATTTTCAGCTTCATAACATTGCTAAAATTAGGGCTTGTTTAGATAAGGATACCACGTCCAAGTTGGTCCATGCATTCGTGACATCTCGTCTCGACTTCTGCAACTCACTGCTTACTGGCCTACCAGCATGTGCCATCAGGCGATTGCAGCTGGTGCAAAACTCTGCAGCTAGGCTTGTCTGTCGTGAGCGTCGCAGTTGCCACATTACTCCACTTCTCGCCGACCTGCACTGGTTACCAGTCAAGCAACGGATTGACTTCAAGGTTTTGTCGCTCACTTTTAGGTCTCTTCATTCTATGGCTCCAGCCTATCTTTCAGATACACTACCCCATCAGGCCAAGCATCGTACCACCTGCTTTTCGGAATCCAACAGTCTAGAAATACCTCGCACAAACCTTAAATCCTTTGGAGACCGTGCATTTAGTTAGTATGCCCCCAAAGCCTGGAACTCGCTCCCGACCTGCATCAGAACATCCCCCGACCTGACCACATTTAAAAGAAACTTAAAAACATACCTATTTAGGACAGCATTTAGTGGGTCCTTGTGATTCGTCCTCGATGTGCTTATGCGTGCTGACACTGTTCATGCTGCCACTAACCACATTTGCATGCTGACCCAGTGCATGTAACCTCTAACCATGTTATTCATTTTGTTTGTTTTTCAAGCATGATTTTACTTACTATTCTATTGCGTATCACTTTGCAGCAAATGTAAAGCGCCTAGAAAGAGATTAAGTTCTCTGAGGGCGCTTTATCAAGTGTATTATTATTATTATTATTATTATGTGCTTGTGCATGCTGTCACTAACCACACTTGCATGCTGACCGTGTGCATGTCACCCCTAACCAGGTTATTCTTGTTGTTCATTCAGCGTGCTACAGCTAACCATTCGATCATGCTTCCTCTTCAGCAGCCGATGTCAAGTGCCTAGAAAGAGATTGAGTTCTCTGAGGGCTGACCCTGTGCATGTCACCCCTAACCATGTTATTCATTTTTATTTGTTTATCAAGCATGATTTACTCACCATTCAATTGCATTTCCCTTTACAGCAAATGTAAAGCACCTAGAGAGAAATTAAGTTCTCTGAGGGCACTTTATCAAGTGACTTATTATTATTATTATTGTATTATTATGATTGCATTATTATTATTATTATTGTATTATTACTATTGTATGATTTCGTGAGCTTAACGTCGGAGGAATTGTCGCTCAAGAGATATGCATTTACAAGGCAACTGGAAGTAGAAAATAAAGCAAGCATCAAAAGAGGTTCAATATCTTACAGTCTTCAGAAGCTTGGCAAAAGCACCGTAAAGTTTACATAGCACTGGGGGTAAGCTCACGGAACCAAAAGACCAGACTAAATGAGAGACTTCATGCCTGTGTTAACCAGGCACTCTATGCGAAGGCCGTCATCTCTGTAAACAGGTTGGAGCCGGTCGCGCTATCGCTACGATGCATTCACATACCTCTGCCGATCGCGACCACAGACGGCATTACCTTGTGCAAGATCCGAGCGGAGCAGCTCTAACACTTGCTTATGACAGTGCTGGTATAGCAGCGGCATGTGGGACTCAGCTAGAGCCAAGTGGCCCTCAACCACGACCATTGCTATGTGGCCACCGACCACGACAAATGCTTGTGCTTCTGGATGTGAAGAGCGGTTGCAAACCACCCCGCTCAGCCCGACATCGGGTACGACGTCATAGTCAGTGCTGCAATAACCGGAAGCACCGGCTTCAGGCAAAGCCAGCCGAAGTGTAACTGGCGTACACACATAGGCTACACCCATAGCAGCACTTGAGGCAAACTGCACAAATGTTATCAAGAAAGGATCGTGATTCATACATCGAACGGCCTGAACCATGTAACACTCATCAGTACCATCATCACAATAATCATGATAATAATACATATGTATAGTATGCTCCCAAAGCGTGTAACTCACTCCCGACTTGCGTCACAACATCCCCTGACCTGACCACATAATAATAATAATATTAATAATGCACTTGATAAAGCGCCCTCAGAGAACTTAGTCTCTCTCTAGGCGCTTTACATTTGCTACAAAGGGAAATGCAATTGAACGGTAAATAAAATCATGCTTGAAAAACAAACAAAATGAATAACATGGTTAGGGGTGACATGCACAGGGTCAGCATGCAAATGTGGTTAGTGGCAGCACGCACATCAAGGACGAATCACAGGGACCCAGTAAATGCTGTCCTAAATAGGTGTTTTTAAGTTTCTTTTAAATGTGGTCAGGTCAGGGGATGTTCTGACGCAGGCCAGGAGGGAGTTCCACGCTTTGGGAGCATACGAACTAAATGCACGGTCTCCAAAGAATTTGAGGTTTGTACGGGGTATTTGTAGACTATTGGATTCCGAAAAGCGGGTGGTACGATGCTTGGCCTGATGGGGGACTATATCTGAGAGATGGGCTGGAGCCAAAGAATGAAGTGACCTAAAAGTGAGCGACAAAATCTTGAAGTCAATCCGTTGCTTCACTGGTAGCCAGTGCAGGTCGGCGAGAAGTGGAGTAATGTGGCAACTGTGACGCTCACGACAGACAAGCCTAACTGCAGAGTTTTGCACCAGCTGCAATCGCCTGATCGCACATGCTGGTAGGCCAGTAAGCAGTGAATTGCAGAAGTCGAGACGGGATGTCACGAATGCATGGACCAACTTGGACGTGGTATCCTTACCTAAACAAGCCCGAATTTTAGCAATATTATGAAGCTGAAAATAGGCAGATTTGACTGTGGAGCTGATATGGTCGTCTAACGAGAGGTCGCTTTGGAATATGACACCTAGATTTCGAGCAACGGGAGATATGCTGGCAGAGCCAATTTTGAGCGTCAGCCTTTCCAATTTGTAAAGCACACTGGGTTTGCCCATAACTAGTAAGTAAGTTTTACCATCATTTAGTTCTAGAATTTATAAAGAAATTAAAAACACCTATTTAGGACAGCATTTAGTGGGTCCCTGTGATTTGTCCTTTATTTGCTTGTGTGCTGACACTGTGCATGCTGCCACTGTGCATGCTGCCACTAACCATACTTGCATGCTGACCCTGTGCATGTCACCCCTAACCATGTTATTCTTGTTGTTTATCAAGCAGGATACCACTCAACATTTGATCGTGTTTCCTTTGCAACAAATGTAAAGCGCCTAAAAAGAGATTGAGTTCTCTGAGGGCGCTTTATCGAGTGTATTATTATAATTTTTTTATAGTGCCCTGAGAGAACTAAATCTCTTTCTAGGCACTTTATACGTGCTGTACAACAAACATCACAATATGGATAGTGGTAACATGCACAGTGTCAGCACCCATAAGCATACAAAAAAATGTATACGAGCCTTAATATATGCTGTGAGAAACAGGTGTGTTCATGGCTACTTTTAAATGTCACATAATCAGGGGATTTCACGAAGGCACGATCTCCAAAGGATTTGAGGTCGGTTCGAGGAGGAGCTAGTCGACTTGAGTCGGAAGAGCTGGTGGTACGATGTCTAGCCTGATTGGAAGTAGCTCTGATAGTTATGCTGGAGCAAGAGAATGACGGGAGCTAAAGTAAGTGAAAAGCCTTGGAGTCGATGCGCTGCTCAATGAGAAACTAGTGTACACCTTCGAGAAGTGGTATAATGTGGTAACTTCACCACTCACGACAGATAGGCATTGAGAGAATTCGACGTGCTGGAGGACTGGGATGGATCAAAGCAAAGGTACAACTGAGTGTCATTCTGCATAGAAGTGAAAGCCTAGATTGCATTTGACGATCTCATCGACAAGAGGGAGATATAAAATGCAAAAAGAAACGGACCGAGCACAGAGCCCTGAGGTACCCTGTATTTCAGTGGTTCATCGGATGATCAGCATTCATTCAAATCAATACTCGGGATACTCCCACTGATATAGCCTCAATAAAAAAATATTCTTGAATCACATATGCACAATCAAAAAATGCTGATGTCAACCATCAACCATCTTATTAATTGCTCTTAGGTGAGCTCCTTACCTAGTGATACTTGTGGTGATCTAGCTGATCCCTTCTCTAGCTTTGACAGCATGATAGACACGATCAGAGAATCCATATCTAAAGTAGCAGCATCTCCTCTGGACTCAGGTCCCTCAGTAACAACCCCACAGGATTTCAATACCCCCAAGTCCGTGCAGCCCCTCGACAACCGAGGAGGATGAAATAGTAACAAAAATAATAATACATTTGTATAGTTACCTCAGATAACTTAATCTCTTTCTAAGCACTTTACATATGCTGTAAAGCATGATCGAAAGCTTAATTCATGCTCAATTTTAACAAGCACAACATGGCAACGACAACTACTCTCCTACTGCCGACTATGGTACATCTTTTTCAGCGGTCCTGAGCTGCTACTTCTATGCTACTCACTACCTCAACTGCTCTCCTAACTCTGCTATGCTTCCCACTTTCTCTTTGTTGCGTGAGACGAAGTCTGTTGGCTACCGAATGCGTACCGAAAGCCGCTTAGGCTGTGAGTGCGCTATACAAAACTCTCCTGCGTAACACCCACATGGTCTTTATGACTTTGTGGAGTTACAGACGGAGATACATTACATTACATGGTTAGAGGTGACACGGACAGGTTCAACATGCAAATATGGTTAGTGGCACCATGCACCGTAATAATAATAATAATACATTTGATAAAGCCCCCTCAGAGAACTCAATCTCTTTCTAGGTGCTTTACATTTGCTGCAAAGGGAAACGCGATTGAATGGGGAGTAATATCAAGCTTGATAAACAACATGAATAACATGATTAGGGGTGACATGCACAGGGTAAGCATGCAAGTGTGGTTAGTGGCAGCATGCAGAGTCAGCATGTATAAGCACATAAAGGAGAAATCACATGGATCCACTAAATGCTGTCCTAAATAGGTGTGTTCAAGTTCTTTTTAAATGTGGTCAAGTCGGGGGATGTTGTGATGCAAGTCGGGAGTGAGTTCCGGGCTTTACGAGCATACAAACTAAATGCATGGTCTCCAAAGGATTTGAGGTTTGTAAGAGGTATTGGTAAACTGTACTGTACAGTGTCAGTATGCATAAAAACACAAAGGACGAATAACAAGGACCCACTAAATATTGTGATAATAATTAGACACTCGCATAGCACTTAAATAAAATTAAATCACTTTCTAGGTACTTTATATATGTTGCAAAGGACGTTTGTTGAATGGTTAGTGATAACATACTCAGCACAAGTACGAATGAGCAAACACATGACACGGATTAACAATTCACATGGACACACCAAATGCTGTGAGAAGTAAATGGGTTTTAGCTTCTTTTGAAATGTTCTTACGGTATCAGCATAGCAAAGTGTAATACATACCAACGATAAAACCAACTTGTTAGGTATGAGAAAACATGGTACGAAGTCACTTTTAGGTCCATTCATTCTCCAGCTCCAACCTACCTATCAGAACTACTACTCCACCAGGCTAGGCATCGTATCACTTGACTTCTAAGAATCAAATCGTATACCCCGTACGAGCCTCAATTCCTTTTAAGACTGTGCTACCGTCCACGCTATTCAATTCTATTCACTCTTAACGAAGCTGGCGATCGCTTGGAGGTACAGAGTGCATAACACAGGATTGTTTTACACTCATTCCTATCTTTAAAACACAAACATGCTTTGTCCTACGAAGATTCACGTCCGGTCGCCGAAAATCGAAGCATTGAGAGTTAATGACGATTAATAGCTGAATTCGACAGGCGTACATGTGGAAAAGTACGGACACCGCACGAGAAATCGTTCTACCGATGTAGTTTTCACTAATAGCCACTTTGGATAAACGTAACTGCAGCCACGTTTAACTTTGGTATTCAGAAAGGACTCCGCAGAGAAGGCACACACAGGAAACATTTTCGCTTCAGTTCGGATCGGGTTCGCCCAACGCGATTATCCGCTTGTCCAACAGCCGTTACACAGTAAGTGCGCCTTCCAAGTTACTGTAACGTTTTTTAAAACCAACCAACCGTTGTTTAATGCTTTAAATTATCACACAGAACGCCAGACATCTATCACAGCCACCACGTTTCTCGACAGATAACCCCTAAAATTACAGCACCACACTTCCGTCGTTAAACCATGAAACTCGTCCTGCTTTTTGCTAGGAACCTAGTTCATTTCATTGTGGCCATGGGCTTTACTAGTAATAGTCGCGTTCAGAAAGAAATTGCGATGCAACCCCGATTGCCGCGTAACGTAACTACGGTTCCTAACTTGGGTGTTTTGTGTTACGCGTAGGACCAGCACGGTATGGTTGTCAGCAGAGCTGAGCTAGCTTTGTTAAACAAGTCGGTATGAATAAGTACTTACACTGTGCCCGACTTCAGGACTGCATAGACTTTCTCATTTACCAAGTCTACAGCCATCGCCGTCGAACGCGTTGCCACTTTCAACGGTAGGACGGTTTTGATTACCTGCAGCGATGCGACATCCGACAAACGCCGGCCAACCACACGTACGGAAACGTGCTTAGTGAAGCTTTGGTAACTTGTGGTTCTGCATACTAAGCTATGTTTTAATTTATGAACCGCCTAGTTATCCCTTCTTGCACTCCTGCATTCTCACCTTACCAAGCGTATCTCTAGTACTGAAGACAGGCCGTGACCTCTTCTGGATCGACCTCCCGCGGTTGGACAGCAAGTGTAAACTGGCCTGCTGCTCGAGCACACTGAACTGACAAAGCAAGCCAAGTTTTTCTCAGTCTTATCGTACTCGACTACTAATCAACGCATCAGTCGATTTGCGAGACCATTGCTAGTTGTACACAGGAACAATTGCTTTCCTACGCACTTGCTACTAGTTGTAAAAGTGTTTAGCCCGTTCAAAACAGCATCTAGAAATGCACCTCAGAACTTTTCTTTATATTAAGTATAACCAATCAACATCCACAAGCAGTGGACCCAATGAAGCATGTACAGGCGAGCACAGAAACAAAAGAATTACTCAAAAGTCATGAGACGAAATGAAATGTATTTAATACAGTGCACGTTTGACATGTACAAAAATATTTCAAGATACTAAATCAGGAGACTTCCAGCAGACTGAAATACTTCTTTTCCGTTTTTCTGTACAGCTACACACGCGACCAAAGCATGATTTGTGCCAAGAACGGCACTATTCACATATTAAGCCAAGTATGGCCTATAACGTATCCTCTAGTAGTCGTCCTGTTGATAACTTCTGCTGCCTGACGAGCTATTTCCTCCTCGTCGACCGTATCCATTTCCGTAGGGGGCAGAAGTGTTCCGGCTGTAGCCACCACCACCTCCACTATTACCTCCACGGCTGTATCCACCCTGTCCACGACTATAGCTGTCCTGTCCTCGTCTGTCACCACCACGATCGCCGCCACGGTCACCACCACCCTCAAAGCGAGCTGCAACGAGGATACTTGCTAGTAGCAGCATCGACTAACGGCGGCAGCAGCAGCTATGCAGCTGCCAAGCGAAGCTAGAAGCAGCATGCACGGTCATGCGATGTCTTTAATCAAATTAATATATATATATACATACACTGTCTCTGCTCCCTGGGCTCTCTGGGTCGAGCAAAGTTCACCGTACACATTCTGCCTTCGATTTCGATCTGTCCATTGGTGCTGTCGCACATCTCCTTGGCAGCTTCCTGCGAGTCGTAGGTTACGAATCCAAACCTAAAAAACGTGCCGACGATGAAACAATGCTCTGGCCGATGAGGCAACCAAAGGCTGTATCGTCATCTGTAACCGCAAATCAAACCCTTCCTTTTCAGCTTAGCTTGCTTCTTTCAGTGTCCGCATTCGCCAGAGCGCGTCTGCTGGCGTCTTTATTTACTGTTAAGTTAATCAACGTTTACCTAAGGCTAATTTACAAGTAGTGGTGAGACACATGACTCCGTGGACCCAGTGCTCGCACTTACTACTTACGCATTTCCTAGCTACATCTTGCGGCAGCGCCAGTTCCTCAGTCCCGCCTGTAAAGTTGAATAACAAATTACCACTGTAGGTACCCCAAGACGGCAAACCCGTGGTGCAGCGCGTCAAAGCTCGGGCAGCAAACCAGGGAGCAAGGCGTGAATGCTTACCCTCTCGAACGGCCCGTATTTGGGTCGATGATGACGCGTGCCCTTGAGCAGCCGTTGAAAGCGCTGGCCAGACTTTCATCGGTCAGCTTGAACGGCAGGTTACTCACGTATAGACAGTCGCTTGCTACATAAAGAAACGGACTATCGTCACTTGTGCACTCGAGCTAGCAAATTGAGAATGCAGGGGCGCCGTTGGCAGCTTCAGGTCTTAGCAACGACGACCCCGAAACAGAAAACCGACGACAAAAGGAACGCAAAAAGATGGCGGCCTACCAGCTCCGAGGCCCCGATAAGAGAACTAGAGGCCCTTTCCGATATACGACTAATAGCCAAGACATCCAACTGCTTTAAAATAATAACCATAAAGTATCTCGCAAGGACCTCACTGTTCCATGCTACTCACCCATAGCAGATAGCTGTTCGAACGCAGCAGGTACGACCGACCGTCCACACGCGGAGCTCGACCGAACGCGACTACACCAAGGCGGCAAAGCAGTCACGTGACGCCGAACGGCGTGGTAAATCAAAATAAAATAAAAATATATATTACCATGATTTTGTATCCTATAATGAAATATATGTTTTAATAGTATGTGTTTTATAATCTTTTCGTCAGCTTAGTCTTTCCTACAGAGTTGCACGAACCGGTTTTTGGCCAATCGGCGGGGCTAGGGACATCGCCGTTCCCTTAGCCTCCCCAGCCACCCTAGATCCCGAATGCAGCAGCCGTAAATGCGCCTTTTGCACTCTTCGAGCGCTGCAGTGGTGCGTGGTGTATAAGGGTAATGTTGCACACGTACGAGCAACGGTTTGTACGAAAATGCAAGACACATCTAGCGTATAGCTCTCTAGAATTTTAATTAGAGCAGGTTGAACCTATAATATCACTCGGAAGGAGAGCGACAAGGGAGAGGTCAGGAGCAGCGCTTGGCATCCTCTCCGGCAGCAGCTGCGACTTTCACCTAGCGGTTGACAGCGTCAGCCTCGGAGTGCCTGCTCGCAGCTAACTCGACCTCGAGGTCGCGCAGAGACGAGCGATTGATAAAATTTTTATAGCTCACGAGGCTTCTAAACCTGTGCTGGGCGTGGGTCTACGGCAAGTGCGGCTCGCTTGACCCTGCCACCGCTGGACGCCGCCACGGCCTGCGTCTGACCGCGACTCAGCCTCGCCCGCCTCAGCCAAGGATGCTGTCATCCGTTGGGCTGCGCCGAGGCAGTGCATCGACACAATTACGCAGTGCTCGCGCGCACGCTCACATCTGAGATTTCCTTGAGGGGCTTGGCGCCGAAACCTAGTAAGGACTGAGGCCTGAGGAGCCGAGCGCGGCAGTGTTTCGCCCCGAGCGCTACCACTGGGTCGGCTCACTGGGGGCTGCAGCCTCGCAGACCCGCACCCTGTGCTCGAGCATTCGTGAGCATGCTTCTTGGAATAGAGAGTAGTCTCCAGGTGGAGGATACGCCGCCGGTTTATACTGTATAGGTGTACATACAGTGTGCTATGTAAAGCGGCTTTCTCCAAACTCTCCGTAGGTAAGATGGAACGGATTAGGGACTCCATCGCTTGACTGTGGTCACTGCCGGAATGCAGCCGCTCATAGCCCTGCGTTTAATATGTGACCCCTTCATGTCTGCCTCTATTGAACTTGCCGCTAAATTTGTCTCCTAGGCAAAGAACACCATTAGTCCTCTAGACCCTGTCTCAACTGCTCAGCAGCTGAAAATAAGCTTTGTCAGGCTGCCTACACTCATTGAAAAGCTAACTCTAGATTAGAATTATATCAATAACTCATCCAGTTTTCCTTCTGTCATTCTTATCCTAGACACTAAAACGAGTCGCAGCCGAGCAGTTAAATATTACGCCAGTTCATCTGATCTTGCTAGCAAGTTTCCATGGGGATTTAGAGCTAAACCTGTTTAGCATCAAATTGATTTCAAGATGCTCTCTCAGGCCTGCAGGTCACTTCACTCGCTTGCAGCAGCCAACCAATCTGACCTTCTTGCTACTCCCGTGTGCTCTCGCACGACCCACTTCTCTGCATCTAGTAATCTCGCCTCCCCTCCCTCTAAATTGAAACCTTTTAATTATCAAGCCTTTAACTAGTATGCATATAAAAGTGAAATTGCTTATTTCTGCTCCTTTGTTCTTTGCATGCATACTTAAGGGCGCGTTACTTTCCAGAGGCCTTACTAACCTGCTGCCATAAGTGTTTTCAAGCTTACTTTAGCGTACAGGTCTAAGTATGACACTGGCTTGCTTTAACATCCTTTAAAAAGCGCTAGTCACTAATGCTACGGTGCTGATTCTTTGCATCGAGTTGTAAAGCGTCTTAATGGAGATACGGTTTCCATAGAGTGTTATACAAACAATCAATTATTATTGTTAACCATTCCAAATAAACTGCTCTGCTTCGGGATTAGAACTACCTCAACGACGTTGTTCAGGTTAGGGGCTCTCTGGTGGTTTTCCTTCAGCAGCATTTGAGACTCTCGATCAACAGAACCATCCAGAGCACCTTTCCAGATATCACTGGCTCGGTGCTAAACTTGGCTAGGTCCTACATCAGTGAGAAATTTCAGAATGTAGATGTACATGGCTGTGGTTTAACTGAGAAGCCCTCGGAGGTACATCATGGTTCAGCCTTCAAGCCATTTTCCATTCATTATCTATACTCTTCCTGTGAATAATATCGTCGCCAAAAACAACATGTTTTTAATTTCTATTTCGATGGCACGCAGTCCTAGCAATAGTTTTATTCTCCTCAGCCTTGCTCTGTATTTGACCCACTTGTCTTTTGTGAAGCCGGCCTGCATCGACGGCATTGACGCTTGGATTGCCTCTGAATAAATATAGTTCATTTGTGTAGCGCCCTACGAGAACTTAATCACTATTCAGGCGCTTCACATGTGCCTCGGGGCTCGAGCCTACGACCTCAGCCAGACCTTGGTCGGGGCGAGCACCTTAACCGCTGGACCAAACCAGCTCGGCAATATAGCCTCTGATGACTTATTACTACTACTAATAATAATAATGCATTTGTTATAGCACCCTCAGAGAACTCAAGCTCTTTCTGGGCACTTTACATTTGCTGTAAAGGAAGCATGGCCGAATGGTTAGCAGTAGCATGCTCAATGAACAGCAACCGTAACACGATTAGAGGTGACATATACAGGGTCAGCATTCAAGTACGGTCAGTGGCAGCATGCACAGTGCCAGCTTTGTTTCTTTGCAAGTGTGGTCAAGTCAGCGGGATGTCTTGACGCCAGTCGGAAGTGAGTTCCAGGCATTGGGGGCATACGAACTAAAGGCACGGTCTCCAAAGGATTTGAGGTTTGTAATAGGTATAAGTAAGCAATTAGATTCTGAAAATCGGGCGGTACGATGCTAAGCCTGGTAGAGTAGTAGATCTAATAGGTAGGCTGGAGCCAACGAATGAAGGGACCTAAGAGTGAGTGACAAATCCTTGAAGTCGATGTATTGCTTGACTAGTAGCCAGTGCAGGTCAGCGACAAGTGGTGTTAGAGGTGAAGTGTTTACTTAAGCTTAACGAAAGATACGACAAACAAATGGTTATAGGGCAGCCTAATGTCATCTAAAAGCTGGACGACCTCACCCTTAAAATGATCTCTCATCATTCCAAGTGAGCTACAATTACCTTTATTAAGAAGTCTCGGCCAGTGCCCCTAATTCTGTATTTAGTAACTGGTTCACAGTCACCAGCTTGTCTGGCTTATTTTCAACGGCGTAGCTGCTAGTTTAGACCACTTCCGTCTGAGCTTCACTGACTCCCTATCAAGCATTGAACCGATTTCAGGATCCCCTATCTGGCTTAGTAGGTGGTTTAAGTCGTTTGCAGCAGCCTGCTTATCCGATCTTTTTAGTTCTCCTTTATTCTTACGCACCACCCGCTCCTCATAATCTAGTTGTGCCATCACTCTAAATAAGTCAAAATTTTTGGTGATCGAGCCTTCAGCTCATGAGCATTGAAACTTTGGAACTCATTTCCACTATCTTCCCTTGTGTAGTACTGCCATTATACTGCAGGTGTTTAAAGTTCATTTTAGTGAGAGACTACAGAGCATGTACGTCACCGGTCATGCAGAGAATGCTTAAAGTATAGAATACGCTAGCGTTCTGGTATATAACTCCCCTAGTTTCACAATTTATAAACTTTCTCTTGCCATTAATTGCTGAGAGCAATCTAGGCTTCCATTCCTATGGAGATGCCACTCAGCACTATCGATCTGGGAAGTGAGAAGAAATCGGCCTCGCTAGAGAGATAGAGTAGATATATATATATATATATATATATATATATATATATATATATATATATATATATATATATATATATATATATATATAGAGAGAGAGAGAGAGAGAGAGAGAGAGAGAGAGAAAGAGAAAGCGGGAGAGAGTATCGAGGTGCAATCATGTGCTACAGGGCCTCGTGCCCGCGATCAAGATAATCAAAGGTGAGCACATTAAGGGGGGGGGGGCAAATCAAAGCAGCTTCCAATCGATAGGAACGAGACAGCTCATTGCCACGCCAGAGGATCCTAAACGGTCTCTCATATAATTTCTTAGTTTGACGTTGTTTGTCATGTCAACAACAGTCAAAAGGTCAAGAAGAGCAAACTCGGTCACGTTTTTATCACCGGTCTACCCTTAGTGCTTGTTAGAATACCATTATGAAGAAGAGGCAGAACCATTTTGATAGAGTAGAGAGATTTGAAACCAAATCACAGAGTGAATAAGAATATATGTGTGCGATCACCTTCATTGAGGACTTTCATAAGTGAAGTGAGTAGGAAAACAACGGATAATAAGTCATGAGAACCTGACAATCCACGACTATGCTTTTTTCGATAGAGATCTGATAGTGGCAGATTTCAACGCCGTAGAAATTATACCTTCTTATAAAAACTTCTAGAATCAACTTAGCAGTGCAGACGGACTCTAAACCAAATTTTTGTTGCATTCAGTTCGGTGGTACGGCGATAGCGTAACGTTACGAAAGATACCGGATGTCGCACTAATATAACGCCAGCAGTGCTTCAGCCAGTGGCGGGCCATCTCATTGAGCTTGCCCGAAAATATTGAGTACAGCTAGTTTGTAGGCAGATGCCACTAGCGTTGTCCAGGTGCATGTCAACGGTAGTCGCGATACATGCGTACATGGACGTGGGCGTGCCGGCGGGTAACCCCCCCACACTAGACGCCTTCCTTGATGGGACCGCAGAGAATTCAAATATTAGCAGAACAGCAGTAATAAAAGCAGCTCAAAAAAGCAATTTAATTAAATTAATAAATATTTAAACTTATATTAATGAGCTGTGTTGTTATAAAAACTACTATTTTCCAAGCTACTGTTAAACTAGTTGTCACGTGACGCTTGGCGGCTCAGTTTTGTTCTGTAGCCGTCGTGTGTGCGGTGTGCCTCGTGAGACCATAATGGGTAAGTTGCCGAGTCATCTTTGGTTAGTGTAAGTGATGCGAGGAAAATGGGAACTTAAATATAGTGTAAGCGTCAAAGGTAGTATGTTCGTTTCGTGATTTGCAATGTTAGTTCCTCTTCCGTGCTGCGTCGCCAGCCATTTTCCTTCGCTGGGCGCGGAGTTGCCGGCTTCGCGCGTTGAACGCAGTTATACTGTTTATCGTTCTTTTTAATGCCATTTTCACGTCAGCCCGTCATGCTGCCTGGCCTTAATTTTTAAATTCTGCGAGCGCGCTGTGGTGTGCATTCGTGATTCTAGGTCGAGCCCCGCTTCCTAGCTGGAGTTAATGTCTTAATGTATCCGAAGTTGCGGCCAGCAGCGAGGTTATATGACTGATTGTCCAGGAAGTGCCTCTAGTTCACGTTACTTCAATGGATATTCTGATTTCCATGCATTTGCAGCCGGTAAAACCGACTCGCTCTACATCAGCAACTTATCCTACAGCTCGACCGACGAGTCGCTGGGCGATGGCTTCCCGGGCTGCACCAAGGCTAAGGTCATCATCGACCAGAATACGGGAAGATCTAAAGGGTAAATGTTGCCTTAATGTTGGTCCTACTATCCTCCAGTCCCCTACGGAACTGGGTGGTAGGAGCAGCAACCGTGCTCTCTCGCCTCAGTTTAACACGCGTTCGCTGTAACTTTTCAGGAGGCTATGGAGAGCTGGCAGCAACAGCATCGTGTAGCTAGGAAAGCGTAAGTAGTAACCAGTGCACTGAGTCCACGGAATCATGTGTCACGACGTTACTACTTATGGAGACTAGTCTTATTAAGTAGCCATGGGATCATAACAAAGAACTTGAAAAGAAAGTGAAGACAGACTGGGGTGCATTGTGCTGGTTTTTTGTGCATTTTAACATTTAAATTTGGATTTTCAAGTATTGCCTGGGTGAGTCAGCCAGCCGGACTTGGTGCTGATGCAGCAGCACTGACTTCGTGCTCGGACGTCTTCGTGGCTCTGGATCCCGGTTTGCGTGAACGAGTACTGACCATCATGGCAGTTGTATTATTTTTTTATAATTTGCAGGTTTGGCTTTGTAACGTTCGAATCTCCCGAGGCTGCTGAAAAAATGTACGATCGGCTCAACGGTGAAATTACTATTGATGGCAGGGAGTGCAAAGTGCACTATGCTCATACCCGTGAAGAAAGAGAGGAACGCCAAGGTGTGTACGATGCGTATCTGGTTACCGAAGATGGACGCGGTCCATGCGCATGCATGAGCCGCGTCTTACACTAAGTTAGCATGGCATGGCGTAAAAAATGAGAGCCCTCAAATATTTCCTTGGTTTGGTGATTGTTACTGACTGGCTGTCTTCTAATTTTCAGGTCGTTACCGTGATAGCTACCGGCGTGGCGGTAGCAGTAGTGGTGGCAGTAGCCGATACTCGGGTGGTTATAACCGAGATGGTGGAAGCCGAGATAGCTATAGCAGAGGAGGAGGATATGGTAGAGACGGTGGCTACAGCCGTGATGGTGGTAACGGCCGGGATGGTGGCTACAGTCGAGATGGTGGCAGCAGCCGGGATGGTGGCTACAGCCGAGATGGTGGCTACAGCCGGGATCGTGATAGCAAATCGGGCTATGGTGGATACAAAAAGAGCTACTCTGGCGGTGGCGGTGGTGGAGGCAGTTATACTCAGTCTGGATATGGCTACTCCTCACAGGTTTGTCACTCACTATATACACTGTAGTGTTATGTATTGCTATTCTTGCTGCCAGGATCACTGTGATAGCTATTTTCATTACCTTTATTTTAGAGTGGATCAAAAGGTGATGGATATAGCTCTAGTGGCCGAAAGAGCTACAATGGAGACTCTCAGTGATCATCTGTTTAGATGCAGCCATAGAATTTGTTTATGTGTAAGTAAATTGGACCGTGAAAACGTTACGAATACCTTAATTACGCGAGTGTTCAATTATTTGAGTACTTTCAAAACTCCTTTCTTTTTGCAGGATTGCTGAATATGTACATGGTGCACTTATCGAACCTTTGTGAACTCGTCGTGTATATTTTAAAGAGAAAAGAATAAAAGCTAGTTCAACATTCTTTATTTGGACATTGGTTTTATTTGGAGCTTTGTCGTTGATACCGAGCAGATATACTGACTACTCTTGTCAGTAATAGCTGGTGGCTTGTCCATTAGGGAGAAGTTTGCATCTAGATAGGTGCAAGTGCGATAATCTTTTTCGTAAACTCGTGCGAAATTGTTATTTTTGTACCAATTGCATCTTCTCCATTGGTTGAAATATAACATCGTGAGTCGATGTGATTCAGTATTCTGTTAGCTGGCTTTTATTTAGTCAAAGTTGAGCTGACGAACTTAGTTTCTACCATAAGATGTACCTGCAATTTGCATAGTTCCCTGTAAGACCTTGCATGCTACACTATGGTGAGGTATAATAGTAATAATGAATAATACACTTGTATAACACTGTCATAACTTTAATCTCATTCTAGGCACTTTACATATGCTGTAAAGAATGCACAAATGGTTAGCTGGAGCTTGCTCAATGTAAGCAAGCACAAGGTTATAGTCAGCATGCAAATTTAGTTGATAGCATGCAGTGTCAGCACGGATAAGCACACAAAGGAAGAGTCACGAGGACAAACTAAATGCTGTGATTAATAGATGCCTTTGTAGCTTCTTTTTAGCTGTCAAGGCAGCACCATCGTCGGGACAGATCCCGGCTGTGGGAGCATATGAAGTAAAGGCATGGTCTCCACTTGATTTGTGGTTCTCAGGAGGTGTAGCTAAACAATTTGATTCAAAAAAGTGACTGGTACGATGCCTAGCCTATTGGTGGATTAGTTCTGGTATATAGCTTGGAGCCAGAATGAAGGGTCCTACGAGTGTGACAAAACGTTATAAGTAAATACGCTGCCTGTGCAGGTCGGCAAGAAGTGGTGTGATATTGCAACTGCGAAGCATACGACAGACAAGCCTAGCTGCTGAGGTTTGCACCAAATGTAAGACCCTGATTGCACAGGCTGGTAGGCTAGCGAGCAGTGAGTTACCGAAATCGAGACAATAATTATAAACGATATAGTGCCCTCAGAGATCAATCTCTTTGTAGGCACTTTACATTTGCAGTAAAACATGGTTAGTGGCAGCAAGCTCAATAAACGAGAATAACAATACACCATAAAGCGCCCTTAGAGAACTCAATCTCTTTCTAGGCACTTTGCAGTTGCTGCAAAGGAAACATCATATGGATATGGTGAGTGGTATCATGCTTGATAACCAACATGAATAACATGGTTAGGGGTGACATGCACAGAGTCAGCATGCAAGTGTGGTTACTGTCAGCACTCATAAGCACATGAAGGTCGAATCACGGACCCACTGAATGCCGTCGTAAATAGGTGCGTTTTTAATTTCTTTTTCAAGTTCCAGGCTTTGGGAGCATACGAACTAAATGCACGGTCTCCAAAGGATTTGAGGTTTGTCCGAGTTATAGGTAAACAGTTTCCGAAAAGCAATTGGCACGATGCTTAAGCTGGTGGGGTTGTAGATCTGATAGGTAGGCTGGAGCCAAAGAATGAAGGGAACTAAAAGTGAGTGACAAAACCTTGAAGTCGATCCGTTGCTTGACTGGTAGCCAGTGCAGGTCGGCGAGAAGTGGTGAGATGTGGCAACTGCAACGCCCACGACAGACAAGCCTAGCTGCAGTTTTGCACCAGCTGTAAGTGCCTGATTGTACAGGCTGGCGCACCAGCAAGCAGTGAGTTACAGAAGTCAAGACGTGATGTCACAAATGCATGGATCAGCTTAGATGTGGTGTCCCGGTCTAAACAAACCAGAATTTTAGCAATTTTGTGTAGTTTAAAGTAGGCCGACGATTGTGGAGCTGATGAGGTCGTCTAACGAAAGGTCACTTCGGGAGAATAACGTCGCTGGAAGTGACATGCACAGGGTCAGCATGCAGGTACGGTTAGTGGCAGCATCAGATACATAACATTGCTGAAGTTCGGGCTTGTTTAGATAAGGATACCACGTCTAAGTTGGTCCATACATTTGTGACATCCCGTCTTGACTTCTGTAACTCATTGCTTGCTGGCCTACTGGCATGTGCAATCAGGCGATTACAGCTGATGCTAAACTCTGCAGCTAGGCTTATCTGTCGTTAATAGTGCAGTTGCTACATCACACCACTTCTCGCCGACCTGTACTGATTGCCAGTCAAGCAACGGATTGACTTCAAGGTTTTGTCACTCACCTTTAGGTCCCTTCATTCTTTGGCTCCAGCCTACCTATCAGATCTAGTCCCCCCACCGGGCCAAGCATCGTACCACCAGCTTTTCGGAAACTGTTTACCTATACCTCGTACAAACCTAATGGGTCCGTGATTCGACCTTCATGTGCTTATGGGTGCTGACAGTAACCACACTTGCATGCTGACTCTGTGCATGTCACCCCTAACCATGTTATTCATGTTGGTTATCAAGCGTGATACCACTCACCATATCCATATGACGTGTTTCCTTTGCAGCAACTGCAAAGTGCCTAGAAAGAGATTGAGTTCTTTAAGGGTGCTTTATGGTGTATTGTTATTCTCGTTTATTGAGCTTGCTGCCACTAACCATTCGAGAGATCTCTCAGATCTACTCCCCCACCGGGCCAAGCATTGTACCATCAGCTTTTCGGAAACTAACTGTTTACCTATACCTCGTGCAAACCTCAAATCCTTTGAAGACCGTGCATTTAGTTCGTATGCTCCCAAAGCCTGGAACTCACTTCCGACCTGTGTCACTACATCTCCCGACCTGACCACATTAAAAAAAATTAAAACGCACCTATTGATGACAGCATTCAGTGATTTGACCTTTATGTGCTTATGCGTGCTGACACTGCCTGCTGCCCACTAACCACAGTTGCATGCTGACTGCATATCACCCCTAACCATATTATTCATGTTGTTTATCAAGCATGATATTACTCACCATTCAATCGCTTCCCTTTGCAGCAAATGTAAAGCGCCTAGTGAGAGTTTGAGTTCTCTGAGGGCACTTTATCAAGTGCATTATTATTATTATTATGGACAAATCACAGGGACTCACTAAATACTGTTATGTTATTTTCTTGTTAAATGTGGACAAGTCATGAGATGTCGTGAACCAAGTCGGGAGTTACTTCCAGCCTTTTTGAGCATACGAACTAAAGGCTTAGTCTCCAAAGAATTTGAGATTTGTACGAGGTATGGGTAAACAGATTCCGAAAAGCAGTTGGCACGATGCTTAAGCTGGTGGGGTTGTAGATCTTATAGGTAGGCTGGAGCCAAAGAATGAAGGGACCTAAAAGTGAGTGACAAAACTTTGAAGTCGGTGCCTGACTGGGAGCCAATGCAGGTCTGCAAGAAGTGGTGTGATGTGGCAACTTCGACGCTCATGATAGATAAGCCTAGCTGCAGAGGTTTGCACCAGCTGTAAGTGCCTGAGTGCACAGGCTGGTACACCAACAAGCAGTGAGTTACTAAAGTCAAGACAGGATGTCACAAATGCATGGACCAATTTAGGTGTGGTATCTCTGTCTAAACAAGCCCGAATTCTAGCAATATTATGCAGCTGAAAGTTAGCATACTTGACATGATGATGTGGAGTTGATGAGGTTGTCTAATGATAGGTCACTTTGGAACATGACACCTAGATTTCGTGCAGATTCGACGGGAGATATGCTGGCAGAGCCGATTTTGAGCGTCAGCCTTTCCAATTTTGGAATCAGACTTGGTTTCCTCATAACTAGTAGTTGGTTTTGTTATCGTTCAATTTAAGAAAGTTAGCATCCATCCATGTGTGGATGTCATCAATACACGTAGCAAGGGAGTTGAGCAAATTCGACATGCTGAAAGGCTAGTAGGGATCAAAGAAAGCCAAGGTACAGCAGAGTGTCATCTGCATAGAAGTGAAAGCCAAGATTGTGCTTGGCAATCACATCGGCAAGAGGGGGAGTGTAAACTGTGAAAAGAAGCGGACCGAGCACAAAGCCCGGAGGTACCCCGTACGTGGTGGTTCCTCGGATAATCTTTGTCAATTCACATCAATACTCTGGAGTCTCCCACTGAGATAGGACCTGAACCATCGCAGAGCAGTGCCAGTGATGCCCAGGCGAGATGAGAGGTGCTCAAGAAGGACTTGGGTGATCGATAGTATCAAAAGCTGCCGAAAGATTGAGCAAATTAAGTAGAGACACTCCCCTATGTCTGCATTCCTGAGTAGGTCGTTGTACACCCGAAGCAATGCTGACTCTGTGAAGTGATTATCTCTAAAGCCAGACTGGAACCTACGAGCAAGGTTAGAAGTTTCAACAAATGAGTTCAGCTTGTCTGCCACGACTCGTTCCAGTGCCTTTGATAGGATCGGTACACGGGAGACTGGGTGGAAGTTGCTCAAGTTTTCTTGGTCTAGAGTTGCTTTTTTGAGTAGTGGCCTGACTACAGCCTTTTTGAAAGGTGCTGGGACATGACCTGAGGGTAGTTACGTATTTATGATTTTAGTTATGCATGGCAGCAGCAGATTAATGCATCGTAGAAGCAGGACGGTGGGAATAGGGTCCAAAGAACTAGTTGTCTTTTTTTGATTTTGATATGAACTTCAGGACGCGGTCACTAGTGTCCTCCTTGAATGTTGATATTGAGATGCTGCTTGGAATTGAGGAACGTGATTCCAGGGAGGTGCTTCCAACCTAGGGATGGACTCCCTGATCCTGTTGACAAAGAAGCTAGAGAAGAAGCGTTCAGCTAGATCATTACAGCGATCACTAGGTAAGGAGCTAACCTGGGAGCGGTTAAGGAGATTGTTGATCGTCGACATCAGCGTTTTTGGATAGAGCATCTATGATTTAACAATGTTTTTGTAGAAGCAATACTTGGCCTTTGCTAGGATCGATTGGTGCGATCTACAGTAGTCTTCGTATGCCTGTCGATGGACAGTCAGTCCTGATCTTGTGTATGCTTTTTCAAGCTTTTGCTTAGTAGACATAGCAAGTTTAACGTCTGTGGTAAACCATGGGCCGTCTGGGCGAGGGCGCACAGTGTGCTTAGTCAGAGGTGCAAACTCGTCGAGCATGTCAGCTAGTGTCGCATTGTAGCAATCTACCAATGATGACAAGTCGGAATGTTTATTGAGCAACAGAGCCGAAGCAGATATTCTCGCACGGACAGCATCGATGTCAAGGGTCTTGAGGTTTTGCGATTCACAGGTTATTTTCGAGGAGGAGGTGGGCACACACTGTAGATAGAATAAGATCTGCATGTGGTCAGATAAGCATGATTTGGTAATAATTGGTGATGACAAAATGCAGATGTATGAGAAAATCTGGTCGAGTGTGTGACCCTTGATGTGAGTAGGGCCATGCACATGAGCCTCAGGAGACAATGAGTCAGGCAGTGCACGAAATTCAATGCTGAAGGCGTCAGATGATTATCAAAATGAATGTTGAAATTACCCATAATGAGGAAAGATCGACTTCTTGCACACAGAATCGAAATGAGATAAGAGAAATCCAAGATAAATGAGGACTTGGAACCTGGTGGGCGATAGACTACTGCCACCATCGGTAGCTTGTTGTCGGGTGAAATCAAGTCTATCGATTCGAGGGTACTGCAAATGGCTTGAAGTCGAAGTTCGAGCGTGTGATAATAGCGACTCCACCTCCAGTTTTGATTGGTCTATGGGTGTGAAAGAAGAAAAAACCAGCCGGGGTTTCGTCTTTAATTGCCGGACAGTTTCCGATTTTAACCATGTTTCAGTCAAGGCGAGCAGGTCTAGACCTTATTCAGAAAAAAGGTCGCTTACTACTAGTAGTTTATAGCACAGCGATTGAGGATTCCTAAGACAAGCGTTAAGTTGTGCCGCCATAGTTATAATAGGCCGGATGACCACTATGTTAGAGAGATTTACAGTGACGCTTGAGGGAGAACGGGCTGAGCTGTTCGATACAATGCTAACAATACCAAAGGAGCGGGTACTGAGCTCGAAGGTCCCGCCAAACGATCGGCGTCTCAGCTCGCGCTGCATGTTAGTTATGATCGTGCGTACCTATCATCGCTTCGCTATCGTATTTAAAATGCATTGCTGAATGTTATTGCTGTGGCTAAGATTCGTGAATTATGCATTTAACAGAAGAAAAGCACCCTGGAGCCGCCTCGAGCCGAGACGTCGGCAAACGCATGGGCCAATTTTGATGTAGCATCCCTGTCTAAGGAAGCCCGAGTTTTAGCATTGTATCTGAAAGTAAGCAATAAAAATAATATATATTATAAATATAATTCATTTGTATAGCGCCCCGAGATAACCTAATCTCTATTCAGGCGTTTCCCATTTGCCGAAGGGCTCGAGCCCACGACCTTGGTCGGACCTTGGTCGGGGTGAGCACCTTAACCACTGGGCCAAACCAGAATTGACTGTGGAGTAGATGTGGTTGTCTAATAAAAGGTCAGTTTAGGGCAGGAGACCTAGAATTCGTGCATATGCACAAGTAGATGGATGTAGGCAGGTGTTTGCCAGGTGCAGCAAGTTTTAATGATAGAATGACAATAGAACGGTACAAAGTGTGTTCTTACTGGCTGCTCAGAATATAATAAGCAAAAATAGTTGATTTGGTAGCCTTAGTTGTATAGCTGCAGAATAGGCTTAACGGCTATCACCAACGCTTGCAGTTGGCAATACAGGATCGTCCTCTTCGTGATTCGAACCCATGACCTTGGTCGTAAAGAGCAAGCAAGTTTACCTGCTGGGATATCTCGGCTCTTATAATGCATATGAATTCGCTTTAGTGAGTGTGAAACGAACGAACTATTGTTCCAAGCCTCAGGTTCGAACTTACTGTTTGTGGGGTTTTGTAATATAGTGGGGTGATGCATAATAGGCTCTTGAAGTTTTTTGCCGAACCCAGTACTTTAGTGTAGACGGCTGGCTTTTGCCACCATGTAATGTAATGTAATGTATCTCCGTCTGTAACTCCACAAAGTCATTAAGACCATGTGGGTGTTACGCAGGAGAGTTTTGTATAGGGCACTCACAGCCTAAGCGGCTTTCGGTACGCATTCGGTAGCCAACAGACTTCGTCTCACGCATCCAGGTAGCTGGTTCGTTTTACGGTGTCGTTCAATGGAAGTACTATCTTGTACTGAGTTGAAGCCTAAGCTTTGAGACGATCGGCTATGCCATTTTGCAACAAAGATTGAACATACGCTAGGTTGTTAAACTGAGTATGGCTATGCAACGATCCCAGTGTGAAGGGCAGCATTTACAAGGATTAACCTGGTAAGGTAGATCTGTAAAGTATTTTCACTAGTGCAGAGGTAAGCCTTTAGAGGGGCCACCTCTACTAGCCGTGTTGGCTTTATCGAGGGGGCAGTCAGGTAGGTCATATAATTATGTTATATTTCACTTTGTTGTAGCACTGAGCTAAGACATAGGTGCCTCGGCGACCAGGCCTTACTGTATTGACTTGGCTAATTGGGGGTTGGTAAGTAAATAGGGAAGCTGACTAAAAAATGGCTGTGGTCTTGTCAGCTAAAGGAGCTAATGTGTAGGATGATATCTTGCTAGAATTTTTTTGTCAGAAGACATCGTGAAGACACGATACGGTTATTAGGTATGCTCTTGCATATACATCTATAGTATAACGAACGATCTTTAGCGATCTGGCCTCCAGGCGATCAATTTAACGTTGTGCAAGTTTACTTTTATTGAGGTCGAACCTAATGGAATTGGCACGCGAAAACTTTTGGAATCGGCTGGAGATTATCACACCTAGTCTACGCACCATAAATTGAGCGGCGGCGGAAAATGAGAAGTTTCTCCGTCAATGTCAACTGAGTTGAGCGCACCCGGCTTGAAACGTTCTTAGTTATTTTGTTTATCAGCAACAAAAAGAGAAACTACGCCCTGCCAGACATTTCATTATAAGTGTGCCCACCCGGCAACGGGCCTCTGATTTCTTTATATAATGAGATCCCAAGTCAGCGAATTCCGGGTAGCTCTTGGCACGAGAGTTTCATTTGGCTTCCATCCTGTTTATGATTTTAAGGTATAATAACCATAATACATTTGTATAGTGCCCAAATAATTAAATATCTTTCTAGGCACTTTAAATATTTAGCGAAGAAGCATGTTAATTGGTTAATTATACAGTGCACAGCGTCAGCACGCATAAGCAAAAAAGAAAGATTCACATGAACCCAGCATTTACCGTAGAGAATCGGCTGTTTTTTCAGATTATTTTTAAATTTCTTAAAGTCAGGGTATGCTGTGACCGTCAGTCGTGACCGAGTTAATCGATTAGGAGCGTTTGAACTCGAGGTAGGTCTCCGTGGGATTTGACGTTTGTTCGAGGCACAGCCTAATGACTCGGATCGGAAGAGCTGGCGGTAAGATACGTGGCCTGATTGGATAGTAGTTTCAGATAGGTAGCTCGGCGAAAGAGAATGAAGAGACCTAGATGTGAGTGACAAAGCCACGAATTAGATACTGTGCTTGATTGGGAGCCGGTGCAGGTCGGCGAGAAGTGGTGCTTTGTGGCGAAGCGCAACGCTCGCGGCATACAAGCCTAGGTCTCGGTATAGAGGGACTAGTAGTCCCTCTCCTGGCCGAATGGTTGATCGGCTGGCCTTCGTCTTTTAAGCAAGAGTAGAAGCGGGTATCTCCTACGTTCAATCCTACACCGCCTACGACGCAAGCAAGCTTCGGGAGCAGCTCGTGCTCTCGAGCCAGGTTTCGCGGATCCTCTCTCCAGGTAACGCTCGTAATTAACGTAATTAACCTCTAACTCCGTATTGTCAAGCCAAGGTCAAGCGAATTGCATTGACGATGACAATCTCGATATGAGCAAGGGCAATGCACAGCCAAACAGAAGAAGCAAAAGCGTCCAAGAGAACCTGCGATGCAATACCAAACCACGCTCTCGGGGCGTCGTAGGTGCAATAGCGAAACGGCGCCAAGAACCATCGAGTTCGCAGAGCTGAGACTGAAGAGAAAACTGGACGGAACTTGTGTACGGGCGCACAAGCGGTTCGCGGATGAACGCGCCCTAGTGCCGGCGATTCGAGAGATTTCACGTTGCTCTCGGATGGCAGCTGCCGTCGGCGAATTTTAATTGGTGGATCGACCGCCGTATGGCTAATTAATTGCCACCCGAGCTCAAACGGATAGCTAGCCGTCTGGCCCTAGGCGAAAACGGCTACTCAAGAGACACCCGTAGCGGAGCTGTCGCTCGCGTACCGGCTCCGAAATTGCGGGTAGAAGCACGAAAGCGGTGCTTCTAAAAGGAAAAGCAGTGGCGCGATGTTTCGTGCGTTTTCTTGCTCAACAGCAAACGCGCGACGTCGGTAGCACGTACTAACTTCACGCTGCAGTTTGCCGCGAGAGATGGGCGGTGTCCGTATTCATAATTCCTCACCTCGCAAAGGAAGCATCGCAGAATGCGCTGCAACTGGCTGCAGCCATTAGCCATCGCCAACGACCGGGTGGCGGGCTGCGCGGGCAACCGGCTGCTCGAGGCGACGAACTACAATAATAATATAATTATATAATTCATTTGTATAGCGCCCCCCAAGAGAACTTAATCTCTATTCAGGCGCTTCACATATGCCTCGTGGCTCGAGCCCACGACCTCAGTCAGACCTTGGTCGGGGCGAGCACCTTAACCGCTAGACCAAACCAGCTCGGCACCGACAGTCGTCGTTGTGCGCCGCCGCGGCGAATGGAGCTTTCGCTGGGAGTAGCATCCATTAAACGAAGCTATCTGTCACTGACACTGTGCATGCTGCCACTAACCACATTTGCATGCTGACCCTGTGCATGTCACCCCTAACCATATTATTCATCTCGTTTGTTTTTCAAGCATGATTTTACTTACCATTCAATTGCATTTCACTTTACAGCAGCTGTAAAGCGCCTAGAGAGAGATTGAGTTCTCTGAGGGCGCTTTATCAAGTGAATTATTATTATTATTATTATTACTTAACGCCCAACAAGACAGCCGTCGCTAGTGAAACTTTAAACTACCATTTTAGTCAGTATGTGTGCGGTAGGCCGCGTAGAGGTTATTAGCGCTTCCTGAATTACAATATATTGGAGCCGGGTGTGTCGCGTCCAAGAATCAGTCAGTTCTGTTTGGGCTTCGAGCCAGACAGTTACGCTCTGGGCTTCGAACCAGCGAGTCGTGCGCCAAAGAAGGAGTTCACTATGGGTCTTTCAGTACTCCGAAATCGAGTACGCTTGGACATATGGCGAGAGAGCGTACCGAAGCTACTTTGAAGGATTGAGGCCCAATCGGTCATAAGCTGTTGTAGTGCCGGACTTGATGTCGGTCGGCGCTTTCGCCCACGCCCACTCACTTACCGACTGACTGTTGGGCTTAGCATGATTCGTATTCACTGACTTTTTCCAGTCAGCAAGTTTCACAGCGGAGGTGGCGAAAGTGAGCTGAGGGAGAAAGCGGCCGACCGCAGCCAGTGCTTTAAGTATTCGGGCGACCCGAGTGTGAATGCCTTCGAACGCAAGCGCGGCTGCACGATGAGTGGCTGTGCACAGATATCAGCGTGCTCACTGAATGAACCTGACGCAGATTTGCTTTTGCTATTAGCAGCACTTTCCATAGCCGCTGATCGCGTGCTATGGAAAGTGCTGCTATATGTGCCCTATGATTCGTCCTTCACATGCTTATGCGTGCTGACACTTTGCATGCTGCCACTAACCACATTTGCATGCTGACCCTGTGCATGTCACCCCTAACCATGTTATTCATTTTGTTTGTTTTTCAAACATGATTTTACTTACCATTTAATTGCATTTCCCTTTGCATCAAATGTCAAGCGCCTAGAAAGAGATTAAGTTCTCTGTGGGCGCTTTATCAAGTGCATTATTATTATTATTATTATTATATCTAAGGGCGTTGGCTATTATGCGGCCTCGGCCACAGATTATAAAATATATAATTAATTTGTATTGAGCCATAAGAGAACTTAATCTCGATTCAGGCGCTTCACATATGCCACGGGGCCCACGGAGCCCACGACATCGGCCAGACCTAGGTCGGGGCCAGCGCCTGAACCGCTGGGCCAAACCAGCTCGGATTATCGCGGGATCGGTTTCTAGTTGTCACAGCTCAGGAACCGTGAATAGTGAATGCCCGTCTTAATTCGGCTGATTTAGCTCGCCGTTTTAACCAGCAGCTGCCATCAATTTAAGGTACGAGCGCTCTGTATTGCTGCCGCACGCTCCGTCGGAATCCCGGCGCGTACCCAAAGATGTGCGACTTGCTGACCTTCTTTTCTAGGCACCAGCTTCTTCGAATATTTGTCGTGCATCGGCAATGTCCGGCACTGTTACGAGCGCTGTATTTATGGCCGTAGGACACAGAGTGGAAGCCTTCAGAGAGCTTACGCAACGCCACGCTAGCTATTCGGCGTACTCGCGCTGTCTTGCCGAATATCTATGGCTTAGGTGGGGCGGGGCGAGTTGTGGCGCATCCACTTGCTCCAATTCTTCCTTCGTTAGCTCCTCGTGTGCGGCGCAGCGGGGCAGGTGGCAACAAGAGAAAGGGCTGCATTAGTCTATTCGTGACCGCACGGTAGGTGGCAAGTTTCGAAGGTTATCCGGTAAGCGAAACTCTACCGGCTTTCACCGCCCGGCTGCGTTATGTCGACGTTCGACCGGGGCGCTTAGCTCTTAACTCATTCCCTGGCTGAGCAGCTGCAGCAATTTCAATCTCCTCGTGCGGTGCATGCCGTCAGCTCCTCTCCGAATCGCAAGCTGGCGGTCTTCATTTCATTTAAACTCTGTCAGCGATAGAAGCTTTTGTTCCGATGGTTCTCGTCTGCGGATCGTACTTTCCCCGAACTCTTGCGCCTGGACGAGTGGCTCCTCGATTGCCCTCCATGACTCGGCGTTCTTCTCGCTTTTGCTGCGTGAGATGAATGCTGTTGACTGTTGCAAGCTAAGCGAGAGCCGCTGAAGCTTAGAGTGAGAACTGCCAAACTCGAGCGCCACTTGCCTAGCACCCACTAGCAACCGCTTGTTCGCGGCTTTGCAGAGTTATATACGTACACAAGCACGAAGCCAGCGTAGAGGTGGCTGTCAATGATGGCTAATCGCTTGGCAACGACCTGCAACGTTTGTCATAGGTCATCGTTTGAACTATTTGGAGTCAGATCCCCGTCACAGACTGTTCCTCTTACCTGGGCATCACCGGCACTGCATTGCAATGGTGTAGGCTCTATTTCAGTGGGAGGCTCCTAAGCGTTGATGTAAATGAGCAAGTCATCCGAGGGACCTCTCTCGTATGGGGTACCCAAGGGATTTGTGCTTTGTCCACTATCGCAGTTTATACTATTCGTCTTGCCACTTCTTATCACCAGGTACGATGTAGGCTTTCATTTTTATTCAGATAACACAGCTGTACCTGTGCTTTGCTCCCTTCCTGCCTTCCAGCACATCAAACTCGCTCAAATCCCTTGCTGACTTCACGCTTGCATGGCAGCGCATTTTCTCAAATTGAATGATGATAAAACCAACTTGTCATAGGAAAAGTCAGAAATTAGAAAACTTCACCATCAAAATGGTCTCGGCCAGGACATCTTTTGTAGCATCTGTACGAAATCTGGAGTGTCCTGTTTCCATGTAACCTTTCACTAGAACATCGATCACATCAGCTCCACGGTAAAGTCTGCCTACTTTCAGCTATGTAACATTATAAAATTTGAGCATGCTTAGGCCACCTAAAATCAGTTAGAGACCGTGCCTTCAGTTCGCATGTTCCCAAAGCCTGGACCATGCTTCTGACTAACGACTTCACGACTTACCCTGACTTGACATTAAAAAATAAGCTATAAGCTCACCTGTTCCTGACAGCATTTGCTGGGTAATTTTAAATTGTCCTCGGTGTGCTTATTCATGCTAATACTGTGCGTGTTATCACTAATCATGTAGACATACTTCATGTACAGCAAATGTAAGGTGCTTAAAAAGAGATTTAGTTCTGTGGAGGTGCTACAGTAATACATTATTATGTTTACGCTAGTGCTCAACATTCCCCCAAGCGATAGTCTGGCCTTGTTTACAAAGACTTTTCAGAGTTCCGTGCCAAATTCTTCTTGTGCGACAGGCCATTTTTGCTTTCTGGAAAGTTTATAAACCTTCCCAGTCAGGTGCGCTTGTTTCTTGACGGCCTGGAGGCTTTTGGCTTGGTGCGACACGCTTTTCGTGCAACTCATATTGGTGGCCATATGTTGGACCTCGTGATCACAAGGATATTTGCCCGAATGACCACATGTATGTTTGATCACTGTCTCAGGTAACTGCACAATCTTGTTTACCATTGGTAATAATCACAATAGTACTAATAGCAAGTCATTCGTATAGCCTGCTAAGGGTATGTCTGCTCTATCCAGGCTCTTGAAAACTCAAGTGCAAGAGAATCAATAACCTTAGGTAAATGATATCAATGGTATCGTACTTAGACAATCATGCAAAAGCGCATTGGTATAAAGCTTAGTTCAGCATGCAAAAGCAAACAAAAAGACTCACTGCCACCGGTTCGTTGGGCCTCTGTCTAATAACATTCACTGAATCGTACTCAGCTAAGGGTGAAAAGCGCACATGAACAAAAAGTACAGGTTCACCGGTGCAAAGGGAAAGTGAACAAGAAAAGATGTCTTTTGCTGAGACTTAAATGGTGTAAGGTCGTTGTAGATAGTGACCGTAGCTGAAAACGAGTTCAGACTTTTGGGAGCATGCGAGCTGAAGGACCGATCGCTAAAAGATTTCAATCTAGTTCGAGCAAGGGGCGACTGGAAGCTGAGTAGTGACTGGAGGAGCAAGGAGGTTGTATGGGTAGGCTGGTGAAAGCGACCTACGAGCCAAATCGACTCAATGCTTGATAGGCAGCCAGTGAAGCTCAAACAGAGGTGGTGTGAGCTGGTGGTGGCTACCCCTTAGATGACTGACCAGACAAGCTGCTGAGTTTTGCACCAGCTGCTGACGACAAAGGGCACTGGCCGGGAGTCCTGAACACGAGGAATTGCAATTATCTAGATGCGATGTCACGGCGAACCCGTGAACTAGTTTGGCTGTTGTCGCCTTGTCTAAGCAGGCCCTAAGTTGGCAATGCTTAGTTTAAAGTAGGCCGCTTGCCGGCGGAGGTGGGATGCTCATCCGATGACTAGTTATTTTGAAATTGCTGCCCAGATTACTGGCAGTCAACGCTAGAGTGATGCTAGATGAGCCAAATCTTGATGGTTCTATGAACACATCGAGCACCGAGTTAGTCCAGCAAAGTAAGTGAAATGCATCGATAGTGGGGAAAAGATTAGTGCGTTTGCAATGCAGGTCTTCTTGATCTGCGTCCAGACAATGCCGGCAACCCAAGTTGTGTGTCCTCAAGCTGTCAACTCACTCAGCCTTGGATGTGTTGCCTTCGACGGTCCCTTTAAAGCTATTTTGTAGGAGCCGAAGATAAGCATTCCTGTTTGCTTAAAACGTTTTTGAAAGCCGTTTTAAGAAGAGTGAGTCTGGATACCGATGGAGCCATGTTCAAAGACTGCACTCGTGTCTCTACCCAGAGCTGAAGGTTGCCGTGGTTATTTTTTGTTTTTCTAGCAAGCTGTATTCTTGTCGCTCAGATCCTAAGCAAATTTACAAAACGGTTAATTTACTTGATAAGGCTGAGTGTCTCACTCCTGGATATTAACTGTGTGACTGATATGTGGCTGTCTTCCTTCTTCGTTCAACAAATCGTATATTCGTGCACTTGTCCCTCTATAAAGGCGCCCTTATTCGTAATGCTCTTTTGTGGTCGCATTAGTTTCCATGGTTTTCATAAAACAGGTGAGCACCGTTATTTAAGATCAGTGAAAAGAGCTCCTTACCTGCAGACCCTATGCCATCCACTCTTTGGTCTTCTCCAGTGGACTTTTATTACTTACTGGATAGAAGATTCTCATCCAAGCACATTCAAATCGACCATCGTTTGACCGATACTTGAAGCGCCTGGAGAAGATTTGTAGGTCCTAGCAAATTATTGCCATACTTCCTTCATGCTTTGTGCCCCAGATTTTTGAAAAAAATTTTATCAAGGGAAAGAGTACGTTTTTTGCACCAAAATAGCTGAACAACCGTGTGCAAGATTTGTGTAGCACTAAGCACTCCAACGGGTTATCATAGTGCTAAGAGACAGAAAAACAGCTTGATCCTGTTAGTCATTAAGTCTTGAGCCCGTAACTTTTGAAAACCGGTAGGCAAGAGTTGTACTAACACATATTTATGATGTCCGAAGCACTGGCGTGTGTGCATGTGCGCTCGTTGTTTCGTGTGCTGTATACATGTGTGTGTGTGCGCGTGTGTGTGTGTGTGTGTGTGTGCGTGTGCGCGCTTGCGCAATGTTTATATCCTTTCAATTTGTCCGTATGCGCATATGCTAGATAGACATGACTCAAGAAGGTTGCACGACAAGGGCTTTCTATCGCAGGTAAACCGAAATGCCAGTCAGAAGCTACAAGCTCACAAGCCTGCATTGGTAGTAGTACTGTCAGCCGCTCGTTAATGCAAGCGTCTGCCGCAAGTTCCGAGGAACAGGTAGACGTGCACTCAAAAGTACTTGCTCAGTGTCATTGGCAACGATGGCTAGTATTAGTCGTGTCGAGCTCTGCTGTACTCGGGCATACTTGTGTAGCTGTATTAAATCAGCAGCATGCTTTAAAGCAAGTTTATGCTTTCCACAAGGTGCCTCCTGCATTGGGTGCATGTATGTTATGTATCTCCGGCTGTAACTCCACAAAGTCATAAAGACCATGTGGGTGTTACGCAGGAGAATTTTGTATAGCGCACTCACAGCCTAAGCGGCTTTCGGTACGGTACGCATTCGGTAGCCAGCAGACTTTGTCTCACGCAACAAAGAGAAAGTGGGAAGCATAGTAGATTCAGGAGAGCGGTTGAGGTAGTGAATAGCATGGAAGTAGCAGCTCAGGACCGCTGAAAAGGATGAGCCATAGTCGGCAGCAGGAGAGTAGTTGTCGGTGCATAAGAATTGTGGAAGCGAGTTCCACAGTCTAGGACCTGCAGAGCTAAAGCTTCTGTCGCCAACGGTCTTTAAGAGGAGGAATGGAACAGCTAATTTATTGTCCACACAAGACCCGAGGGAGCGAAGAGGCTGAAACTGGTGCAGCAGTTCAGCTAGGTATGGAGGAGCCAAGCCGTGGTGAGCCTGGAGGTATAGCAGTCATAGAGCGTGCTGCTATGAGAAAACTTAAGGGGAAACCAAAAGTTGACTAGCACATATCGCCTTGCGAAAGCTGGAGTGACAGATCAATGCTGTTGGCAGCTCAGCTACATGTTATGAGTGCAAGGTCGAGCTTGGTGGACAAACTAAAGAAGTTGACTAAATTTCTTTTCGAAACATGATGACCTGCTGCTTATGAATCATCACTCATTGAACTATATAGATACAAAGCAGAATAAGGCAACTTGGATGTCAATAAAAAAAACTTATTAGTTATGGGCAAACGTTCAACCTGAATGTCGATAAAAAAAAACTTACTGGTTATGGGCAAACGTTAAATGTTAGGTGAGAAATTTGAAAAGCACACATTCGACATTAGCCTGGCTGAAGTGTCACCTGTTGCCTCTTCACTTAATCTGGCTGTCCTGTTTCGACGTGACGTTCAGCTAGATCCCGCCACCTGTGCAATTAAGTCTGACCACTTTCAGCTACGTACCATTTCAAAAATTCGGGCCAGCCTAGTTAAGGATACCACAGCCAAGCTGGTCCAAGCATTAGTGACGTGGCCTCTAGGCCAGACTTGAGTGACTCAAAATTTGCAGGTCTTCTTGCCTATGGAATAGGATCTCAATCGTGGCGCTTCTCATGTGCCGAAGGGCTCGATCCCACGACCTCGGTCGTCAAGGGGAAGCGCCTTAACCCCCCCCCCCGGCAGATGCATACAGTGCTACAAAATTGGACAGCTTGGCTTGTCTGTTATGAAAGTACCAATCTGCCCTTGCTACCCATCAGGCAGTGTGTCGATTTCAAGATTTCGCTCACCTTTAAGGTCCTTCATTGTTCATGCTTCGGCCTTCATTCATCTGAAATGCTGCCCACTTTGCTCTCGAGTCGCACCACCACCGGAGAACTGGCTTAGCCCGGGCATGCTGTAAGGGCAGCACATCCGGTTCATCAGTCGGTCGGGCTGCTGTGCCGCCTTGCATATCACTCTGCACTAAGTCGTCTCTCCGGAGGTGGTTTTCTACCGCTCTTGCCGATTGTGAGGCTGCGTCTCGGCCAGCAAACGGTGTAAAACTGCCGAGTGCAAGATGCCGGCGCTGTAAACGACACGACCACGCTGGCGCGCTTACCCGTGCAGGTTGAGCCCCAGTGCTCGAAGCTCATGGCCGCATCACTTCGAGCCTGCCGCTCTGCTTTGCTGCTCTGGCAGAGCTGCATTGCCGCGACCGGGCGGCGGGGCGGCGCTGCTGCTGCAGTAGCTGCCGTGCAGCTGCAGCAGCGCTCCGATTCGTCATCCGGCGCACCACCACTCGGCGCCGAGCGGCGGCTTCGAGTGGCACCGCCGAGCGCAGCTGCAGAGGAAGAGGAGGAGAAGGCAGCGGCTAGCAGCAGCGGGGAGGTTCGCTCAAAGGCCAGCTCCGAGTCCCGGCGGCCGTCGAAAGCGGGCGAGCGCAGCGGTGCACTGCGATCCAGAAGCATCGGCATCGGCGGGAACGCAAGCGCGCTGTCGCCCGAGGGCGGCGGCGGGAACGAGGCAGCTGCCGTCAACAAGCCGAAGCGGCCCACGGCGAGTGTCGTGGCGGCGGCGCTCGGAGGCGAGGTCGTGCGCCGGCTGTTCGTGGACTTCGAGCACGGCGGCCGAGTGATCTCGCTCGAGCAGCGAGCCCTGATGGACATTGTGGGCTCGCTGTACGACCAGGGAGCCACCGACGTGGCCACGATCGTCAGCGTGCCGAGCCTGTTCTCGCATCCGTCCAATGACGTGCGCCTCGCCGTGTCGCTGCTCCTGCTCGACGACAAGCCCGTCACCCCGGCAAACGTCGCCGCCATGCTCGACGGCGGCGGAGGCAGCGGTGGCTTCCCATCCGGCGACGCGGGAGCCTATCGGCGCTGGCGAGGCGTACCCGCCACGACGGTCCGATCCATGCTGGCCGATGCGATGGGCGTCGCCTCGGTGTCGGAGCTGGACGCCATGCAGCCGTTCCGAGCGCAGGACGCCGCCGTGCTGCTCGACAAGATCGAGCTGCTCCGGCGGCAGCCCGAGGTGGAGGCGACGCCACGCGACCTGTGCGCTCAGAGCAACGTGCTCGCGTTCGGCATCGAGCAGATCGCCGCGTCCGTGGTGCGGCTGCGCAAGGCCAATGTGCAGCCCGTCACGCTGATGAAGCTTTACACGATGGCCTTCTACGGGCGGATCACGCACAGCGCGAGCAAGCGCAGCATCGCCGAGCGGCACGCCGAGCTCGCCGCCGTGCTGCGCTGCGACGCAGCTAGCGTGGCCGCCGCATCGCAGTCGCTCTGGCCCATGCACATGCTCGACACGGACGACGCGCGCGAGCGAGCAGCGCTGCTCGGCTCGATGGGCGTGCAGCCGGCTGACGTGCTTCGAGTGCCATGCGCACTGTCGTTCGCCTGCGCCGACATCGAGGCCGCAGCTGCGCGCGTCGATGCGCTGCCGACGGAGAAGCGAGAGGCGCTGCGCGGCGACGGGTTCAAGCTGCTCAACGCGCTCGTCTACTTTGCCGACCAGCCCAACATGTTCCAGATGATTCGTAATCGCCAGAGAGAGCATCGAAAGAAATCCAAGAGTCAAGGCCAGAAGAAGAAGTGAATCACGAGGTGAAAGGTCGGCTGCTACTGGACGTATGTCGCGTTTCGTCGCTGGCTGGCCTGCTTAAGAGTAATTTTGTTACACTCCGAAAGCAATGTTCAGCTCTTCCCTCGCTCGCTCGCGTGCTTCGCTTCGCTCGCTCGAGATGGTGGAGCTACGCGATGCAGGCTTATCGCCTCGGTCCCGGCTGTGTTCCCGGGCACCAGCTGTAGGCGTTCGTCGGCCAACCGACCTGATGCGCCTCACTCCATGTGGCTGTGCTCGGCTGGACTTGGCCTTCAGCCCGCTGAAACGCCTAGTTCAGCTGTACTTCGGTGTCCTTCAGCTGTCGTTCGGTGACTCTCTTCGGTTTCTCACTCATTTACTGGATCAAGTTGGAGCGAATGCCAGGCGAGCGACGAGTTCATTGCAAGGTCCGCCTTGAGTTTTTTGAGCATTGCCTGTGCATGTATCCCAGACGGATCAGCCAGGCAATCCAACTGCAACGACTCGCCTAGGCACTCTACTTTGGTCGTCAAGACGAGATAGATACTGGCTACAGAATCTCGTCGTCTATGTCGTGCGAGCGATCTTTACTGTCGGTCTTTTCGAGCCCTGTGCTGTACTGTAACTGCCGTGTCTTGGTCTGAGATTGTGACAGGACTGCGAATGTTGAATCGGTGTAGTGGTAGGCCGAAACACTCCCTGTATCGCTTCCCCCATACAAGCAGGATAGGCACCCGACGCGAAGCTTCCATCACTGTTCTAAGCTTGGTGCACATTTTTGGCGGTGATGCACAAACTTAATTAGGTGTCGTCGCTATTTTATGAACTCCAAGCCCAAGCTGCTGCCAGTTGTTTTCAAATGTAGATACATACAAGGAGTGTGCAGTCATTAGCCCTAACTTATAGATCGTTCAATAAAGGGTGCTCAAGCCGAGTCCTCTCAGCCAGCGAGACAGCAGCCAACGGTGTTAGTTACTCCGAGAACCTGAGCGGCTCAAACAAGTTTTTTGGGATCTTTGACGGGTATAGACTCGTGGATAAGTAAATAATACCGTGTAACACGGGTATAGACTCGTGGGTAAGTAAATAATACCGTGTAACAATTTTTGTCCCTGGATAGTAAGTGTTATTTTGTAATTGCTTGTGCCTAAGAAGTGTAGAAAATGAGGGGTTTTCCCTACAAACGTTTGCTACTACGCGTTGTCAGAAAGAGCAGCAAATGATCAAAATTAATTTGTATTTACTTAAAAGTCAAGACACGTTGGTGACGTTGTCTCTGATCTTACTTTCCTGGGTTGGCCTAGGGTGTTAATGTGCTTGCTTTTAATGACCAAGGTCAAGATGCTCACTTTTACGAGTTCGTGGGCGAGAGCCATGTGGCACATGTGAAGCGCCTGGGTATAGATTTAGTTCTCGTAGGGCTCTGTAGAAATGAATGCTGGTTTTTTTATTTACACTAATCCAACAATTTTCATTACTTGAGCTTAGAAGTCGCAAGCTCAGCATTGGACTTGGCAAGGCCAAGCAAGGTCATGGATAAGATCGTTGAGGCTATTGCGGTTGGGAAATTATGGCTTTACCTCAGCTGTATCTGTTAAATTGGAATCTGGACCAGCAATATCTTCTTTGCTGTATGACTTGCTTCTCTCTTAAGAATATGGCTGATCCGCAGGAGTAGGGGACAGTAGTGGAGGGGGGGTGCATGCGCCCCGTGCAGCGAGGCAACAACTTACGCAACAACTTACGCAGCCTCTATTCCTTCGCGCCCCCCCCCCCCGACAGGCGCCGACGACGAAATTGCCTTGATTTCCCTCGATGAGCAAAAGTTTGAGTCGAAGAAACGTTGTGACTTCGTGCTGTAATTTCTTGAGAAGATTTCGCTAAGCAGCTTAGAACAATTTCAATCGGGATTCAAGCTATACCACTCCACTGAAACTGCTTTTCTCCCTGTAACCGGCGACTTTCTCTGCAGCAACCGCTATGGTAAATGTTACTGCCACGGCCATGCTGGATCTGTCGGCTCTTTGGACACTACTTATAACGATATCCCACTTAAAACGATTGAGAACAACGATCGATCTGGCAGACGACAAGCCACTGGCGTGGTTCAAATCGTATTTGTCCCGCCGTGTTCAATCCATGTCCTGGGAGTGGGGTCGAGTCTCATCCACCAGACCAATCACCTGTGGAGTTTCGCAGGGGTTCGTTCTCGGTCCTTTGCTGTATTCCATTTGTACTCAACTTCTGGGAAAACTTATTCGGGCCCATGGGATCAGCTATAACTTCTATGCTGACGATACCCAGTTGTAGTCATCATTTAAGCCGATAGAATCTGCCGTAGCAACTGGTTAGCTGACTGCTTACCTTTCTAACATTCGATTCTGGATTTCTGAAAGTTCACATAAACCGATTTCGTCCGATTCCTTTAATCGACGATAAAACCGAACTCCTACTCATCGAACACCCGAAGCGTGCGGCTGGACAACAAGACTACTCTTCTAATACGTGAATAGAGATTAAGTTCTCCCAGGGTGCTATACCAATGAGTTATATGTCTTTTTTAGACGCCATTTTCAAACCGGGAGGCACGAGCGTGTAGCAGAGAGGCACGAGCGTGCAGCACCGGCTCGTAGCGTACCGCTCTCGTCGAACGCACAAGTATAACCGAATAGGTCGAAGCCACCAAGTAGCTCTGAGGACTAATTATTGCACTCGACACTTCCGGTTCTTCTAGCTTGAAATTCAGGAACTGCTAAAAATCTCCTGGTCCGTCGTAATCCTGATGCCCCTGGACCTTAGCCCAGGAGGTAAGGTGTTCGCCCTTCACGACCCAGGGCTTGGATTCCAGTACTGCAGCGGGCCATCTTTGATTGCCCACTGCTAGCGATGGTGATAGCCGCTAAGGCTCTTCTCTGCGCTATGCAAACGAGGCTGTTGAATCAGCTAGTATATTATTATTATTGCACGATATCGCATTCCGGCGTTTCAGTGGGAGGCCCTCCTGAGCTCGCTCGAACGTACCAAAAGATGCAGGAACAAAATAACCATGCCGCGGGGCCGCTTAAACGCTGCTTTGGCGAGCCCTATCTAGGAGGAGAAAGAATGAAGGACCTGCTTATCGCCCGCCGATCGTCGCCCTCGCCTGTAAACGGCAGCTTCCGAGACGCTCGGCGGCACGTGCGGGCCCCCTTCGAGGCCGCTCGCCAGCTGACTGCCGGCCGCCGCTGCCCATCGATACCGCTGCCGCGTTTCCTTACGCGACAGCGGCTTTAGTCGCCGTCGGCAGACTGCGGCGGCCTCCGAGCGCCCGGAGAGGCCGGCGCGGCAGCACGCACGCGCAGTGGGGCGCTGCCGGCATCGCGTGTGCGTGCTGTGGCGATGGCGCCGGTTGCCGCTGGTCGATGGGGTAAACAGTCACCGCGAGAGTCGAGGTAGGCGCGCTGGGGCGTCGTCTGCACGAGCTGCTGCTGACGGGGGCGAGGCACGATCCAAACAATTCCCTCTGGCGGCTCCCGTCAGCGCGTGCACGAGGCGGAGCATGCTTTTCGGTACGAAACACGGCGGCTGTTCAGGCGAATCAGCAGGCAGTCGAGCGCCGCAAAGCGCCGGACACGCCCTTGGGGTCGCCTTCGTTACAGTTGCTCGTGACGAAATGGCAGCGTGCTCAATCGGCCGGATCAATCATTATGAATTGATATGTCATGATGATCGCAATTCCGGAATTAAAAAGACTAGGAGCCGGCTGTGCGATAATCTATGGACGAGGCGGCGTACGAGTTGGTTGTGCTATAGGGCAGAGCGTCGCAGTCACTTTCAGGCTTGCCTTCGACGACGGGAGATCCGCGTTCGGCTGCCGAGACCGAAGAGATTTGATTGTTTGTGCAAAAAATGCCGTGAGAAAGTTCACGCCAGTGCAGGGAAATGGCGATTCGATCAGCTCCTGCGGTTATGCGAACGGCTTGCGCTCGTCTTCGTTCTGCAGCCAGTCACAATCGTGCGTCACATGGTACTCCGGGTGTTCACGAGCTAAGATATGGAATTATAGTAGACTACCCGAATGCCACGTGGCTTACTTTTAGGAAGTTCCTAATGCTAATTTACCATTTTATATTAGCGCCTGTGTAAGGAGGCTGAGGTTTACCCTCCAGTCTGTTTTCTAGGCTTTTCGTAACTGTCGCTTTTTCTGTCGTTGTATAAAGCGCTCATGACCTCCGCCTGTGTAATTTCAAATCCCATCTACGCATCGGTTCTAAATGCGCGCTCTCATTGGTCAGCCTTCGCATCGTTGTAAGACAGCTGCGGAAGTATTCGGGCTGCCTCAGTTACCGGCAATAGCTCCGCTGTAACAGATGCCGTCAGACCGAATAGTTGGCGTCGTCTTCGGATTGTAGTGAAGGCTGCGAATGAGAATGTGTATTAAGAGTCGACGTGCTTATTCGGGTTGCATTTTAGAATTACGCGACTCAAAAAATCGAGACGCATCGGTACCGCTCCCAGCGAGATGTGAACTAAAATTTCCCGGACTCGGTTGTGCAGCGGACCACCTGCACCTGTTCGCCTTCGGTTGTTCGTATTTTCTGATTTTGGATTATGAAAATTTCCTAATCTCCCGTAACAGATTTGCGTGACGTGTCAAGTTCAAAACCCTAATAACTCGTTGCAAAAATCCGCCTCGCGAGCAGACGCTCGCAAGAGGCGAAGGTCCAGGCTCCTTAAGCCGATCGCGCGCGGCAACGAACGAGTCGTGAGTCTAAGCTTATCCATCGACCGTGTCACTATAAGAGCTGATCAGGGTCCGGATTTGCAGTCAGCGTTACGAATCCGATGACGGCTTTCAGGCGCCGAGTCCGCTGACCATACACGGCAGCGGCGGCCTGTTGTTCGGCGTACCGCAACTTTTGAGCAGCAGCTTTTGTTATGAGCGAGCTTCAGCGGATAAACGGCACCCCAGTGCACGCTGCATCTGCGCAGCGCACGTGGGCCTTCCTCCTGCTGCCGCCCATCTGTTGGCATCGGCCCTACTATCTGCACGCTCTGAATGCTGCGACGGCTTCTCGAGGTCAACGTGTAGCTGAGTTCCAGAGGTCAAAGGCTAGGTCCCGCCAAACCCCCTCCACACCCCGGCCACGCTGCCGCTCGCCATGCCGTTGAGCTAGGGTAAGACGAGCGGCCGTCAGGTTAAACCTCTTTATAATAACGCATGCGCAAACAACAGGGGAACTAAACAAGTCTACCGGGGAAGGTCCTATACAAGGTAAACTACAGGGGCGCAAGATGACGTGGCAAGTGCGAACAAACGTGTTGGTTCTCAGACGGCTTCCACAGTCACACCGTCGCAGGGCTCCGTCCCACCAGTACCAAGCGTACGCCGTCCAATACCCGGCTAGCTGAGTACTCTGGGATAAATCACAGGGACGTCCACAACCGTCGTGAGCTTCCGCCGAAAGAGACCAACCATGCTGTTCCCAGTTCCGGTCCTCGGGCCTCTGGGAGCTGACCCCAGGCTTTGCCCTTCCGGGGCAAGGCAACGCCGAGCTCACATATCGAATGTCAGTGGGTCCATCTATTCTAGAGTACAAACGCACCATCTCAGCGCTAATAATAGCAATAATAATAATAATACACTTGATAAAGCGCCCTCCGAGAACTCAATCTCTTTCTACAGCGCTTTGCAAAGGAAACACGATCCACTGGTGAGTGGTATCATCTTGATAAAAACATGTAACATAGTTAGGTCATCTTGATAAAAACATGTAACATAGTTAGGGGTGACATGCACAGGTTCAGCATGCAAGTGTGGTTAGTGGCAGCATGCAGTGTCAGCATACACACGCACATACGAGACAAATCGCAGGGACCCACTAAATGCTTTCCTAAATAGGTGCGGTTTTAATTTCTTTTTAAACGTGGTCAAGTCAGGGGGCGCTCGACGCAAGTCGGGAGTGAGTTCCAGGCTTTGGGAGCATACGAACTAAATGAATGATTTGAGGTTTGTACGAGGTATAGGTAAACAGATTCCGAAAAGCAGGTGGTACGATGCTTAGCCTGGTGGGCGAGTAGATCTGATAGGTAGGCTGGAGCCAAAGAATGAACGGACCTAAAAGTGACCGACAAAACCTTAAGGTGTGATGTGGCAACTGCAACGCTCACGACAGACAAGCCTAGCTGCCGAGTTTTGCACCAGCTCTAAGTGCATAATGTTATATTTAAAAAAAATTTACATTAAAATGAGTAATGTCAGCGCTCCGTGCAAAATACGTTATTTAAAAAATGTACATTAAAATGAGTAGCTAATGACGCTCATTCAAATCGCTTCCGCTTAGCGCAGGAGAGCCGTTGTCCGTGCTGAATCCTGCGCTGCAGCAGCTACTACCTACCGACTGGTCACTGCTTGTCGGCATCGTTGGACAACTTTGCGATAACGCGGATTCGGCTCAGCTGCGACCTGAACTTGTCTCGCGAGCGAACTAAAAACAAATAAAAAGCAAACGTGAGCAGACGGCTTCGCGCGCCACCACCCCCTGCAGAGCGCACGCGGCTGCTGCTGAGGAATGACGCAGCTAGCAGTGCGAGTGCGCTCGACGCGACGTCACCGTCGCCTCGCCGACCGCCTCGCGAAGCCAGCTGATCCGGCGCCACTGACGATTAGACGAGCGCAACGGCTCGAGGGGGAGGAGCAGCATAGGAGTCCCCCGCGTTCTTCCGGCTGCACGAACCCGAGGACGCTCGAGCGGAGCGTCGCCAGTCGGCGAGCGACGGTGATTCTGCGAACTGTCCTAGCGGACAGGCAGACGCCGCAAACCAGGAGCGGCAGGGCGTACTACTACTGCTACAAACTTCGGCGGGGGCCCGCTCCGAGCGTCGTCTCCGCCAGTCTCACCGCGGCGTGGCACAGCTGCCGATCGCCGAATTGCTTCCACTAAACGCCTCAGCCATGACCGCACAGCAAACGAGTGCCAACGAAGCAGCGTGCAGGCCTCTTACCCGCGTTTTTTCTCTCGTCCAATTGAATTTCATCTTCGCCCAAAGGCACTCTGCGAACTTTCTGAAAAACAGCCAAATTATCGTTTTACTTGCACAAGTGCTTTGCTGGAAAATACTTTCAAGGTTTTTGAAAAATCACGTTAGCGTGCTTCGCGTTCATGCCCGTCGCATTGGCGGTTAGACAAAAAGAAGCGATACAGCGACTGCTTTGGCCGACGACGGCCGCCGCGCAGCGCGCCAAGAAAGCCGTCGTCAGCCGACCCAGCCATCGCCGGGCCTTGCTCTCTCTCTCTCTCTCCTCTCTCCTCTCTCTCTCTCTCCTCTCCTCTCGCCTCTCTCTCTCTCTTTCTCTTTCTCTCTCTCTCTCTCTCTCTCTCTCTCTCTCTCTCTCTCTCTCTCTCTCTCTCTCTCTCTCTCTCTCTCTCTCTCTCTCCGAAAGTACAGGTACGAATTGCCCGTTGGGCGTTCCACCTCACACGCGATCAGTCCTTCATCGTCGCTTTTCTGGATTTCGAAAGTCCACGTCTACAAAGCAGCAGGCGGGTCAGCCTCAGCGCGCGAGCAGCGGCAGAAGCTTGCGCCACGGGCCGCCCGCTCAGCCATCGCCGCCGCCGCGGCGCCGCCGCCGCCACGATTATGACGCGCGGGCCTTCCCGCGCGCGCAGCCGCAGCGCTGAGCGACGGCGCGGAGCTCCTGCTACGGCGCTCGCTCCGGCGCTCGCGCGCTTACCTCCAGCGTCCCGCCGAGGCAGTTGTACACGAAGGAGCACGACACGTCTCCCTGCGGCGGAAACGGAGCGCGCGGCGGGTTGCGGGATGCGGGTGGCGAAGAGGTGGCGAGGCCGGCGCGCGCGCCGCCGGCGAGCGGCCACTTCGCGGCGGCAAGCTGCCGCAGCGAGTCGCGAGCTCCCGAGAGGCTCCGGTGGCGGCGACGACGGAAGTCGGCGCGCCTCGCGCATTTCCGCAACGCGTGCGACGCGCGACCTCCTCTGAGCCAGTTGGCGCTGTGCGGCTGCGTGCGCGCGCGCGCCATTTCGCGGTTTCTCCGAGGACACGCGGGCAGTCTTTTCGACGCCGCGCGAACTGGGGGGGGGGGGCGTCGTTTCCGACTGGTTAACGTCTGTCTCGGAGTCTGGCGGTACGGACGGGCGGGCTTACCCGCTAGCTGGCGTGTATCTTTGGGTCGCCCCTACCTGCTCTCGAGTGTCCGAAGCCTCGAATTCGTCGCGCACGTGCGCGCTCGACATTCTGAGAGGGGTGCGTCTGTACCGAATTCGTAGCGCGCGGCCAATGGAACGCGAGTGAGTCGGATACGCCGGCGGAAAACGAAACTGCCAGTATTCATCAGAGAAAGAGGAGAAACCCAAAACTTGACCGAGTGCGAAAACGCTGGTTGAAAGTACATCGCCGCTCCGTCGGACCGTTCCTGCGCCGGCGCAACACGCACCGCCCTACGTTCACCACGGCGCTGCCGCCTAAGCGGTTCGTACGACGCCGTCTAGAAGCTTATAATAAAATAAATAATTTGATAGACCGCCCTCAGACAACTCAAATCTCTTTCTATGAGTTGTACAATTGCTGCAAAGGAAGCACGATCGAGTAACTAGTGGTAGCATGCTCAATAAACCACAAGAATAGCATGACTTCCGAGGAACGACAGCTTTTGTCGGACAGACGGACGGACCGCTTTTGTTTACGGTCACACGATCGCCGGGCTTCGTCTCCGACTAGTGCTTGATGGGAAGAGGCGACGTGCTATCTCAAAGTGACAGCACGAGCGAGCAGCCACCGCTTTGCCCGCCAGTCGCAGCCCGTTGGCAGCTCCCCGAACCGCCGGGGGGCGCGGCTGCGGTGGCGGTCAAGCCCCCTCGCCACCGATCGCTAATTTGGGATGGCCCGCAATATTCTATTTTCCGTAGCCGGCTGCGGCGGTTGAACGCTCCGGCAGGTGGCGCTCACGACGTTTCGATGTCACCGCTATGCGTCTTAATAACCTTGAACTTCAACGTTGCAGCTGAATGAGGATTCCCCAAGCTGGTCTTAAAGCCCCTAGGATACAAGGACTGACACGAGTTTTATAAGGACGTGATAGTGCAGTGCCCCATGATTATGACTTTGAACTAGTAGGCTTGCATTCAGCCCTTTCGTCGTCATACTTGTGCGTGCGCGAACGCGCGAGCGGGGCGGGGCGTTCGCGCGTCTAGGATTCGTTAGGCGAGCCTATTTCGTAACGGGTCACGCGCCGGTTAAGTGCGGCGCCTCTTGCGCCGCTCCACTAGTAAGGCTACCTAAGACTTCGCTAGCGGAAGCCGATGTAGGTAGCCGCGACATTTCCTTAGCGACAGCAGAAAGCCGTACTTCGTGTAGCACCGCTTCGCCGCGTCGCCGTTACGTCGCCGCATACGTCGTCGTCGCCTCCTCCGCCTCCAAGCGCGGCCTGGCCGTGGACTAAGCGCCCTCGCTGTCGCAGCGCCAGCAGAGAGCCGCGCTGTCGCACCGACGCTGCGACAGCGCTCTCAGCGCACGGGGGAAGCGACTCTCCCCCGGAACCGCGAGCTCCGCGCCGGCTCGCTGGAAGCGCCCAGCAGCGGACAGCAGCGCTTACTCACCAAGTTCATTGTGAAATTACTCATCTGTCCGTACGGCTTCACGTCGAACTCGGCATGCGTGAACTGGCCGCCAGGGAACAGGTCGAATGCTTCTGCGGCCTCAGCAGAGGCGCTGACGCCGACGCCGACGCTGACGCCTAGCGTGGCGATTAGAGCTAACAGGAAACGGCGCATCATCTCGTTCTTTAAACGTCTAGACATTGTTTTCCTCAAGCTGCGCGGCCACCAGGTTTTCTAGCGGGGCAGCAGTCACGTGATCGCAGCGCCCCTCCCCCCACATCGGGATGGGTGGAGGGGATGGGATGGGTGGGCTTCGAAGCTAACTGACTGCGGCTTGGGTGCCCCACCCCTCACGATAACCTCCCTCCATTGGTTTGTGGTTTGACCAGCGGGGCAATTCTATCTTAAGAGGGCTAGACATAAGCGCACTTGACCGAAGTAGAAAAGTTGGGACATTTGGAATGAGCCGTGACAAACAGAGCGCGACAAACGTCAAAGCTAGCTCTCGCAGGAAGTCGGTAGGCGGCGCTTGGAAGCAAAGAAGTCGGTAGGCGGCGCTGGAAGCCTGGCCTCGTTTTGCTTGCTGCTCTATCGACGATCTGGGGGGGGGGGCCGCGTGAGCTTACACGACCAGTATGTAATGTAATGTAATGTATCCGTCTGTAACTCCACAAAGTCATAAAGACCATGTGGGTGTTACGCAGGAGAGTTTTGTATAGCGCACTCACAGCCTAAGCGACTTTCGGTACGCATTCGGTAGCCAACAGACTTCGTCTCACGCAACAAAGAGAAATTGGGAAGCATAGCAGAGTCAGGAGAGCAGTTGAGGTAGTGAGTAGCATGGAAGTAACAGCTCAGGACCGCTGAAAAGGATGTGCCATAGTCGGCAGCAGGAGAGTAGTTGTCGTTGCGCAAGAATTGTGGAAGCGAGTTCCACAGTCTAGGACCTGCACAGCTAAAGCTTTTGTCGCCAACGGTCTTTAAGCGGAGGAATGGAACAGCTAATTTATTGTCCACACAGGATATGAGGGCGCGAAGAGGCTGAAACTGGTGCAGCAGTTCAGCTAGGTACACAGAAGCCAAGCCGTGGCGGGCTTTAAGGGCAGCGAAAGAACTTTGCTCTGTATTCGTTGCTCAACCGGCATCCATCCTAGCTCTTTTAGCAAAGGAGACACTTGCTCAAAACTCTGGAACTTAAAGACTTGCCTTATAATAATAATATTGCAGCCATATTCATAGTCAGCTGCAGTGGCCTAGTTTCTTTCTTTGGTAGCCCAGCTGAAAGGGAATTACAATAATCAAGCCGAGACAGAACTATGGAGTATGATAGGAGACTACCGACCGTAAAAGGAAAAACTAAGTGAAAATAAATCAGCAGTCGTGTGCAGCTGGAACGAAGTCCGTGCGGTTTTCACAGCCTCTCTTCGGCGGCGGAAAGATGTCGGCTGCTGGTCCCAGACAGCGGTAGCGCTCGTGCCCGATGAAGCTGAACAAACGCCGTGCCAAAGGGCAACTGCCCCATTCGTACGTCACAACCCGGTCCCATTTTATGTAGGTGAACGTGCGTTCAGTCGCTAAGCAGGTTACTGGCGCTTTTGGTGAGTCCGTCGCGTGAACGCAAGTCGCCGCCGACTTTGTGCTTGCGTTGTACCCCCTGCGATATTTACGGTATGTCTACGACCGCACCGCTGCGATGAGTGTCGTGTCAAAAAACAGCAGATCATTTGCTAATGCGTGCGCGCAGCTAAAAAATAAGCTGTCAATTGAAATTAAACGTGCAAGTTTTTCATTGAATTATGAAATAGTGACGAACAGACTTTCGATCGGCGCTTTATTTAATTGTGCATTTGGTCGCCCGCGAAGATTATCCCTCGGCGGACCAGACGAAGGGCGGAGCCTGACGCGGACATTCAGTCGTAGCGACGCTCTGCCGGTCGATGACTCGCTCCAACTGAGCCTGTGCCAGACTACACGCCTGTGTGCATGTTCTTGTATTTTCATACTGAATATTTTGAATCGAAAACTTTCGGAGCTACACGATATTGAAAATAGAACATAACTCGTTTCTATAGCACCCCAAGAGAACTTAATCTCTATTCAGGCGCTTCACATGTGCCTCGGGGCTCGAGCCCACGACCTCAGCCAGACCTTGGTCGGGGCGTGCACGTTAAGAGCTCTTTATGAAACTAGTAACTTCAATAAAGCGTAGTCCGGATTACCATCGGAAGAGTGCGCACGTGACCGCCCTGCCACGTACGCACGGGTTTTGATCTGCAGGAGGCTCATAGGACTCTTGCCGCCGAGCTGGTTTGGTCTAGCGGTTAAGGTGCTCGCCCCGACTAAGGTCTGACTGAGGTCGTGGGCTCGAGCCCCGAGGCATATGTGAAGCGCCTGAATAGATTTAAGTTCTCTTGGGGCGCTATATAAATGAACTATATAATAATATATAAGTCGGACCAGTGGCTGGGGGCGCGGCGGAAGCATCAGTGGTGGGGGCGTGTCGGGACGGAGGCAAATTGCCGCATCCTCGTCCTGGTCAGCTAATCCTTCGTATTCCGCTCTCCTTCATCCCATCGCTCTCTTCTGCCGTCTCAGGCGTATTTACGAACGCGGGCGGTAGACCGCAGAGCCCTGAGCCATCACAATTCGGGGGGCACAAATAGCCGCTCTGCGACTTACTGCACCAGACGATCGATACGTGCAGGCGGAAATTGCGCTTCGAACGCGTGGCTAGCCGCTCGTACGAGCAGCAGCGGCAGCAATGGCGGCGGCTCGTACGAGTGTGCATGCAGCACTCGAACCGCGAGCGATATCTACGAGCTACGGCAGCGGCGCTGTGTAACAAATACGTCGGCCACGCCTGACTGTTTACTCAAAGCCCCCCCCCCAGGCCATCATCACCGCCGCCGCATGAGATCGTCTGCTCGGATCGGTTGGTCGCCGTCCAACTTGAGTCCTCGTAGACTATCGTACTCCCATACTCGCAGTAGCGCGAGAAAGGCAGAGGCCTCGTGCGACGATTGACACGCGCGAGGCTCACTCTACTTACACATTAAAGCACGCATTCTGAGAATAGACTCTCAGCCGGAGAGAAACATAACCGAGCTTCGATTACGATGCGGCAGCGGGTTCGTCGTCTTCTTCCTGTTTTCGCTCCCTCCTGCCAATTCGACGCAGCGCCTCCGCCGGAGCGGCTATGCGATTACGAGCTGCCTGCCTGCCTGCCTGCCGAGTCGCATAAAGTCGCACTGAGGTGACAGCCGTTCGAGACCTCGCTCAGGATCTCTGCATAGGAGTTGTGCTGTACTTGGCGCCACTGTTCGGCTCGATTCGTTCGCCATCGTTAAGCGAGGCGAAAGAGCTCGCAGCGAGCAACGGCTCTCAGGAGGAAATTGTTATTCTAGCGGTCGCTGCAGCGTGCGGCGGCGGCGGCGGCGGCGGCGCGGCCTGAAACTGAAAGAAATTGATCGGCGGCGGCGGAACGAGGGATCGAAGCGGCGGCGAGCTACGAGCCCTCGGGCAGGGGGGGGGCGGCGAGGGGCGGGCGCTAGCTCCTCCTCAGCTCGTGTATCGCCACGGATCGGGGCAGTGTAGCAGCATTCGAATGTCAAGGGCGGCGACGACGACGACGACGAGCGGGTGCACGCTCCGCGCTCCACGCTCAGCGGCCGCTGCGACTACGACTCTGCCTGCAGCCCGACGCCGTCGCCGGCGCACTGGCCCCGGAAGGAAGGAAGACTACTACGTAGAGACATCGGGGCCAGGGCGCTTGAAGCGAGAGCTTCGGGATCGGCGAGCAATGATTGACGGAGGGCGGAAATCAGGCTGATCGCAGCCAGTCGATCGCAGCCAGCTGATCTCGATCGCGTACGGGATTGGACGGCAAGAGATTCCGGATCACACAGCTGCAGCGATTCGACTTGCGTTGCGCGAATGCACTCGCAACGGAGGCGAACCGTCGGCTTTCGGTATAAACCTAATGAATTCTAAATACTTTGCAGAAGCGTGCCGTCGAAGCGGCTCTTGAGCTATCAGAAATCGCTGATATCGCATGCGGCACGAGTGTCGTCTCGATGCGCGCTCGCGAGAGTGCACATAGCTGTGGTTTCTGCTTAATTAAGTGGGATAACAATTCAAAATTAATCGATACCCATTTTCAGCCGGTAGGTGGAGCTCTTCGATGCCAATTTTACGCTGCCGAGTGCGTCGCTCTTTAGAGAAGACATTTCTTTCCACCCCGATGTAATCGGCACAAAGTACATTATTAGACCTGGTGTTTTCGTACTCGGGCCTGATGTAGCAGCTTTGCGCTACTCGTTGGCCTGCGCTATCCAGCGACGGCTGACTGAGACGTCCGCAATAGCCAGCAGCAGCCAGTGAAAGTCTTGCACCCCTCCCGTGCGTTGCCGAGCGAGCAGGCGCCGCCTCGCTCTTCTAGAGAAAGCGCGGCGGATGTACGGTAGAATTCTACCGTAAATCCGCTGATTTTCCCTGCGACCCCAGGCCAGGATCGCGGGAGACTACGCGCGACGCCTGCAGAGCGCCCCGCCGCGCTTTCTCTAGAAGACGCAGCGCGCCTGTTCGCTCGCTCGGCAACGCACGGGAGGGATGCAAGATTTTCACTGGCTGCTGGCTATTGCGGACGTCTAAGTCAGCCGTCGCTGGATAACGCAGGCCAACGAGTAGCGCAAAGCTGCTACATCAGGCCAGAGTACGAAAACACCAGGTCTAATAATGTACTTTTTCAGCTCAAATACCTAGGCTATCTCCGGGACCTGCACTGGCTACCAGTCAAGCAACGGATTGACTTCAAGGTTTTGTCGCTCACTTTTAGGTCACTTCATTCTTTGGCTCCAGTCTATCTCTCAGATCTACTCCCCCATCAGGCCAAGCATCGTACCACACGCTTTTCGGAATCCAACAGTCTACCAATTCCTCGTACAAACCTCAAATCCTTTGGAGACCTGCATTTAGTTCGTATGCTCCCAAAGCGTGGAACTTACTCCCGACTTGCGTCAGAACATCCCCTGACCTGACCACATTTAAAAAGAACTTAAAAACACCTATTTAGAACAGCATTTAGTGGGTCCCTGTGATTCGTCCTTCACGTGCTTATGCGTGCTGACACTGTACATGCTGCCACTAGCCACATTTGCATGCTGACCCTGTGCATGTCACCCCTAACCATGTTATTCATTTTGTGCGTTTATCAAGCATGATCTTACTCACCATTCAATTGCATTTCCCTTTGCAGAAAATGTAAAGCGCCTAGAGAGAGATTGAGTTCTCCGAGGGCGCTTTATCAAGTGTATTATTATTATTATTATTATTAAGCACAACTGACTGCATTACCGATGCCCCATTGGCTTACATGCGGCCTTGGCCTTGGATTATTGCGTAATCAGTTCTAGCAGTTACAATTCAGGAACAGCAAAAAATGAATGTCCGCCCTAATCTGACCGATTTACCGCGCTGCCGTTTCAGCGCGGCTTGCAAAAGGAGCATCGACTTATGAACATGAGATGGAGCTTAACTGGTACGTGGCGAAGTTTGAAGTGTATACGTGCGCTTAAAGGAGAACAGCATTAGCGCGCTGCCGTGCAACGTCGAAGCGCGCATTTGCCGTTAGCGCGCGCAATTAATCCGACGCATCCTGCTCGCGCGCGCGCACAATTAATCCGACGCATAAATCTGCGAAATTAATCCGAATCCGAAGCCGACCGACAGGCGCGAGGTGGGTCCGCCTCACGTGCGCGTTCGATAAGCTGCGGCTGGCTGGCGGCGTAGCGCGGCTCCGGAAAGCTCGCGCCACGTTCGCTGCAGCGACATAGTGCAAAGGGGGCAAGAGTCCTGCTGTACTACTTCGAATGACGAACGGCGGCGGCGGCGGCAGCAGCGGCGAGCGAAATAACAGTACATCGGACGGCACTCTCGCCCCCGGCTCGTCTACTGCTGCGCACAGCGTTCTCCGGCGGTCTCGCTGCGCGCAGCTCCGAGCGGCGGAAGAAGAGGCCGGGATATGACGTCCGGCGAGCAGGCCGAGGGACGGACGGCGATGCCAGTAGTCGCGCGATCGGCGTCGCTATTGATTCAACGAGCCGGCCCCCGGGGATCTGTACGTGTGTGGCAGTCGACGCGTGCTGCATCCGGCGGCGGCGACCGCGGTGGTCAATCAGCGAGAGGACGCTGTTCGCTATTTGCGACGCAGACTCTGAGCCGATCGTACAGGGGGAACGCCGCTAGCTGAGGCAGCGACCGCGAGTCGGCACCTCGGCTGCGTCCGTGCACGCACGCCTGCTGGACCGCCCTTTCGGATATTGCACGTCGCTCAGGAAGCCGCCCATGGCGAGCTGCTTTTGAGAATCGTTTTCGCTGCTTTTATTTATGTTAACTTTATAATCGTTTAGCCTACAGTCGTTTCGTAAAGCAATGTTTATTTTTATGGGCGAAGCGCGGGGAGTGGCTCCGTGTGGAGCTGTACGTTTTTAATTTACTAATTTGAGCTGCTGCGGCCTTGCTTTTTGTATTCATTCATTTTAGCGCGAAATCTCGTAAAAAGCCATTTAATATGAATAACAACGCACTTAATAAAGCGCCCTCAGAGAACTCAATCTCTTTCTAAGCACTTTGCATTTACTGCAAAGGAAGCATGATCGAATGGTTAGTTGTAGCATGCTCAATAAAAACAAAAAGACTAACATGGTTAGGGGTGACATGCACAGGTTCAGGTTGCCAATTTAGATTAATAATAATAATAATAATAATAATAATAATTCACTTGATAAAGCGCCCTCAGAGAACTTAATCTCTCTCTAGGCACTTTACATTTGCTGCAAAGGGAAATGCAATTGAATGGTAAGTAAAATCATGCTTGAAAAAGATAAACGAAATGAATAATATGGTTAGGGGTGACATGCACAGGGTCAGCATGCAAATGTGGTTAGTGGCAGCATGCACAGTGTCAGCACGCATAAGCACACGAAGGACGAATCACAGGGACCCACTAAATGCTGTCCTAAATAGGTGTGTTTTTAAGTTCTTTTTAAATGTGGTCAGGTCAGGGGATGTTCTGACGCAGGTCGGGAGAGAGTTCCAGGCTGTGGGAGCATACGAACAAAATGCACGGTCTCCAAAGGATTTGAGGTTTGTACGAGGTATTTCTAGACTGCTGGATTCCGAAAAGCGGGTGGTACGATGCTTGGCCTGATGGGGTAGTATATCTGAGAGATCGGCTGGAGCCATAGAATGAAGGGACCTAAAAGTGAGCGACAAAACCTTGAAGTCAATCCGTTGCTTGACTGGTAGCCAGTGCAGGTCGGCGAGAAGTGGAGTAATGTGGCAACTGCGACGCTCACGACAGACAAGTCTAGCTGCCGAGTTTTGCACCAGCTGCAATCGCCTGATCGCACATGCTGGTAGGCCAGTAAGTAGTGAGTTACAGAAGTCGAGATGGGATGTCACGAATGCATGGACCAACTTAGATGTGGTATCCTTATCTAAACAAGCCCGAATTTTAGCTATGTTATGAAGCTGAAAATAGGCGGATTTGACTGTGGATGCTGATATGGTCGTCTAACGAGAGGTCGCTTTAGAATATGACACCTAGATTTCGAGCTGATTCGACGGGAGATATGCTGGCAGAGCCAATTTTGAGAGACAGCCTTTCCAATCTCTGAATCACACTGGGTTTGCCCATAACTAGTAAGTTAGTTTTATCATCGTTAAGTTTTAGAAAATTTGCTGTCATCCATGTGCGGATGTCATCAATGGATGCAGCTAGTGAGTTGAGAGAATTTGAGTGTGCTCGAAGGCTGTAAGGGATCAAAGGCAAAGTACAACTGAGTGTCATCCGCATAGAAGTGAAAGCCTAGATTGTGCTTGGCAATCACATCAGCAAGAGGCAGAGTATAAACCGTGAACAGAACCGGACCTAGCACCGAGCCCTGAGGTACTCCATATTTCAGAGGTACTTCAGATGATCTTTGTCCATTCACGTCAATACTCTGGAGTCTCCCACTGAGATAGGACCTGAACCACTGCAGAGCAGTGCCAGTGATGCCCAGGCGAGATGAGAGGCGCTCTAGAAGAACTTTGTGATCGATGGTGTCAAAAGCTGCCGAAAGATCAAGCAAAACAAGCAGAGACACTCTACCCATGTCTGCATTCCTAAGTAGGTCGTTGTATACCCTTAGCAATGCTGACTCTGTGGAGGGATTAGCTCTAAAGCCAGACTGGAACTTACTAGCAAGATTCCACAACGTGCCGCCGCAGTTCATCAATTTGGCTGCCAGAGGGCGCTCGAGTGAGGGCGGACGCGGCTACGGCGCCTGAGCCCTCCGCTCATCCGCGGGGGCGCACGGGGCGTCAGCCCCCCCCCCGTGCGCTGGCTCCGTGCGGAGTGGTCGGCAAGGCTACGTCTGATAGGATAAGCCTCATTCGGAGCGATCGATGCTCTAATCCCGAGTAAGTGAGATGGGCGGGCCGCTGCGAAAAATCGTTTGACCCGATGGGGAATCCGCTGAGAGCGTGGCGCCGCGCTGGGGAATGAGGCGGGGGCGGAGAGGCAGCGCGCCGAATGCAAGCGAACGCGTCGACGACGCCGCCGCCTCATCAGTCGAAGAGCCGCCAGGGGGCGCTGGCGCTCGTCAGTCGCGGAGGAGCCGTCGTCGGGGCGCGTACGAGCGAGCGGCTGCCTTTCAGTCGCTCGCAGACGAATGAAGGTCGCGTGAATGAATGGCCACTAGGCGGAGTTGGTAGAGCGAGTGAGAAAACTTGCATGTTGGAAAGAGAAGACGCAAACGTTAGTGAAACTAAGTCATTGCAATTCACCTGCTGTACGAGTACACGTCTGATGCGATGTATGCACGTACGTACAGAGTACGGTAGCCGTGCGGCCGGCGACCGCACGACCCACAGCTGACAATCAACATCAGACTAAAAAAAGGGTGAAAATCTGGAGAGGCGGCTACCGGCGCGAACCGGTTGCTCTTCAGCCCATATCAACGGGCAGGCGACTCGCGGTGCCGCCCGTTCGCGCCGCCCATCTATGAATAAAAGTCACTGGCTAGATGCCGGTGACTTTTAATACGGAGTTGTTAAGTTTGTGCGGGCAGTCGCGCACAGATCAAGACGGCTCAGGCAGATGCCGTTTATTAACGACAACTACTCTCCAACTGCCGACTATGGCTCATCCTTTTCAGCGGTCCTGGGCTGCTACTTCCATGCTACTCACAACCTCAACTGCTCTCCTGACTCTGTTATGCTTCCCACTTTCTCTTTGTTTCGTGAGACGAAGTCTGCTGGCTACCGAATGCGTACCGAAAGCCGCTTAGGCTGTGAGTGCGCTATACAAAACTCTCCTGCGTAACACCCACATGGTCTTTATGACTTTGTGGAGTTACAGACGGAGATACATTACATTACATTGAGGAAACCGGAATCGGGCAGCACGGCCAGCACGCTGGCTTGGAAGCAGCTGCTGCAAGTGGGTCCGCTGTTCTTGCCTCAGCGGCTTCCGCTGGAGTGGTCCACTCTCGCGGTGCAGCAGACTGAACATCCTCTCTTCCTACGAGAAGCCGACTGAGTATCGGTTGGCTTCTGAAAGTATAGCCAAACAAGCGAGAAGCTCAATAGAGCATGCAATCGCAAGTTAGAGAAAACCACAAAAAAGCACGAATTTGTAAGTGTCCGGTACAAAAAATGTCCCCACTGGCCTAGAGGCTACGTGACACCTGATCGTAGGAGGCACACCAAACCACGGCCTTTGGTGACCAGCTTGATGCTTAGGCCACCAGCTTTAAGCCACCGCTGGGGCACAGCCAGCGCCCTTTTCCCACAACCAATGATTAGGTGCCTGCCTCCTTCCTCTGCCGCACGGGTTTCGGCAGTCTCCGTCGCCTTGGTGGCTGCTTTTACATAGCCCGTCGTAATCACAGCGCCGACCGGCATCGTAGTACGCAGCGAAGACCGACGTAGCAGCGCAGCGCCGGAGCGGCCGCGTTGACCGGTGCTGCAGCCCCGACCGGAGTCACAGCTCTGTCAGTCGTACCACCTGGCGGCGTCTCAGCGCTTGTCATCGTCGAAGCGCTGGCCGTAGTCGCTGTCGTCTCTTTGCGCGTCACCGGCGCCGTCTCGGTGACCTCCTCGGTGACCTCCACCACACTGCTGTCCTCTCGCGGACCTCCGTTGTCGTCTGGCAGCGAGCAGTTTCGCGGACCGGCATCTTCAGGGCCGCCGCATCGTGGGTCGGTGCCATATTGTTCGCCTCCTCGCGGATCGCCGTTTCGTGGACAAATAGCACTTCGTGGCCAACATCCGCTGCCTCCCCGAGAGCCGCCGACTCGGCGATCGTCACTTCAAAGGCCGCCGCCGCAGGCTGCTGCTCGTCCACCGTCGCTGCCACCAGCTGCCGCTCTGGAATCGTTGCGGCAGGCACTTGTGGCCCGGAAAATGTAGACAGCAACAAACGTGTCTCATTACTCGAGTTAGTATCGAAGCTAGTACAGATGCGGCCTGAGCAGGAATCTCCGCCGCATATGCAGCACTCGTCAGGCGCAGAGGAAGGAGGAGGACAAGTGCAGTGCAACGAGGTCCTGTAGCTGGAGAGCTCCGCCTGCTGGCGCCGGTTTGCGCGGAGCTCTCTCCACCTTGAGCTTGGAATACAGCTTAGCCGGAAGGATACTCAAATTAAATGACGATAAAACCGAACTGCTGCTCATAGGACACCCTAAACGTGTGGCTGGATTAAAAGGCTTTGCTGTTCTAATAGGTGACGCTATTGTGCGACCTTCACCACGTGCTCGTAATCTAGGTGCCGTGTCCGACAGGTGCCTCGATTTCAAAAGCTTCATTCAGAAGACTGCCTCTACAGCTAGCCATCACATCCTATCCCTATCCAAGATTAGGAGCTGTCTCCCACAGTGGCCTGTAAAAAATTTAACTAGCTCTTTAGTTCTATCTCGGCTTGATTATTGTAATTCTCTTTTGGCTGGGCTGCCAAAGAAAGCTATTATGCCACTACAGCGGATTATGAATATGGCTGCAAGGCTGGTATTCAAGTCCCAGCGGTTTGAGCACGTGTCTCCATTGCTGAAAGAGCTAGGATGGTTGCCGGTTGAGCAAAGGATACAGAGCAAAGTTCTTACGCTGACCCACAAGGCCCGCCACGGCTTGGCTCCTTCGTACCTAGCTGAACTGCTGCATCAGTTTCAGCCTGTTCGCGCCCTCAGGTCCTGTGTGGACAATAAATTAGCTGTCCCATTCCTCCGCTTAAAGACAGTTGGCGACAGAAGCTTTAGCTCTGCAGGTCCTAGACTGTGGAACTCGCTTCCACAATTCTTACGCAGCGACATCTACTCTCCAACTGCCGACTATGGCACATCTTTTTCAGCGGTCCTGAGCTGCTACTTCTATGCTACTCACTACCTCAACTGCTCTCCTAACTCTGCTATGCTTCCCACTTTCTCTTTGTTGTGTGAGACGAAGTCTGTTGGCTACCGAATGCGTACCGAAAGTCGCTTAGGCTGTGAGTGCGCTATACAAAACTCTCCTGCGTAACACCCACATGGTCTTTATGACTTTGTGGAGTTACAGATGGAGATACATTTCATTACATAAAAGCATTGCCTTTCGTCGGGTCTCCTCTGAAATATGTCTCTCGCGGCACATCCTCGCAGCGATTGAAACGTAGTCTGCTTCCCGGACGCTGGCGTAGCTCTCTTACCAGATCGAGTCGTATTCCATGTAACGCGTTTTTCGAATCCATTCTTCGTCGCCACTGCTACGTTTGTGCGGGCACTCGCGCACAGATCAAGATGGTTCGGGCAGATGCCGTTTATTAAGGAAACCGGGAACCGGGCCGCACGGCCAGCACTCTGGCTTGGAAGCAGCCGCTGCAAGTGGGTCCGCTGTTCTTGCCTCAGCGGCTTCCGCCGGAGTGGTCCGCCGTCGCGGTACAGCAGACCTAACAGGGGTCTTGGCAAAAAATAAGCTTGGCGCAGCTTTTTGTTTTTATCGCGGCAGTTGAATGGCAGCGGATCGTGTCGTGATCCCCGCCCCTTTTCCCCCACGCCACCCCGCTTCTCCTGCCACGGAGGCGGGAGAAGCTGCAGCGGCGAGTTCTCTCGCGAAGTGAGCTATCATCTATTGCGCCCAAAAAGTCACGAGGGGTCATTAAACGTTGCGCCCTCGTGAGAACTAAGTCGCTAGCCTGAGGCACAGACGTACATCTGGAAAAGAGAGTTTTCGCCTCCAGCTGACGCGCAGACTAGGGCGTCCTGCGCCACTTTAGCGCCCCGGGCAATGGCAATGGAGCCGCTCTCTCGGTCGTCGAGTAGCGCGAACCGCGAAAGGGAATGCGAAGCGAAGTCTGGTTTAAGAGCACCTTATCTTTTAGTAAAAAAAATAATGGCTGATTTAACAGGCTCATTCGCACGACGGCAGAAGTGCCTTTTCGGCTATCGACATCGCTTGCAGTTGGCAATAAAGAATCACCCAACGGCAGGATTCGAACCCACAACCTCGATCGCGAAAAGCGAGCACCTTAACTCCTGGTCTGTGACGACCCAATAACGCGTAGACCGCCTGAATGCGTTGCTTACCATCAGCGCAGGAGACCCAGAATTGGACGCCTTCACCTGCCGTGGGTCTGTTCGGGCGACGCCGACTCGGCAGAAACGGGAGGACATCTTGCTTCCCATGGGCTTATCCTGCCGCAATCGAGTGCGAGACTTTTGTATGTATTCGTTCAGTCGTCTTAATTTCGCACCCATCACAACTCGAAAACGGCGAATTGGAAAAATTAGAGTGAAGATTTTAAACTACGCTAAGCCTTTTACAGCCACTGTTTTTAATGTCGCCGCTGACCGGCGTCGTTTCGGCAGCTGCCAGTTGGAGTCAAAGAAGGTTCGCGTCGTCGCCTCGTTTGGCGCGAAAACCCTAAACCGTCAACCCTAGCGCACCGCGATAAACCTATTGGCATCGGCGCAGTCGCTTGCGTAACGTCGCTAGCCACATTGCCCTCTGAACCTCTACCGCTGGCGCGCGCCGACGGAAGTGCGCAGCCTGCCAGCAGCGAGGGGACGAAGCGCTCGGGCCGGTGGCTGCCCAAATGGCGCCGCGAAGCTTCGCCTCGGCGCGACGAGAACCTCAAAGCAGGGAGGCGGCGGCATCTGCCTGCACGCCAGGCTTACTGGACTGTGCTCGATTGACTCGCCGAAAGCCTGCTTAGTGTTCTGAGCTAATTTAATTGAATGCTCAAAACCGCGCCGCCGACTCCGCGAACGCCCGCGGAAAGTCACAAGTTGCCGGCCGCTCCTCGCGGCGTCGCTTTCGCCACGCGCCGCCAGGCGCCCAGCCCAGCGGGGAAGACGAGGACCCCGCGCGGCGCGGGGCGGGGCGGGGCGGGGGCCTTCGCCCCATTCGCTCAGCACCGCGAAATTTGCGGTCGGTAATTAAGTTGTAGATGAAGGACGCGCGGATGCATGTGCAGAGCTGGCAGCGCTGGCTTCCGCACACAGCGGCGATAGCAGCGGCAACGTCGGCGGCGGCCCATCGTCTGCCGGCGGCGGCCTACCTAGAAGCCGCTCTGGCCCAATCAGGTTGCAGCGATCCGCAAGCTCGCCTCTACGCCGCCAACATTATGGCGACCGCGCCGCCGTATAGCAGCAGCCGCCGCCGCAGCAGCCGAGAGCTGGAGGGCGCCGCCGAGCGCTGCAGAGCAACGTCGGCGAGGTCGCTGGGCTCGTATGAGTAGCGGTCGTCGCCCGCCGCAGACGAGTAGCTCGCGTCCGACCTAGCGGACGCGCGCCCGCTAGCGTCGAGAAAATGGAGGAGGTCGTTGCGAGGAAATACACCTGCCAGCTCTTATTTATCAACCTGTTCGTTCTCTCTTCTCTCTCTCTCTCTCTCACGTGCTCAATTCATTCCTGTCTCTCTTTTTTCTCTCTGGTCTCCTTTCTTATCTCTCTCCTCTATCTCCATGTCTATTTCTGTCCGTTCTCTCCCTCCTGTCTGTCTGTCTGCATCACCTCGCTAGCCGCTCTTCTGCGCTCCCTCGCCGACTGCCGCTCTCTCGCGCTCGCTTTCTAGTTCCGGTCCTCCTCGGCGCAGGTGAGCGCGTACGACCGCCACGTGTTAATGCTCGGGTCGTAACCCGTCCGATTGTCGTCGGCGCTACCCTCGCAGTCTATGCCAAAACTGTCGCCGCAGTAGCGGCCGCTGCCGAGGTCCCGAGGCGCTAGCGGACTCCACCGACCGCCGCGGGAGCGGCCGCCGCACTCGACCGAAGACCAGAGCGGAGTGGGCTCGAACAAACCGTCGCCGACTGCCGCGTCGTCGTCGCCGTCGTGGTCGCCACCGCCGCGTCCCCAGTCGCAATCGCGCGAGAGGCTGCGCTCGAGCGCGTACTCCATGTTCTCTTCGTAGTCGTTCGTGCGGCGGCTCGGTGACTCGGCGACAGAAGCGCCAGGCAGCGGCGACGGCGGCGCCGCCCGGCGGCCGCCGACCTCTTCTTGTTCCGCTGCGGCGGCCGCCGCAGCCACTGCCTTGGCCGTCGTCGCGTCGCGGGCGTCGTCCGCGGTAGATAGCGGCGAACCAATCGGCTGCGAGCCGAGCGCGTGCCCCAGCTCGAGTCCGCAGACGTCCCAGTCGAGTTCGTGCGCTTCGTCTAGGCCGCATCCTTCTCCTCCCGCTCCTGCGCACCGCCGCGCGTCGCCGCACCGTCGAAGAGCGGCCGGCGGCGGCGGCGGCGCGCCTCCGCGCGGCGCTCGCTCCTCCCGAGAGCGCGCGTCCGAAGCGCCGCAAGTGGCGACGGAGCGCGCTGCGGCGCGGCACGCTTCGCCGCAGCGCGCTCCGTCGCGCGCCTGCTTTTGCCGCGCCGCGACGGCGTGCAGCTGAGCCGTGCAGCGACGCAGCGTGTCCAGCACGTCGTGCACGCTGCCGGCGACGCAGCGCAGCACCTCGACTAGCGAGTCCACTTGAGCTTTCAAGTCGCCGTCGCAGATCGCGGCGCACGCGGCTCCAGCGGCGGCCGGCGGCATCGCGTTCCCTGCCGCCGGCGTCCGCTCGTCGTCCTTCATCTACGGCGTCGACGCCTCCTGACGGCTGACGCGACGGCGACTGTGGCGGCGGCGGCGGCCGCGCTCGCTGCGGGTAGGCGTCGCGCCGCGCATCCGACTCGCACGCTCCGGGCTCCGCCGAAAGCTGCCCCCGCGCTCGCGCGTCGGGCGGCGTGCGCGGTGTTTGAGCAATCGATTGAGGCCGCCGCGCGAGCGGCAGCTGACGACAACGAGTGTCGGCCCGGCACGATTCGGGCGGAGCAGAATCGAGTGAAGCCAGCGTCGTGGAAACGCCGCAATTTCTCGCCTGCCTAGCTTCGGCAGTTCGCGCCACATCTTGCCGCTCTGCGCACGAGATGCAGATCGCGGAGGGGACGGGGTCGACGGCGGCGGCGGCGGGCCACGCGACAGAGACGCCGTCCGGGGGCTGTGCGAGGTTCCTCCGTCCGAGACGCGAAGGTGCCGGCGCGGTTTGGGATTTAGAGCGTCGTCGCTCGTGCAGCTAGCGTTCGCGGTGGCGCAGCCGGACGGGCCGTCTTCAATGGCGCACAATGGCGAGAGCTATCGATGAGCGGTCGCATTTGTTTGAGAGACCGAGCTCGCATTCACGCGAATTCGGCCAACTACAATAGCGCACGCGTGGCTGCCGGCTCTCGAAGCCGACTCGCCGTGGAACCGCGAGCAATCGACTGCTGCCAGTACGCCGTCGCCTTCAAGAAGAAATGGCGACGCCGAAGAGAGCGGCGTCAGGTGCGCTGGTTCTGCCGAGCGGTTAATGCGCTCGCTCCTCCCCCCCCCCGCGACCGCGGTCTGGTTGCGGTCGCGGGCTCGAGCCCCGCGGCGTATGCGAAGCGCCTGAATAGAGATCAAGTTCTCTTAGGGCGCTATACGAATGAATTATTTATTTATTTTCATAGCTGCTCGATGGCCCCGACGCTTTTGAGGCGAGCCAGGCCGCAGTAGCACTGGCGGCGGCGGCGGCGGAGAAAGGGCGCAGCTACTTCACACACCGAGGTCGAAGAAACGCTCTCGTTCCAGCGCGGAGGGAAGGACGGTCTCCCGTCTGCGCTGCCTCGTCTGCGCTCCGCTCGCACGTCGCGGCGTCCGCCGAGCCCTTCGATTGGCTTAAGCGCTCTTCTCGCACTCGCGACGCACTCGGCGAGGGCGGCCTCGCGCCGCCGCCGCCCACGCGACAGATGCAGCCGCTCTCAGTCTGCCGGTCTCGAGCCTCGCGATCGATCAGCCGCGCGGCGCATTTCGTTCGCCCGCCCCGGGCGGCGCTCGCCGCCCGTCGTCGACCACCGCCGCCGGAGCGGCTCGGCCGCCGCCGCGTGCTCGGCGAGCTCGTCTGCAGCGAGTCCGCAGCGAGAGCGAAGCGCTCTTCACCTCCTTCCGCCGGCTCCTTTCCGCTCCTTTCAGCGCTGCGAGCGCTTAGCCGACCGGTGAGCGCGGCGGGCGCAAACAGCGTGGCGGCGGCGGCCCCCCGACGCACTCCTTTCGTTGCGTCACTCGTTTACTCGCGGATCGTCGCTTGCGCCGAGCCGCCATTCCGCGACGGGTCGCGCCCGGTTCGCGCCGGGGGCCCGCCAAAAAAACAGGCTGACAACGGAACGTTCTAGCAGAGCCGCCGCCCGACGGACCGCCCGCCCGCCCGCCCGCCTGCCCGCTCGGCTGTATGCCGCTCGGCGCTCGATGCGCTGCCGAGAGGTGCGACGCGTGTCCGTCTGCAACTCTGCAAAGCGACGAAGACCGAGCTGGCGAGTACGCCGGAGAACGCGCGCGCGTGACGTTACGCCGACTCCTCATCGCGACGCGAAGCCCGACGGGGAGTCGGCGGCGGCGCCGCCGCACAGGGTCGTGGGAAATGCGGTCTGCAAAGAGGGGCGCGGCCTCGTAACGGCTCTAGTATCAATCGATCCGCAGTTTTGTGGCCGGCCGCCGGCAATAGCCGTCCGGAAAAAGGGCTTCGGCCGCCACTTGTTGCACAATTGCCGATCGTGCGGCATCGACTACAGACAGCGATTCTGCGCATTCACTTTATCTGCGGCTGACGGACTTGGGCGCTCGAGTGGCTACCCGGCAGCTTCTCGGCTAAATACTACGTGAGCTCACACGTGCGCGCGTGCGTGCGGGGTGATTGAGTGCCACTTATGATTGCTCCTTGCACATGAAGCCTTACACACGGAACCTTAACCGATGGCCGTCCAACTTTCGCTCTCATCAGCCGCTCCACGACCTTAACAGTGGCTCACTACCCATTTCAAGCCTGTAGATTTGGCCGGATCCTGCTTCGGCCGAAAATCCGGCAAAATCTATGAGGCCCAGGTCGTGCTCGCGCTATGTGACAACTTCGCACTACAGTTCTTACGCCTGAACTGCGTCGACACTATTCTTCGCATCGCTTGACCCCGATGCTAGCTGATTGAACAGCCTCTTTTTGCATAGCGACGTAAGAGCCTTTACGGCTATCACCGCCGCTTGCAGTGGCGATAAAGGATCGCCCACCACAGGATTCGAACCCATGACATCGGGGGCCGAGGTCGTGAAAAGCAACCGCCTTACCTAGTGATCCATTACGGCTCACCTATGTCAAGTAATTATCAAAGAAGGTATCGTCTTCGGCTCGCGACTTTCTGCTTAGTGTCTATCTGTCTGTCTCTTTCTGTGTGCGTCTGCGTGCGTCAGTGTATGTGCGTGTGCGTGAGCGCGCGAGCACGCGTCTCATAATATCTCTCTCATTACTTCTGTCATGTGTCTCTCCGCTTTCTCTCTACCTCTCATCTCGTGTGCAGATGTTATGCACTATTTGGTGTTGTTAGGTTCGCTGTGTGCGCCTGCTAGCAAAAACTTTATCAGACCTTAGTTAACAGATGAAATACAGATCCGGCCAGAGAATTTCTCCGGCCCAGATGTCGGAGCGATGGACTTTGAAGCAAATGTAAAGTGTCTAGAAAGAGATTGAGCTCTCTGAGGGCGCTATTATTATTATTATTATCATTATTATTATTATTATTATGGACAATGCCAGACTCTCGGCGCTGGAAGACGGACCGGCGGATTACATCTACTTTCCAACTGCCGACTATGGCACATCTTTTTCAGCGGTCCTGAACTGCTACTTCTATGCTACTCGCTACCTCAACTGCTCTCCTGACTCTGCTATGCTTCCCACTTTCTCTTTGTTGCGTGAGACGAAGTCTGCTGGCTACCGAATGCGTACCGAAAGCCGCTTAGGCTGTGAGTGCGCTATACAAAACTCTCCTGCGTAACACCCACATGGTCTTTATGACTTTGTGGAGTTACAGACGGAGATACATTACATTACATTACGGAAAACTGCATTCGGCCGAGTGACGGCGTCAGTAAAGCGTAGGCCGCAGGCTGACCCGGTGACCTCCGCGTAGGTGACAGATTTATTGCCGTGCTATTTATGGGCCGGTGGCGTTTACTGTCGAGTTACTCCCGCTGCGACCAGCTTATGGGCCAAGCCTTGTTTATGGCCCAGCGGAGTTTACGGCGCTGCCACTTTTTTCGTGGGCCGTGCCGGTTCATCGGGAAGTTATTCATGACGGCAGTTCGAACGCCGGCGGAGGGGCCGTGTTGGGGAGCGCGGGAGGCGCGCGCGAGAGTGACAGCGAGAGTATCAGCGAGTCCACTTCGGCGTTCTGCTCGCTGTCGTCGAGTACGCACTGTCGAGAGAGCGCGCAGACTGCACTCCTGCGTACCTCCGTCGAGGCCTCGCTGTACGGCAACCGGCTGCCCTCGGTGCTCCGAGAGCGAACGGACACGCCCCCTCCTCTGATCGACCGATCGGAATTTCCCGCTACGAGCGGAGGCGTCTGAGCGATGATGCCCTTCCTTCCGGGCCGCTCCCATCAGGTCGTAGGCGGCTTCCGTTGAACGGGACTGCGACGTCAAAACTCACCGCTATCCGCGTCGCCGTTGTCGACGACTGCTCCTCATCGGAGCCTGCCTCGCCGGGCCGCGGCAGGCGGTGACCGCGAGCGGTGCAGCGGCGCAACCGCGGACGCGCGGCGGCGGGGCTCCGCCGCGCGGCGGGAAGGCACTCGAAGAGCCGCTCTGTACTGCAAACGGCCTCTCGCAGCTGCGGCGGCCCTTGCTGGCGTACTTCTCAGGTCGCGGCACGTAATAGTGACAATAATACATCATACGCTAATGTATGCCCAACCGCCTGCAGCAGGCGGTTGGGCAATTGACTCGGCGCAGGCCGAGGCCTTCGATGTAAGCATGCTGCCCGCCGCAGCTGCACTCCTCCCATCAGCGGCGAGTCAGCCAGCTCGTTCGTGCGGGTACCCGTTGAGAGGAGGAAGAGTCTCGTTTAACGCGCACGTGCACGTTAAACGAGACTCAATCTTCTTTCGGAGACTCCGGGCTTTGTAATAATAATAATAATAATAATAATATAGTTCATTTATATAGCGCCCCAAAAGAACTTAATCTCTATTCAGGCGCTTCACATACGCCTCGGGGCTCGAGCTCACGGCTTTGTGCTCGGTCCGCTTCTTTTCACAGTTTACACTCTCCCTCTTGCCGATGTGATCGCCAAGTACAATCTAGGCTTTCACTTCTATGCAGATGGCACTCAGCTGTACCTTTGCTTTGATCCCCCACAGCCCTCGAGCTCGGCGAATTCTCTCAACTCCCTTGCTGATGTATTGATGGCATTCGCACATGGATGGCAGCAAATTTTCTTAAATATAGTGACGACAAAATCAACTTACTATTTATGGGCAAACCAAGTGTGATTTAAGATATTGGAAAACCCAACGCTCAAAATCGGGTCCGCCAGCATATCTCCCGTTGAGTCTGCACGTAATCCTGTTATCCTTTCATTAGACGACCACATCAACTCCAAGGTCAAGTCCGTCTTTTTTCAGCTGCATAAAGTTGCTAAAATTCGAGCTTGCTCAGCCAGGGATATTAGATCAAAACTGGTTCATGAATTGAAATAAATTGAAATTGAATGAAAAAACATCCCATCTCAACTTCTGTAACTCGCTGCCTGCTGGTTTACCGGTCTGTGCAATCAGGCGCTTACAGTGGGTGCAGACCTCTGCCGCCAGGCTTGTCTGTCGTGAAGGTAGCAGTTGCCAAATCACACCACTTCTCGTCGACCTGCGGTGGTACCCAATCAAGCAAGTATCGACTTCAAAGTTCTGTCCCTTACTTTTAGATCCCTCTATTCTCTGGCTCCAGTCTACCTATCGGAGCTACTCTCTCACCAGGCCAAGAATAGTAAAACCTGCTGTTCTGACTCGAATCGTTCAGCCATACCTCGTATGAACCTCAAAACCTTTGGAGACCGTGCCTTTAGTTCATTTGCTTCCAAAGCCTGAAACTCATTATTGACGAACGTCACAAAGTTCCCCTGACATGGCGACATTTAAAACAAAGCTTAAAACACACATGCTTATTATAGCATTTCATGCGTCTTCGTGATTCGTTCTTCGTGTGCTGACAATGCTTTCTATACATCGTCTGTAAAGTGCCTAGAAAGAGATTCAGTTCTCTGAGGGCGCTAGACAAACGTCTCAATATTATTAATAACGTAAGTCATTTGGGAGCAGCCCGCCCAGATTACGGGCAGACGTCGATAGAGTGATGCTGTATAGAACAATGTTGAAGGTGACGTTTTCCAACTTTCCCAACTAGGTTATCCACACGGTACGTGAGCCGCGTGTCTATTTTTTTTTGAAGACAGCCCAAGGTTCTCTCGCTGCTCCAGGCACCGGGCTGCGGGAGTCACTTCCAAGATTCCTGGGCTCCCGGTGCTGCAGATTCGCCAGAAGCCGAGCCTTCAAGCACGAACATTCCACCCAGTCATCTCACCGATGTTTCATTGCGACTGCACGTCCTCACGCCTGCTAATATCGCCCAGCTGCGTTTCTCACTTCTACTTAACTGAGTGAGATGCAGGTATTTTGGCGCGACTACGTGTATGGGCACGCGCGCACGAGCACACTTACACGAAACCCCTCTTGGCTTACATGAAACGCGCACGGAGATGCCGTAAATTTCATCATGTTGTAACCAGGCTAGGTTCGGTTGGCTTGGACCGGGCGGCTATAATGAGGGTAAGGGTGACCGGCTAGGCCGGGGTCGGACCTACGGCATGGCCGGATGTGCGGTGACGCCAGGTCACCGAGGCTCTTGGGTAGGAGAAGTTGGCCGAGTAAGTCGTGGTGTTGGAGGCTCCCGGTCTCGCCGAGTTATGCACCTGGGTGGTTGCAGGCGTGCTCCGGCGATGTGGCCACGCACGCAAGGCGACGAGTACCCCTGCGTACCGAAAGCCGCTTAGGCTGTGAGTGCGCTATACAAACTCTCCTGCGTAACACCCACATGGTCTTATGACTTTGTGGAGTTACAGACGGAGATAAATTACATTACCCAAGGCCCGAGCGAAGCTGGATAGCACGCTCGATGTTGTGACTTGTATATTCCGCGTTCTCCGTGTAGCGTGTTCGTGACCCCCCGTGTGTTGGCATCTTTCGGCGGAAGCTCTTGACTGCTGTGGACGTCTGCTCGTCTATCCCAGAATACTCAGCTTGCCGGGTCTTGTACAGCGTATGCTTGTTCTGGTGGGACGGAGGCCGGCGACGGTGTGACGGTGGAAGTTGACTGACCAACTAACACGTTTGTTCGCGCTTGCTGCGTCGTCTTGCGCCCCTATAGCGTACTTTGTTTAGGACCCTCCCTGTAGGCTTGTTTAGTTCCCCTGTTGTTGCTGGCGCATGCGTTAGCATAAAGAGGTTTAACCTGACTGCCGCTCGTCTCACCCTGTCTCAGCGGCATGGTGAGCGGCAGCGTGGCCGGAGTAAGGCGGGTTTGGCGGGAAATAGCCTCTGACCCCTGGAGCTCGGTTACAATGTCCCTAATTTAAGCTACCAGTGGTTAAATCGGCCGTAGTGAGAAAAGTCTTGAGGAACGCCGAGGTCTTGGCTGACAGATATCATACCCGCTAAAAGATGGCTGTTTATCGGGTGCAGATTCGCAATTTCGCCACTTATAAAGTCGTTTGCCACCTCTAAGAATGCGTGATGGCTGTATGTACGGCCGTGCGTGCAGTCCCGAACAATTGCTCGTCGACCCTCAGTTGTTAGCCCACCGCCTGCCCCAGCTGAATGAGCACGAATTTTCATTGTTTTTTCTGCCGAGGCTGTAGATTTTTTCTCCTGTCCGTTCAAGCTCTTTCAACATCAGAGTCGTCTCGCATGAGAATGACCTAGATTCGGCATAGTGGCTAGTAAGAATGGTGCCGACTTTATACTTCAATACTTCAGCCAGCGATCAGGCTGCACTGGTTGTGATGCTCGCAAGTTCAGTTTTCTTCGTCTACATATCTCAGTCCGGAGCACACACGAGGCTCAGACAGACGCAGTACCGCGGTGTCCACGCGAAACTTGCGGCTGGTTGAGGGTTGTCTCGAGGAAGCTGTAGGTAGTTCTGTATCTTGTCAATGCTGCAGGCATTGTGCGTCGAATAGATAGTCTATGGATTGCCGCAGGCATTTAGCTAGCTGGGACTGCTAAGCGGTGCTTATAGCAACACACCATAGATAAGAACCAACTGTCTATCGACTGGTGTACTAGGTCTGATGCAGGTCGCAAAGGTAAGCCGACTTAACAGCTTCATTTTATAGAGCGGCTGAAGAGCCTCCACGGCTAGACCACCGATTGCAGTAGTCAATAAAGGAGCTGATCACTACATGACTCGAACCTACGACCTGGGCGTTAAGAGCGAGCACATTAGCACTGTGCTAAGACCCTGGGGCACCAATTCATATTCACTGAGGCCCAGTCTGGCCCTATAAAACATGAAGTGCGGAGTTCCAGATGCACAATCCAAAAATGCCGATGCGGACCTTTATCCATCTTCGTAAGTTCAAACTTATTAGCAACCCTTGTAGCGCTTAGTGTTTCCCAGCTTCTTTGCAGTGACATTTTTGTGTGCTTGCTGCTGTACTTAGCGAAGCCTCCGGATGCTAATGTATGCCCTAACTGCAGCCGGTGGTTGGGCAGTTGACTCGGCGAAGCGACCGGCGCTTGATGTAGGGGATTTGCCCGCAGCAGCTGCATTCATTCCCCCAACTGCGGTGATTCAGCCAGCTCTTACATAAGAACGCGTGAGCAATAAATGGAGTCTTATCGCTCACGTCCGTGCCGGTACCTCCGCGACTCCACAAATTCTGCAGCAGCTGGAGGCACAGTAACACAACAATATCTAGAAAGCCAGCTCAACAAAATACATCGCCACTGTAATCATAACCTGTCGTTCTGTGCTTGACTTCAATGTCTACCATCAATTCTGCCAGTACTAACCCCATCACGAAATTCATCGCTAACCCTCTAGTAGGCCCCAAACACATTCTTCTGCTGAGATGCACCAATTTGCTAGTGACCTGTATTAGTAGTAAAATAGCTGTCCATACTCAAGTTCTTATTCGTGAGTCTTTCAAAAGGCTGCTATTAGGCCACACATTAGGAAGTGAAAACTAATCACCAGAACAGGTAACTTCTACCGTCTCTTTATTGCTGTTTTTCAGCAGACCAGCTACAATCATATATCTATACTTCAAAACTAACACGTACGTTCCTGTTAGCTTGTACAGAGAACATCACTATCGAGTCAGCACTATTTCGTAATTTCTCAGAAATGCCGACGTAAGAGACTACTAGTTCTGTTGGACCTTTCGGCAGTTTGTCAACGCAAAACAGTCATCCGAGACATCTTTAAAGTATGTTATACCCCAGAGATCTGTGGTTGGTCCACTGAGTTTCACAATGCATACGGTCTTCCTTGCCCATGAAATGCCCAAGCACAATCTAGGCCTTCCTTCCACCACGGCAAACACTCCGGCAAAAACCGTTGCAGTGTGTATTGCTGACATTCCCAATTGAATGGAGACCAACTTTCTCAAGTGAATGACGATAGAAACCAACTGTCTAGATGGCTACTACTTAAGGGCGAAACTAGTGTAGCTCAGTAATTCAAAAACCTAACCATCAAAATGGGCTCAGCCAGCGAACATCCTGTAGCTTCTGCATACAATCTAGGTATCCTGACCCAAAACGACCTCCTTAGCTCCAAAAGTGCCCCTCACAGTCGTTAAGAAATATTTTCAAAGGATACATGACACATTCAGTACATTTTCTCTAAAGTCTCCAGTGGTGCTACAGCAGTACATTCTTCAAAAACCACAGCTACAGCCGGTAGCTGCAAGAAATAGACAGACGAGTTCGTCCGTACGTTTTTCTAGCACCACGAATTGGCTGCAGCTACCAATTATATCAGGCCTTGGCAGTAACCTGGCCCATAAGAGTAAGCACCTAGCAGCAACCAACAAGTGCTCGGATGAGAGAAAGATCCGAGAGGCCTATTCAATCGCATACTGGTTGCAAGCTTGAAACTAGGCAGTCATAACCTCTGCCCATCAACAATGCTTTATTAGAAACGGGACATCTTAGAACCGCACGAGCCTCAGCACCGCATACCATGCACAGAGCAGTCTTAATTAGGCCAAGGAAGACCAGCAGCCAGGTGGCAACACGACCATCGCCAGATGGCACACTGCTGCAGCTCAATCACGACGTGCTACTGTCAACATTTCCTACGCACATGTGTCCCACACATTTGCTACTCGTAAGTTCTGCTCATCCATTCACAACGATTCCAGTGCACCACCACACCGATGACTTGTCACTTGCTCGCTACTCGCTTGCTACTACTCATCACTATCGGTAAAATAATCCACCGATTGCCCTAATTTCCAATTAGGCCAGAAAGCCAACTCGGGTAGAGAGGGGAGGAAATTAAAAAAAAAAGTGGAGCAAAGTAGTCAGAAAACTCGCCAACACACACTACGCACAGCCTAGGCAGTCGAGAACAAGTCAACCCTCTGGTAATACAGGAGATAGGGCATCCTCGGGGCAGCAAATTCGAAGACGCTTTGACTAGAAACTACACTAATGTTGCTGTCGTCGTATCTGACCCAACAGTTGACACCGGAATGAAAAGCATCGGTCGTGTAGTGGCCTCCGGTAGCAGCAGTGCCCGAGTGATGCACCACTACAACGCACATAAAACAGATCCTAGCTGTGGCAGTGACGCCAGACCATGATATATCCCCAGCCAGCCGAGCAACGTGCCGAAGCTGCCGAAGGCAGGAGCTTAGCTCACCGGCACAGAGCTTGTATGTTCGCTGCTGTCCAGTGTACTTGTTAGGAAACGCAAGCAGATCTGCAAAAAGAAAATCGTTATCACAATAGTCTTGACCAAAGGTAACACGGACCAAACGCACTGGCAAATGACTGAGCACAGTTCAGTCCCATCTACCAATGATCTCTACCGCCACCATGAAGCAAACATTCAGCTCAAAGGCATTCGACCACTTTGTCCGAACAGTCCAACAAGGGGCTGAACTCGGTGAAAAATAAATGTAAATAAACAATTCAACTGAATTCATAGCCAGGACATCCGAGTGGTTGAGGAAGAGAAGACAATTACTTGTAGCCCGTGTTTAAGCCACGACCTCTTACTGGAGGGGGGCTGAAGTGCAAGCAACTCAACTGGGCAGATGTGATACCTAGTTGCTTCTGCAATGCAAATACCGCCCACCTTGTTTGCTAGCAACAATCGATAAGCAAAGGTTTTAAAATGCAACAACCATATTATGTTAACAGAATCGGCACACATTATGTTGCCTGCAGCAGGGTCATCATAAATGAGTCAGCTGCTCAGCCCACACGAAGAAACAGGTGCGGGTAACACGACCGATAAGCTAGCTGGGCACAGCACGGCAAGTCTTCTATCATAAATCTGTTCCATAGGTCTCACTCGGATGGTAATGCCAATTGCAATGCCAAAATTTCGTTTGTAGTTAAGAAAGCAGTTCTCTCTATCAGCACTATCAAATTGTCCAGGTTTTCCAAGTCAATGACGACTATCGGCTAACCGAGGAAAAACTATGCAGAATAGCTGGCGTCCTACAGTGCAGGTCGGCAGGCAATCAACTGCCAAGGTGTTGTAGCAGAGAAGCCCCACTTGAAGCCAAGCTTGCTCAGGAAGCCTAGCAATACGGCTTCAGGTTGGTGGCAGGACATATTTGCGAGCACTCATTAGAAGCGGCAACATAATAAGTCGAAGCATGTGCGACGATGTTAGAAGGTCTTGGGTTCACATTCTGAGGCCGGCAAATGTACAAGCTTCTTTCTTTCTTAGCGCCACGCTAGTCCATAGGTTAAGTAGCATCCATCAAATCCGGCCATCGGCGCAGAAAGATTTATACTTATAGAAGGTTGCAAAGCAGCTACTTACCACTTGAAAAATTGAGGGTGTCACCGAATTCGATCTTCTTTGTTATCTTCTGGAGGCCATTTTTATCATAAACAAAGCACTTAAGATGAAGGATAAGCACTTGAGGCAGCTCCTCGAACACCATCCGCCTGTGCGTTTCTATCTGTTAAAGACAACCCCCGACCACATTAGCAAGTTAAGACATGCACATCGCACGCAATTCAAAATTCGCACATGTGTCGCTAAGGGACTCAAGGACTGCCGACAGAAGCCGCTGAGAAAACATGCAGGCAAAATGACAGGCACCATATAGCTAAATGATCCCTGCAACCAGCAAGGAGGTCACAGAGTCAATATTGTGGCTCACGAGGGGCAGTAGGCAGCAGAAACGCCAGGCTAATGCTTGTGGCCGTGTGTCAAGCCTTCGTTCCGGCACACCTTGCAAGCTAAGCTGCAGTTCTGATATAACTACTCCAGCAAAAACCAAAAGGCCAGAACAATGAGTAAAGCTTTGCAGTTTTTGCAATAGCACAGGCAAACACTTCTGCACAAAGGTGATAAGGCTGTTACAGCAGTGCAGTTGCCAGCCGGCTGCACTACCGCGAACCATGCAGATAGCATTGCACCGATGGTGTCACTACGGCAGCACCGTCCACAGTGGCGGCAGCAGCACTTACCTCCTGTCGTGTCTTTGAGCATGTATAGCCATCGATAGTTTCTCTCTTTGCCAGGGCGTTGAGAGCCTTCGTGACTGACGTAATGTCATCCGACTAAGAGAACAAACAATGATGCTGAAACACCTGCCACCTCCACAAAAAACTATCGGCAACCCATCTCCACAGCTCAGGGCCACTTGCTCGAACCACAAATGGCTCCCACATGGCTCAGCAACGAACGAATATGCCTCTTCAAACTCCACACTGCTAGCTAATGCAGGCAGGGGCCACAGTCACGGCTCGACTGGGCTGGCACACATATGGGTTACCCTACCTGGATCTCAAGCTGCACTGCCAGAAAAGGCTCGACGTTGGCTGTCTTCGAAGAGCCAACTTGTGTAACAGAAGACAGCAGCTTACCGCCGAAAATGGCGGTCACCGGGCTTCTTGCGAGGTCGGCCTGAAATTGAAATATCAGCACCTATCGCGTCTGGACACGGTTTTAATCCACCCATACACGGTTCGTGCTGTCACGTTCGTGTCGTGTTCGTGTAAGAGTCAGGCCAACCTGCTAGCACTGCATGCCACCTACATAAAAGTGAAGTTTCCATGTGCAAGAAAGAGGTCAAATGCACGACACCACCACAGTCTGCACAGCGGAAACGTCCTCAATAAAAATTCGGTGGTGCACATGGCTAGCTCGGCCTGGCTCACACCATGCCATCCCATGAATAACTGCTCGCATCCAACGCTACAGAGGCAACAACAGCAACGCACAAGCCGGAGAGGCATGTAATCACAGCAAACATTAACACTGTGGCTTACCGGGGGTCACCAGATTCGAATAGCAATGACAATAATACTCAAATACCCATTCTTTGTTTGAAAAGGCAAGATTGCTGATCGACCGCTAGGTTACAATCACCAACAAATTCCTACCTGCTGAGCAGCTGTGAGATACATATATTTCGATCTGATTCATAGCCAACTTTTTGTCGGCTGATACAACGGTGTGTGTATATATATATATATATACATATAAATACTCCATAACCCGAGTAGCCGACCTTTTCAGTAAAACTTAAGTTCTTTGGCATGTACAACAGCAGAATAGACAGCACAGAAGCTAACAGCCTCTATTCCTGGCCAGTCAAGGTCATAAGGAATCACGGTAGGAAGACATCACACAAAAAGCACACACACCAACAGCTTTGTTTTGGGTTGTCCATACATATTTTCCTACGATTCACTTAACTTTATTATGCTTGGTGTCATAGAAAAGCCTCCTATTACCCGACCGAATTTACAGCTACTGTGAGGATTTTTTGTATGAGTGTGCACACATGCACACAAATATAACCAAGTCTGGTGGCACTTATAACATCGATGAATCAAAAGTGCACTTGGCTTCCATTTTCTTTAACGGCTGGTGATACAAGCTTCAAATTCTACTGCGATGTTGCTACGAAGAATTACTGTCAACTACAAACAGATATTAACGTTCAACGTCGCAAGCTTGTTCAGGGCATAATAAACTGCCTAGCCGCCTGCGGTAGCAGGACGGGTCGGCATGTTGACGCAAGGTTTTGGCACTCAAGACATTTCTGCGTTTTGAAAGTATGCATCAACGTATGTAGGTGTGTGCGTATGTACATATGTATCTCCCTCCAGCTGTAACTCCACAAAGGCACATGGACTAAGTGGGTGTCCCACGGGAGAGTTTTCTCTAACACACTCGAAGCTTCAGCGGCTTTCAGTTCGAAAACAGTAGCCAACCGACTTCATCTCAGACAACAGAGAAAGTGAGAAGCATTGCTGAGTTTGGAAGTCAGTCGAGAAAGTGAGTAGTATGGAAGTAGCAGCTCAGGATGGCTGGAAGAGATGTGCCATAGTTGGCAACAGCAGAGAAGAGATCATTGCTCAAGAATTGCAGACATGAGTTCCACAATCTAGGACCTACAGAGCAAAAGCTTCTGTTGCCAACAGTCTGTAAGTTAAACAGTCCCAGAAGAAACTACTCCAACATATTGAAGCTGAATAAAAAGATAAAAACGGTAACCGGTCAACTATGCCACCATGGAATGCTCACGCGAGAAAAAATGCCACAACAGGTATGCTTTGGAATCAGTGGTGTTCCCGTGCTTGTTGGTTAGAGTAAAGTACCACACATGCACTCGCTGCAGATCGGTAAGTTGTATGACAAAACTAAAACTCAGCCTACAGTGTATTGTGGGAGCACCTAGTGCATGTATCTCACTAGGAACTTATTTCCTTTGTATGCCCTGGCAGCCATTGCTAGTATGATACCGGTACACTAAGGTCACTCAAGTAGATCCTGGCAATGCAGGTCGACCTGACCGAGGACTATTGGTGAGAGCTCAGCAATGTACTGAGACTGATCATAAGAGGTGCTGGGGTTGATGGTGGGGCAAATGTGGCAGCAGCAGCTGAGCATTCTGTCTTGCCCATCGGCATGAGCTTACCGTTCTGGTTACCACATGCTTGTTTTTTGGGCCCACTCTTGCCCACTCAACCTCTCCATTGACAGAGGTATCCACTTCTGCAGCAGCTGCAAAGGCAAAAACAGGTACAAAAGCTGAGCAGGCGACCAGGAAGAAGCCGGCAACTATGGGCAACGAGGCCCGGCCCACCGGACAAGCTTTGCTGCTCTGCTTTAGCTACGGTTCAGCTGCTAGCCAGACCGTGGTTAAAGCAGCTGACGGCTATGCATAGTTGGCAATAACAGTCTCGGTGCCACTTTGCCCCAAGCCAAAATCACCGGCATTCTGAAGGGAGGGCCAAGCACACAAAAAATGCATCTGGTCAGCCAGCTGCTCAAGAGTGCCTCCGGTGGCAGCAAGCCTTTGTGCAGCTGCTCTTGATCGCTCACCGGCCGTCTGGTTGGCCGGTGGTGCGCCAGCAGAGGCCAAAGGTGAGGTGGCCGTTGTTTCCGGGCGGCCGATGGCGGCAATGGAGCCGGTGGTCGCCTGGATGAGGGAGAGCAGCTCGCTGTGCAGCTTGTCGAGCAGAGCCGAGTGGAACTCCTCGGCGTCCTCCTGCTTGCCGTGAGCGAAGCCCTGCTGCGCGCCGCTCTTGCTCAGCATGGCCTGCACCAGCTTGGTGACAATCGTAGGCTCGAGCGGCGGACCAGGCTTCAGGTCGAGCAGCTGCTGCCGGGCCTTGGACGATGCCTGCTGCTGCCCGACGGTGGCAGCAGCACCGGCGGCCCTGGTGGGCTGAGCGGTGGCAGTAGCCACGACCGAAGTCTGCGAGGCTGCGGCAGGTGTGCCGCCACGCTCGAAGCGACTGAACTCGTTGCACAGGGCCACACTGCATAGGAGAGAGCGAGCGCCGGCATCAGCAATCATGCAAAGCTCAACTCGGCGAGCAATGGCGACAAGCCGGGCTGAGAGAGAGAGAGAGAGAGAGAGGGGGAGAGAGAGAGAGAGAGAGAGAGAGAGAGAGAGAGAGAGAGAGAGAGAGAGAGAGAGAGAGCAGGCTATGCGGGCAATCCAGCGTGATAACATACAGTGTGTCGAGCAGCGGCGTCTTGCTGGCACCGGCAGCGCACAACGCCGGATCCTTGGGCAAGGAGGCCAGGAAGTTGTAGAACACCGGGCAGGCCAGCAGCGCCTGCAGTGTCTGTGCGAGTGCGGAGAGTCAAGGAGGCAAAAGGAGCCCGACCGCAGGAAAAAAGTGGCCATTATAAGCAGTCAATCGGCACTGGCATAGAAGAACCGGTGCATACCACTCGCACGAAGAACTGAGCGCTCGAGCACTGTTTGCAGTAAAAGAGAAGAGAAAAAAGGAACAAAAAAGAAACCATTTAAATTCAAGTGGCCCCTCTAGCTGGGGTTGCTCTTCACGACTGTCGATTGCCTTTCTTCATTTAACACGGTGTCGTCGGCTCTGCCGCTAAATCGCTACCCCGGTTGGTTAGTAAGCACCACAGGTGGACCAACAGTGCCGGTATCCGAGCGAGGGCCGGCGTCGGCAGATGGAGGTGCTATTTCGGCAGATGCCCATGGCTGCATGCGAACAGGACCCCTTATCACTGGCAGAAAACAGCACGAGAAAGCAGGGCAGCAGCGCTCACGCTTGGGGAACGGCTTTTGAGCAAAGGATACGGCATTCGCGTAGCACCAATTGCCTTTGTTGACGAAACCACGAGGGTGCACGGCATAAGGACGGCTAGACAGCTCAAACGCTGCAAGAAGTGCTGCAACGAAAACGGGGCACAGCTGGCGCCTGCAGCAGCAGTTCATGCGTGACGCTTCCACAGTGAAGGGCAGCATCACGGATGTGCAACATCAATATATATAATTAAATATAATTCATTTATATAGCGCCACAAGAGAACAATCTTTATTCAGGCGCTTCACATATACCTCGGGGCTCGAGCCCTCGACCCCAGTCAGACCTTGGTCGGGGCGAGCACCACAACCGCTTAGACCAAACCAACTCAATGCAGTGTGCCCTCACCTTTGCCGGCCGAGCACGCAGAAGCAACGCCAGGCCAAGGTGCAACATACAGACAGACCTCAAAAAACTACCCACAAAACTATCGATCGGTGGAGTTTGCAGCTTCAGCACGGTATCAGCAGCAGCAGCAGCAGCAGCAGCAGCTGGTGCACTTTTCCACATCACAGGCATGGCAACCTGCAGCCACCTTGGGAACAACTTTGCGCAGACCAGGAAAGATTCCATCCCTGGTCACTCAAGGACACTGTCAGTCGCAGCAGCATCTGAACTCCAGCGACCTGTGGTGCTAGCTATAGGCTGGGAGGTGGCGATGACCACGGTGGAACTGGCAAAAGCAGGACGGGGATTCCCTGAACGGGACCAGGTCTTCTGGACACGGCAGCCGGCTTTTGACGCATGGCACAGCGACTTGGGGGCGGTCATGCGGCACGATGCTTGCCGGGGTCCAAAACGACATGACTCATCGAGTGCAGAGGGGAGGGGGCCAACGTAAAAACTGCACCAACACACGGCACCTGCCAGTGCTTTTGCACTAGCTACCTAGCTTGGGAGCTAGGCTCGTCCAGTGCGCTTCGGATGAGCTCACCTCCGAGATCTCCGGAGTGAGGAGTCGTGGGCGGAGGCAGTTCGACGGCGATCCGAGGCGCAGCGGAGCCAGTAGCGGCGGCCCTCTGACTAGCGTCGTGCACGTGCAGAGGTCCACCAGAGGCCCTGCCCGACTGCATCTGCACCCGTTGCGCCCAAGACATGGTCGCAGCGGCAGGCGCGGAGCTCGGAGCCCGCAGTGGTGCCGGCGCAGCAATAGTCGCCACAGGAGCTAAAGCCGGAGGCTGCGGTGCAGCAGCAGCAACGATGGATGGAGCATCCTTGGCACAGCTCGACTGAGCGGCAGCGGCTGCTGCTGCCGACTCCTCGCGGCCAGCACTCGGCGCTCTGCTGCCAATGATCGGATCGGAAGCTGCAGCCTTTGCCGAGGAGGACGCGGCGACTGGGGTTACGGATACGGACACCGTGGCGACCGCAGCAGCCGCTGTGCCACCGTCGCTCTCAGCTGTTAGCGGCTGCTGCACATCGGCCAAGGCCGAGCCAGAGCTCTGATCGACAGCCCCCGCTGCTGTCGCCAGCAGCAGCGTCGTCGAGGCGCCGAGCAGCGGCTCCTGCGCTCGGGTTTCAGCATCCGGCGGCGAGTTCAGCTTCGTGCACGCTATAAGGACAAGGAAAGCCCGCTCTCGTCGCAGCCGCTGCGGCGACCTATGCCAGGCAGCACACGCAGCAACCAAACAAAAAGAGTGCGAACAGTAGTTATCAGGGATACAATCAGATGTCGACTAGATAAACGAGGCATGCTTGCTCACTAGAATGCTAAAATGAAGCCACTTCTTCCAATCTAGCATAGAGTGGCTCGTTTGGAATGGGCTGGCAAAAAAGTACATCGGACCAACGAAGACTGAAGTAACATCGAATAGGGCACTGAAAGCTAATTTGCCACTTTGGGTGACTGAAAATATACACGTGCTGTTAATCCAATGAAGGATTTAGTGACAATTGTCTTTAATAGAAATCTGAAGAAATTTAGAGGCAAATGTACCATGGTCTGGGGCTGCCTGTAGGGGATACCTGGAATCGTCACACAAGACGCTTATTTTAATTTTTTTTAAAGCTGAGTGGGAGCTATTGCAATGAGCCTTCGTGATACACACACACACACACACACACACACACACACACACACACACACACACACACACACACACACACACACACACACACACACACACACACACACACACACACACACACACACACACACACACACACACACACACAACAAAACAACGAATCTAAGCACATGTTGCTAAGTGTTCTATATTTTTTCAGCTAAGCTATTGAATTAAGTTTAGGACCCATGTTCATACCTGAATCCCACCGAGTGCCTCTGTGGTGAAGTTAATTGAAAACTCAAGAAATCCTGTGGGTAGTAAAACAACTAAAGTAAAGCTTTTCTTAAGTTTGCAGGACGTCTGGAGAACGAATATGTCAGATGTTTGCCAAGGCTTAGTGTACTCTATCTAGGCCGGAGTGCCTCAGACAGGTTATTGCTTATCGCAGCGATGTATTTTTATTTTAGCCCTAAAAATTAATATATGCACACCTAAACTTTGCTGACATATGCAAAACTTATTTTATATACAGCACATGATTAAAGCAGGTTGCAATAAGGTTTTTTATATTAGAATTAGAACTTTTTGGGCCCAGTGGCCATTTTTGGCAGCTTCAGCTACGCTTCTGCGCTAGAATGTATACGGCGCTCTCCCAAAGAATACGTAAGCCCGGCATAAGTACTTTAAAAAGAGGGACATGGAGGATGTCAATCGGGTAGCTATAACAGGCAGTGTCATCAGGCACATCACTGATTAAGCAAATACTGTGAGGAACAGGTTTTGAGCTCCCATTTAAATGTCAGCAAGTCGGAGGGGGTGCGTAGTGACGTCAGTCGGGAAAGACTTTCAGGCTTTGGGAGAGCACGAGCTGAAGGCACGGTCTCCATAGGATCTGAGGTTAGTTAGAGGCATCAGGTAGATGACTTGAGTCAGAACGGTGGGCAGTGCGATGTATTGCCAAAACGGTCAGTAGTTTGGGTAGGTAGGCCGGAAGAAGGGAATGAAACTAAAGGTGAGCGACAGAGCCTTCTGTAAGGGTCGTATTGAGCAGTCACGACGACCTGCCACTAGTTACCATATATCTAGCTAGAATGGATGTCACAATTGCAAGGACCAGCTTACCAACGAATCCTTATCTAAGCTGGCCTAAATTTTCCCAATGGTATATAGCTGAAAGCAGGCACACATGGCTATACAAGGCGAGGTAGTCATCTAGTGAAAGATCGCTTTGGAGCATGACACTGGTGCAGATGCAAAGGGAGAGATGCTGGCCGAGGCCATTTTGAGAGCAGGGCTTTCCTATTTCCAAGTGGCCTTACGTTTTCCCATATGTAGTGAGTTGGCTAAATCTACATTCAATCTGAAAAAGTTTGCCTGCCCTCCGAGAGCCAGTGTCAGCAATTTAATGCTGACTGTTGGAGCACACTAAAAGGAACCGAAACGGTCACGACCAAGTTGACTTTAACAAGGCTGGTGTTAAAATCAGCAACAAAGCAGCTTTGCCTCTATTATCTCGTTGCGATAGTAGCTGATTGGTCCAGGGGGTTTCAATGACAGGGATGTAATGTGGTCTGCGCTTCTAAAGACAGCACACCCACACGTCTTTTAGACTAGGCAAAGGTTCTATCGTTATAGTGACGAGTGCTGCTTCTTCGGAAAAAACTACCGCAGGAGAGATTATATAGGTCAGAATATTGCTCCTCCTAGCTTTCTCCCAAATTGTGTCGATTCTAGGCCCGTAGGCCCGTCATTGGCTGTGAATCATACATCGTTAAGTATCAAGCTACCACTCCCTCTTACACTAAAAAAGCTTCACTCGAAGACGCGAGATTTGCTTGCGCCTCAGGCTGCTAACTGCAGCCGGGAAAGCCGGCCAGCAACGACGGTTCATCGGCCCCTGTTTACCATGCCCCCACCCAGCTTATCCTGACGGCAAAACCATGTCCCGACCGCACTGAACTGTGTCAGTACTTAGGGTTGAACGTGCACACACGTATTTATGGTTTTCTCTGAAGTGAGCAAACGGCAGCAAGAAGCCAAAAGTCCAGTCCTGCCATGGCAGCTTCTTGGCAGGATGGCGACATTTACGACCTGATGGCAGATAAAGCCCATGACTTGTTCAATACTCGAGATGGCTTGAGATGCCAATTTAACTAGCTCTTTAGTTCTGTCTCGGTTCGATTACTGTAATTCCCTTTTGGCCGGGCTACTCAAGAAAGCAACTAGGCCACTGCAGTTGACTATGAATATGGCTAAAGGCTAGTCTTCAAGTCCCAGAGGTTTGAGCACGTGTCTCCTTTGCTAAAAGAGCTAGGATAGATGCCGATTGAGCAACAGAAACGGAGCAAAGTTCTTTTGCTGACCACAAGGACCGCTACGTTTGGCTCCTTCGTACCTAGCTGAACTGCTGCACCAGTTTAAGCCTCTTTGCTCCCTCAGGTCTTGTGTGGACAATAAATTAGCTGTTCCATTCCTCTGCTCAAAGACGGTTGGCGACAGAAGCTTTAGCTCTGCAGGTCCAAGACTGTGGAACTTGCTCCCACAATTCTTACGAAACGACAGCTACTCTCCTGCTGCCGACTATGGCTCATCATTTTCAGCGGTCCTGAGCTGCTACTTCCATGCTACTCACTACCTCAACTGCTCTCCTGGCTTTGCTATGCTTCCCACTTTCTCTTTGTTGTGCGAGACGAAATCAGTTGGCTAGCGAATGTGCTTAGGCTGTGAGTGCGCTATACAAAATTCTCCTGCGTAACACCCACCTAGTCTTTATAACTTTGTGGAGTTAGAGACGGAGATACATTACATTAAATTACAAGCAGCCTAGTTGCCGTGACCCTGCAGTGCTCTGCTGCCAAAACAGTATGTTTTTCAAGTTAGCATATCGAATTTCGGACTTGATTGCAAGAACTACGTTCGAAAAAACTGAAAATCAGCATGCACGAGTGGTGATGACACTGCGCGTGCGGTTTGCCAGCGCGCCTAGCAGGTGAATTTCGCGGCTGTTGCGACGTCACAAAACATCCACGAGCGAGCAATTGTCGTCAGCCTGCTTAATACGACGATTTTTGCTCCCATCTGCACCGTCCGACGGTTGCTGCACGCAAACATCGCTCCATCATCTGATGTGCACAGACTACCTACACACCGAGTAACCACGAACCTCTAGCTGCAAACTGCTGTTTCTATGAAGGCTAAACCGAATACTAGAGTGAACGATGCTTTCAGTTTAAGTAGATCAAACGAGGGATGCTGGTCACGGGAGCTCGTATGAGGGCAACTTACCACCTTCCTTCAGCAGCTGGCCCGGCTGCTCCACTGCAACTGACTGGCGGACAGTGTCGGCCGGTGCATCGGCAGAGCCTTGACGCTGATAGAAATCGGCCGGCCGCTTCTTCTTGTTGCGTCTCTCGTACACCTTGCCGAGAGCACAGCTCGAGTCCGGCTGCAGTAATTCGTCGCTCGTGGCGCTGCTGCTGCTGCTCTGGCGTGAGTGGACCGCCAAAGCCGCAGTTACAGCGGCCGCAAACGCCGGCTGCTGAGCACAGTCGTCGGGTGCCGGACGAGCGGGGCAAAAAGCTTCAGCATCGGCGGCAGCACGCTGCAGCTTCGACGACAGCTGTACCGCCGATGGAGCCGGGATTGATGGCTCCGAGGACGAAGCCGGTAGCTCCGAGGCGCCAACGACAGGATGCGAAGCGCCGGCTGTTGGCTGGCTCGGATCGTCCGAGCCCAAGCACCACTGCTGCTGCTGCTGCAGCGAGTTCTCCGATCTCGGAGGCAGGACGGCTTCCTCAGCAGCAGCCCGCTGGCTGCTCGCGGCCAGGTCCTGCTCGCAGCCAAAAGCCGAGCCAGGTGGCAGCACGGCACCCATGGTCGTCATCATCACGGCTGCCGGCACCGAGTAGTGGCCTGCAGGCGGATACTGAGGAGGCATTGGCAGCTGGGGATGATGGAACATGCCGCCCTGCTGAGCGTACACCCCGTCCATCCGAGGGGCACCAGCCATCGACGACGCTACGGTCGGCAAGCACTGATAGTACATCGTCGGCTGAGGCTGCAAGTCGGCGGCAGTCAAGTACGGTGGCGGCTGCATGGGGTAGTGACCGAGCACAGCAGCAGATGTGGACGGCAGGTGTGGTAGGGCCATGGCGTAGCCACTGCCGTGAACGGGCACCCCAAGTGAGCCTGGCGGTGGTGGCATCACGAGCGCATGCGAATGGTGGTGGTGGTGGTGGTGGTGGCCTGCACCCGGAGGAGGCGACGGCACGTCACTTCCGTGATGAATTGATGGCATGCCGACGACCATGCCTCCAGGGCTGCCGTGCACGTAGTTTATGCAGATCTCGACCGGCGGTGATGCCAGCCCCGACGCCTCATCGCTGCCTGGTAGCAAGTAGTATCGGCCCATCGTGGGCTCCTGGTGGGGACGTGGCTGCTGCTGGTGATGATGCAGCGGCATGACAAAGGGGGTGGGTCCTGCCGGCATATGTGACCCGGCTGCGTAGGCTGCCTCGCCCAGCAGCTGGGCAGCAGATGTCGGGGCAAGGCAGAACGGCTGCTGCTGCTGCGGCAACGGCCTGCCGCCATCCCCTTCAACATCTCGCTGCTGTGCCCGCTGCAGCCTCGGCGGCTTGCTTCGATTGGGAATGTGCACCGACGACCAAGTGCCGCCGTGCCTCGATCCAGTAGAGGCCTGTCGACCGCCGGGAGGTGCCGCGGTGCTGCGGCCTGCCAAATGGCACAGAAAAAAACGTGGGGTAGCACTCAAGCCGAGTGGGGAAAGGGGGCACGACATACCATAAACCAAAAAACAACTCAAGGCCGGACAGGACCAGTGATGCTGGGCTGTGAGCCAAGAGCCGAAGCAGCGACAACTAGAAGTAGCCTGGCCGAGGAGAGCTGGGTTCCGCCCAGCAGGTAGGACAGCACTGCAGGGCGCTGGCAAGACTGGCGGCATCGCCTGCTGTGCTTACGTCGTGCAGGCGCTGCTTCGGCAGGCTGCTGCCGTAACACGGCCGCTTTTGCCTTCCTGTCCCACGGGAGCTGCAAAAGGCAAAGAGGCTCCTAACGATTGGTTGCTCCATGTATGGGAGACAACACTGCAACAGCAAACGGGCCTGACTGGTAGCAGTCATGGCAGACAGTATCCCGTCGGTCGGAGACAGGCAGATTTCTACGGGGTGGGCATGCAGCAACAGGCACACGTCGGAGAGACTTGCAGGCTCAACTATTCCAACCTACTTTTTGATGGACAACAGTCCAAACAAAATACCCAAACCAAACACTACGCTACATTTCTCATTACCAAGTTCGTCTGATTCTGCAAGGTGCACAGGGAGCTGGCTGTATGCACGGTTCAGCGACTGACTGTGATCCATCGAGAGAACAGGTTCAGCTGATTTAACAGCTGCATTTATGCTATTGACTGCTTCTGTCATCATAGAGCACTGCCTGAAGGGTGTGCCTATCTGGCTAATTTCACGGCTGCCGAGAAAATAAACCGACATGACGCGGTAGGTGGGACTGGCCAGCGCTGGCACTGAACTTGGAAGTCATTTCCATCATTGACCATTTTCCCAGGAACTCGATGCCGCGAACATCTTTATGACAAAACAACGCCGACTGCTGATTGGCCTCCAGCCATGGACAGGTCGGCTGCTGCTTCAACCTGTGCTCATTTGCTTCCTGTGGCTGACCATCGAGTTCTTTGCCTCAAGCTTTCGGCCCACTGCAAGTGCAGCCTGACATACCCCAGTTTCTCATATAGTCTAATGACGATTGCTCGAGCAAATGTTGGGTGCACCGGCAGTAGATAATGACAGGGTTGGCTGTATACCAGCTGTGCTAGGCAGTGGGCTGGCTGCTCTTCACTGCACACTCATCATACATTTGGTCGGTGTAGGAAAGAAGCACGCCCCCAAAGGTCACCAGCAGATGTTCCGAACAGCACCCCTACAGCACAAGACTGCTAGCGAAGAAGCACTCACAACCTACGGTGGAGACCATTCTGGCCAGGGCCTATTTCAAGACGGCCCAACACTCCAATGGCCACTGGAAGCAGATTTAGTGAGCCATACTGGATGAAGAGAGCCTGTGGACAAGCAGCTCGGCTAAGTGCAAACCACATCTAGACCCCGGAATCAAGCTTTGAGCCGGAAGTGGGGGATCAATGAGACAGGGGGTACAAACGGGGATCCATACAAAAATCATACACTAACCATTTTATGACACTGACCAACTAGGCCGTCAGCCCTGGGACCGATAGCAGAAACATCTTACCTTGAGAAAGGACCCATCCAGCAGCCTCAGGTGTTCATCAAGGCAACTGAAGATTTTGTTCTAGAGCCAAATCCCAATGTACTGCCTGAATGCATACGTTTTTAATTTCAAGCTGGGAGCCATAGCCGGCGACCATACAGGATATCTACTGCTCGACCTAGGCAGGTTGATAACCGCTCCCACGTAGACACCTGTGGATCTTCTGCTGCACTGCCAAGCACTCCTGAAGGACTGAACAAGTTCATGGCCTTTAGCAACTGTTTGCACCTAAACTGGAGAATTGCACTAAAACCTACCGTAGTTAAAAGAGCATTACAAATCAAGTACGTACCCGGGTGCACAAGTATCAGCTAGACCACTTAAAATGGTAACCAGTCCCCAAAGTTTCTATTCTGGTATACAAAGACGTTACTGCAGCCTACCACAACCACGTGCAGTATATACGATAAGCTTACGTAATATGTAAGCAGAATTTTAGTGCTAACATAAAATTACACCATGGCGATATGCAATAACCTGTCTGAGCCGCTCAGGCCAAGAGCAAACTAAGCTTTCGCAAACAACTGGCATTGCTCTTTTAATGTGATATGATTTACCTGAGCTCTGAGCCCTCTACCGTCACCCCAGAGACACTCAATGGGATTCAGGCCTGAAGATTGACTTGGCCATGCTGCTAGCACAATGGCCCTACACGGAATTACACTGCATAGCAGAAAAAAATCACCTTCACCACATGCTTTGGCTCATTTACCCTTTGAAAAGAAAATTATCTAAGAATGTTCATTGCAGTAGAGTGCACAACAAGTGCAGTGCCGTTTACTCCTATTTGATGCAATGCTTGCATTTTGTCCTTCGTAAAGGCAGCCCACTAGATGTCTTATGCATGCCGACAGGCAGTACAATGAGGCTAGGAGATGAACATGGCCGATGCAGTATTGGTTTCATAGTACTGTGCATGTTCAAGTACCTCCACAAACCGATAATGCAGTTGCTTTTAAGGTCCTGAAAAAGGGGGAATCTGCCATTTTAAAATGATTTTAATGGTCGAAGATGCCGTCTCTTGTTATTTACCTGTTGTATATTCTGATTTATGAAAGTGTCATTGTGAAAGGCATTGTTAATTGAGAGCATTCGTTCTTTATTTCTGCTCAATGATTCATGGTCAAATGCCTGCTAGCGCAGGCACACACTCAAGTGCATACGTAAAAGCAAACCCTACTTTATGAGTAGCAGGCGCACGTGCGCACACAAACAATTGGGTCAAACCCAGAGCAGGGAAGATCGATTTAATGCAGAAGGCAGGATGTGACTACACAGCATTAAATGCATTGGCTTGCCTTCAACAAACCAGCTCTAACCATAATAGTTATTGTGTCTAGTAACCACCTAAACAATCTGACGAAGACATAGTAGCAAAGGCACGGGGCAGAAAAGTGAATTGAACTAGTATAACATTCCATTAATCTCTTTATTTGTAGCCCTTGGCCGGCCATATCGACATATTTGCAATGGTGGAATGCTCGCCGGCCCAAAGCCACATTTACGATTGGCCAGTAGAGCTCGGAGTAGCTCATTAATTAGCAGCATAGTCAAATCGGGCCGTGCAAAATCAGGTGAACAATGTGGCTCAGTGGCTTTTACTTCGATTTCGGTAGATGGCTAGAAGCCAGCAATTCAGCCACAGCAACAAAGCAAAATCGGCATACACATTCACACACACATTTCTCTCCAGCCAGATACAGAGAATACTGTATTTACCATCTATTGTCACTGAACATTAAAATTTCAATTAACGACCTAACACAAACACTTGTTCAAGTACAACTACAAAGAGACAATAGTGCCAGTTATGTGAACCATATGGCAACAGCCCACTACAGTAGGTTGCATTTTAAGACTTTATAATCTCAAAGGTTTCCTTCCTTACCACTGATCAGCAGGTTACACAGTTAATAATAATAATAATACATTTGATATGAAGCCCTCAGAGAACTCAATCTCTTTCTAAGCACTTGAAATTTGCTGCAAAGGAAGTACGATTGAATGGTTAGTGGTAGCATGCTCAACGACAACAAGCATAATAGGGTTAGGGTGACAAAATAATAATAATATTAACAGTAATACACTTGATATGGCACCCTCAGAGAACGCAATCTTTTTCTAGGCACTTTATGTTTGCTGCAAAGTAAGCACGATCGAATGGCTCACGCACAGGATCAGCATGCAAATAAGGTTAGTGGTAGCCAGCACAGTGTCACTACTGCTCGCTCCATGCATACCACTGGCCCGACAACACGAGGGAGCAAAACCCGAGCATGCTACTCTAGCCTAATGTACCTAGTAGACAGCTGCACCAGAAGCAATGAAGCCTAGTACTATCCAGTTCATTAGGTCCGGAAGCATTCAGACTATTTCCAGAATCGTGCCAATGCAGCTGCTTGTTTCGTAAGGTCATGCTTTAAAGTGTCTAGCATGTATAAGAGAGCTCAAATCATGTCTAAGAAATAAATAATTCCATACCTTGACGAAATGCCTTCTGTCCCGTTTCTGCAAGGTAGCGACAACGAAATCGACCTCTGCAGGTTCCAAGTTAGATGTGTCAAAATGAAAGAGGTCCATGGCTACAGTGTGCTGACGAATTTATGAGCTGAAACATAAAAATTACTTAGTTAAAATATATCCGGATGTAAGTAGACCTGATAGCAACGTAGATGACTGAGATTTACCAGTCACTCACGCCCTTCGTTAATGCATGACATAACGGCAACGCGCCCGGCGTCAGAGCAAGGTAAGAGAACAGTTTACGCCCAGCACAAGAAGCAAAATACTTGTACAGCTAAGCATGCGCAGTAGCTCGAACTAAACTCGAAAACGGAGCTATGGCCAGCACATATGGTAGAGCGAAAGCGTTAAGCGCACGTGGTACACCGGGTGGTATTGGCAGGCAGCCCGGCAGCACTTGGGGCTGTGAACGCCAGCTTAGCCTACTTCCGCAAAGGCTTACTATGGACAGGCGCCATCCTACAGGTCCCTTCGCGGCATTTTGATGCTGGCTAAACTTCAGGCAAGCAGATAGACGCATCGCGCGAAGGTAAACAACGGAGCCGTCACGGCCGCCATTAGCTACTCCGCAGAAAAGAGTGTTTCGCGGACCGGCAAGTGGGCACGTGATTTTCCTTGTGACGTCATTACGGCACAAGTATCACCATCCGGGCGACCTGCGAGCTACTACCTCGAGTTGGCTGATGCTCGCGGTTCCGTTCGCAGATTGTTTTCGGAAAGCGCATGTGAAACTAATACGATCTATACACAGTCTGCCATTTCATATTCCTTTAACTTACCTCTACACTTGTCGAGGGGGACGACGAACAGTAGCCATCTTGGGCTTCAAATGCTGCGTTCAATCGCCGAAAAGAAAATCGGTACTGATCTCAGACTGTTTTTAAAATAGCAACGAGTTCAAACACCATGCAGGAAAACATCCTTAGAATTACATAGCAGGTTGGTAAAAACAGTGAGGCTAGAGTTGCAATGACGCGACTTGGGTTCGGACTGAAGATCAGTCTGTCTCTACCCTTTAGCACGCGAAGTTATCTTTTGAGTAGAAGTTTCTTGCTCACAGATGAATAAGTCACCCTTGTTTTACTCAAGACTCCTTGGATTTCGCCGCAGTGCATTCGAAAGATGCAAGTTAGGATTCCAAGTAGTCAGTACTTGACACTATAAACTTTAGTTCCAGCGAAACCCAACGATGCGCGTGGGTCATGGAATATCTGTCTTCGAATCCGATGCGAAGCCTATCAGAGTAAGGACATGATCAAGAATTACATTTTTGTCTCAATATAAAACAACGTACACGTCTCGTGCTTACATTATTCACCTCCTTGCCCGTTAACTGAGTCCACGTACCACCGCTGCTTCGCCGGAAGTTAAGATGACCGGCAAACCGGTGATATTCCGGTCTATAGTCTTCCGGCGGCAGATTATTTCATCTCGGCTGTTTGAATCAGTGGATAGGGACAGCCTGTGCCAGGATAATCTTTAGCCCCCTATACTCTAATAATCTAACCAGAACAGTGGGCTAAGAATTTTGAGTTTTCATAATCATGATCACGTTGCTTTAAGTTCCTCTCCCACGAGACACAAAAAAGAGGAGCAGATTTAAAAAAGACTAGGAATCATCTGCTTAATAAATTAAGCTATTTTAGCAAAAGGCCCGTTACTATCTTCCAAGGCCCTAATGCAGTCATATCCGTGTGCCCAGGCTAGGTTCGTTTGGCTGGGACCGGACGGCTGTAATACAGGTAAGGGTCACCAGCTAGGCCGGAGTCGGACCTAAGGCATGGCCGGATGTGCGGTGACGCCAGGTCACCAGGGCTCTTGGGTAGAAGTTGGCCGAGTAAGTCGTGGTGTTGGAGGCTCCCGGTCTCGCCGAGTTATGCACCTGGGTGGTTGCAGGCATGCTCCGGCGATGTGGCTACGCCCGAAAGGCAACGAGTGCCCAAGGCCCGAGCGAAGCTGGATAGCACGCTCGATGTTGTGACTTGTATATTCCGCGTTCCCCGTGTAGCGTGTTCGTGACCCCCCGTGAGTTAGCGCCTTTGTCTTTCGGCGGAAGCTCTCGACTGTGGTGCGAGTCGACTCCGACTAGCCAAGCAATTACCCAGCCAGCCGGATCTTTTACTACGTACGCTCGTACTGTTGGATTCGGAGTCAGTACAACGTCGGGACATCGGAAGCCGACGGACCAACTAACACGTTTGTTCGAGCTTGCTGCGTCGTATTTCGCCCCTTTAGTGTACTTTGTATAGGACCTGCCCCTGTAGACTTGTTTAGTTCCCCTGTTGTTGTTGGCGAATGCGATATTATAAAGAGGTTTAACCTGACGGCCGCTCGTCTCACCCTAGCTCAGCGCATGGCGAGCGGCAGTGTGGCCGGAGTATGGCGGGGTTTCACGGGAATTAGCCTCTGAACCCTGGAACTTGGCTACATCCGTATACGAAAAGCCTCGCCATCATACCAGGACAGAATTGACTGCACCCTTGCAACCAGCGTACACTTAACCTAGAAAGAGCGAGATACGCACATCCAGAGGCACATGCTTGTACAGCCACGCACACTCTTAGTGCAAATCAGTAATCTAATAACGAAACCTGTTTTGGATGACTGGAGGTCTACTGTAGGCACTGAGACATAGGGCTGATTGCTAAGAAAAGATTGTAGCGCCTTGCTGGCCTTGGCTTACTTTAAGCTCGAACAAGAACTGTTCGACGCGCGAAACTCCTTTGTCCTAGAGCAGTGAGCAAGAGATGAGCGCCAGTGGGGTTAGAGAGCAAGAGCTTCTGAGCGAGCCAGGAAGCTCTGAGGCCAGCGGTGGCGATTCGACCTTTGAAATTGGTCTGATATCCGTGGGAGCTGCTGATTGATGTTGGCTGGCCTGTCAACCTCGACCATAACTGTCCAAAAAGAATCGTCTGGAACCTATTCGGCATTCAAGCTGGACATGGGTGCCCTTCCAATGGCCTAGTGACGGTAATAATAATAATAATAATAACGCACTTAATAAAGCGTCCTCAGGGAACTCAATCTCTTTCTAGGCGCTTTACATTTGCTGCAAGGGAAACGCGATTGAATGGTGAGTAATATCACGCTTGATAAACAACATGAATAACATGGTTAGGGGTGACATGCACAAGGTCAGCATGCAAATGTGGTTGTGGCAGCATGCACACTGTGTCAGCATGAATAAGCACACGAAGGAAGAATCACAGGGACCTCAATAAGAAAATGACGAATCACAGGCTGTCGTAAATAGGTGTCTTTAAATTCTTCTTAAATGTGGTCAAGTCAGGAAATGTTCTGACACAAGTCGGGAGGGAGTTCCAGGCTTTGGGAGCACACGAACTAAATGCACGGTCTCAAAAGGATTTGAGGTTTGTACGAGGTATTGGTAAACTGTTGGATTAGGAAAAGTGGGTGGTACGACGCTTGGCCTGGTGTGGGAGCAGATCTGAGAGATAGGCTGGAGCCAAAAAATGAAGTGACCGAAAAGTGAGCGACAAAACCTTAAAGTCGATCCGTTGCTTGACTGGTAGCCAGTGCAGGACGGCGAGAAGTGGTGTTACGTGGGAACTGCGAAGCTCACGACAGACAAGCCTAGCTGCGAAGTTATGCACAAGCAGTAATCGCCTGATTGCACATGCTGGTATTTGTCATTCAAACCGTCGGAATCTGCTGCGGCAACTGAGAAACTGAATGCTTACCTTGCCGATATTTGATCCTGGATGTCGGAAAACTTCCTGAAATTAAATGATGATAAAACCAAACTGCTGCTCATAGAGCACCTTAAGCGTGTGGCTGGATTAAAATGCTTTGCTTTTCTAATAAGTGATGCTATTGTGAGACCATCACCACGTGCTCGAAATTTAGGTGTCGTTTTCGACAGCTGCCTCAATTTCAAAAGCTTCATTCAGAAGACTGCGTCTACAGCTAGCCATCACATCCAATCCCTATCCAAGATTAGGAGCTGTCTCCCACAGTGGCTTGTAAAAAATTTAACTAGCTCTCTAGTTCTGTCTCGGCTTGATTATTGTAATTCCCTTTTGGCCGGGCTACTCAAGAAAGCAACTAGGCCACTGCAGTTGACTATGAATATGGTTGCAAGGCTAGTCTTCAAGTCCCAGCGGTTTGAGCACGTGTCTCCTTTGCTGAAAGAGCTAGGATGGTTGCCGGTTGAGCAAAGGATACAGAGCAAAGTTCTTACGCTGACCCACAAGGCCCGCCACGGTTTGGCTCCTTCGTACCTAGCTGAACTGCTGCATCAGTTTCAGCCTCTTCGCTCCCTCAGGTCTTGTGTGGAAAATAAATTAGCTGTTCCATTCCTCCACCCAAAGACAGTTGGCGACAGAAGCTTTAGCTCTGCAGGTCCTAGACTGCGGAACTTGCTCCCACAATTCTTACGAAACGACAGCTACTCTCCTACTGCCGACTACGGCACATCCTTTTCAGCGGTCCTGAGCTTGCTACTGCCATCTTGCTACTGCTCCTGCTACTTCCATGCTACTCACTATCTCAAATGCTCTACTGACTCTGCAAAGCTTCCCACTTTCTCTTTGTTGCGTGAGACGAAGTCTGTTGGCTACCGAATGCGTACCGAAAGCCGCTTAGGCTGTGAGTGCCCTATACAAAACTCTCCTGTGTAACACCCACATGGTCTTTATGACTTTGTGGAGTTACAGACGGAGATACATAGGCCAGTAAGCAGTGAGTTGCAGAAGTCAACACGGGATGTCACTAATGCATGGACCAACTTGGACGTGGTATCCTTATCTAAACAAGCCGAGTTTCAGCAATGTTATGAAGCTAAAAATAAGCAGATTTGACTGTAGAGCTGATATGGTCGTCTAATGAGTGGTCACTTTGGAACATGACACCTAGATTTCGTGCTGATTCAACAGGAGATATGCTGGCAGAGCCAATTTTTTCAGCCTTTCCAATTTCTGAATCACACTGGTTTGCCCATAACTAGTAAGTTAGTTTTATCACCGTTTAGTTTTTGAAATTTTGCTGCCATCCATGTGCGGATGTCATTAATACATGCAGCAAGTGAGTTGAGAAAATTCGATATTAATTCCTTACCGTAATGGGCCACGGCGTCGGGTCCAATACCATCACGCTCTTTCCCCATTGTCTCAGCTAGGTATTTAAAAGTCGAGCCACGCTCGCTCTTGGTCTTTTGTTTAACTCCGCTCTTCGGCTTTGCTTCGACGCCGTCAGACTCGTTTCTCTGAAAGCGAGGGAGGAGGGCGGGCTGTTCACTAGCGATTGACGGGACAGGACGAGATAGCGTTCGGAGGATTCGGTGGACTCCACCGAATACGGTCGTATTTCGCCCGAGCTAGCATTTTGTGTGTTCGCCCTCGCACGTGGTCTCGGCATAAGGATTTGCCGATGCAAGCTAGACGTAGTTGGTGTGGTGGGTGAGATATTCCGTTGGTTCGGGCTCCTTTGTCTATTTGGGCCACCCCCTAGAGACGTAGGTAGCCCAAGTGTGGAGACGTGTTTCCTCCGAAAGTGTGCTTGAGGTTGAGTGTGGGGCATTCCTGCCGTTAAGGTGGAAGCGGAGCCCTAGTTCTCCAGTCAGGGTCCAGGCACCGGTTTCAGCTCCGTCTATTTGGGCCGTTCCCCACTATAGACGTAAGTAGTAGCCTAGTAGCCTAAGTGTGGAGACGTGTTTCATTCGCAAGAGTGCTTGGTGTAGTGCATGAGGTATTCCTGCAGTAAGGTGGAAGCGGAGCCCTAGCTCTCCAGTCAGGGTCTAGGCTCCGGTTCGGGCTCCTCGTCATTCATTCATTCGGGTTGTTCCCCACAATAGACTTAGGTAGCCTAAGTGCGGTGGACGTATTCCCTCCGAAAGAGTTCGTGTACTGTTGAGAGCGTGTGAGGAGTGTGGAGATAAAACTGAGCTAGGCGCGAAGCGCCTTTGTGCGCTTGCGAATAAAGCTTAGTAAAATCCCCAATCTGTGTCTCGCTTTCCGATTCACGCCGCGGACTCACGACCCCCTTTAGTAACGATAAGTAGGTCAGCGCTAGAAAAGCTCGTTTCTTGGTGGCCTGCTTATTTCGCGTAGACGAGGCGAACCGAACGGCATTAGGCGCTAGGTAAGCGGCAGGTTAAGCCTACTCCGCCGAGCCTTCGGCATTGCAAGATTCCAATGAGTGAGAGGCAGCCCCGCCTATCATCCTCAATTATTCGGTGGCGGACGGTTCTGCACCCCGCCTGCATCTGGACGGCACCCACCTTGTTTATTTCCGGACCCTTACGTTGGCTTTGCTCTCGCTTGTTCCCAAACATAAAAAAGGTAATTCCCTATATATATACTCTCTCTCTCTCTCTCTCTCTCTCTCTCTCTCTCTCTCTCTCTCTATATATATATATATATATATATATATATATCCTTGCATAACCCCACATAACGATACAGACTAAGCGTCGTCACGATGCAGCATTTGCTGAATCGTACTCAAAGACTAGAGCGTTTTTTGTAGCCCTGTGGTGGCCACACGAACATACATCATCTTACCGCAACGACGAGAAAGCGAGAAGCGTTGCTGACTCAGAAGAGCAATAACAAAGTACCCTAACAGTAGCTATGAAGGCAGCTGCAAAAGATATGCCAAAGTCAGAAGCAGGAGAGATGTCGTTTGCAAAAGAATTATGGATATACATGCCACCCCCTAGCAGCAACGCAGTACAAGCTTCTGTACCTAAAAAAATTCAAGTGAAATCTTGTGCAGCTAACGTGTTGCCCTGAGAGGACATGGGAGCTTGAAAAGACTAAAACTGGTGCTGTAATACAACGAGATACGGAGCCAAAAAAAACGTTGCAGGCCTTGAGGTCAAACCAAAGTATGTGCTACTTGGTCAACCGGAAGCCACTGTATCTTATTTAGCAGAGGAGGCGTTTGACTGAACTTCTTAATAAACACAAACCTAGCTAGACCGTACCCTAGAAGCTAGGCTCTGCGCATGCCATTTTTCACTGCAGGCAGACTGTAAGCCAGATTCTGCAGACCGAGTAATCTGCATAAGGTTCGAAAAGCAGTTCCCGAGACATCACGTCAAAGAGCACTAGCGCGCTGCTAGATCTATCAGCTGCCTTTGTCACCATTGGTCACGATATCCTCCTACTTTCACGATTGAGAACAACGATCGGTGTGGAAGACGAGGCACTGGCATGATTTAAATCATATTTGTCCGATTGTGTTCAATTCGTGTCGTGTGAGGGTCAGGTCTCATCCACCAGACCAGTCACGTCTGGAGTCCCTCGAGGGTCTGTCCTCATTCCGTTGCTGTTCTCCATTTACACCCAGTGTCTGGGAAAAGTGATTCGGGGCTGTGGAATCGGCTATCACTTAAATGCTGACGATACTCAGCTGCATCAGTCATTGAAACCATCGGAATCTTCTGCAGCGACTGATAAACTAAATGCTTGCCTTGCAGACATTTGATCCTAGTTGTCGTGTTTCTGTAAACTAAACGACAGTAAACGGAACTGCTATTCATAGGATACTCCAAGTGGCAGCAGGACAGGAAAGCTTTGCTCTTCTAATAAGTGATGCTGTTTCGTGACCATCACGAAGTGCTCGGAATCTAGGCGTCTTCTTCGACAGCTGCCTAAATTTTAAAAGATTTGTTAAGAAAACTGCTTCCACAGCTACGCCCCCGACACGAGAGAGCCGAGCCCCACCCCCGACACGAGAGAGCCGAGCCCCATCCCCGACACGAGAGAGCTGAGCCCCACCCCCCGACACGAGAGAGCCGAGCCCCACCCCCCGACACGAGAGAGCCGAGCCCCACCCCCCCGACACGAGAGAGCCGAGCCCCACCCCCCGACACGAGAGAGCCGAGCCCCACCCCCCGACACGAGAGAGCCGAGCCCCACCCCCCCCGACACGAGAGAGCCGAGAGCCCGAGCCCCACCCCCCGCCCCGAGAGCGCCGAGCCCCCCCCCCCCCGACACGAGAGAGCCGCGCCCCCCCCCCCCCCGACACGAGAGAGCCGAGCCCCACCCCCCCCCCCCGACACGAGAGAGCCGAGCCCCCCCCCCCGACACGAGAGAGCCGAGCCCCCCCCCCGACACGAGAGAGCCGAGCCCCACCCCCCCGACACGAGAGAGCCGAGCCCCACCCCCGACACGAGAGAGCCGAGCCCCACCCCCGACACGAGAGGGCCGAGCCCCACCCCCCGACACGAGAGAGCCGAGCCCCACCCCCGACACGAGAGAGCCGAGCCCCACCCCCCGACACGAGAGAGCCGAGCCCCACCCCCCGACACGAGAGAGCCGAGCCCCCCCCCCCCCCCCCGAGAGAGCCGAGCCCCACCCCGACACGAGAGAGCCGAGCCCCCCCCCCCATGAGAGAGTAAGCCTTCAAACACGCCGTCTAAACAGAATTTGTCGCTTCAGCAATTCTAAAAATAGTTCTGCTCTCTTACAGAACACCTATCGCCCTTTTTAAAAATGGCTTCGAGTGCAAATGCCGAAGGCAGGCCGAGCTTCTTAGCTGTCCTTCTTAGCCCTATCGACGATGTATAGAGGCCCGGCAGGCCTCTATAACCGCTCTCCAAGCCTAGTAGCTGCTCCCTGGTTAGCTCGGTAGCCACTCCCTGGAAGCCCCGGCGCCTAGGACTTGTTGCAACATTTACGTTAATTTAAGAAACTGGTTGATATCCAAGCGGACTAGAACATCTGCAAGGCAGGCGGTTCAGTTTCTCAATGGCTGCAGCTGATTGTGAGGGCCTGAATGACAAGCAAAACTGGTTGTCGTCGGTATAGAAGTGATGGCCCAAATACCTCGGCCTAAATTAGCCTCCCCAGTAGCCAGTGGCCTTCCTAGGATATTGTGCGTCCAGGGACGAACTACGCATGTGGCGCTCCTTCCCCAGTGTTAGGCAACCATTTTGGAGCCTCCACGATCGAGCACCCCTGATCCAGCGCCCGGGGACATATGACCCCCCTGCCCCCTTCGGTACGTCACTTTCAGCAGTGGTTGTATTCGGAGAATAGTGATAGACTAAGAACAAACCATTGGGGTACTCACTACAGGTGACAGATCTGTTGGATGGGATATAATTACAGCGAGACTATGCCCGAGTCTCGTCAGCCAGACCACCTGCGTTCCTCAATCGCCTTAATAAATCTTGAGTGTCAAAATCTACCGATAGGTTGAATAGGTTATAGGCCGTGACTTTGCAACGATCATTACTACCACGGATGTTATTATTCATTCGAAAGAGAGCAGTTTTGGCGGAGTGGCGTCGCTTGAATAGCAACTGAAATTTCCCTGAGAGACCACTCTGATCTATATACTCCGCAATTATAAGCTGCGATATTACCTGTTGGATTACAATTTAGCTAGCTGAACAATGTGGCTAGGGCGTTTGGGCCAGGATGTCGTTATAACTAGTTCGGAATGTAGTTACGTCCGCGAATACCTCGGCCGACCTTCAGGACGTGACTTCGATCCAGGGCTCAAACCAAAGAAAATGACATCTTACAGCACATAATGAGGGTTGAAGTACTCATGCAGTGAGCTTGTTTAAATTTAAAAGAGTACTGGTGTGCTAAATTACAACGCGAGAGCCTGTATGCGACGTATTAACCTTCTATTCCACCCTGTTCTTCGGGGGAGGGGTATACACGGCACGTCTGCCCTCCCCGTCTACGACCTCGGCACAGTGTTCAAGAAGACCCAGCCAGTGCGTCGCTTGCGAAAATGCAGATATGGTGTTTATTTTTCTACTGAAATGGCACTAATCCATTTTTAAATGTTCACACCTGGCAGGTTGCAGGGCTGCCGGTCGGCGAAATCTGGAGTAATCTCAGCCACGTCCACGAAGATCAGCGTGCATTTAATTAAATAGCCCAAGCGGGCGCGTCAATCCGATAATCTCGCAAAACTATCATGGATATATATATATATATATCAAGTGTATTATTATTATATATATATACAGTACATATAGATATATACATATACATATATATGTATATATATATATATGTATACATATATACATATATATACATGTATATACAGTACATATAGACATATATGCCGCGCCACTATCTCCTACGAGTGACTGAGCGCTTGCTTCAACAACTGCGGACGCCGCTTCCTGCCAGGTTCCGATACGGACACTGCGCCTCTCTGGCGACTCGCCGCGACCTCAAAAGTAGTTGAGCGCCGGTAGTATTCGCAGACTCAGCACCGCTGGCTACTCGCCCGGCCAGACGAACTGGCAATTGCGGCCGCGAACGACTCCTGAAGCGGCCAGGCCGCGTTTGAATGCCCTTCTCGGGATTTCCTGCACAGCTTCCGCTTGACTTTCGACAGCTAAGACGGCTCGTAGAGCTGCGACGTACCGCGTGGGGAGGAAAGAGGCGTCCCGGCTTCAGCGGAAGCGCAGCGTGTGCGCGACGCCCAGCACATTTCCCCAAGCTAGAATAGCGAGAAGAGGGCGCTGCGGGCTGACGCGCGGCTTTGCGTCGCCAGTTTCGTTTCTCATCGCCAGGTGCAGGGGCCACTGAACCTCCCGCCGCAGTCGCACTTTCCGCGATTCGCGCAAACAGGTGACTCGCACGCACTTGTTAACGCCTGCAAGTTCTAGGTCCAACTGACGAGACTTCGCTCGGTAATCGACGCGGAGAAGAAATGCCCCGAGCTCGCTTTAGTGCAGCTAAAGAGAGAAACGCAGCATGCGACGGCCCTTCGTCTAACGCAGAACTCACCTCGCTCGTTCCGACCTCGATATGTTGAAACGCATTCAATCCCCGAGTCCTTCTTGAGCACCGAGCTAGCGAGCAAAAGTGCCTACGTCACGTTCCGACGCCGACGGGTGTTGGCCGGCAGCTGTCGCTGCGCGAGAAAATTACGACGGCTCTGTCGAACTTCAGCGCGCCAAAATTGACGCAAAATATTTTCGTAAATTTACGTCGACTCAATCCTTCTATGAGGTGCTATTTTAACACCCTTCGCTTACGAACCGCGAGCACGGCCGCCGACTTTTAACTGAGGACCGCTCGCGAAAATGGCAGCGGTAAGCTTTCGAGGAGCGCGGTATTCAATTACGCTCGCTTAGAGCGACGGTCTGCCGGTCGGTGAGTACGGTGGCGCCCTCTTTGTTTGCCTGCCCACTTCCGTTTCGCTTCGCGAACCGCGGATGGACCAGACGCGGAGAAGCTCAAGAGGCATTGGTTAAGAGGCATTGGTTAAGAGGCATTGGTTAAGAGGCATTGGTTATTGATTGCATTGGTTACGCCTGGGCTACGCAGGCCTACGTACGGCTGGATGCTCGGATCCTGCTGTTTCTACCGTGGTGGTGCACTTCCGTCTCGAACGTGCTGCACGGTTTGCGATAACGACGAGTATAGATAGTTGCAATTATCCCTTTAGAATTATTGCTCACCGCCTGCATCCTCAATCGTGTGCAACTAGCGCTACACTAGGGCTACGGTCCCTATCTGCGCTGACATGGAATCTTTTAGAACCCCCGGCAGTGGCGCTCCCAGAATATTGTGCGCCCGGGGACGAACTGCACAGATGGTGGTGCCCCCTATTTTTATTCGGCAATACATTCAATACCTGCTCAGCCGGTGACAGCGACGCCAAGGGAAAATAACCATCTGCCGAAGAGGGGACATGCGGAAGTGCAGTTTGCTTTCCAGCTACTTACGTCGGGTAAAAGAGCCGAATGGTCATTTACAGATGGTACGGTAAAGTATGATACTTGCCTTAATCAATTCGAGTACGACTACGCCCGTACGCCTGCCCTTGGTGATAGGACCACACAGCTTGCTTCCGGTTTGAGGGGTCCCATTACAATTGTCACGGAGGGGTTGCCGCTTTCGAATTTTGGAAACTATGGTAAATTAGCCAATGAAGAGAACATCCGCTTTCGACGTGAGCAAACGGAAATCAGTATAGCGAGGAGCTGGGAGCAAGGATTAAGCTAAAAGGCGAAGCATTGGGCCAACAGGCACTCGACGTAGAAATACTAGAGAAAAAGGCACATGCGTGAGTGGATGAAAGTGCACTGTTGCCTCTCTTTCCTTCCGGGGTTATTTACAAAAGCCCTACAGAACCATGCTTCTGTGCGGCATGTATACCTTTTACCAATCCCCAAATACTCCCAAGAAACACTAAAGAGCGGGCTTGAATAGGAGGACAGTTGCAGAGGTGCAGCAGGCGGAAAACAGATTTGAGACAAAGTAATCAGATGAGTTAACAATTTCCTGACGGCTGCGGTATAACATTGAACGATATTTTAACTGCAAGAAAATAGGGCACTCACAGTGTCACTGTAGAGTGGCAAGGTTGTCTAAGAATGGCTTCAAGGGGCTTGCGTGTATCTTCTAACGCGAAAAATAGGCCACAGCGGCATTAGTCCACCTCGACGTCGCGGCAAGGAATAGATCTTTGCCTAGATTGTTGCTTGACCCATCCTTTAGGATTGGTCGGTCCATGGTGTTCTAAATCCACGTCTGGGAGATACAAGGCTATAAAGGATGAAGAAGAGACAAAAGGTCGATGTCGGCGGACAGATAGCAACCGAGAGTTCGTTAGTTTTAAATATCATTAGATGGTAGTGGATTCAAGATCAAAGGGCCCTGTTGGTGCGAGCAAAAATCAGTAAAAAGCGTGCCGGACGGTGGCTGACGCAGGCTCAGAATTGTCGTTTGCTTAGCGCTAATTGTACGAGCCCTGACGAAATAATAAGAGGCCTGAAAGCCTTTGTGTGGTGTCGAGGTACACTGCGCCTTAGTGAACTTTTTCTGTTTTTTGTTCCCATTTGGTTTTTGTGCGTACCCGTGCACGAATCATTTCGTATTAATAGCCAGAGACCATACTAACTGGTGGCTACGAGTGTCTTCTCGTTTGCTTTTATGTGCTGGCATAAAGATGATACTTTTTTTGCTTTCGCATGCTTGATAACTTGCACGTCACGAATCCCAGGGGTATTGACTCTTCTGCTACGAGTTATTGTCTAAACGTTGGGCAGGGTCTTTGCATGATATTCGTAGAGGCTTGATCCGTAGTTCGGTTCACCAAGCAATCGTGATTGCACCTGCGATGCGGATTCCCGATCGATTGCTGCTGATTGTGTTATAGACTCAGGCGATTGTAGTCGATTTCGTGCATTGCAACTGAACGTGGATGCCCAGCGATGTTAAGTTTGCTGTGTCCACAGTAAACATAAGCAGTACTATGCTTATTAGTCTTGAGCACGCTGCACTGATTGATCTGTGGCGGTTTCTAAATCTTTTGCAGTGGACAATGGTGGATTGCAGAACTGGCCCCCATCCTTGCGATTGTCGGTGTGAGCACGCGCTTGTGTAATGACGTGAGATTTTGTGGCTGCACCCTCCAAGGAGTTGGGCGAAAGATTAAATAATTATGCAGTGCAATATTTAAGCGAAATTGGAGCTTCGTGCCTTTGATTTCTGGTCGATTTTCTATGGGTTTTTACTGGATTTCAGTATTTTCCCGGGCCATTGCAATCGATTACTTTTTTGCCCGAGAACTAGCATTCGCAGTGGCTCGAGATTTCCCAACCTCACTTTAGACAGACTTCGCAGTAGCAAGCGATCTTAAGCTTTCGCTTCGTGCATACGGTTTCTGGTGGATTTTCTACGGATTGTAATGGATTTCGATGTCGACCCTGGCCATTAAACTTGATTGTTTTGCATTTCCCGACAAATAGCGTGAAAAACGGCTTGCGATTTTTTGCTTCACTTTAAAAAAGTGAAATCTTATATGCAACGTAAATTAGGAGGTTCGCCCATCTGATTTCTGGTCGATTCGCGACAGATTGTAGTGAATTGCCGCAGCGGCACGGGCTGCTGCAATCGATTGCCAAGCATCTCTAGAAATTGAGTGTTGTGGGTTTTAGTTATGTGGGCGCACTTTAAGCCAGCTAGAAATTGTGTGTTATGGGTTTTAGTTATGTGGGCGCACTTTAAGCTCAGCGCACAATATTATTTATTGAACGTTGGAGCATTGAACACGTGATTTCTGAGCATTTTGTAGCATATTGTGGTGGATTGTGATATTGACCCGGCCATTGCAGTCAATTGCATTGTATTGCATGAAAATGCCCGAACCCATTGTCACGAAATTGTGCGAACGCACTCTGAATGCGGACGGTAGAGTAATGTGCAATCAAAATTAGAGCCTCTTGCCTTCGATTTCTGGTCGTTGTTCGGTGGATTGCAGTGCATGATCTTAGAGAACTCACATAGGAAATGGCTTGAAGTTGTAAGTACACATTTAAGAAAGTGCACTTATATATGCAATCAGAATTTAAGCATTGAGGGTCCGACTTGTAAGCATTTTGCTGTAGATTTTAGTTTATTTCGGTATTTGTCGTGGCCATTGCAGTCGATTGCAGTGCAATACATGAGAACGCCGGTGCCCAGTGTTGTGAAAATTTGTGAGTACACTTTACCGACAGTGCAGTGTGACACGCAATAAAAAAACTGAGCTCGCAAAGGATTTCAGTTTGCTTCACCGAGTATTTTAGAGGCTTTCGGTAGATTTCGTTATTGGCTCGGGTAGAGGCTGGGACGAGAACGTGTGCTCGCGAGAACGGCGAGAAATTTTGTGCGTACACTAGGGGAAGGATAGAGTAGTGCCATTTGCAATCCAAGCTTCGAAAAACTGGCCTTTTCGCTAGATACGAGGTAGACTGCAGCGGATTTCGGCAGATTGCATTCGGTACTGGCATGCGCCTTGCCATGCCGTTCGCATTAGAAGGCGGAGCGAAACTGCGTTTAATTTAACGAGTTCATTACTAACAACGACTGTGTACATCACGTTTCTCTCGAAATTCGAGCTTCGTGTCGTGGATTTCTGGTCGATTTTTTATGCTAAATTAGGTTGGATTGCTATAATTCGTCGCACACCCTCCCTCACCAGCTTTTGTTTTGGTGCCGCATGACCTGCGGCTGACCCCGGTTTGCTTGCTTTTTGCGGCCACCTTTTCCGTTGGCCAATGCGTGGGAGATTGGGGGGAGGGAGGCTGGGGGTCCCCCCCCCACTCAGTTCACCGGTCAGTTAGGGGTCGGGTGACGCATACTCACGAGCGGCGTTGTGACTGCTGGCGCGTAGACCAGCTGCGGCCGTGTTTCTCGCGAGCTCGGCCGGCGGCACTATGGTCTGCTGCGGCACTACCGCCTCCCGGCGGCGGTGACGAAGAGGCGCCAACGCCGCCGCCCGCCCCCAGCGAAGCCGCACCGCCAGCCGGATAGCGGGCGATGCGAGCGGGCGAATGGTACTGAACGATCCGCCGCTAGTGGCCGCCTGGTACGTCGTGATCGCCGCGCTCGTGCCCTTGGCTGTGCTTGTCGGCGTCTGCATCGCGCTCATCCAGCTCGACCTTCTCAGCTACGACTGCTGGGACAGCTGCTGCTGCGGCCGCTGCTTCGGCAGCAGCAGCAGCGGCAGCGAGCCCGAGCGCGATCGCCGGCCGGCGGCCGCTCCGAACGAGACCGTCTTTCTGGAATCTGCTCTTTGAGGTGACGGCCCCCCCCCCCCGCGCTTTGAGGTGGCGGCCCCTGCGGAGGCGGTGGGCGCTAAATGTGCTGGCGCACCGCCCCTCAGATAAGCGCAACGGCCGCCGCCGGCAAACGCACAGTGGGCTCTATACAACTCGAAGCGTGGGACTCACCGAGACCGGGGACCCATCCCCCGAGGTTCACCAAGGTGCCCGACGGCGACACTAGCATCCGACTCGAGGCCGTGAGCTCCGGATTCGGCCAGCCGGAGCCGTACACACTGACGGGACGGCACAGGGCAGCAGTCGCGAAACTTAGGACGCACGGCAGCAAAGGCGGAAGCAGCATCGCTGGGGGCGGAAGCAGCGACGGCGACGCCGGCAACGGTTTCGAGCCCACCACGGCAGCAGCGGCAGCAGCAACATCAGAGGCAGTGGCAACGGAATCTACGGCAGCGGCGACATCGTGTGGTTGTGGCAGCGGCCGCTTGCTGGCGGTATGCTGCTCCTACGCGAGGATGACCAAGCGAGGATGACCAAACCGCGGGCTCGGCTCCCTCCTCCGCCCCCTGTGCGGTTTTGCTTGTTTTTGTTGATGGCGCAGCCGCGAGCTTGCGGCGGCGGCGGCGTCGGACGGGTGTGAAGGGTTAGCTCGAGAGCTGAGCCGGGCGAACCCGATGCCACTACCTACCTATACGAGCGTTGTTTTGTCGGGGGCAGCCAGCGGGCCCGAGCCGTCGTATGACTTGTGAGCGTGCGACTGCGCGCCGACGTTGGTGGATTCGACGAGCTCCTCTCGCCAGAGCAGCACCGCCGGCCGCACGAGCTTTGAGGCTGACTTCCGCCTTGAGAGCGATTTTTCGGGGAGAAAGTCGGGAGACGACGTCAGAGGCGCTCGGATCCGCGGTATCACTTCCCTATGAGCTGGCGGCCGGCGTGGAGCGAGCCGCCGAAGCCTGGGATTGTGCGACGGTCGTTAAACAAAAACAACCAGTTGGGCAGCCGTGAGCGGGTCGACCCTACGCTGCTGAGCATGGGTCGGTCGCCACTCGAGCCATGACAGGTGGGCGCGGCGAAGAGCCGGCCCGTCCGCCGTCTTAAAATTAAGTGTAATGCAGGAACTGGCGCTCGCAATCGCAGCCGTTACTCGACTCCCGGTGAATCCCTGCCGCTTTCTGCTTCCCGTCGGCTTCCCTGGCGGTAACGTCGCGGCGGCGTCTCACTCGCCGCGCTAACTGGGCCGACCGACGTCGGCGAGCTCCTCGAGTGCCCCGAGGCTGGCGCGGAGCTTCTCCGTCTTCGAGCGCCATTTGGGAATGAAATTAAAGAGCGTCTCGTGGCACTCGCTCGAAGCGTAGTACGTCTTCACCCGTGGTATTCGAAAGCAGCCGCGTGACATCCGGAAGCGATGGGTACACCGCCTCGATCGCGTCCCCGACGGCCTCGAGCCGCGTGAGAGAAGGGGGAGAGGGTAACCCACAAGTCGACACAGGCGCCGTTCTCAGCCCGGTCGCCGATCGCTATCGTCCGCAGGAAAACGGCCCGGAAACGGGCACTGCCGCGAGACCAGACGCAGCCTCGCCGAGGCGCTTCGAGCCGAAGCTATAACGTCGCAAAGCGGCGACTGCTGCTGCTGCACGCCGGTCGCACTGACGCTCGCGACCGGCTCGGTGGCACACGACGGGCTAGGAGGTCGCAGTCAGCGGCCGAGGCGGTGAGCGTGTGCTTTATGTCTAGAGGTCCTGGGTTCAACTCTGGATCGCGATGCAGGATATGTTTCTATGTATCTAGTGCTATGACGATAATAATAACAATCGATAAAGCGTTCTCAGAGAACTCAAATCTCTCTTTTAGGCGCTCTCCATTTGCTGCAAAAAAAACACGGTCGAATGGTTTGTGGTAGCATGCTCGATAAGCAACAAGAATAACGTGGTTAGGGGTGAAATGCACAGGGTCAGCATGCAAGTCTGGTTAGTGGCAGCATGTACAGTGTCAGCACGCATGAGCAAATGAAGTCGAATCACAGGGACCCACTAAATGTTGTCATAAATACGTGCGTTTTTAATATCTTTTTAAATGTTAAGTCAGGGGATGTCGTGACGCAAGTTGGGAGTGAGTTACAGGCTTTGAGAGCATACGAACTAAAGGCACGATCTCCAAAGGGTTTGACGTTTGTACGAAGTGTAGTTAACCAGTTCGATTCCAAAAAGCGGTCGGTACGATACTTAGACTGGGTGGCAGTAGATCTGATAGGTAGGCTGGAGTAAAAAAATGAAGGTACCTAAAAGTGTGCGACAAAATCTTAGTCGATTCGTTGCTTGACTGGTAGCCGGTGCAGGTCGGCGAGAAGTGGTGTGATGTGGCAACTGCGACGGTCACTACTGAAGCCTAGCTGCAGTTTTTCGCCAGCTGTATTATATCCGTGGGGCAGCACTGTAGCACAGCTCCGTTCATCCATCTGACGCTTCAGCAACGTGAAATTTGCCGAGATTCAGTCAGTCAAGTGCATAAGTGCACTCCTCAAAAGTTTTTGTCTTAATCCACCGCTAAAAATGCACGAATTAGTATAACGGGACCGCAAATCCAAGCAATAGCTACCGGATCCACTTAACTGCGACCGAAGCAGTCGAAGTGGAATAGCTATCGCTCGTACTTGACGCATTTCGTGTCAAAAGTGCAAAAAAAACGCTGCTGCTAATTGCGGTGGGTATTTTCTAAACTAATATAAATCATTTGGATGGCATCGCAAGAGAACTTAATCCCTATTCAGGCGCTTCACACATGCCTCGGGGCTCGAGCCCGCGACTTCAGCCGGACCTTAGTCGGAGCGAGCACAGTGACCGCTCGAATGTTACATTTTAAACAGAATGATGAGGCCGCAATAATTCGTCAGCGTTTAAAGGCACTCCGTGGTCGCGAGGAGGGGGTTTCTCCTAACCAAACGACCAGCTTCGTTCGGCTTGTTTTGGCGCTTAGTTCCAAGATGCCAAGATGGAGGTCGACGCTCGACAGCACCGAGCAAGGACGACTGCCGGTAGTGCAATTAGTGGGCCTGCGAAACCAAGTGGCGAGGACTCAAACTCGGCCACAGAGCGGTGAGCTACAATGGTAGAAAGCTTAAAAAGCACGGCAGTATGGCTAGTAGATCACGCTCAGGTCGGCCCAGGAAGACGACCCGGCTGGACGACTTTCACATGAAGATGCTGGGGTCTTAGGTGACGGAAAGCAGCACACTGGAAGCTGCCTCAGTCTCTGGCGACCGCTAACGGTGCGGTCATCTGCGTTGAGGCAGATAGTTTTCCCCAGAGGTTTTTCCATATGAGGAACACACTGAGAAGGGTCGCCGAACGAGAGCAAGTTTTTGCTCACCGAGCAGCAGCAGCGAGAAGAGCCTGTCATCTCGGATGGGTCGAAGGACAACGCCCACTTCGCGATAGGCGACTGCACGAGTCGAATTGTATGGACAGACTAGTCAAGATTTTTCACGCTTTTAGCTAACAGCAAACGAGGAATATGCACCTCAGGTGGTTGAAAATATGAAACCTACCACCCCGACTGGCTTCTTGCAGCAGCGAAATTTGTATTTATTGAAATTAGAAGTATTGTGGTCTGAGGTTGTTTCTGTTCCTACGGTGTCGGAATTTTGTACCGTGATGATGGATTTATTGACCAGCATTATACTTTGATCTGGTAAAAAAAGACGGCCGAGATTCTAAACGCTCGAGCTCTCCTGGGGGAATGATTACACTCGGCAGCAGGACGCTCACCCGAAGTTTTTCAATGAAGCGGCTGTAAGAAACGGGTCAGTCGCCTGACCTGGCTCCCGTAGAGCATCTTTGGGATTGGTTGGAGCGTTGCCTGAGAACCTACAAACCTATTTAGGACAGCATTTAGTGGGTCCCTGTGATTCGTCCTTGATGTGCTTATGCGTGCTGACACTGTGCATGCTGCCACTAACCACATTCGCATGCTGACCCTGTGCATGTCACCCCTAACCATATTATTCATTTTGTTTGTTTTTCAAGCATGATTTTACTTACCATTCAATTGCATTTCACTTTGCAGCAAATGTAAAGCGCCTAGAGAGAGATTAGGTTCTCTGAGGGCGCTTTATCAAGTGAATTATTATTATTGTTGTTATCCGATTCTGCGCCTGCTACGACTGCGGAAGAGCTGTTTAGCCGGCTGCAGTAATACTCGGGTAATATTACCTCAAGATTTGTAAGAGTATGACGAACTCAATGCCGCAGCGCGTAAGAGGTTATTTAATACCGTAAAAAGATCGACCGTCTATTAAGTTATTTGTGCTGTTAATACAATTTTCTTTTATGCAAGACGTTAGGCTTGCATTGTGTGTATTCTTCCGTATGCTAAATCAAAAGCCGGTGCCAGGCGGGCGTTGCCGTTCAAGGTTGAGCAAGGCTTCTGTGAAGGTGTGTAAGATAGCGGCCTTCCCCAGTCCGACACTCGAAAAGCTTGCGTGTAAACGCTCAGGGCGTTATCGACGCGACATACGACTGCTGCTTCGGAATGACCAAACGCGCAACCTTGAAGTGATTGCCTGCTGTGTGTCGTCTCGAGCAAAGGTACTTCGCTGTTCGTGGCAGCGCGTAGACAGCGTCGCTCCGAACAGTCATGTCGGCCTCCTGCAACTACCCAGCCAGTGAGAGCGAGCGAGCGCCCGCGCACTCGCTCGCTCGACGCCTCTGCGAGCGCGGGCGCTGTAGACGAGTCGCCTGGTCCGTTGCTTGGGGTATTCTCGTGTGAAAGCTCCAGCCCTCGATCCGCTCGACTGCGAAGTACACCGGCCGCCTCTCTCTGGACGTGCCGTAAGTCCGCTACTACAAATCAGTGCTTGAGAATTTTAGCCCTATTGCGAAATCCCGGAGCCAACTGAGCGCTTTGGTGTTACCATATCAGGAGCAGCCTTCACCCAATTATCCTGAGAGCGAAGGCTCAGTATAGATGCCCTCAGTTCGGACGTGCTTTAAGCAGTGGTATCTATGCAAACGCCAACCTGTTCATGTGGAATTACATCCAAGGGTAGTCGGAGCATGCGAATCGCAGAGGAGGGACCCAGCCGCAGGGCAATCGACTCGCCATTTAGAAGAAGCTTCAATTGAGTCGCAGTTCGACGAGCAGCATATCTTTTCCGAGTGAACTTTCGCTGCTGATTGCAAGCATCAACTGTGCGAGCCATTACACATATTAAGCCAATCCTTTTACTGGTGCCACCGTCAATTGTTAAGGAATCGTAAAAACATAAAACCTGTAAACATAGTCCATACAGAACCTGTAGACACGGTTGCATATTCAAACGTATTAGCTCATATGTAATACTGTATATGGACTATATACAAAGTATAAAAATACCTAGACATTTGAGAGCGTGCATAACCGTTCGATGTACATGTATATAGTAAAAAAAGATGATCGGCTCATCAGGTCTCTGCAGGAGGGGCAGATTTCTAAATGTTTGTTTTTAATGCAGCGTAAAGGCAGCTCCTAATGAAGAGTTTGTGCTTGGGTAAAGGCAGTTTGTAGATCACGCTTGAGTATTTTTAAAACTATGGAATACAGTACATATACGTAAATAAATACAACCAAGCGTTTATTCGTTGGTTCGACTCCTGCAGAAGGCTATTCCTTATTGCCAAATGCAAGCGAGAGTGATAGCCACAAAAGCTTTCCTGCCCGCTGCAAAACACGGCTGCTAAATTAGCAACAATTTACTCGAATTTACTTTATGCATTATTTATAAATAAATAAATCCTAGCTGATTAAACAGCCTCTTTTTGCATAGCGACAGAAGAGCCTTTACGACTATCACCACCGCTTGCAGTGGCGATAAAGGATAGCCCACCACAGGAATCGAACCCACGACCTCGGGACCGAGGTTGTGAAAGCAACCGCCTTACCTAGTGTGCCATCACGGCATATATGTATGTGTGTGTGTGTGTGTGTGTGTGTGTGTGTGTGTGTGTGTGTGTGTGTGTGTGTTCTACGCATTCGTGCATTTATATAAATGCCGTAGGTACACATGAACGGTGTGTGTACAGTCAATATGTATCTGTATATATAGCTCGTCGCAGTAAATGAATGCATTCTTTAATTAATGCATTGACTCACAGAGCATAGAAAGACCCAAAGAGTCGTTGGGGTGCTGTACAGGCATCTTTTTATGTAGTCACTTCATAAAAAAGGGAGAAGCTCCCGCAAGCATGACCACATAAACTCTCACATCGCGCTAGCCTGTAGGCAGACGCGAGCCTTATAGCAGCAGCCAAGGCAGAGAATTCTCCGGCAAACGAATCCCCAGGAATGCCGGTGGGCAATCGAAATCTCGACGTCGCTGCAGATGTCAGCCAGTATCGATAAAGCACTGCTGCGTCCAGCCAGTGCAGAGGCTGCTCGAAGAGTGAATGAGCTCTGCACCGAGCGAATCTCTGCATGGAGCCCACGATCAGTGGATGGATCGATCGCGGCGAGAAGCCTGGACAGCGGGGCGTAAACACATGTCCGTAGGGTCGTCTGAGCTCTCTTGCTGAAGTGCACGCATTTAGATTAAGGAAGTCCCATGGCTATCGAGTTGTGAGGAGCCTCTCGGAAGCCTGCGAACTTGCTGACCTTCGAGCGCCAGCATTAGGTTCGTCTACGATGATGGATGCCCTGCGTTCTACCCGTCGCTTCTGGAGTACCTTCAGTTGGTGAGCCGTGTTGGCACACTAGGTAAGGCGAGTGCTTTTCTCGACCTCGGTCCTGAGGTCATGGGTTTGAATCCTGCGTTGGTTGATCCTTTTATTGCCGCCGCAAGCGGTGGTGATAGCCGTTAAGGCTCTTCTGTCGCTAATAAAAGAGGCTGCTAAATCAGCTAGTTTTTTCAGCAGAGCTCTAGCACTCTACGTAGGCCATTTATGTGTGTCGGGGCTTGAACGAGAGCGTGGAGGTAGAGATAATCAACTCAGACGGTGCAAGTGTGTTGGAAGAGAGACTAGTAAGTAGGCTGGCTGGCGAGCATTGGTTCTTCGAGTCATCAAACTGAAGCATGTGTTACAGCAAGCTAAGTGAATCGCGAAAACAAAAAATTAAAGATGGGAGCGAGCAACGCTGGCCGTAACTCTCCAGATAAAGGAACGCGACCACAAAAGGTCACGACGATGCTCGCCTTTGGCCCAACGATGTCCGCAGCCAGAAGAAACTGTCGTCAGCAATTTTAGTGCAGAAAAATAAAAAGCTCAAAGCAGACGCGTGTAGAGTGCCATCATTTCCCACGGGCTGAGCGTGTCAGCGCCGATCAACGGCATCCGTGCAGCACGGTCACGCTCCCCGTCCATCCACGGATAAGTGGCTCTAAACCCTCAAGTGGGTCATCCCAGTGTCCTAATTCGGCTTCATCGACCTTTAAATACCTTTTCTTTACCGAATGACCCAGCCATAAATGCACATAAAAGGGATAAGGCAGCAATCCGACATTAAAGGACAGTCGTTCAAATCAAAGACCGTAATTCAGTGGCTCATTCATAAACAGACAAATGAGAGCCCGTAAAGCGGCAAGTGCATGAGCATTGAGCCACAAAATACTTCGCTGACAATTCCGCCAGCAATTGAAACCCAAATTGCCCTCCCGTCTTAGTATTACAACCAATTAAACGCTATAATAATAATAATACATTTGATATAGCGCCCTCAGAAGTCAATCTGTGTCTAGGAATTTTACATTTTCTGCAAAGGAAGCAAGATCAAATGGTTAATGGAAGTATGCTCAGTAAGCAGCAAGAATGACATGGTAAGGGGTGACATGTACAGGATCAGCATGCAAAGTGTCAGCAAGCAAAAGCACATAAAGGACGAATTACTGGGACCCACTGAATGCTGTGATAAATATTAAGAATAGTTGCTTTGCCCGTATTTTCTTTAAAAAAAAGGTTTTTAAGAAAATGCCTGCATAGCTTCATTATGCATGCTAAAATTTCGTCTCTTTCACCTAGTTTTTGTGCACTCCTGGGCTTGGCAGTCCCGATATTCCGTGCCTTATCTTGAACCCTATGCTAGGACGCAACAATGACATTCTACGTGGCAACGATGACGGGAATGTCACTGCCCTAGCTCTGCTAGATCTGTCTGCTGCCTTCGACACCATTGATCACGAGGTTCTGCTTGAACGATTGAGAACAACGATCGGTCTGGCAGACGAAGCTACTGGCGTGGTTTAAATCGTACTTGTCTGATCGTGTTCAATCCGTGTCGTGTGGGGGTCAGGTCTCACACACGAGAGAGGTCACCTGTAGAGTCCTTCAAGGATCCGTCCTCGATCCCTTGCTGCTCTCCATTTATACTCAACCTCTGGGGAAAAGTGATTAAGGTCCATGGAATAGGATATCACTTTTATGCTGACGATACTCAGTTGTATTTGTCATTCAAACCGTTGGAGTCTGCTGCAGCAACTGAGAAACTGAATGCTTGCTTTGCCGATATTTGATCCTGGATGTCGGAAAACTTCTTGAAATTAAACTACGATACGACCGAGCTGCTGCTCATAGGACACCCTAAGCGTGTGGCTGGATTAAAAGACTTTGCTCTTCTAATAGGTGATGCTGTTGTGCAACCACGTCTCTCGAAATTTAGGTGTCGTTTTTGACAGCTGCCTCAATTTCAAAAACTTCATTCAGAAGACTGCGTCTACAGCTAGCCATCACTTCCGATCCCTATCCGAGATTAGGAGCTGTCTTCCACAGTAGCTTTAATTTTTTTTAACTAGCTCCTTAGTTCTGTCTCGGCTTGATTATTGTAATTCCCTTTTGGCTGGGCTATCAAAGAAAGCAACTAGATTACTGCAGCTGACTATGAATATGGCTGCAAGGCTAGTCTTCAGGTCCCAGAGGTTTGAGCACGTGTCTCATTTGCTAAAAGAGCTAGGATGGATGCCGGTTGAGCAACGGATACAGAGTAAAGTTCCTTCTCTGACCACAAGGCCCGCCACGGTTGGGTCCTTCGTACCTAGCTAAACTGCTGCATCAGTTTCAGCCTGTTCGCGCCCTCGGATCTTGTGTGGACAATAAATTAGCTGTTCCATTCCTCCGCTTAAAGACCGTTGGCGACAGAAGCTTTAGCTCTGCCGGTCCTCGATTGTGGAACTTCCTTTCACAATTCTTACGCAACGACAGTTACTTTCCTGCTGCCGACTATGGCTCATCCTTTTCAGCGGTCCTGAGCTGCTGTTTCATGCTACTCACTATCTCAACTGATCTCGGACTCTGCTATGCTTCTCACTTTCTCTTTGTTATGTGAGACGCAGTCTGTTGGCAACCGAATGCGTACCGAAAGCAGCTTAGGTTGTGCGTGCGCTATACAAAAATCTCCTGCGTTAATGACTTTGTGGAGTTACAAACGGAGATACATACATACATACGAAGACCGAAAAAATAAGAGCACCCGAGAACGTAGGTTCCGCGTTCACTGTGTAATTGAGTCATTCACAGCAAGAGTTTTTGAAAGCCTTTAGCAGCAACTTCTCTTACTCTGAAGCATTGCCATCTGCACGTGAAAACCGAAAGTAAAATTTGGGCACTGCTTCCGGTAATGGCGAATGATGCCGACCTCAAAATCCATTTATTAAACAGGACTGTATGTCCCATGTCTCCCACGCATTGGTGTCCGTCGATTTGATAGTCAAGTTATTCAGAATATAACCGGTTTCCTCGAGGGTATTTACAGCAGGATGTTTGATAATTGTTAGGGTAAAAGAGCAATGGTTTTTCTAGCTTTTCTTCGGTGGGCGTCAGGAAGTTACGCGATGCATTGGTTTTCGATTTACTTGCTCCTTATATGCTACTGTTTTCACGTTTAAATGATTTTATACTTTAAAATTTTGTTACATTCACAAGAAGCATATGTCCTGGGGACGTGGCAGGACTCTCTGACCGCTAGTGACGTAAACGGTTTGCACCGAACCAAGGGAACTTGATTAGCAGGCTGCCATGCCCCGCGGTTATGAACTATGAGCTTGATAGCTTCACCTCGATTATGAACTATGAGCTATGGCCGCTGAATTCGCACCGTGAGCCGCTTATGAAATAGCAACGATAAGCCGAGGCTTGTGTGCAGCGTGATCTCTGGTGCTATACAAACGAGATTATAGAACGACTTATGACCTGGCCGCTATATAATGCACGGGCATGACCGCAGTCGCACTCTTGGATTGGAGTAATTGTCTGCCGGTCGGTGAGTCATTGCGCTGAGCCTGAGCTACTGCAAGCCTGTAGAGTAAGACGAATCCGTTGGTCACGGGCCGTATCAGCCATAATAGGAAAGGCTATTTTCGCGCTTTTTCTAATGTGAAGTTGCTATTAGTGCTGCATACTGGTATTGAGCGCTGTGTCATCATCATTCGCATATTGTGACCTTCAGGGCTCTTCACCGTAGCGCTAGCCATCTTTTGATGCAGCTATGGTTGCTTTCAAAGTAACTAACTCAATAGGCCAACGCCCTGCTAGCATTTGGGACGGCTTAAACGATATTGTGCAAGCGCGAACTAACGAACAGTCCAAAGTTCACATTGATCGAATCTCTATTAACTGATACTATCGATGACAAAGATCTTCTAGAGCGCCTCTCATCTCACCTGGGCATCACTGGCACTGCTCTGCAGTGGTTCAGGTCCTATCTCAGTGGGAGAATCCAGAGCATTGACGTGAATGGACAAAGATCATCCGAGGTACCTCTGAAATATGGGGTACCTCAGGGCTCGGTGCTAGGTCCGGTTCTTTTCATGGTTTATACTCTCCCTCTTGCTGATGTGACTGCCAAGCACATTGTAGGCTTTCATTTTTATGCGGACGACACTCAGTTGTACCTTTGCTTTGATCCCTCCCAGCCTTGAAGCACCTCGAACTCTCTCAATTCACTTGCTGCATGCATTGATGACATCCGCACATGGATGGCAGCAAATTTTCTAAAACTAAACGATTAAATATTAAATACAAATATAATTAATTTATATAGCGCCCAGAGAAAACTAAATCTCTATTCAGGCACTTCACATATGCCTCGGGGCTCGAGCCCACGACCTCAGCTAGACCTTGGTCGGGGCGAGCACCTTATCGGCTGGACCAAACCAGATGATAAAACTAACTTACTAGTTATGGGCAAACCCAGTGTGATTCAGAAATTGGAAAGGTTGATGCTCAAAATTGGCTCTGCCAGCATATCCCCTGTTGAATCAGCTCGAAATCTAGGTGTCATGTTCCAAAGTGACCTCTCGTTAGACGACCGCATCTGCTGCACAGTCAAGTCTGCCTACTTTCAGCTACATAACACTGCTAAAATTCGGACTTGTTTAGATAAGGATACCACCTCTAAGTTAGTCCATGCATTTGTGACATCCCGTCTTGAATTTTGTAACTCACTGCTTGCTGGCCTACCGGCATATGCAATCAGGCGATTACAGCTGGTGCAAAACTCGGCAGCTAGGCTTGTCTTTCGTGAGCGTGGCAGTTGCCACATCATACCAATTCTCACCGACCTGTCCAAAGTACTTGTCCAAGCACTGGCTACCAGTCAAGCAACGGATCGACTTCAAGGTTTTGTCGCTCACTTTCAGGTCACTTCATTCTTTGGCTCCAGCCTACCTCTCAGATCTACTCCCCCACCAGGCTTTCGTATGGCCCATCGTACCACCGGCTTTTCGGAATCCAACAGTTTACCAATACCTCGTACAAACCTCAAATCCTTTGGAGACCTGCATTTAGTTCGCATGCTCCCAAAGTCTGGAACTCCCTCCCGACTTGCGTCAGAACATCCCCTGACTTGACCACATTTAAAAAAGAACTTAAGAACACACCTATTTAGGACAGCATTTAGTGGTTCCCCGTGATTCTTCCTTCATGTGCTTAAGCGTGCTGACACTGTGCATGCTGCCACTAACCACATTTGCATGCTGACCCTGTGCATGTCACCCCTAACCATCTTGTAACGCCGAAGGCTCGGCGGGGTAGGCTTGACCTGCCGCTTACCTAGCGGCGTAGCCTATCGCCTAATGCCGTTCGGTGCGCGCCTACGCGCAATAAGCTGGCCGCCATGAAACGAGCGTTTCTGGCGCTAACCTGCTCACCGTTACTAAAGGGGGTCGTGAGTCCGCGGCGTGAATTGGAAAGCGAGACACACAGATTGGGGATTTTACTGAACTTTATTTGCAAGCGCACAAAGTCGCTGCGCGTCTAGTTCAGCTTTATCTCCACACTCCTCTCACGTTCTTAACTGCACCAACACTCTTGCGGAGGGAATACTCCTCCACACTGAGCGCGACCCGGACCCTAAACCCTAGCCGGAGAACTAGGAATCCGTTCCCACCTGTGCCGAGGGAATACCCCAAACACGCCAACTTAAACACTCTTGCGGAGGGAATACTTCTTCGCACTGAAGCGCGAACCGGAGCCTAAACCCTACCCGGAGAACTAGAACTCGGTTTCCACCAGTGCGACAGGAATACCCCACACACGCCACCTCAGCACTCTTGCGGAGGAAATACTTCTCCACACTGAAGCGCGAACCGGAGCCTAAACCCTAACTGGGGAACTAGGGCTCCACACACGCCAACTACGCCTAGCTCGCACCGGCAAATCCCTATGCCGAGACCACGTGCTAGCGCGCACACACAAAATACGAAAGAACACACAAAATGCCAGCTCGGGCGCGATACGACCGTATTCGGTGGAGTTCCACCGAATCCTCCTAGTGCTGTCTCGTCCTGTTCCGTCAATCGCCGGCGAACAGCCCGCCCTCCTCCCTCGCTTTCAGAGAAACGAGTGCGACGGCGTCGAAGCCGGACCAAAGACAAAAGACCGTAAGACCAAGAGCGAGCGTCGCTCGACTCTTAAATACCTAGCTGAAACAATGGGGCAAGAGCTTAGTGGTATTGGGCCCGGACACCTTGGCCCATTACGGAAAGGAATTAATACCGTCCCCAGGCCACTGGAAGGGCATCTCTATCCAGCTTGAATGGCGAATTGGTTCCAGACGATTCTTCCTTGGAAAGAGGGAAGGCGGGGGTTGAAAGGCCAGCCAACATCTATCAGCAGCTTCCGTGGGTATCGGACCAATTCTAAAGGCCGAATCGCCGCCGCTCGTCTCAGAGCTTCCTGGCTTGCTCTTAAGCGCTTCCTCTCTAACCGCACTGACGCTCCTCTCTGGCTCACTGCTCCAGGACACGAAGGAGAGTTCTAACCCGCCACCGAACAGCTCTTGTTCGCGCTAAAACTCAGCCAAGGCCAGCAAGGCCGCTACAATGTTATTCATGTTGTTCATCAAGCATGAAATTACTCACCATTCAATCGCGTTTCCTTAGCAGGAAATTTAAAGCGCATAGAAAGAGATTGAAATCTCTGAGGGGGCTTTATCAAGTGCATTATTATATTATTATTATTACTAGCCGAGACGCGACATTCCGAAATTACAGAGGCAGTTTGTTGAGAGGGCGGTTTATAACAAAAATAATAGCTATAATAACACAGATACATTTTATAGTGCCCTTAGAGAAGTAGATACTTTTGTAGACACTTCACATCTGCCGTACTGGAAGCATGTCGACATGATGATTACGTGCGGTGTCAGTACGCATGAGCGCATAAGGGACAATTTACGAAGTTTGCAATTCGTATGTCAGGATCGCAAAGCTTGTCACCTCGACGTGTCGAAGTACGATAAACACGGGAGGCCTTTCAGACGGTGTGGGACATTCCGGAGGAGCCCTGATTCTGAAGAGCCTTTTAGTGCTCATGGTGGGGTGGGAGTAGAAGAGGGCACGTCAGGCGATCGTGGGCAACCGGATTCGCACGCGCATCCGGTCTTTGGGGTAAAGGTCGTTGGTGAGGTCCACATCAGCGTACCGTGTTTTAACGGACGTACCGGCCGGCATATCTCGACGACTTCATGGTTTTTTGATTGCAATTCGACGTTTTCATTAGAGTCGACCGTCTAAGCTGATCAGGCATTACAAATTGGAGTGGAGCTTAGCTCGGTAAGTGGCTAGCTCTGGAGTTTGCCGTGAACACCAGCTGCTGCTTGCTGACTCACAGGCTATGGCCGACAGATGATGGCGCGCCGTTTTGCTCTTCCAAACGTCGATATATCTGCTATAACATCGCGCGATGACAGTGGGGTCGCGCGCGCAGACGCTGACGTTAGCACTGGTAGCGCCGACGACGAACGCACCGAAGTTACTATGCACAATGATGTTGGCTCAGGGCAGCCGCAAGGCAGCATGTCAATAGCTTCCAGTACCGATAACACCGCTAATATCAACAAGAACTTAGCCGTAGTGCGGAGGCATCGCGGTAGCAGTAGGAAACATTACGGCAGCTCCTCCGACATGGAGCCACAAGTGTCGATCGAGGACTTCAATCCGTTTATCGAGGACTACCACCCATCGCTGCAGGCGCCGCGGTGGTCCCCAACCAACCTCGGTCAAATGTATAACGAAGCCGTCGTCCTCCTGCACTACTTGGTACGGCGCTTCGGGAGCGCGCTTGTTTCGGGTCTCGCTCGGTTTTCCTGTTCGGCGGCCACTGGCTTTTGGACGCAGGTTTATGCACGACGAAGTGCTTAGCTAAATCAAAACCTTTTCTACTGTGGCCATTGTGTGGATCTCATAGTTAGTTATTTGGATGGATTTCATTTGCTTGCAGGTGTCTTCATCCGTGTGGACTCTTAAAATGATAGTCGACCCACCTATACTCAGACGGCCTCCGATTCATTACGCGAACGTGGGCTCGGCAGAGCACCTCAACGGCACGGGTATTAAAAATACACCCAGCTTACGCAGGATGCAGGACAGGACGGAGAGACAAAGTCTAGTGCTCTGGTGGAGGCCGTTGGTCACGTTGTACTATTTCATTAGGGAATGCTCAACATTATTTGTTATCTACATGCAACAGTAAGTTAAGTGTGACAAACCCAGAGCGATTATTTCTGTACCCGTCTATGGCTTGGGCCGTGATTTTCTTGGTTGAATTTGCTTCATAGTTTGCGGGTGCATTGCTAGCATGTCTGGCCTGTGCCATGAATGTGCAACATATAGACTTTAGACCTTTTGCATACAATTTTCTAGGATTTAGGATTCATGCTGGTCATCGGTGTTCTGTTTAATACTTTATCTTTTGCAGTATAGTGCCTCCACTGTAATGTCGTGCATTTGTTCCTATTTTGAGGCCGGCACATACATACATAGTGCCAGAAGCCCCTAGCTTGAAGACGTCATTAAGCCTAATTTAAACATCACAAGGGATCAGATATAGAATATAAGGTGCATTTAGCAATTTACTTTAAAACTTTACAATAAGACGTTTAGTGGCACAAGATATTTAGGAGTCATTGGCATTGGCTTCATATATGCAGCTATCTCCCAGTACATTTCAGCTCCCATTTCCATGTGTGTGTGTGATGGCTGAGATTTTCAATCAATGCCATCTCCCAGTTGTGCTCGGTGAGATTAGTCAGTACTACCGGCATCGTGTAGTCAGCACTGCCGGTACTTTTGAGGGATCGTTTACTGTACTGTCTTAATATTTATTTTTGCTACTTATGATTTCTAATCTGTATCACTCCATGCGCCCAGCTCTTCAGCAATGCATTTTTACCACTGCTTACATGATCTGCTGCATTCTGTCCTGCATGCATTCCATGCATTTCCCTGACCCTTGCTCACTTGGTGCCACATAGTGGCTGTGCTGTTTGTTGCTTGCTATTCAGTTTGGTTGTGGCGTTTTTATCTAGAGTCTGGTTCTGACCGCACTGTTGACTTGTCTCCTTTTTGTGGTTTTTATTTGAGCAAATGAAGGACAGCTGATTCAACAGCCTCATTTACGAAGTAGAAGAGGATCCTTAGGCTGTCAACTTCTTTCAGCAAACAATAGAGATTTGTCTGATGCAGGACTCGAACCCTCGACCTTGGGTCGTGAAGTGTGACTACTTTTACTGATATCAAAGACCCACGTCTCATTTAAGAGTTAATTTTATTTGCCACCCCACGCCTGCCTCCACAGACCAGCTCCCAAACTGTGTATCGCTGCTGCACTGGCTTGGAGCAACCCGTGCTGTTGCATAATGTCTGCCATTTATAACAGGGATACCATTGGCTAGCTTGAGTCGGCAGAGAGTTAGTTGCAAGTTTGAAAGCTGTTGCAAGTCCATGGTTTGTCCATGCTGCAAGCCTGGTCAGTGTAAGAATTACGGTAGAAGAGATAGAACAAAATATACAGGGGCAGATAGAGAGAGACAAAGAGAGGCAGAGAGAGAGAGGAAAGCGAAAAGAGGGAGAGAGAGAAGAGAAAGAGAGGAGAGAGAGAGGATAGAGAGAGAGAGAGGAGGGAGAGAGAGAGAGAGAGAAGAGAGAGAGAGAGAGAGAGAGAGAGAGAGAGAGAGAGAGAGAGAGAGAGAGAGAGAGAGAGAGAAAGAGAGAGAGAGAAGAAAGAGAAAGGGAAATGGTGGGAGGAGGAAGAGAGGGCGATGGAAGGAGAAGTTGGAAAAAAGGCCATTTGGTAGGAGGACAGTTGGTGCCAATATTGTGGCCTCGTGATTTCATTTTTGGAGTACCCCTTTGATGCAAAAGGAAGAAAGGAAAGAAAGGAAGGAAGTAAAGAAAGAAGCAGTGGAGGGTTGGCAAAGAAGAGTGAGGAGATAAAGAGGAAGCACATATGGAATAGAAGAGCTGGGGAGGAAAGTCAAAGATGCCGATTTAGAGAAAGGGGTGGAAAAGGGAAGTTAGAGAAAGTTGAAGAGGCAAGGTAGGGTTGGAGAGACAGGCATACCGGCAAAGAGAAGCTACTGAAGACCATGGGGAGGGGGCTCGCTTATGGTACGTTCTGGCAAAATTGTAACTGTTCGCAGGCTTCTCGGGCTACTGCAGTGCTGTTCCGTGTTGACTTCGCTCACGTGTGCCTTGGGGTGGACTTTGCCCTGTGTGTGCTCGAGGCAGGAGCATGAGGTAGGAGCATGTACCGTTCATGAGGTAGGGGCATGTCCTGTTGATCGGTGTCATTCGACCCTTGGCCTGTCTAGGAGAAGGGAAACCGATCGTTGATAGAGAACTGCTCCAGATGGCGCTGTTGTGGCGTCAGTGCTTGTCGTACTGTGGGGGGTATTGAGCCCCATGCCTCTCTTCCCCCTCTGACCCCATACCCCTACGGCATGGCGCCGAGCTTAGGCAGGCAGGGTGTCTAGCTTCTGTCATGTGAACAGGACAGTAATGAACAGAATCGGTAGTTTTTATACTAGCTGATTCAACAGCCTCTTCTGTATAGCGACAGAAGAGCCTTTACGGCTGTTGCCACCGCTTGCAGCAGCAATAAAGGATCACCCATCGTAGGATTCGAACCTACGACTTCGGGATGGAGGTCGTGGCGTAAAGCAACCGCCTTACCCAGTGAGCCATCACGGCTCATGTCGCGATCCGTACTCAGACGGAGAAAGAGTGTATCGTCGAGGGCTTGTCGCTTGATGCTGTTGTTGCTGTAGACCGCTCGGGGTTTTTACTGAGCTAAGCCTTACTTTCAGGACCTGAGTCGTAGCCCTGTGATAAAGTGTTTGCACTTCACGAATCAGGCCCCCCCCTGTTCAAGTTCAGCAGCAGGCTTTTTTCTTTTATTGATGCTGATAGCCGATAAGGCTTCTCTGCCGCTGTATAAATGAGGCCGTTTGATCAGCTGACATTTACTTTACTGTTACTGTACGAGTCGTGTGGTGTGTGCTGCTGTAGCTCACACGAGGTGGCTGAAGCCTTTGACCAGGCAAACGACACATCGCCTTTGCCAACATGTACTAGCCGTGCAATAGAGGCCTGCTTGCTGCTGCTCTGGCTCGTTGAATTTATATTCGTGCGACTGGCCTTTATTATTTATTTATCACTTTCCCTTTTCACCTAGCTTTTTTCTTTTGTAGACTCGGCCGAAACTGGAGGTGGCTGCTGCTTCTGTTAGTAGCATTGGCGCTGGCTGTTGGCGTCTACAACATCGACGGCACTCACCAGGAGGTAGGAGGACCGGTGTAGCATGCGCGCGCTTGCCACTCGTAGTGTGAGCGAGGCTCGGCACTCCCCTAAGCAGCACCTAGCCGTCTGGTGCTCGGGGTTCGAGTAGAGCACGTGCCACCTCTGTCTTGGCTGTGCCAGCTCAAAGCATGAGTGTGAGCTCATGCTTGCTTTCGTGCTGACGTGGCTTGTTGATAGGACCGCGCCGGCCAATGTTAGCGCTAGCAGCCGTGCTCCTGCGTTGCAGCCTACTTCCTGCTTCCGAGGGTACCTGTTTCTGTCCAGCAACGCGATTGGCTAAGCAGACATCTTTGCCCACGGGATGCTGTCGATAACTAGCCGGTCGGCCGGCAGTACTGGTTAGGCATCTAGGTCTGCCCCTTTTGCCATATGTGCTTGTTTTTCGAGTAGCCTATAGATACCTCGGCAAGCAGCTTTGCACTTCAGTGTACCTTTTCTGCCGAACCTGCCCGTGCCTGGGGAACCTGCTATGAATAGCAATCAACCGGATGTCTACTCCAAAGTCAAACACCCACGGCAATTTAATTCGGCCTTTACTCGGGAAAGTTAATGAGTGCCGCAGCCTTGGGTGACAGTTGCTGCAACGTTTGAGTAAATTGGCACTCGATCCCTGCTCGGCATCCCTGCTCGGCGGCCCCGGCTGACCTCACGTGGTTGCTGCTTTGCATGCCACAGCTACCTGCTGCACGCTCGAAAGCATGGCCCACCAGCAGCTGCAGTAGCAGGTAGCACCGGGCACGATATATCTTGGCCTTCGGCAAGTACGGGAGAGAACTGTCAGCCAGCCACGAAGACTGGCCACTCATGGTCGCTGTGGGAATGAGGCCGAGATAAGTTCTAACGTCGACGACTCGACTAAAAGCAAGGACGACGTGCCAGGCGATAAGAAGGCTTCGAGCAAAGTCTATCCCGGATCATCTCTGGCACCCTTTTCAGGCATCTTGGGCGCAGGCGGCGAATTTATTGACAGTCTTTGGCTGACAGATTTGTATGCGTTCGCAGGTGTCCCGTGAAGCTGCCCCGAATGCGAAATTATCACCCGATGCTCATGCGCATGCAATGGATTTCTTTAGGGCCCTTATTAGCAGACGACGTCGTGACTGGCATGGCAGAGGATACTGGTGGCAGGGTTGCTGCCGAGACATAGCGCACGTGTGCTCAGTGGCAGAGCCGGCGGGGGGGGGGGGGGGGGGGGCAGCTGGCATTTCCCCCTCCTACAGTGGGGCAGTGACCTGGGCAGGGCCCTGCTTATTTCTCTGCCTCCCCCCATATTCCCGGCCCCACCCGACCGTCGCAAATGGCAAAATTATGTCTCAATTCCACTCGACGAGCCACCTCCGAGCTCTTATCAAATAAGTTCCGTTATTGTGTGCTATAACTTTTCATAGCTTACGAGTCTTGCCCCTTACATGAGAATCTTGCAGGTGTTGGCTCCTCCTCCCCGACATACAATTTTGGCCGGTCTTGCTCTCGAGATGAAAATTCTTGCTCTGTCACTGCCTGTGCTTGAAGGAAAATAGCTGCTGGCGAGCTGCTGGGCACCGACGGCAGCGCAGACGCAGAAGTGCTTAGATTTGCTGAGGCTGTTTTGTATGTTATAACTTCGAAGCTGCACACAAACGAGTACTGGTCTTAAACTGCCTAATAGGAACGAAGATAAGAGCTCTAAGGGAGCTCTTAAGGTAGCGTTAGCGCCCCCCCCCCCCCCCCGCCGGGTTGGGGGCTGGCCGACGATTCAAGTTCCCTAGCCTGAGATTTTCTGACTGGAATACATACGAGTCCACGGTGAGCACTTACTTATTCTTCGGGATCGGCTTCTTAGAGCCTGAAATCTGAAATGGTCCGTGTAGCTCATCTGCAATGGGAGTCGAACTGGCCAGAGCAGGTATCGAGCTGGTCAGAGCGCCGGGCGCCTCGGTGGCGCTGCCCTTCATTGGTCAGCTGCCCACAATTAGTTTCTCAATCACGGGCAATAGTCGACGAATTTCGCAGAGGCATCAAGTGAATTGTTTGCTGAGACTCGCCAGCAACCAAGCCTCTCTCTGACGTCTTTTGCAGCCAGATAAGCGCAGTGCACGGTCGGTTATCCAAGCCGCTGGAGAAGAAGAATTAGATTTTGCAGCATGTTACATAGTCGTCGGCAAGTGCTTTCTCAGCAGGCTTCCGATATCTCCGGTGGTGCTTGTGCTGTAAGGGCAACCGTACTGGCAAATGGCTTGATAACCGGCTTATCAACTGTGGCTGACCCCCCCCCCCTGTGGTGGCAGGCAGTGCATCTGGGCCGATTGTGGCTTGCTTTGTCTATAGTTTGCTTAGCGTCGTTGCATCCTCCACTACCGTTGCACCCCACGTGACAGCATTTAGTGTCTGTTTCTTCTTGGAAGAATGTCCGGGTGTGTAATTTTGTCTGTTGGAGTCAATTTTGGTAGGAGCCACTTGTAATGGTGCCAAGGTTTGTGTTGAAAAAACGTTCGGCCACGCCAGTATTGCTACTAATAATGTGTGGCATTTGTATAGTGCCCTTAGGAAACCTAATCTCTATCCACAGGCTTTACAACTTGCTGCAAGAGAATCAGTACCCAATGGTTAGTTTCTTGCACGGTATCAGACATGCAAAAGCTAAACTACATCGTGCTTAGGAAAGCATGCTAGAGCAAACATAAAAGACACTCATGGCTATCGGCTAGGTAAGATCTCTGGCCAGTAGCGAGTGCCTAACTAATCATGCCCAGTTAAGAAGATAGAGATACAATGGAGACCGACACCATGTGAATGCTGAGTGTGGCTGTGAACCAGCTACTGTCACAGCCACCGACAGAGATTCGAATACGCTAGTTGTGCAATTTTAAGCTCTGTCAGCCGCGCTGAAGAGCAGCCCAGTTTCTTGTTGCGGGATGCGTCATGTATTCTTTCATATTGTTTTATTCAGTAGCCCGACTCACTCTTTCGGAGATTCTCGAAGCGCACAACAAATGTCGTTAACAAGCTGTGACGGTTTCGAAATTAGATTTAAGTGACAGCGCAAACGCAGCAGAGTCTTTCGAAGCTTCTTCGATGCACAACTTCGGCCAATAACCGCTCGATCTTACGTGCACGTCACAGCCCGTAATCTGGGTCACCTCGCTCCGCCTCTTATTTCCCAAAAGCGGCAGCCCAGCCCCAGCTCCTGAGAAACGACCTGTCAATTATCCGTGCTAAGTGTACCTGAACAAAAACAGATAAGTTTAAAGTTTACTGGGGCGAAGGATAAGCTGACTGGGAACAGATGCATCGTTAGCTGAGGTTTAAACGATTCAAGGTCGTTACTGGTCAGAAGTGAGTTCCAGACTTACGGTACACGCCGTGAGCTGAAAGCTCGATCAACAAAAGGTTTTAATTCTTGCACTCGTGCCATTCAGGGTGTAGTCTGGGACCATGTTCTGTTTAATGTTAGTCACGCAGCCTGTAGCAGTACTGCCGGACGAGCCCTTGCTCTCAAGCCCCCTTAGCTGGCCGATGTATGACCAAGCACCTGTAAATGCACTCGTTAGTGGCGATGGCAGTAGGTGTTTTTGATGCAGTTATTTACTGTGGTACTCAAGCAATGCGTGCCGATGCAGCAGGTTGATGATAATAAACTTCGGTTTCAGTTGCCGTGCAGATACCGTGGCTCTGGGCTGAGGAGGTCCGAGTCCAGCAGCAGCAGGCCGAGTTCATTCGCCCTTTGGTCACCAGGGGCCTACAGTGTGGGACGTCTGTCCTGGGTGGGTGGGGTAGGTGAAAGTAATTCGTTAACTTGTGTCGATATCGTAGGTATTTTGGCTGTAGAATCAATCTAGCCGAGCATCTTACTCACTTCTACCGTCAATGCAGGTGAGCCAACAGCAGCAGCAGCAGCAACTGCATTTGTAGGGCCCCATGGCTCCCCGAGTGATATTCATAGTACTGGATAGTGTTCACAGTACTTGGAAAGAGTGTATGTGTACTGTGATGTGGTACATCTATCGAAGAGTCTGGCGTATTATTTTTTGGCTGGTTGCTGCTAGATGCCACACTGCGGAATCCATCCTCTCCCCGAAATGTGGCCGAACAGTAGAGAGGTCGGCCGAGTTAGCGGCGTCGGCGATGCTGCTCCTTCTAGCAGTCGATGCTTGGTAGACTGCTGTACCGTGCTTCGCCCTCACTTCGATCGCTCCTGGGCATTGGAATCATCCGGAGTTTGTGGCAAGCTTGACCGAATCAGCCTCGTGAGCGAGGCCCAAAATTCTCACATTAAGGCTGGCAGGCAGACATACAGGCCCTGCCCGGTCTGGGGCCCGGCCCGGTCTGGGGCCCAGCCGATATCAGGTGCAGCCGACCTCCACGACCACAATACTATACTGCTCAGAGTGGCGAGTAGCCTGTCGATTTTTCTCGACCACGACGAGTGCTGTTTAGTTTTTCTTGCAAGAAGTGAGATTCAAGCCATCACACAGCATCCTCCGGTAGGCAGTTATTACTTGTGAGGATTTTTGCCTTTGCCTCACTGCCAACCACAGAGTGCAGCATCACTCTCCAAACTGAGCAATCATGCTGCGGCGATGCCGCGCTGGTTTGGTCCAGTGGTTAAGGTGCTCGCCCCGACCAAAGTCTGGCTGAGGTTGTGGGCTCGAGCCCCGAGGCATATGTGGCACCTGAATAGAGATTAAGTTCTCTTGGGGTGCTATACAAATGAATTATATATATATATATATATATATTCAGCCGAACTTTGCGACCAAGGGGCTTGCTTCGCCTGGCTCGTACGGCCACGACTGTACTGCCGCAACTGTATCGGCTCTCTGGATAACCACTGTTTATCTGCTGATGTGGTTTAGACTAAGTAGGTCTGGTCAAGCATGCGGTCAGTCATGTCCTGAATCGGTATGTTGTGATCCGGTGCAGCATTGCTTGGTTTGTTGTTTATCCAGAGTATAGCCTGCTGGCAGTCTGGTTTCTCGAAGCATGCATTGTCGCTATCTGGCGGTGCTCGTCCAGAGCCCCGTCGACGAGGGCTCGTCTGTGTCTGTTTTGGTCCGTAACCTCCTGGCTTGGACGCGCTGTGGCATCCCACCGCTCCGGGCGACAGCCGCGCTCAAATGCCCTGCGCTAACTTGCCTTGCTCGTCAGAAGCACCGCTCCGGTTTTTGTTGTCAGGCAATACGATCATTCGAGAGACAGGTGCTCTGGTGCGCCTACTGGGTCGGGCTGGGCATACTGTCATCGGTGGGACTCGGCACAGGTCTGCACACGTTCGTTTTGTACCTGGTGAGTGCTGCATTGCTGGCTTCAGTCTCTACGTGGGCACAATTTTCGACAGAGCGTTTGACTGTGGCTCTCTTGGCTCGACGCCTCTCGCTCTTGTCTTGTGTCGTCCCACAGGGGCCGCACATTGCCAAGGTGGCTTTGGCGGCATACGAATGCGGCTCGGTGGACTTTCCGGAACCGCCCTATCCGAGCAGGTGGGTCTAAGTGCTCTGCCCCTGCTGATGCTGCGCGTGTGTATGTGCAGGTTTTATCCAACTCGATTTGCTCTGATAGCTGCGTAAGCTACAAAGCGTAGCTTGGTTTCTCTCTACAAGTCTCTTCTTCTCTCTTTCTCCTTATCTCTTCTCTCCTTATCTCTCCTCTCCTTGTCCTTCTCTTCCATCCTGTCCGCTCCTCTCATTTCTTCTTTCCCCTTCTCTTCACTTCTTTCATCTCATCTCATCTCCCTTCTCTCTTTTCTCTCCGCCCTATCAGTCTCGCTGTCTCACTTTGCCAATCTCTGCCTCTCACTTGTTACACTGTCTTCCTGGCGCTCCACCAGTCACTCTGCCTCTCTGTGTGTCTCTCTGCCTTGCCCTCTCTCTTTTTCGGTTTTTTTTTGGTCTGTCAATGAGTCCACAGAAACAAAAATTAGGACGTAGCCTTGACCCGGCCATCTTGTTCCGATGCTGAAACTGCCCGCAGCGCAGCACGTCACCTTAGGCTGCGGTAGCCTGGTAGCAGCTCAGCAATCCGTTTAGGCTGTACTATAAGTCATTAAAGCACAGTTTCGTCCTAACAGTACAAAGCTATTAGGACCAGCTATCAGGATGGTTTCATTTGGGAGATGATTAGTCCGTAGCACCATCGAACCTTAGCAGCTTTTGATGTGTGAGCCGTCACCGACTAGTTACTTCTCATGAACATTTCATGCGGCATTTCATTCATTTCATGCGACTAGTACATTTCATGCGGCAACGAAGAATTGAGAAGTGTATGTGCAATAGGATCCATCGAGGCATTAGGCACAGCAAAGATAGTGGAAACGAAGTGCCCGAGTTAGCAGCAGGAGAAGAGATATCTTTGATGCGTTAGAAATTCCAAAGTGAGTTCCAGTTTGGGACTTGCAGATCACAGGCAAATATCACCAACAGTTGGTGTATTAAAGGGCATAGCGGTGTGCCAGGCTGACCTTCGGGTGTGAAGGCTGATAATGTATGAAGAATGAAAGATGTTTCCAATGTTTACGTTGGGTGTGCTTAGGCATGACCATTTTGCACCAACGGTGCTACAGCTTCTGAGATGCTCATGGTGTAAGCATGGTTCTAGTCGACAGCCGAATTCGCGCAGACAGCTTGCGATGTCGGCTGTCATGGCAGCAAAGAAAGGGCGTGTATTAGCCCGACCTCTAGAATTGACCCCCCCACCTCTGACGCATCAGCCGACTTCCTGGCAATTCTTTACGGCAACTGAGATATTATGCTGCAATGCCAGATGTTGTGCAGCATGTCTGCCAAGTCACCGTATGCTCACGAAGCTTTGCACACCGGAAGTGGGCTTCACAGCAGTACTTTCGGTAGACAGGAATGCTGCGACCCCATGTCTCAAGTCAACCCTGCACACCATGTGCTTGGTTTGCATCGTGCGAAATAGCTGTGAACTTGGCCCCGGATATTTAAAGCCGCCAGGGGGAACTGGACTGCATTTGTCCCCCCCCCTAAAGTGTGGCAGCGAGCTGAGCCGAAACCTATTCCTCTGCCGTCACCAACCAAAAAATTGTGTCATACATCGACTCACGAGTGTCGGACGAAATCGTTTCCAATAAATGCTGTGATTGTACTCTATAAATCTTCATTACTTACAGTTCTTGCCACCCGAGGCTGTGCACACAGATATGCCTGCATAATATTTCCATGTCTCACACACACTCACACACACACACACACACACACACACACACACACACACACACACACACACACACACACACACACACACACACACACACACAAACACATATATATGCTTATACATTCATGGCCTTGGGTGTTTAGTACCTTCAAAGCAGGTGCATTTACAAGGCTGCGGAAGCTTGGAGTGGCATAAGGTGGCCCAGGGTGCAGTGTCAACCTGGGCTTGGCATGTGACGTATTGGGGCCGCTCTCAGGTCCGCATTGCTGTCAAAAAAACCAAATACTACTGCAAGCAACATGTAGCTACATTTTAGACAGGAATTGCAATCGCTTGCTGATTCCAGCTGGACTCAGGCCATGCAGGGCTACCCAGGAGGCTACCAAAATGTCTGGCCAGATCTGACACAAAGCTCTTTCTAAAATGTAAGCTCGTGGAAACCATTTGAAGAAAATAACCATAATCTTAGTTTGAGCAGACCTTTCCCAAGATTTTTTTCACCTCTAATTCCGGCTATGTAATAATATAATAATATTGAAGTTAGTGTATTTTAATCACTGTCATACCTGTACATAGTATTTCAGAGTTGCAGGCATGGCGGGCTTCTCCCCTACCAGCTGTGTATTAGCTTACCAGACAACGGCCCGGTGGCTCTCACCCACGGAGAATTTCTCCCACTAGTTATTGACACATTGCTTCGTGTAACTACGTAGCATGTCAAGAGCGAGATGTAGTGGATCTGTGCACACAGTATGTATGCATGCTCAGGTGTGTTTGCTGCAAGACGGCTCGGATTGCACTCCCCATTGTCTCACAGGGCTGACTGATTTCCTCAGAGTCAGCATGAAACAAGCGCTTAGCTTTTAATGTACTTTGCCGACGACTTTGAGCCTCCTGGGATGGATGCTTTGCAGAGAGCCAGCTCTTCATCGTAGTGTTGTGTACCACTTTGCTCCAAGAGCCTTATTTTGTTTGCTCTCAATCTGTGATATGCTCTGCCTGGCAACCGGATAGGTGAGCCGTGGTTAACTGCGGTCGGGTGTGGGTCTCTGTGTGCCACTTAATGTCTCGATAGTCACTTGTTTGTCATCTATCAGAGTGCAGGTCTTTTCGTGTCGTGGCACTGCTGCCGTTCTTTCTGGGTGGCACGGCAGGCATGCATCGAGCGTACTGCTTTTGTGACGGTTTGATGCATGCGTTATGCGTTTTTTTGTAGCTGCCCGCGTTTTGCAGAAGTGTATTACTCAGGCTTGAAATGTAAGCGTCAGGGCTGTGGCTCCAATCTTGAGTCCTTCCCTGCTTGTTAGCCACTGTGTGGCAGCCACAAAATGCGAGTGCATATGTTCTATAGCACTGACGAGTCTCAATTAAAAACACGTTCGTTTGCCACTCAAGCTTTAAAATGCAAGCACCATGCTTACATCTCGAATAGTTTGGTTGCAAAGCTGCTTAGTAGAGTTGTTGTTGCAGTGGAACCACTGCTGTTTGCGTACAATCAAAGTGGCTTGTTGCAGGCACCAGCACACTAACGGCAGCCTTAGTTTTGCCAGACTGCCACTAGTGTCATCCGATCCGTGTATCGTCTGGCATTGCTTCCTTTTGCAAGTTTATAGCCTTCTGAATCCGTGAGGCAATGTGTTCAGGCTCTTCGGCAGCAGCACTGGGCAGTGCCCGCTGCTGCATTAGGGAACTTTCGTGCTAGGGCTCGTTTCTGTTGTAGCATCACGTGCCCAGAGGAAGCCGGCAATGTTGCTGGCATCACCCTTTGGACCATCATGAGCAAGGTGCGCCTGGAGGCGTTCATGTGGGTACGTGCCCTGCACACCATGTTGTTGTACAAACAGGGTGTAGTAACTTTTACCTCGGCATAGAGCTAGGCCAAAATCGCAGCTCTCGTAAGCTCTCGTGCTAGTCTCAAAGACGACACGCGAGACGAATATCGGTGAAGCTTTTTACTTTGCATCACGGTTAGCGACTTGCAGGTGATACACCAATGCAGGCAGGTATGTCGAGGAAGGTAGCACGAACATGGAGCACGGACGATTGCCCCCTACCTACATCAGCGTAGCAAGTCCTTATCTGTTTCTCAGAAAAGTCTATTAGACAGCGACAGAGGGTTACAGGCTTTTGACAGGAGCCTTGACATGCAGCAACTCTCGTACGGCTGAAAGCCTAGAGCTCATATCGGCTCAACTGCTGGAGCACCAACCTGCTGCCTATTGTATGGCTTCGGCATTTATGCTGCCTTGGCCATAGGCTATCGTTCCATCGGTTCCTAGCCATCATGAGGAACCTCGAATAATATGCATCCTATGCACTCGTACATAATCTGGCTGATTTAGCATGCCAAAGTTGAATAATTATATACATCGTGTGCACTCATAATACATAATTTGGCTGATTTAGCATGCCGTGGTTTAAACATCTTTCCTCTCGACCGGGGCTAGTTCCTTACGAGTACCTCTATGGTGGTAGAAGTGTTTGAGCATGCGATCTCTTAGCACCGGGTGGTTGACCGGTTGGCATCGGAGCGACGTAGCTGCACAGAGAGCGAGAGAGAGGGAGAGAGAGAGAGAGAGAGAGAGATAGATAGAGAGAGAGAGAGAGAGAGAGAGAGAGAGAGAGAGAGAGAGAGAGAGAGAGAGAGAGAGAGAGAGAGAGAGAGAGAGAGAGAGAGAGAGAGAGAGAGAGAGAGAGAGAGAGAGAGAGAGAGAGTTTGATGACTGGCAGCTTGCCTGCTTGCTCTGAATCGTTGTGCTGGAGGCAGGCAGATACTCGAGATGCTTGCCATTTGTCTGCCGCGCGATGCGCCTTCGACGTGTGTCTCGCTCCACTCCCAGACAGCGCATGCCGCTGGTCCCGCTAGCGGAGCTTAGCGGTGCCAGGACCGCTCGCCTGCTCTTCGCCGGTGGCAGCCAATCAACGCTCGTGGCGGCTGGCTTCTTGTCTCAGGGTGCGGGCACGGCCATCGGCGAGCTGCCACCCTACTTTATGGCGCGAGCGGCTCGGCTGTCAGGCGACGACGATATTGACGACGACGACCGCGAGGAGCTGGCCGAGCTGAGCATGATAGAGCAGAAGGAGCAGCATCCCGAGGAGCTCAGGCAGCTGGTCAGTTCGCTCTGCCCGCCTGATTGTGGCGCCTGGGAGCTAGCGAGCGTGCGTGCGTGCGCGGCGGCTCTGCCTCCGCAGACATGGTGCGATTGTGCCGCTGCAGCAGAGCACTAGCGAGTGCGGCTCGGTGCTCAGCTGTGGCTGCACAATCGCACCACATCTTTGCCTGCACAAGCAGCCTCGCCCTGGACCGACTGGCGTGCATCCGTGAAGCCGCAGCGGCCGGCCTGCATCTGCGCAGCCGTAGGCGCTCGCCCGTGCTCAGCGAGCCTGAACAGCCGTCCCGGCCTCTGCTCGCTGTCGATGCGGTCTGGTGTGTGGTCTGGGTTTCTAGCTGTTACAGCAGCCTTTGCTCAAAGCCAAGTGGCTGGGCCGTGCAATCGATGACTGGTCGATGACTTGTTGGTCTGTCCAAGTGCCGAGTGGCTGCAGTGTTGCTTGCCTCTGGACAAACGTCCTAGGTCCAGTTTCTGAGTTTTTAATTACAGCAATTGTAATAGCATATAGGTAAATTGTGAAAAGGATTCCACTCTTCTTGGTCATGTGAAAAATACGTCTTTTTACTATACTGCCAGAGCATTTTATGCTTTAAAAAAAGGAAAAAGGAGCGAACTGAATTTCTGTAGACCCTGCGAGTAACCCTGCAATTCCAAAGATGTGCAAGCATAAACAGTCCTATGACAATCAAGGCAACTTATAAGGAGATAAGGCATATAGTTTGCCTGCAATGCGAGGCATGTCAGCTGAGCTTCGGCTAGCAGTTTTAAGCAGTGTATATTATCATTTTTTCTTCCAGCAGCATTACACGTACCGAATTGATGGCCCACCGAAGATATGACTAACTATATTCACTATTTTTGCAATAATTGAAGTTGGCGATTCGATTTGATCAACCTCTGACGTGTGTAGCAGCACTATAACCACATGTTAGCTTGACATGCAGATATGGCTTCAAGCATTGTTGCAGGGTTTCGGATAACTGTAGGGTAAAATTAATGCTGTTTATATGAATTTATAATTACTACTAAATGTGTTTCAAGTATGCTTTTTAGCATCGGCTGTTGATAAAAGCTAATTTAATCAAATCAGGGACCTATTAGCCACTGGCTTCTGGCAAACCTGTCACTGAGATGAATAAAGGTAGTGCGACGATTTCATTTCACAGATTGAAGAACGTTTTCTTGTTAAAGAAGAGGAAAGAGGCTACCATAAGCAGCCTACTGCAACATAGTTTTTACTACTGTTGCAGCAGGCTGCTTATGGCACCCTCTTCACGAACGTCATTGCTAGAGCCAAACTGGCTACTGAAAGTGTAAAAACGAAAGCAGACGGTATCTGTAGCACGTGCTGCATGCAGAAAGTCCACGATCATGGCAAGAAATTATGCAGGACCTTGCATAGGCGTACCACCTTTTCTTAAAAAATGTAGCGACCCTGTGGGAACCGGTTGCACTATCGTTTCGGAATGCGATATGTTGGGATCCAGGTAGATGCGGCAGGTCTTTTGTTACCGGCAATAGCTAGTTTAATTCCAAAACGTGAAAGTGTGTGGCCTCCTTCTTGTAACTGCCTGAACTACTACTAAAAAAGTGGCTGCCATCAACAAGAAAGTTTATGGCTGTGGCTATTAGCATAGTTTCAAAATGCAGTGACTATCGGAAGTGAGGCTCCGAAGCCTCTGGCTTACCGGCCCTCACCTTGTTCGTACCGACTGAGCAATCAAGACTGCTTTTCCTACGGCTGTCAATGTAGCGCTATAAAGCCTTGGCTTTACTTTCCCACTTACGAGCTCGAGCCATATCTCGGTGTGTGCCGTGAGAATGAATGCACACGTTTGTGACTGATACATTTTGGCGTCAGATCAAACCGTTGCACCTGCTGCGATCGACGACCGGAGAGCGTTCTTCTTGACCCTTGACTCTTGAGGGCACCATTGCCCTAAGACAGGTCTTGCTCCGTCTGCATGGCCCCATGCGTCCTCCGACGTGATTTCAGCATAGCTGAGCCGCGCCAGTGCTCGTAAGCAGCTGTGAGCGGTCGAGTCTGTGGGCAGCGAAGAGTGAAGGTCAAGGTAACCCAAGTTGATAGCCGAGCAGAGCAGGGCTGCATGCAGGACTATGTCCTAGACAGGAGGCGATCGTTGGCCACTTGGTGTAAAGTAATCGGTCGTTAATCACTGCGAAGCCACAGCCGGAAGCTTTGGTAGACGTCAGCAGTGCAATGTTTGGTGGTTTGCCACCCAACCCTTATCTTATCCTCTGATATTATCTTATGCTTATCCTCTGAATATACTTGTGTGTATGTCAGTGTGTGTGTGTGTGTCGTCTGTGGGAGTGACTGTATATTCGCGTGTGTCAGTGTTTGTCAGTGTATCATAGTGTTTCTGTGTGTGAGGGTATTCGTGCGAGAAGAGTGGTATACATGGATAGATATATGGGTCGATAGAGTGAGAAACAGAGATATAGAGAAGCGAAACAGAAAAGGAGTAAGAGAGTGGGAGAGAGCAAGAGAGTGGGAGAAGCAGAGAGCTAGGGGAGACAATGCACTTGTCATCCACACGACCTGTCTGTGAACTGCTGCTACACTCGGCCTGCTGCTTGTAGCGGGATGATTACCACTGTCCAAGTTTTCTCGGGACTGCGATCTATGCGACCGGCGGAGGCGGCTGGCCTGGGCAAGCAGTTGGGTCTCAGGTCTCAGGCATGCACGCGGTCGAGACTCGGAAGGGGAGGGGGCTTGCCGTTGGTGAAGGAAGGTTCCTGAAGCTTGAGCCGAAGGAGCAGGTAATGGATAGCTCTGCTCAAGCCCCTGCCGGAGACCATGTGCCGTAAGCGGTTTTTCCATAGCTGCCACGTGCCCGAAGTGGAACCGACCTCTGACTGGTGGCTGCGCAACCTGACTGACTTGCCACCTGCCACCCTGCCGCTCTTGGTAGCGGTAGATGCAAGAAGTGAGGAGAAAGTAGCGAGATGGTAAATGCGTGACGATGACCTGCCGTGCTTGCCCCTGGCTCACTAGCTCTCCGTGTGCTATGTTTCGACGAGTCGATGGCTAATGGCGGCAGCACACGATTGCGTTGCAGAGCCTCTTGGAGCGGATGAAGGTCTACGTTCACGCTTTAGTGCACAAGGCAGGATTCTTGGGGATCCTCGCTTGCGCCTCTGTACGTATGCTGCCAGGGGAGTGTGGTGGTGCTCTGCAGTCCGTGCATGCTTGCAGCAGCAGCAGCAGAATGCAGGGCCTGAAATGCAATCTTTGATTGCTTTGTAGATACCCAATCCATTATTCGATCTGGCTGGCATAACGTGTGGCCACTTCCTTATCCCTTTCTGGACTTTTTTTGGCGCCACTTTGATCGGCAAAGCTATAATAAAGATGCACATACAGGTATGGATGCTGATGCAGTTTCATATGCATCTTTTGATTGCAGGTGCTTTGCTCTGGTGCTGTCTGGATTAAAATAGCCGGCAGCCATTTTGTCTTAAACAAGCATTTGTTCAATAGCTTGAGTCCTATGAGCTTATCAATATGATATATATATATATATATATATATATATATATATATATATATATATATATATATATATTATATATATATATATATATATATATATATATTATAGTGCTTTTCAAGAGATTGGGGAAATAGAAAGGCATCAGGTCGATTGTCATTCGAGTTTATATCCATTGGAGATGGAGTGACCCAATTCCGAGAATTCAATTGCTTCTCCTGTAATAGCTTGTGTAGTACTCCCTTAATAGATAAAAGGATTGGATCGTTTACAAACTCGAGGGATCAAAAGAACACTAGCTGCCTGTTTTGCCACAGGAGTTTATCACAAAGGGAGACAATAGATGCTCGATCGATCGTATTTCCTTTGCAGCAAATGTAAAGCGCCTAGAAAGAGATTGAGTTCTCTGAGGGCACTTTATCAAGTGTGTTATTATTATTATTATTATGCTTAGGTGAATATACAAATCTTGCTATTTTAATGTTATTTATTAACATTATTATTAGTGCTATTAATAAACAATGGATTTAATAACACTAAGCATAAAAATAATGTTGTATTTATATTATTATTATTTTTAGTATTATTTTTATATATTAATTGGCCTTCCCAATTACATTATTTGAGGTGAAGCCACATAAATCGAGCCACCCTGCTTGTGTAATTGCCAACCTAAACTGGTGCTCTTGACCTATTTTATGATGTATAAGGCTGGCTGTGGACTGCATTACTATAGCAGTGCAGATCAGACGCCTCATAATTGTTGATGTGGGGGGCATAACCGGCAGATTAAGATCGCCATCAAGACTTACGAGGCTTGCATAAAGAAGATGCTTACCTTGCTGATTAGCTGTAGCGTATTTCTGCACACGACCTACAAAATTACCTGCTTAGCTCCTGGATCTTAACCCAGGGGTAAGGTGCTTGCATTTCACGACCCAGGCCGTGTGTTACTATCTGATCTTGTAGCAGGCAATTCTTTTACATATGCAACATTTTTTTTTACAATGGTGTTTCTGCATCTTTTTTTTGCGGCAGGGGCCTCATTTATTGCTGAGCCTGAATAGGGTGTCGGATTTTGCAAGCGAAGCCGATTACAATGCTATACTTTCCTGCCCTTACCATTTTCGCTGCGCTTGTCGTTATTGGTGTACGAGCCGGACTCGTGCTGCGCCGAGCAGCACGGCTTGCAGACTGCTGATTTTGTTTATTCCGTGGATTGCAGAAGCTCTTCGTGATCTTTGCCTTCAGTCAGCATCATGCCGACCAGCTAGTGTATCTTATCAAGTAAGACAGATTGTGCTGGTGTCTGCTTTAATCTTGCCTGTCATGTCTGGTGGAAGGCAGCTAAAAGTCAAGCATGATGCCGTATGAGTGAGTGTGTGTATATGTGTGTGTGTGTGTGTGCGCGCGCGTGGTGTGGTTGAGCTCGGATCGCCGATTGGTGTAAGTCGGATTGTTTTTGGAAAATCATCGTTTAATGATGAGTTGTAGAGAACAAAGAGTAAGAGGAAGCAAGAGGAGAGAGGAAGGTCTGTGTCCAGCTCGACCAGCGATTGGAGAGATAATAATAATAATAATAATGAGAGCTCACTGCCTGTGGACTCGCTTTGCTGAGTCATTGCTGACAACGCTGCGCCGTCTTGCTGTGTGACTGGAAGGATGCCATCTTACCGCATGGCAGAAGGATGGACTTTCTTGCTTTAATTAATAGATGCATCTATATAGCGCCTTCAGATAACCTATACATATGCTGGAAAGAAAGCTCGACAGAGAGAGAGAGAGCGAGTTGAAACATATGCAGACCCACAGTCGTTTGCACACTCAGCCCAAGCTGGGAGTTGTAGAGCTGTGGCTGACATTTGTGTACTTGTTATTAGCTAGCATGCTGGCTACTTGATTAATGTCGAAGTGCATCATCTTGCTGAAGCCTAAGAAGCTGATAATGCTGCCAATTGCTTTGACTCCACATTATCTGTTGATTGAGGAATGGCAGCTATGCTAGCTGTGTTGCGTGTGTGTGTGTGTGTGTGTGCTTGCGCGTGTGTGTGTGCATGCGTGTGTGCATGTGTGTGCCCCCTGCATACATCTTTTGCCTGTGGTTTAGAGGCGACGACTTGTTCGACTATACTGGATAATGGATGGATTGTGTTGTAGGCACATTCCTTTCATCGGGCCTTCACTGAAACAGCCTTTTGAAGATTTACTAAAGTCCCAGAGGGAAAAGCTCCATGCTAAAGGAGGCGATGCGAATGTAACTCCCGTGAGTATTCGGCAGCGGGTTGTAAAGCGCTTGCATCTGGATTTTACAAGTTCTCTTTGGGCGCTATACAAGCAACATATTACTACCACTACTGTTATCCTGCCCGATCGGTATCGGTGTGCATAGGGGGACTTGTAGGCGTGCAAGCGTTTTTCTCCTACCAGTGTGGTACAAACACGACTTCTCTAGCACTCGCCATGGCAATTAAGATGTAAACTGTATACAGTCTGTGTGACTAGCCACAGCCTTCTGTGGGGCAGGGAGCCGACGATGATGTAGACTCACCTTTGCCACATGAATCAGTTCAGATGAATCAGGAACCACCTCCAGCATTGTGGCCAGCTGCTCGGCCGACACAGTGGAGCAAATGCCATGAGGTCCTGCAGTTAAAGGGTAGGCAGAACACATTGGAGATGACTCCGATATGGTAACCCATATTCCTAAATTTTCATAAATGAGCTTCTTGACCTTTAGGCATGTCTCAAGCATCGACAGGACCTCGTGGCAGTTGCAGTTCTATCTGTCTCTATCTGAACAATCTACATGTCGAGGTGTCTCTCTCTCTCTCTCTCTCTCTAGTAGGCCAAGAAGCTGGCTGCGACATGGGCGGCTCCTCGCCTGGTCCGATCATGGCTTTTGTGGCCACCGGCCGGTAACCGATTCCACTTTACATCCGGTGTGCTTTGCACACACGCCTGTGTTACTAGCCAGATGTCGCACTAAACGATGGCCGTGAGTGTGTTTTCACTTGACCTCTGGCATGCTGGCCTAAGTGCGATACTTATTTGCTTTTGCAAGCTTGAGCTGTGTGGGGAAACTAAACCTCGGGCTCTCTTGCAGCAAGCTGTAAAGTGCCTAGATAGGGATTAGGTTTTCTTAGGTCGCTATATAAACAATCTGTTGTTTTTATTGTCTTCATTGCACCGACGTGCAAGGCCACATAGCTACTAGGACTGGGACTGATGTGCCGAGTCTTGCTCTCGAGTGGAAGCCGTGCAGTGTGCGTGCATTTTGAACTTTTACGTATCGTGAGTACGTGTGCAGACATAGCTAGGGGCTTACTGGGCTGTGATCCAATAAGCAAAGCAAGGAATGGGTTTTGTGGGTTTCGGCACCCTTCGGCCGACCTACGTAGTCGATCTCTGTGCACGCTTTCAACGTGCTTAATATTGGCCGTGCAGGGTTACTGTTTAGCTCCACCTGGGCAAATCACAGGCTGAGAAGTTCCCTGTCTCCATGTGAATTGCTGGCCCATAAAATAAGCCCTGGAAATCAAGTTTCAGCTGTGAATATTCTAGTGCTCGGTGGACTCCTGACCAAAAGAATTTCCCCAGAACTACCGTGTGAATGCTATGTTGTTTATTGCATTGTTTACCTAACTCATATTTGCCATGTTTTTCCCTCTCTAAAAATTGATCTCAGTGGCCACGTGAGGCAGTAATAGTCAAGGTCTTGAAGCAAGCTCGTTTTTGCATACACTGACGTAGTTAGGGCAGCCATTAATTGAATCGATGCGATGGAGTCGATCAGGAAAAAGGAAAGCCACCAAACAGTGCTCTCTGGTAAGAGAGGATTAGATGAGTACTATGCAGTGATTCGTGATTCGCTCGGTGCGCCAAATTTATCTACCAAATTTGAACTTCTCTCGTAATCTGAATTGATGGTATTTATTACCCACAGACCATCATGTTCTGGCATCTCAGGTGATAATTGAGACTTATCCAAACAGCTCTGTCTTAGCCACCAAACAGTGCTTTCTGGTAAGAGAGGAGTAGATGAATACTATGCAGTGATTCGTGATTCGCTCGGTGCTTAAAATTTATCTACCAAATTTGAACTTCTCTCGTAATCTGAATTGATGGTATTTATTACCCACAGACCATCATGTTCTGGCATCTCAGGTGATAATTGAGACTTATCCAAACAGCTCTGTCTTAGCCACCAAACAGTGCTTTCTGGTAAGAGAGGAATAGATGAATACTATGCAGTGATTCGTGATTCGCTTGGTGCGCCAAATTTATCTACCAAATTTGAACTTCTCTCGTAATCTGAATTGATGGTGTTTATTACCCACAGACCATCATGTTCTGGCATCTCAGGTGATAATTGAGACTTATCCAAGCAGCTCTGTCTTTGTCACCATCGCGAGCTTTTCTTTTCTCAGAACAATGCCGCACGGGGCCGTCGAGCTAGTCACACACCCATTGTCATTCGAGGGAGTATCTTGATAAATGTAATTATAAGTCATTTGTATAGCGCCCCAAGAGAACTTAATCCCTATTCAGGCGCTTCACATATGACTTGGGGCTGGAGCCTACGACCTCAGCCAGACCTTGTTTGGGGCGAGCACCTTAACCTCTGGACCAAACTAGCTCGGCATGAAACGTTTTAATGCACTGAACATGCGTTCGGCCTCGGCGATTAACACTGGCAGCGTCGGAATAAGAAGCAGCAGCAGCTTGTGTAGAAAGAAGGTCTTCGATTCCACCGGACTCTGCTAGTGTGACTGCAAGATCGGGAGGCGTCCCGAGCGACTCCGTACAGTGTAGACTCTGAATCTCTTTCCCAAAGAAAGTCGTGAAGCTACTGTATCAAGAGGGTCGGTACATCTGGAAAATCTATCTTATACAATTTGGTTTTCAAGCTCTCCAAGGTATTTAACACTGAATGCAGAGAACTGTTGATGAGAAGAGATGCAAGCAGCAGCCAGATAGAGCACATCCATTGACTCATCGTCAAAGCAAGTCCAATCCAGACTCTACCTTGTCACTAGCAGTCACACAGCCGGGCAGAATTAGTCGATGCAGAACAAGTGTTCGTGTGCTCATTGCGACGAGGCATTGCCGGGTGGGATGTTGTTAGCGGTCTTTTCAAGCACCCCGATCTCATGATGCTAACACAACTTCTGTACCCTTATTGACAGATCGTCACTGACAGCCTTTGGTGTCTCTCCCTCGGCACCCGAATGATGCGGCCAAGTGCAGGGCATTGACAATATCCTGATATTGTTTTTGCAATGCCTGCGATTGATAGCTCGTGCCTAATCAATAGGAGTGCTCGAGATGTGAGACGAAAGCGAGCTTGAATGAAAGCACATTGTCGAGGAAGCACAAGGAAGCCTCGATTCTCCACTCAGGTGTGCAACTGTTCTCTTCGACGTGCTCAATGACTTCAACACTCACTGCTAACACTCACCAGTAGATATTAAGAGTTTGAGAGGAGAGCGACCGGAGTGGACAAAGGGCATAAGTATCGCAAGGAATAAAGCTGGCGGTGGTTACCACTGGTGCTGTTCCGTGACCGCCTCGATGTGCTCTTCACAGAGTCCCACACTGGGACAACCCACGTACTTCTTACACCTTTTCTATGCTGACCCTCTTCTGGTGTTGTTACCACCCACCTCTTGTCTTAGCCCAGATGTAAGGTGCTGGCTCTTCACGACCTCGGGTTTGAGTCATGCAGTGGGTGATCTTTTATTGTTCAGTGCAAATGGGGGTCATAACTGGTAAGGCTGTTCTGCTGCTACACAAATTAAGCTGTTGAACCTAAAGGGGGTGCCGGATTACCAGGTTTCGGCTGGCTAGATTAGCCGGTACTAGCAGGTGGCTCCTGGTTGTCCGACGAGACTAGGGGAGGGGCAACTATCCCCATGGGTTCACCGCTGACTAAATCTTACAATTTCCAGTTTCGAAACAACCGTTTGAAACTTCGAAGTAAGTTCATTTTGCATCTACTTGTAACCGAGTTCCAGGGGTCAAAGGCTAGTTCCCGCCATACTCCGGCCAAGCTGCCGCTTGCCATGCCGCTGAGCTAGGGTAAGACGAGCGGCCGTCACGGTAAACCTCTTTATAATAATGCATGCGCGAACAACAACAGGGGAACTAAACAAGTCTACAGGAAGGGTCCTATACACAGTACACTATGGGGGCGCAAGACAACGCAGCAAGCCCGAACAAACGCGTTAGTAGGGGTCAGTCGGCTTCTGCAGTCTTGTCGTTGTACCGACTCCGAAACCGTACGAGCGTACGACGTCCAAAACCCGGCTGGCTGAGTAACTGCTTGGCTGGTCCGAGTCGACAACTACCACAGTCGTAAGCTTCCACCGAAAGACGCCAACACACGGGGGGGGGGGGTCACGAACACGCCACACAGCGAACTCGGAATTTACAAGTCAACAACGAGCGAGCTGTCCAGCTCTGCTCGGGCCTTGGGTACTCGTTCCCTTTCGTGGCACACTAGGTAAGGTGGTTGCTTTCACGACCTCGGTCCCGAGTTTGTGGGTTCGATTCTTGCTGTGGGCGATCCTTTATCGCCACTGCAAGCGATGGTGATAGCCGTAAAGGCTTTTCTGCCGCTGTACAAAAAGAGGCTGTTTAATCAGCTACGATCGCCGGAGCACGAATCCAGGTGCACAACTCGGCGAGACCGGGAGCCTCCAACACCACGACTTACTTGGCCAACGACTTACTTGGCCAACTTTTCCCGTACCCAAGAGCCCGGTGACCTCAAGTCACCACACATGCCGGTAGGTCCGACCCCGGCGTAGCCGGTTACCCTAACCCTCATTATAGCCGTCCGGTCCCAGCCGACCGAACCCAGCCTGTGTACATACCTATGCCATCCAGTAGTCAAACCGAAGTGGCAGCAGCATCCTTGTGTTAGCCATACATTTTAGTTGCGTTTTTTGTCTTTTATTTCCGAAATTGCCATGTTTTACAAATTTCTCGATGCTCGAGCATATTAATTATTGAAGACCAGAAAGTAGAATGCTATTGGTTTTGCTTCAGCAGGCACCCTGGTGAGCTGCTGCTGGTATCTTATGTCAAGTGTTACAGTTTACGATTTGGTTCCTGAATTAATTTACTCATCTCCCCCACTGCCGAGATTACATGCGCTAGTTCAGGCGCAAGTGTTTCTTAATCGTCTCAAGTTAGAGACTTTAATCAGGACCGCTGGCAGTTCAGCAGCATTGATGTAAACTTTATGAGCGTTTTAAAAGGCTTTCGCCGACCTGCACTGGCTCCCAGTCAAGCAACGGATCGACTTCAAGGTTTTGTCGCTCACTTTTAGGTCACTTCATTCTTTGGCTCCAGCCTATCTCTCAGATCTACTCCCCCCAGCAGGCCAAGCATCGTACCACCCGCTATTCGGAATCCAGCAGTCTACCAATACCTCGTACAAACCTCAAATCCTTTGGAGACCGTGCATTTAGTTCGCATGCTCCCAAATCCTGGAACTCCCTCCCTCCCGACTTGCGTCAGAACATCCCCTGACTTGACCTCATTTAAAAAGAACTTAAAAACACCTATTTACAACAGCATTTAGTGGGTCCCTGTGACTCGTCCTTCATGTGCTTATGGGTGCTGACACTGTGCATGCTGCCACTAACCACATTTGCATGCTGACCCTGTGCATGTCACTCCTAACCATGTTATTCATGTTGCTTATCAAGCATGATATTATTCAAAGCGCCTAGAAAGAGATTGAGTTCTGAGGGTGCTTTATCAAGTGCATTATTATTATTATTATAAATGCTTTTTTGAAATCTAGCCACGAAGTTAATTCTAACCATGTCTGCTAGTCGGTAACTGGCGAACGCTAAGTTTGAAGGCATCTGCACACTCTACTATACAAGGTTTTGCATTTGCATACAGAAAGGTAATCGGTACTTGGGTAAAGGCACTTGCAGTGTGCCTCTGCACTGCTATCCCAACACTGTTTTCTGAACTCGATAGCCGAGTGGATATATTGAATGGTCACATGTGCTGTAGCGTAGCTTTTTTTTTCATGCGGTGGAGCCCACCTGTTGCTCGTGTGGTGCGTTATTTCATCGAGCAAAGAGGAACAGCTCGCTCAGTGCAAGCTTAGGCTAGGGATCTGATGCTGCTGCTGGCAAGTAGGTAGGCGTGTAGGTACATGGGTGGCATTTATTTTTACCTGCAGGGCGGAACTCCTTGGCTATCGTGGCTGTTCGAAAAGGTTGTCACGGTAATGATCGTATACTTCCTGGTGTCCATTGTAAACTCGTTTGCTCAAAACTACCACAAGCGCCTGTGCAAGCAGCAGTACGACAAGGAGAGGGACGACGAGGAGGCCACGAGGTCGTACACCACAAGCAGCAGTGGCGGCGGCAGCAGCAGCAGCCGTCGCGGCTACAGCACCACCACGAGCAGCCTCAGCAGCCTTGCAGCCACCGTTGCCAAAGACGGCCTTCTCAAGCAGAGCTGAGGCATGAGCCACCGAAGCTCGGCTGGCTCCCACTGGTTGCTTCTAGCACGTCGTGAGATGGCGTTGCCGGTTACGTGTTCTCGTTGCCGGTTACGTGATGGCGTTGCCGGTTACGTTACGTCGTTGCCGGTTACGGGTGCTGCCTGCGCACGGCTTCCCCAGTGCGGTAGGCAGAGCTCGCGGCTGCCAGCCAGCTTGATTGAAGGTGGCAGACACGTGTGCTGTACTCCCGCTGCAACCCACCGCTCTCCTTCTTTCGGCTAACGAGCAGCGTCTCAGCCAGTGAGGTAGCGCCCCGACCAACCATACTCGTTTCTTATACTGTCATGTGAATAGACGTTGACCAATCGTTGGTTTGAAACGTTTTTATTGTTGCATTCACTGTGTATTTCACAGCGTTATAAATACAACGTTTTTCTGGTGCCGAGCTACACCGGCGCTCCTGAAGCCCACGCACGCGCTCTCTCGCGGGCAGGCAGTTAGACAGCAGCGTCTCGGCCGACCGGCACCGGTATCTCTTCGTCGGGCGACGATATGAGCGATTTCTTGCCGTGCGGCGGCGGTCCGATAAGTTGAACCATGTGGTTGTACGTGAGGAACTCGCTTTTTAGCAAGCTCTCGGCCAGCTAAAAAGTGACGCTCTAAGCTCGTACCAAACGCGTGCCGTGCGCGTAAGACCGACTGTGCGCTCCCATGGAACATGCAGCAGCAGCAGCAGCTCCATACGCCGAACTCGACGCATGCAAATAGAGCAACTGCATCCGGGTGGTGCCGTGTCGACTGACTGACGCCGGTAAAAGTTCCTTGCAAAAGCTTGGTATGTAACAAACGTGAAAAAATGCAGCAAAAAAGCGAGGTGGCTCGTGTCAGCTTCGAACCAAGCGAGAGCATTACTGAAGCAGCAGAGTCTTGAGTACCACCTCGAGCAGGAGAAGACAGGCTGCTGCCAACATAACTGCTGACACGGAGGAGTTAGCAAGAGATGCAGCTAGCAGGATTTCTTTTACCGGGCCCATACTCAGTCCCTGCCAGGCTTCACACCGATAAGGGTACATACATAAAGCAGGAGGCATGGGTGGGCAATAGTCGACAATTGGTTAAAATCATTCGGTCACAATGAACGTGGCCCCATGACAAGCTAAGGTAGTGAGCTGAACAGACGCACACACGAAGTGTCGCCGGAGTTCCCTTTATAAGGCAGCATTACCGTGCCCCTTCGTGCAAGTGGCCAAGTCCGCGCTGCCCAAAGGCTGCTTGCTTCAACGCTAGTGCAGCATATATGGGCTCTCTCTCTCTATATATATATATTTCTCTCTTTATATAGCAGCAGGCAGTCCTTTATTGCCCCCCTTCGAGCAGGCTTGACAGCCGGCCAAGGCTTGTATGCTGCTATATAAATCAAGATGTCGAATCAGCCGACCTTCACCTTTCACAGGGGCCCTAAGTCTACGAGCTAGCTGCTCATGCGATCCTGCACTGCAGCTCAGAGCCAAAGCAGCTACAGCCGCTGGCAGCCGATTGAGCAACAGAGGTAGGAGCGCAGCAGAGGTAGGAGCGCAGCAGAGGTAGGAGCGCAGCAGAGGTAGGAGCGCAGCAGAGGTAGGAGCGCAGCAGAGGTAGGAGCGCAGCAGAGGTAGGAGCGCAGCAGAGGGAGCGCAGCAGAGGGTAGGAGCGCAGCAGAGGTAGGAGCGCAGCAGAGGTAGGAGCGCAGCAGAGGTAGGAGCGCAGCAGAGGTAGGAGCGCAGCAGAGGTAGGAGCGCAGCAGAGGTAGGAGCGCAGCAGAGGTAGGAGCAGCAGAGGTAGGAGCAGCAGAGGTAGGAGCAGCAGAGGTAGGAGCAGCAGAGGTAGGAGCAGCAGAGGTAGGAGCAGAGGTAGGAGCAGAGGTAGGAGCAGCAAGGCCACTTGCAGGCAGACAGGCCTGAATGGGGTAGGCAGCCTGGCTGCCGAGGCAACTGGACATGCCCAGCGCACACACGGTTCGGCACGAACCAAGCACAGGGGAAGGAGTGAAGCTGCGATCCAGCAGAGGCAGCAGCAGCAGCGGAGCCGGACCAGTGAAGCAGCCAACTATAGGCTCTGTGAGATTTTAGGAAACATGTGCCATTTACAGAAGGCGAACTATTTTTCAATAAAATCCTTACTTGGGTTTGTCGGTACGGCTACAGGCTCAAAGCTATACCCCGGAGCTTAGAAGTAGGTCCCGTAGGATTGTTCTCAAAAAATGGAATGTCTGGAAGTTGCCGGTCCGGGAGGGGGGCCTGCCCAGCACAAAGTGTCTATCACACCTGCAAATGGCAGGGGCAGCAGAGGCTCACCAAATTCAACTTATCCAGATTATTCTTGAGAATACTCTCAGCAGTCTGGTAGGCTATGGCAACAAGGGCTCTTGCCTCCTGCAAACGAGACAGAGCTAAACAGCAGAGGCAGCAACGCAGCCATGCTTGGTTTAGCATGGAACTTAGCATGGAACGTCGCTAGCATATGAGTACGTTGCAATGTCAGGTCTGCAACGAGACAGGGCCGAAAATGGTGACACTCGCCTGATCCATCACGTGCTGTGTCTGCTTGCTGTATGGTTTAATGGCAGGACTGCTTTCTGAAGCCAGCCGAAAGGAGACGTGGCCAATGCGATCGCTCAGCCCGTAGGAGCAGATCTGATCGTATGCCAACTTGGTGACGCGGCGAAGGTCGTCGTTGGCACCTGCAGAGAGTGCTCGACGAGGTAAAGTCACGGCGTGTACATTAAAATGCAGCAGCGAGGGTACTGGCGACTGCTGCACCGGTAGCAGCGGTAAGTCCCCCGGAACGCTGTTACGCGACCGATGAGCTAGTAATAATACAAATATATTTGGATAGCACCCTTTAAGAACTTAATCTCTTTTTAGGCGCTTACTGTAACAGAAGCATGATCCAATCGTTAGAGGCAACCTGCAGAGTGTCAACATGCTATCATGCTTCCTTTGCAGCAAATGTAAAGTGCCTAGAAAATGATTTAGTTCCCTGAGAGTGCTAGATCAAATATGTTATTACTAATATTATTATAAAATGCATAATATGGTTAGAGGTAATATGTACAGTGCCAACATGCAAATATAGTTGGTAGTAACATGCACAGTGTCATCAGGCATAAGAATACAAAGGAAAAATCACAAAGACACAACAAATGCTGTTATATAAACAGATGCATTTTTAGTTTAGGGGATGTGACGTCAGCCAGGAGTGATTTCCGGGCTTTGAGAACATTCGAACTACAGGCGAGGTCTCCAAAGGAAACCTGGTTCGTTTGAGGCACAGCTAGACGACTTGAGTCAGATGAGTTTGGTGTGGCTAAACGATTTGAGTCACAACAGCGAGTTGTACGATAGCTAGCCTAGAGTGGGGAGTACTGATAGGTTGGCTAGAGCCACAGAAAGAATTGACCTAAAAGTGAATGACAGAAGCTTTAAGTCGATGAGTTGCTTGATTGGGAGCTAGTGCAGGCCGGCTAAAGGTGGTGTGATGTCGCAACGGCGACACTTACGAGCCTAGCTGCAGAGTTTTGCACCAACTGTGAGCGCCTGATTGCACAGGCTGCTCGACCAGCAAGTAGTGAGCTACAAAAGTCGAGACGGATGTCACAAATGCATTGACAAATTTAGATGTGGCATCCCTGTCAATGCAAGCCCGAATTTCAGCTATGTTATGTGGCTGAAAGTAGGCAGACTTGACTGTGGAGCTGATGTGGTCGTCTAGTGGATGGTCACTTTGGAACAGGAAACCCGATTTCATGCAGATTCAACAGCACTTATGCTGGCAGAGCTGATTTTGTAATTTTGTAATTTCTGTAACTCCACAAAGTCACAAAGACAATGTGGTTGCTACACAGATGAGTTTTCTATAGCGCATTCAAAAAGCTTAAGGGGCTTTCGGTACACATTCGGTAGCCAACAGAGTTAATCTCACGCGACGAGAAAGTGGGAAGCATACCTGAGTCAGGAGAGCATTTAATGTAGTCAGTAGCATGAGAGTCGGGTCTGCTCAGGACTGCTGGAAAGGATGTGCCATAGTCGGCAGCAGGAGAGTAGTTGTCGTTGCGTAAGAATTGTGGAAGCAAGTTCCACAGTCTAGGACCTGCAAAGCTTAAGCTTCTGTCGCCGACTGTCTTTAAGCGGAGGAATAGAACAGCTAATTTATTGTCCATACAGGACCTGAGGGCACAAATAGGCTGAAACTGGTGCAGCATTTCAGCTAGGTATGGAGAAGCCAAGCCGTGGCAGGCCATGTGGGCCAGCTTAAGAACTCTGCTCTGTACCCGTTGATCAACCAGCAGCCATCAAAGCTCTTTCAGCAAAGGAGACACATGGTCAAACCTCTGGGATTTCTACACTAGGCTTACAGCCACATTCATTGCCAGCTGCAGTGGCCTAGTGGCTTTTTCCGGTAGCCCAGCCAAAAGAGAATTACAATAATCTAGCTGAGACAGAACCAAGGGGTTACTTAAAGTTTTTGCAAGACGTGAAAGACAGTTCCTAACCTTAGATTGGGATAGGACGTGATAGCTAGATGTGGAAGCAGTCTCTTAACAAAGCTTTCAAAATTTAGGCCAAAGAATGAGGCAGCCTTTACCTTTCCTTGCCTGGCAAGCAATAATAATAATAATAACAATAATAATAATAATAATAACACTTGCTAGAGAGCTCTCAGATAACTCAAACTCTTTCTACGCACTTTACATTTGCTGCAAAGGAAGTATGATCGAATGGTTAGTGGTAGCATGCTCAATGTCATTAAGCAAACGTGGTTAGAGGTGACACGCTTTTGGTAAAGAGAAGGGAGGGAGGAGAGAGAGAGAGAGAGAGAGAGAGAGAGAGAGAGAGAGAGAGAGAGAGAGAGAGAGAGAGACAGACAGACAGACAGACAGAGAGACAGAGAGACCGAAAGGCCAGTGGCACACCGGTTGGTCCACTTCGGAAACCGAGGCAGCTCGAGGACGGTCGTTCTATGAATTCAGAAAACGGAAGCAGCCAACCGGTCGCGTTTCTGCCACACTTACGCATTTCCTCAGCTCAAGTATTAGCAGATTGCATTTTCCTCGGTTAGAGTTAGGGTGGCCACGTTTTCCAGCAACGCGAGCATAATAATAACAACAATGCACCTGATAAAGCACCCTCAGAGAACTCATCTCTTTCTAGGCGCTTTACATTTGCTACAAAGGGAACTGCGATTAAATGGTGAGTAATATCATGCTTGATAAACAACATGAATAACATGGTTAGGGGCGACATGCACAGGGTCAGCATGCAAGTGTGGTTAGTGGCAGCATGCACAGTGTCAGCACGCATAAGCACATGAAGAAAGAATCACAGGGACCCACTAAATGCTATCCTACATTGGTGCTTTAAGCTCTTTTTAAATGTGGTCAAGTCAGGGGATGTTCTGACGCATGTCGGGAGTGAGTTCCAGGCTTTGGGAGCATACGAACTTAAGGCACGGTCTCCAAAGGATTTGAGGCTTGTACGAGATATTGGTAAGCTGTTGGATTCCGAAAAGCGAGTGGTACGATGCTTGGCCTGGTGGGGGAGTGGATCTGAGAGATAGGCTGGAGCCAAGACTGAAGGGACCTAAAAGTGAGTGACAAAAACTTGAAGTCGATGCGTTGCCTGACTGGTAGCCAGTGCAGGTCAGCGAGAAGTGGTGTGATGTGGCAACTGAGACGTTCACGACAGACAAGCCTAGCTGCAGAGTTTTGCACCAGCTGTAAGCGTATGTATTGCATATGCCGATAGGCCAGCAAGCAGTGAGTTACAGAAGTCAAGACGGATGTCACAAATGCCTGGACCAACTTAGATGCGGTATCCTTACCCAAACAAGCCCGAATTTTTAGCAATTTTATGTAGCTGAAAGTAGGCAGACTTGATTGTGGAGCTGATGTGGTCGTCTAACGAGAAGTCACTTTGGAACATGACACCTAGGTTTCGAGCTGATTCAACAGGAGATATGCTGGCAGAGCCGATTTTGAGAGGCAGCCTTTCCAATTTCTGAATCACACTGGGTTTGCCCATAACTAGTAAGCTAGTTTTATCATCGTTTAGTTTTAGAAAATTTGCTGCTATCCATATGCGGATGTCATCAATGCATGCAGCAAGTGAGTTGAGAGAATTCGAGGTGCTCGAAGGCTGGGAGGGATCAAAGCAAAGGTACAACTGAGTGTCATCCGCATAGAAGTGAAAGCCTAGATTGTGCTTGGCAATCACACCAGCAATAGGAGTATAAACCGTGAAAAGAACCGGACTTAGCAAGAAGCCCTGAGGTACCTTATATTTAAGAGGTACCTCAGATGATCTTTGTCCATTCACGTCAATACTCTGGAGTCTCCCACTGAGATAGGGCCCGAACCTTTGCAGAGCAGTGCCGGTGACGCCCAGGCGAGATGAGAGGCGCTCTAGACGAACTTGGTGATCGATAGTATCAAAAGCTGCCGAAAGATCGAGCAAAACAAGCAGAGATACTGTACCCATGTCTGCATTCCTAAGTAGGTCGTTGTACACCCTAAACAATGCTGATTCTGTGGAGTGATTAGCTCTACAGCCAGACTGAAACTTACTAGCATTAGAGAAGGGGAAGGATATACGGGTCATCACACCTTAAAGGAAAGCTGCACTATCTGCCGTCTCGACACTTCTTAACGAGTCTCTCGCCTGATAACAGCCACGCCCCTCAGTTTTTGCTTCGCTACCTCAAACAGCTGCAAGACATATAAGGCAGACACAGGTCAGCACTTGACACGAGCACGCCTGACGGCCTGAGTTGAGAGATAACTTTGCCCTTCTGACTTTCGTAATGTAGCAAAGGCAATATGGCCAATGCTGGCTGCCGCCTGCTGCGATAGCAGTCTCCACGCTGTCGCATACCGGTCCCTCCTGCCCTGCGACTGTGCACTAGGTTCGGCCTATCGCTGCCTTGCCGCTGGGCTCACGTTTGCCGGCTGCAGCATGAGCAGCGACAGGGCAAGATTGTCCGACGTAGCCAGGCATGCGGTTCGTCCTCCACGACCTCCAGCACACGAAGTCGAGGAAAGGGCCGAGGGCAGAGGTCAGGCCAGAGGGCACAAGTCACAAGAGCTGCAGCAGCAGCAGGTGGGAGGCAGCCGCTCACCGGTGGTCGCCTGGTTGAAGACGACGGCCTCGGCTGCCCTGCCGCCCAGAGCAGCGCTCATTCGCTCGAGGAGCTAAGGAAACGTAGGAGAGCAGAGCATTCCAGGTTACGTCGAAGCAGGCAACTGCACGGGCCCAATCCAGTGCCGAGAGATCAGGCAAGCTGGACGAGTCGTCTGGAAATCGCAAGCTGGAGAAGGGAATCAAAGAGGCAGCCAGAGGCGGTGGAGGCAATCAGTGGGAGGGAATTCATCATAGCCAGGCATCGAAGGCATCGACTAAGGGAATTGCTTCGAGTCTGTTTCGAGTCTATATTCACGTGCCTAATGACCAGCGGTGCCAGGGTGGTCATTAGGTGCCTGCGCAGCCCATCAGCACACTAGCACTGTACCAGTCTTTATACGAAGAGTGAAAGCAGATTCACTTCACATAAAACATTGCTACGCATTCAAAGTCAGCAGCATCGCGCGTGCACTGCACAGCAGGCACAAGCGTGACGCCCGGCACTCGAGCCTGCTTGCGGGGCATCGTGTCACGCTTGCAAGGTTCACTCGCCTCGTCTTTCGAATAAAGCTTCTGGTCAGACGGCATGTACTGGGAGAAGCCGAGCGCGGCGCTGGTCCTTGGCACTATGGACACCTGCAATAAGAGGGCGCGCTAAGGTCAGGGAGCCGCTGGCTGCACAGGTGATGGTGGCACAGCACACTGCTACAAAGAAGCGTAGACCACCGCAGCGTGCAGCAGCAGTAGAGACAGTCGGCACGAAGTCGCTCTGGCGTTCATTGAACGAGAAAAAACGGATGGGTGCTGTCTCTCTACAGCTTCTGCAAAGGGGCGCCTGAACTGTCACATCACAGACGTGATATTGCGTGCCCAAACTGTGACGCTGCGTGCCGAAAATGAGGCTCGATCCGTACTCATGAGACAGGCGGGAGGTGCTGCACCACAGGCTGACCTGAGTCACCAAGTTCTTGCGACTCGATTCTTCCGAACAGCAGACTTTCGAGGTCTGCATTTTCACACTGCAAACTCGCTCGCATGGCAGACACGAGCAGTCAAAAGCACTGTCTCAGCGATGCGCCGATACCATGTCTAGCCGATAAGAGTGCAAGGCGGCCTGAGTTTTCGAGCGTCTTTTCCGAAAAGAAAAGAACGAGAAGTCTATAACCTAACCGGCACGTCCCAGATATGTGTTGTTCATTAGGCGAATCACAGTGGCTCAGGCGTCTGCTCTTACATTCGCACAGCTGACTCCAAAGTATTCAAGTCTTTTCTGTCTGGTTTGAGGCTAGTTGCACTCGAGACAAATTCACGAACTGGGTCTCGACTCCAGACCAGAGCAGACAAAGCTTTCGACTTTTCGAGCGCTGAGCGCACAAGCAGTGCACACATGAAGTCTAGGTAAGAGAGCCCCCCTCCAACTCCCGCTGCTGCCGAGGCACTGCAAAAGCAAGCAACATCCCGACTGAAGCCCGACACGAAGACTGGCAGCCGCACTTCTGCAACAGATTCACACGCAAAGACGCGATGGTGTGGCTAAGCAAGACAAAGCCGAGTCGTGCTCTGGTTTAGTTTAGCAACCAACGTAGCATCGAAAGTCTGCGCCTGTGGCACAAATAAGGACCATTGACATATCCTTCATAGAGGGAAAGTTATCACGACACAAATATTCCTGATTACAAATAGGAACGTCTTTTGCATTGCAGAGGCAAGGCGCCCTTCACACTGGGAGTGCCAGTATTATTAACGAAGTGGCTTTATTTACTTGCGGTTAGTCGGTCAGCATACAAACTTCAGGTTTATTTAAGGTTTGCCCACCGGGTTCCAGTGGCTCTGAGGAAGAGCCACTGTGGCATAGCAATAGCAAGGCCCCGGTGCCACGAACCAATGACAGCTTGTGAGCTAGGGGTCGGTAGGAACTTCGCTACTATGCCGGCCATTGTGCCACGAATGGTGCGCCACCATCCATACCGAAGCTACCAACAAAAAACAAAACATCGGCAGCTGCCTTTGACTATAGATTCGCAAGCGACCATCCAAATGATTGTCACAAAAGCCAGGCTGACATGCTGTTTTGATAACGCTACTCTCTGCTACACATCACTCCGGCACAACCGGAAGTGGGCGGTCACACTACCTGCCCTAGGTAAGTCCCGCCCCGAGAAAACGAAAACCTAGATGAGGGGGCACATTGTAGTCGACCAGGCAACAGGCAAGCGCCCCACGTAGAGCTCTCTCAGGGTCCGGATGCCCGTGGACAGAGCAAAAGTGTCCCAAGCAGCCCAACACTGCCAGGCGACCCCAAGGAGTGCCCAACGCAGCCAACAGCCTTCACCTTGAGCAGGGCGTCGGTGTGCTTGAGCATCCATCCGACGAGCGCGTGACCCGACTCGTGGTAGGCCACGATGCGGCGTTCGTGTGCGGACAGCACGCCGCTGCGCTTCTCGGCGCCGGCGGTGACCCGCTCCACGGCGTGGTCGAAGTCGGGCGCGTCGACCACGGTGTGACCGACTCGCACGGCGTGCAGCGCCGCCTCGTTGCACACGTTGGCAATGTCGGCCGCGCTCATGCCGGGTGTCGTGCGCGCCAACTGCATGGCGTACGCCGACGCAGGCCGAGCCGTCTTCAGCTTGCCCAGGTACATCTCGAATATCTCTCGCCTCTCTTCCAGCATTGGCAGGTCGATGACGATGTGCCGGTCGAACCTGCCCGGTCGCAGCAGAGCCTGCAAGGGAAAGGGTGGGCTAGGGCCAGAGCTAGTGAGAGCTCCACGATCGGTGGCCATCTTTATCGGATGCCGGCGGTGGAGGCCTGTGCACCCTAGCTAGCTTCAAAGCACCTGCCGAACGAACGATAGAAAGAGAGAGAGAGAGAAAGAGAGAGAGAGAGAGAGAGAGAGAGAGAGAGAGAGAGAGAGAGAGAGAGAGAGGGAGAATAAAAAGCTACGTGGCATGGTGCACAATCACCTTGTCCAAGACATCGCTACGGTTGGTCGAAGCCAGCATGATCACGCCTTGGCTCGAAGTCATGCCGTCCATTTCGACGAGCAGCTGGTTCAGAGTCTGCTCCTCCTCTCCCACTCCACCGCCGCCGGCCGACAGGTCGCTGGACGGAGGGAGGGCGGAAGGATGGAATCACGGGGCACACGAGGAGGAAAACTCACAAGACTCGAAGCCAAATAGCAAGGAGCTGCGCCAAACGGCGACCGTCGGTAGCATAACCGAAACGGCTGGCACTAAAGGCCGATGAGTCCTGCCGTGGGCGGCAGCGTAAAGTCAACACTCGAGAACGACGTCGAGCAAACGACAGCAGGGTAGGCGGAGGCAGGAGCGCGGGTGAATGGGCGTGACCAGAACGAGGCCCACTCTTTCCCGCTGCTTACCCGGAAGATCGGTTTCGACCGATGGCGTCTATTTCGTCCAGGTATATGATGCACGGCGCCAGCTTTTTCGCTTCCTTAAAGAGCTCCCGCACACGGGCGGCGCCGAGGCCTGGCAATGTGACGGCAACATCATGTGGGCAAGCTGGGGTGCTTTAGCGAGCTGCCGGCTTCGCTCGCGCGCAGCTGATTCGCGCGTAAGTGAGGCGAACGGGAAAGCGAACCTGCGCTCTGGTGCCAAAATAAAGGCAAGCGCTAACAACTCCTGTCGCAATTCAACGGCAGGCAGGACGATGACGACGTCATCGTCTGGCAGGCGGCATTGGCAGGCGGCACGAGCCGGCCTCCCCCACCCAAGCGCACTGCTGTGGCCGACAGAGTGATATGGACAGTGACATGACAGAGTGACATGACAGAGTGACAGTGACAGAGACACAATACAGCGGCCGGGTCAAGTGGCAAGAGAGCCGCCTCGTCGGCGCCCGCTTACCGCCGAGCATTTCGACGAACTCGGAGCCAGCCATGACCAAAAAAGGCACTCCGGCTTCACCAGCCACGGCCTTGGCCAGTAGGGTCTTGCCGCAGCCGGGCGGGCCGAGTAGCAGGGCACCACGCGGTATTCTTGCTCCTAGCTCCTGCAAAAAACCGCTGCTTGACAAGAACACGTCGACGGGCGCAGGCCACAAACATGCACGTACATGTCTGTTGGCTACCAAATGCTTACCGAAAGCCGCTTAGGCTGTGAGTGCGCTATACAAAACTCTCCTGCGTAACACCCACATGGTCTCTCACTTTTAGGTCCCTTCATTCTATGGCTCCAGCCTATCTTTCAGATATACTACCCCATCAAGCCAAGCATCGTACCACCCGCTTTTCGGAATCCAACAGTCTAGAAATACCTCGTACAAACCTCAAATTCTTTGGAGACCGTGCATTTAGTTCATATGCTCCCAAAGCCTGGAACTCCCTCCCGACCTGCGTCAGAACATCCCCTGACCTGACCACATTTAAAAGGAACCTAAAAACACACCTATTTAGGACAGCATTTAGTGGGTCCCTGTGATTCGTCCTTGATGTGCTTATGCGTGCTGACACTGTGCATGCTGCCACTAACCACATTTGCATGCTGACCCTGTGCATATTACCCCTAACCATATTATTCATTTCGTTTGTTTTTTCAAGCATGATTTTACTTACCATTCAATTGCATTTCCCTTTACAGCAAATGTAAAGCGCCTAGAGAGAGATTAAGTTCTCTGAGGGCGCTTTATCAAGTGAATTATAATTATTATTATTATGGTCTTTATGACTTTGCGGAGTTACAGACGGAGATACATTACATTACATGCGTACATGAGTATCTATGCATGTATGCAGGCATCTCCGTATGTAAATTCACGAAGCCATAACGATTAAGCAGGCGTTAAGCTCGAGAGTTTCCTACGATTCGCTCACTGCCCTAACGGCTTTCGGTGCGATTATGGTAGCCAAGCAGAATGCCTTTTGAATAAGACCGAAAGACTACAGGATTGCGAGCAACGAGCCATCAACTCAGACCAAACCACGTTTCACAAGCCATCCTGGTTGTCCAGGAGAGTCGATTGAAGCCATCGAGAATTCGCGGGAAGCGGGTCACAGTTACTAGCTGATTGCCCGACAGACGGCTAATAAGAAAACACGAGGCTAAAGGTCAAGGTAAACGTGCTGTGCTGCAACGCAGCTGTGCCATTCGAATAATCGAGACTAGCGACTAGGCAGCTTATTGGTTTATGTAGGGGCCGAAAACACATCCTCCTATGCTTGACACATGCACCGGTTAAATCAGCCAAGGAGACCATTGGCAAACGAGGCTATTCGTAAGCAGCACGATGCTTTCCTTTCATGATTCTTTCTAGATCTCTACTAATTAAAGTGAGAAAGTCCGTCACGCCGCAAGATGGTGCATTTGCGGCACATGGCAAGATGGCACACTTCCGTCAAGTGGAAAGATGACACAGCGCTGTCTTCCGTGCCTCAGATGAAACTACGATGACTCAGCAAAGCAAGTCAAGAGGCAGTGAGCTGCTTGTAGCAGCAGGAAAGAAGAGCTAGCCTCACGAGTGTGGTAGCCAGCCAGTGCACACAGCCAGTGCGGTTATGCATAGGCCACGACAGCATTGGCGTTGCTCCGACAGAGCGCCTCAGCCTTTGCGCTGCAATGCAGCGCTTCGTTAATGCAAGTCGTTTGAGCCACGCCAGGCCCAGCACGAGCCTCGAAGCCTGGTAGGCGAGCACTGGAGGGCTGCCGCAGCGCTGCAAGCGACCGCCAGAGAACACTCGGTGGCTCCTAGTGAGCACGCACGAGAGCGGTTTGCAAGGTTTTTCGACTGCCCAGCATGGCATTCAGCGCTCAAGCGGCAGCAAGCGTTACCACAAGGGCTAAAACTCTTCAAGTAAATGCACGGCGCAAGGCGCTCGGACCCATTCTAGCTGTCTGTCTCGCTCCTACCTACCGTAGGTGCGCACACTCCACCGACGTGTGAGTGCCCTACTCCGTGAAGCTCTACGGTAGCAATCATGATCTACCATGCACTAACCAGCATGCATTCGTCGAAGCGGGTCGTACAGGAAAACTAGCTTGTAAATCCGTATCCCGAGATCGAGCGAGGCTGAGGAAGCTAATAAATAAAATAATAAATAAATCCTAGCTGATTCAACAGACTCTTTTGTATAGCGACAGAAGAGCCTTTACGGCTATCACCACCGCTTGCGGAGGCGATAAAGGATCGCCCACCACAGGATTCGAAGCCAGGACCTTGGGATCGAGGTCGTTAAAAGCAACCGCTTTACCTAGTGTGCCATACACGGGGTGACTAATGCATTCGAGGTCATCGGTGCTACACAAAACCGACGCTTCTGAGGCGCATCATGTGTGTAGCAATCGGCAGAGACTAGACGGCGTCGCGTCCACAGAGAAGGCGTAAGCGCGATTTGTGCGCCGATACATCGGGCACTTGCCTGAAATCGTGCTGGGCTCTTGAGGTAGTCAACAAACTCCATAACCTCAATTTTCGCTTCACGCAGGCCAGCGACATCTTTGAAACCATACTTTTGAAGGCTTGTCGACAAGTCGGCTCGAGTAAACTTTGCCTTGCGTATACTAGCCTACAAACGAATCAGCACACTGTTTATCCAGGGCGGCCGCCAGGCATACTGTCCTTGCGGGTACGAGGGGGCAGCCAGTCAGCGCAACTAGCACACCCGACTGGTGCATAGCTACGACTAATACACGAAGGGGAATCACTCGACGATGGCTGATTCGGACACAGATTTATTTTAATGACGATTCCGCTAGGGCTCACTTACTCCTCATTGCATTTGGGGCCTGCAATCATAAAGCTACATCTGAATTTACATCTGAGTTTGTTCATACGTTTGGCGAATTGCTTAAAGCATTTCGAACGTCTTTCTCTCTTTCTCTCTGTCTGTCTGTCTGTCTCTCTCCCTCTCTTTCTCTCCCTCCCTCCCTCTCTCTCTCTCTCTTTCTTGCTCTCTCTCTCTCTGTAGGGCATTTCCAACTTTGAATTGCTACTTAACCGGGGAGGTAATGTTAGTGGCAAGAGACCACGCTCTCGACGATGAGCAGATTATGGGAAACAGAATCAGATTATTTCAGTTGCTCCAACCCTCAGTGCAACCCCATATTTTCCTATTGATTGGCCTCCCTGCAAGAAACGGGCTATCTAGGTGTGGTGGCCCGGAACCGCCTGCACAGAAACCCCACAGCCGACTCTAGGCCTTCTTAAGCTTGAGGATGCATGAACCGGAAGCATGCTGACAAATGGAGAGTGAGCTGCACTTGCGGCTGCAACCCGAGGCAAGCGCACGAGGCGGCTTATAAATCAGCAGCTGGAACACAGTGACGAACGGGCAGCATAAACGAAAGCAAGGCATACTTACAAACATATCCGTAGGCGCAGAAATGGTGCCACGCAGGCCACGGAAAATCAGGACGCCTAGTGTTACCAGGATGGCAAGAACGGCAAAATTTGCCCACTCGCTGCAAGGAAGCAAAGAAGCACCAAGCATTCGCACTGGGCGTCCGACGCGAGGAATGATCTCGGCAGCGTCAGGGACGGTGGCGCACGGCTGCGCACCGACCGACTACGGTCGGTGCACAGCCGTGACGCCGTCGTCGAGACATTGGCTCCATGGCGCAGCCATACTTTTGTCGTTTGTACACGATGTCGATGCCGTCAGAGACCGATATGCCCAGCTCTTGCTCCAGAGCGCGTATTTTCGCCTGGAAATGCCTTGCATCAGGTATCTTCATCATCAAGACGTTCGACCCCGGCTACAGAATATGCAGTGACTGAAGAATGATAACACGAGGGAAACTTGGCTTCCTATGCGCAGGTCGACTGCCAAAGCTTACCGTTGGCGGAAATACGAAGTTGAAAAGAGTTGTCAGTCGAGAAAAAGAGAGAGAGAGAGAGGAGTCAGAAACAGAGCAAGAGAGAAAGAAAGAGAGAGAGAGAGAGAGAGAGAGAGAGAGAGAGAGAGAGAGAGAGAGAGAGAGAGAGAGAGAAACAAAGAGATGAGAGAGAAGAAGAGAGAGAGAGAGAGTGAGAGTGAGATGCGTATGCTCTCTGTACTGGCTGCGCTGACGCTGATGAGATCGAAGCTTGCTTTTATGACCGATCGCATACACGACGATCTACCTCGATGAACAAGAGCCTGCTCACCTCGCGAAGTTAATCGTTTTTGTTTAGCAGCAAGGCTGCAGCTGCTTAACTTATATTTTTTTGGCAACGAGGCAAAGCAAGGTTCTGGCTCCGGTCTGGGGGGGGGAAGGGGAATACAGGCTCCACGAACAGCTTCGATCCACTGCGATCCATTAGGAATGCTAAAAATAGGCTTCCTAAAGCTCAGGTAGCGCTTGCAGCACTGCGTAAAGAGTGCATCTTCCAAATTATAGGGCTTTCAGCTCAAGCATTTTCCGGAGAATTGGTGCAGCATTCGGCCCAGTCGCGGGCCGGCCAAAAGCACTCGTTACGCGTTCCTGAGAAAACGAGCAGCAAAATACATAGCTCAGTGAGTGAGCGGCACTGGCCAGCAATTGGGCAGAACCTTACAGAGCGTTTCCTACTGCATAGACTTGCAGAAAGCCGCAAAATTTGGAAGATGCACCCTAGATGCAATGCCGTGCAATGTGTGGAGTCGTTGACCCAGCTTTATGCAGCTCTTTTTTTGTCATCACCAATGGATCGCTGCTATACGTGGCACCCGCTTCCAGCATGTCATTCTTGTCCTAACCGAGCGCAAAACCATCCCGAGTACATAAAAGCACTAGAGTTCTTTTGCGACTGAACATAATAACGTGGATTACGAGCGCGCACCAGACGCTTATTTGCATATGAGCACGAGGAGGCAAATGCTGCACCGGCGAGGCAAGAGCGGCCGGCATCAAGTATAGCTCAGCCGGCAGCACTCACTCGTAGCAGTGAGTTGATGTGCTGCCCTCTGAATTGTGCGCCATCATAAAGCACGATGACAGCCTCATCAGTGTCAGGGTAGACTACGATTCGCGACACCTGCAAAGCAAATACACTGACACGGTATAGCCTGGGCTGGTGGGCAGTGGGATGCCGACGAAGGTGGTGGTAGTGTATGGGGCATGGCTAAAAGAATCCTGGGAACAAAGCAGGCACATCAGCAGCGCAATGCACACCTGCAGCAGCAGCTCACGGTGCCCACCCACTGAGAACTGGCACACCTGCGCGCATCCTGAAACGTTAACAATAGAGGTCATCGGTCAGCCATCTAGCGAGATGTCGCCATGGGTTGCAATCTATCATGTCACTCCATGGAGGTTTCTAATAGCTACGCTCCGCTTTCGTTCCTAGGCATACTTTTCCAGCAGTCTGCGGTCGGCCGAGGCGATTTCAAAAGGACTGCACCAAGCCCTCGGTGCAATGTCAGCAGCCAGAGCCCAGCCAGCTTGCTATCTGACCACAGTGTCGAACAGTGCTCGTGTCGACCAGCACTCGTTAGCCCAGCCTAGAAGGCTTTCAAACGAATTCCTGTCCACCTCAACCACAAAACCCTGCTGGAGCCACTGATCCCCTGTCCCGTGCGCAATGCACCTATTCGGGCAGTGCTCAAAACGCATGCTCAACCCAGTCAAGGGGTTGCACGTGCAAACCATCTGACCAAGGATTACAGGTTACGCAGGCTGCGGCGGCTGAAAGAGGATCAAACGTGGCAGTGGCAGTGGCGCAAAGCTGAGAGACATCGAGCTTGGCGCCGAAGATCCACCGACCTCTCCCTTGGCAAGCAGGTCGTTTACAAACTCGTTCCAAGTGAGCGGCGCTGGGCTTGGCGGCGTCACGCTACGAGTCAGCAGGTACAGCACAAGAAGACTCGACCCGACGCTGACCACGAGCTTGACGAGGTCGCTGCCTACAATTGGAAGAGCCACGGGTCACTTCACGACGAGGCGTGATGCACGAGAGAGCCAGCAGCCTTTCCGCTCGCCAGCGGAAGGTGGCTCTGCAGCTCTGCCTGCACAGGCTGCTCGAGCAGCAGCAGCATGTGCCACGGCTGCCACGCCAGGCCATCGCGGGCTTAGCACACGTGGGTGCACTTGAGCAGTGAGCCCTACCGGAAGGGGGCTCCTGCTGCTGCCCGCCTCCGTCTTCTCTGCTGCCTCTGTCGCTGGTGCTCTGGTGTCGTGCTGACGCAAGGCGGCTCCAGCTGACCGCACCGTGCCTCTTCACGCAGCCCACGAGCTGCACTGACCGCACGGAGCGATGGAAGCTGCCACTGTTTCTGATGCCTGCGCACGAGAGAAAGCCGCCAGCACGATCGTGCAGGTTGCAGAGGTGAGCTCGGGCGACAGAACTCGAGCAAGAGAAGCGGAAGGGCAAGAAGCACTGCGCTGGCAGCAGCACAATGAGCCATTGATTTCCAGCTTTTTTCCGAATCGCGGCAAAAAACCTGACCAGTGAGTGCAAAAGCGTTAGCAGGGAGCAGACAGAATTTTAAGAGTCTAAACGGCTCTCTCGGTGACAGGTGCAAACGTAGAAATAGAAATTCGGGGAACCAACAGGTTGGATCTGTACCAGTGCATGGTCAACCACTAGCAGTGGCTAGGAGTGGCTGCCACCAAGGAAACCGAAAAGCGGCTTAAGCAAATTCAGTCCGTGAAAGGCAATCACAACTAAAAATCGTTTCCCCAAGCATCTAGGATGGCTGCTGGGTGACGCACCTGCCAAAAAGCACAAGCAGGCACCAGTTTAAGGCAATAATAATAATAACTAGTCGTTTGTATAGCAAATCCAGCAAACCGAATCTCTATACCAGCACTTTATAGCTGCAAGAGAAGCATGACTTTAATGGCACAATGCTTGAAATCAAAATCTGATAAATGCAGACATAGCAAAGAGTTGAGCCATAATAGCGCACTAGGTATGGCACTTTCGAATTCTGTGATGGTTGATCCCTTATTGCTGCTGCAAGCAGTGGTGATAGCCGGAAAGGCTCTTCTGTTGCTAAACAAAAGAGGCTGTTGAGTCGACTAGTATTTTTTTGTTTTATTACCACGACAGCAGGCCCCACTAGCTAAGCGATTTTTAGGTCTCACAGTAAGGTACCTCTGCCTGCTACTCCACAAAGCCACGCAGACTTTGCAGCTGTTACACAGTCGAGTTTTTATAGCCTACTCAAAGCTGAAACAGCTTTCGGTAGCCAAAACATACTTCATCTCAAGCGATAAAGAGAAAGTGATAAGCATAGCTGAGGCACAAAGGCAGTCGAGGCAAGTGAGTAACATGAAAGTAGCAGCCACGGATGGCTGGAAAGGATGTGCTGCAGCCGGCAGCAGAAGAATAAATGTCGTTCGGTAAGCAATGTGGAAGCGAGTTCCAAAGCCTAGGACCTGCAGAGCAAAAGCTTCTTTTGCTAACGGTCTGTAAGCTAGAAATAGCACAGCTAGTTTATTGCCCGCTAGGTATGAAGGAGGCAAGCCTTGGCGGCCTTACGGATAAGATTAAGACTATTGCTCTGCATTCACTGATCGATCTGGAGCCATCGCAGTTCCTCCGTCAAAGGAGACACATGGCTGAACCTCTTGGATTTGTTGACTAGCCTTGCAGCCACATTCATCACCAGCTGCAGAGGTTAAATGGCTTTCTTTTTCGTGGGCTACTGGCAAGCACTGGATGCAGGACAGATATGAAGCATCGTCACCATGCCAGGGTCACAGCTTACATGTCGCAAGCGGCCACCTAGTCGGAGCTCCGTGCAGCACGCTAACGATGCTGCCGTGGCCGTCGATCACCTACAACGGATGGTAGAGGCACTGGAATGCTGGCAGAACAGCAGGAGCTGCATTGGCTCGACGAGCTGATGACATGGCCGGCTCGCTGTCGCCACCCACCACCCGGGGCCGCTGCCAACTACAGCTTGCCTGATTGAAGCAAGCTACACAGTACATAGCTCGATATTCTTCTGCGTTGCACCGTGCAGCGGCCAGCTCAGAAGCGGCGCAGGGCACTTGAGATCGTCCATTATCTCACAGTCAGGGTAGGGGGATGGATGGAGGCAAGGCAATGCCTCCTATGCGACACAGCTGCGACTCCAGCCTAAAAGATCGGCTGAACAGAAGACTGGATGGAAGGATATCCTGGCGCATGCTGAACTTGAAAAGTCAGAATAGATAGATAGATAGAGAGAGAGAGAGAGAGAGAGAGAGAGAGAGAGAGAGAGAGAGAGAGAGAGAGAGAGAGAGAGAGAGAGAGAGAGAGAGAGAGAGAGAGAGAGAGAGAGAGAGACAGCACTGCTGCTTTGCTCAGCCAGGCTAGCATTGAATGCACCAGGGTGGTGACATGTCAAAATGCACTGGACAAAGCCCCCAGTATTGTGCAGAACTGTCACGATTGACCTCTGATGCTATGCTTGACAAAAGTAGAGGAGGTAGGTAAAGAGTCGACTGAAAACCTCCGACTAGTCAGATAGTCGGCATACTAATCGCAAGTCATACAGCGGCTAAGCATCTGCAGTGCCGACCTCTTTAAGACAACCGCAGACAGAGCCGCTAAAATACTGGGTTAATTTTCTGACCATTTAACATTCTGTAAATGTGAACACCACGGTCACTAGTCAAAACAAACTCAAGACGTAACTGAGATGCCCGATGGCCTATCGATGGCCGAACCACTATTACGATGAATGGAGCAACTGCCACGGGGTCAATAAAGGCAGTGAAACACTTCCACTATGTGGGATAAAACTAATAATCATAATAATAATACTAAATTTGATATAGTGCCCTCTGAGAACTTAATCTTTTTCTAGGCACTTTACATTTGCTGCAAAGAAAGCATGATCTAAGATCGTTTCAGATGCCATTGCGAGCAGCAAAGATGGATTTGGCAAGCCCTTCCACAGTGGTACGACCTACACAACTGCTTGCCTTGATATGACATGCCACTCTTCTCCTCCGAGTGATATGGCAAACGAACAGTTTTTTACACATTCCATGGCTAGGCAGCAGGGAGCCGACCATCACGACCCTTCTCCTGACAAGACAAGCTTGAAGACACTCACTACTGACGGGTGCACGCATGCCAAAATTAGACATCCGATGGTGCTACCAATCAAAAGCACAAGCTTCAGGAGCAATGCTTAGTGACATGGTGACTGGACACTCGTACAAGGTCGAACTGTAAGTACGGCTAACCGCTACTGCAGGGAGTCTCAAAAAACCCATTCAAGTAAAATGTAATCACAAGACAGCATCGATATGTGAGTTATGCTGCCAATTCACTATTTTAATCCAGTCTTTTTGGCCTCCTCCTTCAAGGGTCAGCCCAAGACTCACCGATCTCGATGCAGCACCATGATGCATCTGTACACTACTATCATCACACTACTAGAATCCCGGAGCCTCGCTTAATGTGAAATTTTAAAAAACCCAAATGAGTACGCTAAATAACAAAATCTATGAATACATTACAATTTTAGAGACTAATGCCTCCTGACACAAACCACTAATATGCCACACTGGTGGCCTTGTTGTGGTTAGAGTAGGACGGACGGCAGGAGGCTGACAGGTCTAGCAACGTCAATAAGTAACCAACTTTGCCAATGCATATAAAAGGGCGCAAAGGCTTCAACGCAATACTGACACAGGCAGGTCTGCAAGCAGCCGACACACATGCTGAATTAAACTCACAGAAGAACAAGCTAGTGCTACCACATCGCCGAGATAGCGCTGCTGGGGTGAGGGAATCTGAGGACTACTGCGCCAAAGACCCTCGCACAATGCAACTCACCACGCCTCCAATCAACTTGGACGTGCGTAGAATCCGCAGCATTTCAAGGGCAGGCCAGTGCCATATGCAAAGCGAAACAACCGTCGCAACTCGGGTGGAGTGGGAAGCTCTTTGCCGACGAAAAGTTCGCTTCGACTACGAACGGGCCACCATGAAAATGGGCAAGGAGTCAACAAAACGCCTTGGCAAATAGTTGATACCAGTAAAGATACAGTGAAGATGCAGTAAAGTGTACGGCCTAAGGATAGGAGAGCCCAGTGATGTAATGCGCCTGGGATCGGTGCAGCAAGGCGATTTTCAACCTTGACCTTCATTGTGCCTGAGTACCTTAGGTATGTATAAATGTTGACAAATTAGTAGGAGCTAGGATGGCTCTGAACTTGCATGAATAATAACTTTAGTGCGTATTGAAATTATAGAGGCCTTACAAAACTCAAATTTTCAGGTGTTTGTTGATATATTTAAGAGGAACGCCGCGAATATCATGGACACTCTTACGGACGGAAGGTACTGTAAAAGGTCAATGGCGGATGCCTACTCGTGCCGCAGCACCGGTCCGGTTGCTATGTCGTCACCTGCTGCCTATCCTAACAAGGTAATGACTCGTGTTACTGCCATTTAAGACGAAGTGCACGTGAAACGCAGGTTTTTGGTAGCTAACGCCATGCGGAGACTAGTTTACGGATGAAACGCGTAGTTATTGCGGCGTGAAACGCCTTCTGCAAAGCTCCCGCTGTCGTTCGCTGCGTCGTTGCCGCTGTGTTGGACTTACCGGCTCATGTTTCCTAAATGAATCCGCTAGGACTTTTGGTGTTATCAAGAGCAAAATGGAATGTTCAGACCGTTAAAATCTCGACCTTGCTGTTGCCAACCCGACCCCGTAATGCCAGCATGCCAGTAGTTTTAACATCGTTTGCTGCCGCCTCATGTTTATCAGTCTGCGTCCCCGCCGCTAGATTTTGGCTATTTCCCAATGCAATAGTTTTATATTCGACTGCCTCCATTTCCCTGTTCACCGTTCATGGTAACTTCTCGACGGTGTCGCTTCTAATTCGCCAGTCGGTATCTTCGACGGCAGAGGCTGTAATTTCCTTCTTCGCGGTCTGCCTAACAAGCCACTGAAGCAGGTGGAGGCTCCCGTTGAGCAACGAAGTTTTCAGTCCGAGCCACTTCTCGTGGCTTAAGTAGTCACAATCGGCATTGCTCTCGCCAGCTAAGCCTGTCCGGCAAACGCTTGCAAGCAGTCTGGGTGGGCGAAGATGTCTTGCTGTCCACTCATGAAAAACAGGCCGTTCAGCTGGCCGCCCAAGACCCTGGATGCTAGGGACTTCGAATATCTGCAATTTGTGAACTGGATGTGGGCTTTCCTAACCTTATCAACAACTCCTACTCTTCTTCGATCACCACACATCACCCCGTTGCACTGATAGCCTGCGAATGGCTGACAAAAGCAGAGCTCACTAACACAAAAGGCAGATCGCGAAAATAAATCAATAAATAGAATTGAAAACCAAACAAAAGGTACGGTGCTCGCCAGAGAAATCCATGCACCACGATGAGTCAGCACAAGTCTGGAGCATTTCGAATTTACTAATTCAATGCAAAAAATACTACCCCAAGGTAAGATCAATATGGAGAACCAATTAGTCAAGCAAATTATGCACGCTGCCACTTTAATAGTGCCATGCTAGGTGCTGAAGCGTGCACAATTAGCTTGTTTGACAGTTCCAGTTCAGAAACAAGATTTGGTTTTCGAAGGATAAGTTTTGGTAGCACAATCAGAACACTGGTTCAAATTTTGGATGTGCTATGTCTCCCTCTCTAGAAAAATTCTTCTTGAATACCTTGCCGGGCACTTCTTCAAGAATGGTCAAGGTTTGAGACATCCGGTTTTACACATGAGAAGACATAAGAAAGACCTAGTTCGAGATTATCAAAGGATTCGGTGGTACAGTTAGAGCAAGAAACCACTCAGATATAAGGTTTTAGCACTTTACACCGAGATCGTGGGTTTGAATCCTGCAGTTGGCGATTTAATATTTCCAACAGCAAGCTGTGCTGATAGCCATTAAGGCTCTTCTGCCGATATACAAATGAGGATTTTATTTAATCAGCTAATATTTATTATTTATTAAATATTTATTTTTATTTATTAATTTTGGGTGAAGTAGTTAAAAACTGTAGGGGCATGTAGAACTGCATTAGAAGTCTTGGTAAACGCCTGTTCGTCAACATTTTCATTGAAATTATGCAAATGTAGATCAATTAGTACATGCATTCGGCAAAGATAAATCTAATACCTAAGAAATAATTTTTAAGATTTCTTCATTCTTACTTAGAAAATGTGTCGTTTTCCTTTCCATTGCATCGATTTCTTGCATCTCTTCGAACCATGTCATGCATAGATTTCTGTCAACATTTCTAATTTTGTTGGATATATTTGGCTGTGCGCAGCATCAAAAGTTTAGGAGCTTTATTTTCTGCAATAACTGACATGTACAGCACAATTTATCCAACTGAATCAGAAATTTTTGTAGAAACCCATAAAACAAACAGCTGAACTTGCTTTTTCAAATGTCACCTGATACGTGAAGTATTAGCCGAGTTATGGAGTTTACAAGGCATCAAGTTACACTGCAAGCAAAGTTCTATAAAAGTCACGAGCATGCACTTCAACTAGCTTCACTCATGTACCTCGATCTACGAAGGTTACAGAAGTTAGTCTACAAGCCATATGATGCAGATATCGATACCTTTTGTTGCTAGACGTGTTACTTCCGGTTGCATCCAATGCATGGACCAATTAGACGTGATATCCCTGTCAGACAGGGATACTAGATCTAAATTGGTCCATGCATTTGTGACATCCCATGTCGACTTCTGTAACTCACTGCTTGCTGGTCTGGGCAATCAGGCGTTTACAGCTGGTGTGTAAAACTCTGCAGCTAGGCTTGTCTGTCGTGAACGTCGCAGTTGCCACATCACACCACTTCTCGCCGACCTGCACCGGCTACCAGTCAAGCAACAGATTGACTTCAAGGTTTTGTCGCTCACTTATAGGTCACTTCATTCTTTGGCTCCAGCCTATCTCTTAGATCTACTCCCCTACCAGGCCAAGCACGGTACCAACTGCTTTTCGGAATCCAACAGTCTACCAATACCTCGTACAAACCTCAAATCCTTTGGAGACCGTGCATTTAGTTTGTGTGCTCCCAAAGCCTGGAACTCCCTCCCGACTTGCGTCAGAACATCCCCTGACTTGACCACATTTAAAAAGAAATTAAAACGCACCTATTTATGACAGCATTTAGTGGGTCCCAGTGATTCGTCCTTCAAGTGCTTATGGGTGCTGACACTGTGCATGCTGCCACTAACCACATTTGCATGCTGACCCTGTGCATGTCGCCCCTAACCATGTTAATAATGTTGTTTGTCAAGCATGATATTACTCACCATTCGATTGCATTTCCCTTTGCAGCAAATGTAAAGCGCCTAGAGAGAGATTGAGTTCTCTGAAGGCACTTTATCAAGTGCATTATTATTGTTATTATTATTATAACACAGGTCACGGCGTTCCCTGACATGACGACATTTTTTAAAAGAAGCTTAAAACACCCATTTATTGCAGCACTTAGTGGATCTTTAACATTCCTCCTTTTGCTTATGCGTACTCACACTGTGCCTGCTGCTTGCAGTTGTTAACACCAATCAATAGGTAGTAATTTCAATATAGCATCTGTAAAAGTGCCTAGACAGAGATTCAGTTCTCTTAGAGTGCTATACAAATATATTATTATCATTCAAATATTTGGTTGCTAGGCCAATTTTATAAGTATTTTTTGACATTCCCCTTAAAGTACCCTTCTGCCGCCGACTATGGCGCATCTTCTCTAGCCATCCCGAGCTGCTTCTTCCATGCTACTCACTACCTCAACTGCTCTCCTGACTCTGCTATGCTTCCCACTTTCTCTTTGTTGCATGAGATGAAGTCTGTTGGCTACCGAATGCGTACAGAAAGTCGCTTAGGCTGTGAGTGCACTATACAAAACTCTCCTTCGTAACACCCACATAGTCTTTGTGGCTTTTTGGAGTTACAGGCGGAGATCCATCATAAGTAGCTACTACCAGTTGCTTTATCTCGTTTTGTTTGCGGAGGCCTTCATATCACAGTTGTCGGGGGGGGGGGTCATGATGCCAGTTACTTGGCTTTACATCGCTTGATCTCCCTATGCCTCTTACCCTACTTAGCTCGAAGTACTTTGACATTACGACACAAACTTTACCCATAACCATGAGAAGCAAGAGGAAATTGTCGTGTTATTCGGAGCTGATGAAGCATGTCCCATCTAAAGTCTTCGTCTTGGTCGAAGCTTGTCATTATCACTTCAATGCTGTACATTTTACTGCTATCTCTTTAAAGATATCACTTTAAGCCTATCACTTTAACATAGTCTGTTAACCCATGTCGCTATCTGTCAGAGATTCGCACACGTGTTGCATTTTAGATAAACAGTTGTCTCGTTTTTGTATTGTAGCTTCTGATTCTCATGTTTCGAAATTACTGTTGCCGGAAGTGTGTGCTGGCAACCCTGTGATTTTGTGTGTGTGAGTAAATAGCTTTCCTTCTTCTGCATTGTCAGCTTAGGTCAACTGAAATGTTAGCATAACGAAATGAAAGAGCGCAGGCAAAGAGTTGCGGAGATCTGGAGATTTTCATCACTGCAGGATGCTGTGTTCGCTGTAGTTATACTGTCCTGCCTGGCTGGGTGCCGTGGTGTCTGCTTTCAGTGGCTATTGGGGTTTTGGTATTAGACTGCTATGTATTTTCTCAAAAATATATGTTTTGTTCATGCCAAAAAAGCCATCCAACGTGTCTGATAATGACCTCCACAGTGAGATAGTGAACTGCCTCACGTCAGACGTTTGCCTACTGCCCAAAAAGCCTTTTCTTTCACGAGTTGTGATAGGGTCGTGGCCATTTAAAGTACAATCGTCCCTTGTTACTTCCTGCTCGACTTTCGTGGCGTGAAAATGATAACAGTGCGAGCTTTGTTGTCTGAGTCAATTATACACCCTTGTATTACAATTAAAATTTCTATACATATGGACTGAAGGCCTATGTATTCAAGCAGCCCCTCCCCGGGCAATCCTTTCTTAAGCAATCCTTCCTAATCCTAATCCTTCAATGCCAGATGCAGCTGCTTGACCACTTCTTGCATGTGGGTAAGACATATTTTTGTACATCTCTTCATCTTCATCGCTTCATCATCGAACACATTGCACTATTTTTATAGGTTAGTGGTTGTGTGTGAGAACTGTATGTGTGTAAATAGTGGTTGTGAAGAGACTTGCCACTGTTGAGAGAATCGGCAAGTAGTATCTTTGCGGATTATGCAGCAGCAGTATACCCTCCCTTGTATGTTGGTTGCAGCTAAGCCGCATCGATGAAGCTTTGCAGAAATCCACAGTTTATGAGCAGTGCTACTACCTGACAGAGGCTCTAAAGGTTACTAACCTTAAGGTGAGTGAGTAATCGCGTGTACTATGTGCTGTGCCGGCGACTAACATTTACTCTGCCAGGATGTTAGAATTTTCTTTCTGTAATTGCTGTGCATTTTTGGCATCATGTGGTTGATTCTGAAAGGCCTGAGCCGTAGCATGTTTGTGTGACACTTGCGTTAGATCACCACTGATAGCCAACACTGTGCTGCTTTTCAATCTGAGTTAAAGGCTGGGGTTTTACTCACATAGTCTTTTAGAGCCGGTGACCAGGTGGTTAGGATCGTTAAGTGCTAGATTCAAATTGTGCTACTCAGTGCTGGCCTGCCTCATTGGTCTTGGGCAGCCTTCCAAATCCCATCACTTCACACCCAGCCATAGAGAGTTCTGGCGCCAGATCTCAAGGGACTGCTTCCAGAATTACACTTTGTGGGAACCTCTGTCCATATTGCCTCAGCCGATGTTTTTCAGGGACATCTCATTCAATCTACAGTGTGTGGCCTCCTCTGCATCTAAAGTCACCTGTGAATCTTGAAACCTCAAGACCCTTGACGTCGATGCTGTCTGCACGAGAATATATTCTTTGCTCTTACTGCTCCACCCCCTTCTGAGCTGCCGTTATTGGTCGAGTGCTACAGCACGACACTAGCTTACATGCTTGACGACTTTGCACTTCTGACAAAGTGCACTGTGCACCCCCACCCAGACGGTCCAGGGTTTACTGCAGACATTAGACTAGCTTGGTCTACTTAGCGCAAGCTTGAAAAACATACAACAGTTCAGGACTGAGTGTCCACCGCGAAGCATACGAGGACCATTATAGATCTTACCAACCGATCCTAGCAAAGAATACGTCTAGCTTCTATTAAAACATGGTTGAATTACAGATATACGTAAATTCTATAGCCCTAAAGAGGAGCAGCAGAAGATGCCTTTTAGGATCCCCGTAGGGCCCGGCGGCCCCTTCTGGCAGAAGACAGTTAAATTTTTTCGACCCAGGTGAACTACCCGGCTAGATCTGGTTAGCTTCTGCAAAGAAATTCTTTAGTTTAAAAAAGAAACGGCGATCTTTTTTGGAAGGATCCTCTTCTTCACAGCAACAAAAAAATACTGATGAGATAGGCTTTTTATCCCCCTGAAAAAATGGTTAATAATAATAATTATTATTAATAAACACTTGATTCAATATCTTTCTTGGCACTTTACATTTGCTGCAAAGACGATCGGATGTTTAGTGGTAGCATGCTCGATAAACAGCAAAAATAACATGGTTAGGGGAGACATGCACAGGGTGAGCATGCAAGTGTGGTTAGTGGCAGCATGCACAGTGTCAGCACACATAAGGACATAAAAGACGAATCACAGGGATCCACTAAATGCTGTGATAAATAGGTATGTTTTTAGTTTGTTTTTAAATGTGGTCAAGTCAGGGGATGTCGTGAGTTGGGAGTGAGTTCCAGGCTTTGTGAGCATACGAACTAAAGGCACGGTCTCCAAAGGATTTGAGGTTTGTACGAGGTATAGGTAGTTAGATTCCGAAAAGTGGTTGGTACGATGCTTAGCCTAGTGAAGGAGTAGATTTGATAGATAGTCTGGAGCTAAAGAATGAAGGGCTATTAAAGCTAAAATTCAACCACGAATGAAATTCGTTCATTCAATTCCTGTTAGTTTTAACTTCATTTTTTGTTGCTGATGGATTTGGAGTAATGGAAGGAGTACCGTTTGAGCTGCAAAGACCGGGCTGAAACAAAGGTATAAGAACTCTCTGTAAGAAATTTTGGTAAGAGGAGATTTTATATCACTATTCCTTGCTGTGGACAATGGTTAAGTAGCTCCCATTTGCATTTCCATCTTCAAATTTGTTGGGACGTTGTTTTATCAGTCATCCAGCATCTCTTCAAGCAAAGAAAATGAACTCAAGATTATTTAAAATGATTTAGGAGTCGATTTTAAACTACTTAAATGCGATTTTAAATCAGAAGCTAGGACACTGCTATTTTTTCAGCAAGCCCATTGCATTAAGAATTTATTCAATGGTGAATCAGTTTGTAAGGTTTAAATACCCTTTAAAACAAATCTTTATTTTGGTCAATGAGTTTATCTTAAGTTTTTAAAAGAAGCAAACGTTTTAATATACGTGCAGTGAACAGTTATACATTATAATTGTTGTGTTTTTGTCATCTTGGCAGATCGTGTAAGCTACTCTTCTGAATAGGCACATGTAATGAGTCAGGGGGCACCAGCAATGAGTAAGTGTGTAACCTATGGGTGGTAGCCCAAAACTGTGTTGCTACGGCTGCTGCTGCTACTACTATCGATACTTCGGCCACTACTAATATTAGTAGTAATAATATAATGATACCTAGTAATACTATGCATTTCGTTACAAATTAAAAATTTTCCAGAGTATTTTTAAAATACCCAGCGACCGGAGACCGTCTGCCGTGAACAGCAAAAAAGGATTATAACTTCTGGGCTACTACTCTAGTGCTCTACCGATTGAGCTGTCGAGACAGCTTTGTGCTGGACCCTGAATGCAGGGCTTTAAACGAATAGTATTGTTAGCGTTGTTGCTTACTTAAGTTCTTCGGATACTTTAAGGCAGCTCCCTCTGATTGCAGTTCTTGTCTTCTAGCACGTACCTAGTGTTTTCAACGGAAAGCATTATAATCGGCTGTGCATACAAACACATGGTATGGAGAGTACTTTTTTATGCGGCATTATTCACACTTGGTTACTGCTTAATAGGTGTGGAATGGCTCTCATGTGATTGCGGCTATTTGCCTATGTGTTATTGGAAGGGCGCCATGATTCGTACCAGACTAGTGGCAATTGAGAACCTTGCATCATGTGACCTCTCACTTCACCCTTCTTTTAATCGATGACATCTAATTTTCTAGAGTAGTTGGTTTTAATTTGCCAAGCCTTGGGTGCTACCGAGCACCATTCTTTTAAATTTCGCAGTGGTTTGCTGCAATGCTGAATCCCATAGCCACCACCCTTCGCATGATGACATGGTATTCCGGATGACACATTCTCAGAGATTGTCTGCTCTTGCACAGGATACGTCGCTGTCGTTCCAAAGGATCGTCTACCAGATTTTTGGCTTCAAGGAATATTACCCTGGTTGGGGGCTTGATTCAATGTCAGCTACAAGGCAGAGGCGAGACTTTGATGCTGTCAGGGCGTTTCTGTCTCCGACTGGGCCACTTCTTGATGCAGCCTACCGGCTGCTTGTCGGTGGCGACTTCCTTTTTGACTTCCCGCTGACATGCCTCCCGGTAGGTCTTTGGTTGCGTTGACTCGTTCGTTCATGCATGCCGTACCTGTGCGCATTCATGCTGCCTGTCGGCCATAAATGTCGACTTTCTTTCATATTGTCTGTTGTATTAGAATTCAACCAAACGGAGATTAGAAGATGGCACATCTGCACCGCCCGAGCTGTATGCCAACAAGCTGCACGTGTATGGATCATCCCTCAGCGAGTGTGTAGTTGCTCTGGGTATCCTTTGCTCGTGTCTCGTGTCTGGTATCTGGTACATGTTGTGTGTACACACATGCATGTGTGCGTGCATGTGCGCGCGGGTAATGTGTGTCTGAGCATGCACGAATGCATGCACTTGCATGTGTGAGTGTGTGCGTGTGTAAGTGCATGAGTGTGCATGCGTGAGTGCAAGCTCGGCTTTGGGTGCGATTAGCTATTACTTGCTTTGTGGCTGCAAGCCTGGCTTTTGTCAATATGACCCTGACTGCAGATATACACAGATGCGTTTGAGCTTTACTTCTTTCACTTCACGTATGTTATGGTTCACAAGGAATACAAGGTATGTGGTGGCATGCATTCTGGCACTGGTTCGATGGTGGCGCTGCGCTTGCCGTACGAGTGGCACTGTCGGTGGGCATCGTGCCACTGCCTCTTTGCTGCCTCCCCACAAGTTTTGTTTATGGAAGCCCAGAAACCCCTTTGATGCTCTTTCGTTTGATGCTCTTGTCATTTCACGTCTACCTTCACGGCTGCTGAATCGGTTCCGCATAGCGAGGCGTGTGTAGGTATAGGTAGTGGTGTTCTGTCAGTGTTAAGCGCTGCTAGAACCCTGTGTGGCTTTCTTGGCGCTATGGCAGACAATGGTCGTTCTACCTTCTTACTCAGGGGGATAACAGCTTTAAAAAAAACTAAAGAGGTCCGGCCAAATGGAAGGGCGCTCGACCGCTTCTCGGTTTAAGAGAACTTTTAATCTCTATTCAGGTGCATCGCATATGCCACGCTGCTTGAACCCACGAACTTGGCCAGACCTTGGTCGGGGCGAGTATATAGTTACACAATTCAGACGATAGTGCCACTGCTTGTAGGGGGCATTTGTATTGGCTAGCCCTGGTACCTCGATTTCTTCGTCTGCAGACATTGCAGCTACCTGTTGAGTGCTGTTCTGAGTGTTGCTGGGTTTTGATCTTTGTCGGTAATGATCCCTGCTGATATTTTGCGCTGACTCGTTTCAGCCTACGTCTGGCATTTCGTGGACTGATGCAGCAGACTGGGCTTACGCTGCTCTGTTGGCCTCCTACCTGGATTACTTCATGCCACTGAAAGGCTTCGTGTCGCCATTTCCATACAGGTCAGCCGGCGTTGCTGAAGGCGCAGCCGCTGGAGTCATGTCAAGAGGCACGCGACATCTGAGTAGCTCGCTGTCTGGTACTCCTGTTCACAGGTAAGTGCCGCTGACGGGCTTGCAGGCAGCAGGCAACTCCCAACATTGACATCGTGTTTGTGCTGGTGCAAAGCTTTAGCACGAATGGCATGGAGTGAGCAGGCTTTGAGCTGCAATTTCCTGCTGCAATTATTGCTGCTCTGCATTTTTAGATCGCCATCGTCGATTCCCGTGCAAAGCAAGCGATCTAGTATCGGTCATTTGGGTCTGTTGAAGCATGGCAGTCTTCTCCAGCGTAGCCTGTCGAGCCCGCAGCAGTCACAGCAGCAGTCACAGCAGCAGCAGCCGCACGTACAGCAGCAGCCACAGCAGCAGCAAGCGCAGCAGACTGCTGCAGCCTTCGAGCATACACAGCCCGAGGCTGAAATGTGGCGCACAGAAAAAGTCCTGCAAGTATGTCGTGATATCTTTTTTATTGCTGAATTGCTCACGGGTGATTCCAATTACCTCTTACTTCATGTGCACGTGCCTACGTGCGATAAGATGTTTCCTTGTCTTTTTCTATCTCAAGGCGACAATGCAGTATTGTGAATTTAGTCGGATCGGACCATGTGTCTGCCACCTTGAAAAGTGCCAACATCCTGTTTGGTGGTCTAGCAATCATTCTAGAACATTTTTAAGAGTCCTTGGGGGATACGGCACAATTGTAAATTTTGACCACATATCGTTGCTGCGACTGTTATGTGACCTTATGACTTGGTTATGTCGGGGAATAGATGTAGTGCCGCCAAACTTCCTACTATATAAATGAGAAGCCGTGATGCTTGATGCTGAGGGTGAGCATTTTAGTATAGCCCTAGGATCTGCTCTAACCAGCTTTGGTTTATTGAAAGAGCTGAACTGGCCCAATGGTTAAGGTGACCATGAATTATTTATATACACATACATACACACACACACACACACACACACACACACACACACACACACACACATATATTGGAAGAATAGTCTTGTTGGTAGCCCATAACGAAACATGACACCGTTTTCTGCGTATGCAACACATAACCTATTGCCTCAGAAATGTACTTACTGGTAGATCGGCAGCTCGTGCTCACTGATTTTGTGTGCTCTAGCAATGTACGTACTTATACATCGGCCGGCAGGTGCACACCTCATTTGCATACTCTAGCAGCACAAATCCAGAAAACACGAAGAACCGTTTAAATGGAAATCAGTACGTCAGCTGTATATAAAAAGTCTGCAGTGGAGTGAAAGAATGGTTGCAAAAAGCTCCATGAACTAGGCTTCTCCAAAATAGCATCGACAGCCATTTCTCGTTGCAAAAGAAGTGATCGTGGTTATGACCGAAACTTGTGACTAATCCTGGGCTGATGGTAGAAGCGTTTGACCAGACATCTGCAAGGGGGCTAAAGTTGAACGTCACGGGTGCTGTCCGTGTCACTCATCATGTGTGAGCCCATTGAGCTCAACTCATTTATTTGAAACAAGCAGGGTAGTGGCTCCCTTTATCCGGGTGACTGAGCCCCTCCTGAAAAGGGGAAGCTTAATTCCCTGTCTGCAGAATTTGACCGAGTCCTGCCTGCTGCTTTTGTGCTCTGCTGCTTTTGTGTCATGCTGCCTTTGTGTGACACAGGCAGCGGCTTTTTGGCACACAGAAATCGTTGACCCAGTGGTGGCCCATGTCGCACTAAACCCTCTCACACATAGTGTGGCAAAGGCAAAATGATATATCCGTAGGGTATAGGGACCGGTGTCGGCTTGGCTCTGTTACCAGCGTTGTTGCTGCTGATCGCATCAAGCCAGTTATATGAGCATGGCTATACATAGAGCTGATGGAAGCAGTGAGACTCTGCTGGATGTATATAATGTGTGTGAGCATTCTTAACATATCGTCACACTTGGCTGGCTTTGCACAGGCAATATTGCATCATTTCATCATTTGAGCTTGTGCTTTGGAGGAGGCCCGTTCAAAGTATGTTCCTTTGATGACTCAAGTACATGAACAGTGTGTGTACGTATTTGTGCTGTCAGGAAATAGGAATCAAGTTATGCATTTTCTTAAGGAAATTCTCATTCCGATGCTTGTGTTTGGAACTGCTGTAGGTCTAAGTTTAAGGCAGGGTGGATGCTCTAGATGCTTATCGTAATAAAGATCGTGGTCCTAATAACGCTAAACTTTTTTCGTAACCCAATGTACTGTAATGGCCATACCTAATGCTTATTTTAAGGTGTAGTGAGGTCAACCTGTTTACATTTTGTGAGGACATAATAGGCTTGACTGTCGGAAGTGGATGAGTTGATATGACTCTTGCCTCAGGTGCTTAGGTCGTGGGTTAAACTCCCAATGATGCCATGGCATATGCTTTTCATTATCCACTACAATGTCTCTTTTGAGTGGTTAGCAATATCTAAAACCAGCTGACTTTGAGTTGCATGCATTAGATAGCCATTGAGACCGTAGAACAGGAAGGGTTTGCAGATCTGCCATGATTATATGACAGTATCAGTGAATTGGAGGCCTGTTTTGCCTTGGGCGAGGCTAGCTGTGGTAACTCGAACCGTGTCTTCTCGGTTATGCTTGCTTGCTGCTAAGAGTGCTTGCTGCTTAAGTATGGCAAGTAGAACGACATGCCTTCCCATCTACGTAATTATTTCATTCTGTTGCGACATTGTTTAGATTATTAATGAGTTCTGGCTTAATCAAGTAGCCTTTGATATGAAGCCGACTCAGCAAATGCAGGTATGCACTGTCGTCATGCAAACTTTCAAATGCTGCCAGTGAGCATGCTGATACCCATTTCCATTCCTTTTTGTTTTTCATTTGGCATGCACTAATGCAGCCTGTGATGCACCCACATTTCAGCAGCCGTATGACTCGCTGTTGCCCTGCAGGCACTATGTAAGTACGTGCAACATGTGGACTAGTATGTGGCTTCTTTTGCATGTCAACGCTTTATGTGCTTGTTGCTTGCTCGAGAAGCCGGCGGTACCGTGGGATTCCTTGCATGCTCCTATTATGGCACCCGTGCTCTGAGCACCAATGCTTGCCCCAGCGAGCTTAGCTTGCGTTTTTCGATGGAAATTGCATACGCAGCATGGCAATTTGCCGTTTATTGGCAATATCGGCTCGGAGTTTTTAACTTTTGGTAGCACGTAATTTTTCGAGTCTTTCAATGCTACAATGCAACTGTGCTCGGGTCGCGTTGTATTTGGTTGAGGGCACTGCTGTCTGCTGCATCTACTGAAAATTATGTGGCCTGCTGTTGCTCGTGGGCTAGTTGTTGGTGGATGCACCAGCTGGGCTGCTGTATATTTGCTTGGTATACTGCGCTGCTGCTTTTTGGAGCCCCATCTGAAGTAAGAGATGGGTAAGAGGTGTGTCAGCAATATTCCTTGTGTGGTTTGAAGTCCTGTCCTGGTCAAGCACTGGGCTTCGAAGCCCTGTGCAAGTTCAGGGGCCCTCTCAAAGTGTGCCTATCGAATGCCCGTTCCATGTTGAATAAACATCTAATAATACGTGATACATTCTTGAGGATGCCCGTGACTTTTTTGCTGTGATTGAGACCTGGCTGATCGTGATCGACTGACTTCACCACTGTAACCGATACCATCGCCACAGGTCAATCAAAACTGATGGCGAAGTAGCAATTTTCATTTATTACGGCAGCATTTTAAGCCGCTTGCAGTTCCTTCGAAGCAGTCATTCGAATCTCTTTTACTGAGTACATCCAACGTAAACTGCCAATAGTGGCAGTCATCTGATCTGTTGCCCTCTTCCCAGTTACCAAGACTGCTTTATTTCAAATTTCTCCGATCCCATTTCGATTCTGTATTCTGGGAGTCATCCTTCCTTGTATTAGGTGACTATAACACTCATGGCGGTAGGCCTACTGATCCCATGTGTCCCGAATTTTACTCTTTGGCTGAATCATTTTCTTTTGTGGCTCATACGGATGCTTCCACTCACAGCTAAGGTCACACTCTCGATCAGACATTTTCCTAGGATTGAATGCTTTCAACTGCTGCTATTAGTTTCTGCACATTTGATCCCATGTGGATCTCTATCTCACTGCCTCCTTCACAGCCTTCACTGATCTTTATGTCTCTCCTTTGGTATTACAAATTGTCAGTGAATCGCAAAACCTTGAGAGCTTTGTTATCGAACTGTTTGTAAGAAAATATTTTTCTTGCCCATTGTACTCCATTCTCTATCGGTCCTGCTCTCACTACTGGATTGCTCTATACCACAATGCTTGCTGATGTTCTAGATGAGTTTGCTCCTCTGGCTAAGCACGATGTATGCTCTCGCCCAATTTGCTTAGGGTTTAGTGAAGGCTGTTCACCCAACTAGCTTGCAATACTAAGCGCAGGCTTGAAAAAGCTCGCACAAGATCCGGACCGACCGGCATGCGAGGATTATTGTAGGTCGTACCAATCTTTTCTAGCTAAGGCCTAGCCTAGCTTCTATGAGAACATAGTGTAATCACATATGCGCATTACAGAGTTGCTCATGTTGACCGTCAACCATCTACTTAATTGGACTCAGGTGAGCACAGTACCTAGCTATCCTTGCAATGAGCGTGTCCATCGTTTTTCTAGCTTCTTTAGCAGTAAGATAGAACAATGAGAGAGTCCATTCCTGAAGGTAACACCCTCCTTAGAAACAACTAAGCTCCTTGCTCTACTCCAATATCCATCGTTAAGCTTGCCCTCTATGTCTTCATCTAGCCTAAGTTACGACCCTTCACTAATGATAATTGTAGCGATAATAGAAACAGTAAACAATAGTCACTGAAAAGCTAGGTATCTTGCCCAGGCAACCACGCAAAAGCACACAGTTATCATGCTAACACAAGTGCAAAAGTACACAAACGACTCACGGCTACGGGTTGGAAGGACCTCCGTTTAGTAAAACTTCGAAAGAATGCTCAGGTAAGCAAAGTACCAGGTAAAAAGGCAGGGCCCTACACAAAAGCAAGTCACTGTTGCCGTTGGTTTCGACGTTCGCAGTTTCATAACTCGCACCTCACAAAAGGACATTTCAGTTGGACAGAGCAAAGGCGTTGTAAGCGCTTTAGGAGAAGATTGGATATGGGGTCCGGGAGGCTAGTAGTTTTCTTAGACTAGGGAATGAGCTTTGATATCAGGGCAGGAGGGGCATTTTGAAGGCAGACATTAGGAAAGAGCAGGGAGCAAAGGATGAAGTTCCAGTGAGGATGTCACCATGGGGATGGACTATGCTTTTGTACATCTTTCTACCTCTCTTTTTTTCTTCAGAAATGCCTGGAGTTACTTCTGCCCTGCACTACTAACGTAGTGGATCTATTCTTGACCTCAGGTTCGTTCCCGGCGTTCTTTTTTTTTTTTACAAAAGCTATTGTTAGGCCACTCATTAAGAAGTCGACACTAGACCAGAAGAACATAAGCAGCTTCTGGCCAGTCTCCATATTGCCATTCCATCCAAGACACTGGAGCAAATAATGTCAGATCAGTTAAACACTCATATCAAAACTTTAGACCTAACTAATAAGTTTTAGTAAAGTTTCAGAGCTAGCGACTCTACACTCAGAGAGAGAGAGAGAGAGAGAGAGACAGACAGAGACAGACAGACAGAGACAGACAGAGAGAGAGAGACAGAGAGAGAGAGAGAGAGAGAGAGAGAGAGAGAGAGAGAGAGAGAGAGAGAGAGAGAGAGAGAGAGAGAGAGAGAGAGAGAGAGAGAGAGAGAGAGAGAGAGAGAGAGAGAGACAGACAGAGAGAGACAGAGAGAGACAGAGAGAGAGAGAGAGACAGAGACAGAGACAGAGACAGACAGAGACAGACAGACAGAGACAGACAGACAGAGACAGACAGACAGAGACGAACAGACAGAGACACGAACAGACAGAGACAGACAGACAGAGACGAACAGACATTGACCGAGAGTGCCAATGGTCATCAAGTGAGCCCTTGAAGTATGCCGTGCCTTCGTTTTCAAAGTTAACGTTTTTTTACTGTTTATACTCTCTGTCTTCCTGATGTAATTGCTAAACACATACTAAACTTTCATTTTCATGCAGATGACAAGCTGCTGTACTTGTGCTTTGAGCATTCCCTGCCTTCCAGCTTATCAACTCTTTTGCTGACATTGGCATGTACGTGGATGGCAGTGCACTGTCTCCAATTGAATGTTGATGAAACCAACTTACTGGGTGTGGGCCAACCAAGGGTTGCTCAGAACTTCGAAAGCCTAACTCTCCAAATTGGCTCGGTCAGCATATCTCTCGTAGCCACTGTACACAATCTGGGTGTCCCTTTCTAAAATAGCTTCCTGCTAAATGACTGCGTCCAGTTTTACAGTAAAGCCTGCACACTTTCATCTACGTAGCATGGCAACAATTTGCACATGAGTAGATAAGGGCACCATAGCAAAGCTGTTCTATGCATTCGTAACGTCTCGACTACCGTTATGGCCAGCGTTTCTTGGATAAATTGCCTTGTTTTGCATAGAGAACACATTGCTTTCCAAGCCATAAGATTAGATGTCATGGATTTATTGATTTTTGACATAACATGTACACAAAGATCGATCGATGATTCTTCCATGTTATACTTTTCTTAAATGTCTGGTCACACTAACGATGCATTATTTAAATGTATGCGTTGTAGGACGATTTCCTACCCTGCCATGATCTGGTTTTCTTGGTCAGAATAACAGTAAGACATTTGTACTACTTTGCCAACAGCAGCACATTGCCCTGGGGTGACAAAGCAATGTATACGGATTCTGGCAGCATTGCTGGAACTCAGGCTGGTTACTCAGCTTTTGATCGGAGTTCAGGAATTACGCCTTTGGCAGCATTTAGGAAGTATGTTCTCATAATTCAGTGCTCTGTCGCATTGTGATTGAGTAACGATCAGAAGCTTGCCTCGGCATGAAATATGTAATAGCTTTCATGCCTGTTGTCAACACAATTTCTATTTCGGATAGTTTTGACATTTGTAGCACCTGCTTTATACGGTATGTTCAACGTTATCTCTATGCCTTCCTTCGAAACTGCTTCGAAAGATGGCCTTTGGACACGTCATTTCACATCGTGCTGGAAACATGGCTCACAGCAGTTCAGCCTTGGCGCTACCTGAACAAGGAGGTTTCCGAAAATGATACTGATGAGGAAAGTCCTTCAGCAGCATGGTAAGCCTTTTCTTCTTAATTTTGTTCATTCACCGCAGCCAGCATTTTCCTCTATGTGTGTTTGTTGCTATATAATTACATAACATTGAACTTCAAGGTAGGGATATTTTCTCCACACTCAATGAGCAGCTGTAAAAAGATCTGAATTGCTAATAGCACCTGCTCAATGAAATAAGTCTCTTGCTGTGTAGTAACAAACAAAAGGAAAGATATGGACCAGCTGCAAGTTTTACTGGGTCGACCAAATGAATCTGCCCATCGTCTGGGCTGTTACGATCCCGTTGACTTACACTTAGAACATCACCATCCCTCGGAGACAGTTATCCTTCTGAGGCAATCGAAGTGATCGATGTGCAAACTTAGCATCACAGTTGGTGTAGTTTATGATAGCATTTGTCTTTGTTAGTGGGCTCTTATGATAGCATTTGTATTTGTTAGTGGGCTCCTGTTGGATCATTTTAACAGTTCTATTTGTTTATTTGACTCGTGAGCATTGGCGAGCGACTTTACCCACCTAGCTGCTGGTGCTAAACAGCAAAGTTTTGTCAGTGTAGGTAGGTGTCATGCTAATTACACATTCCTTGACTTGGACTTCATGTGGTAGTACTTACTTAAGTAATTACTTGAGTACTTGCTTAAGTGCATGTAAAGCTGTATAGATGCTCACATATAACTATTGTGGGATGCTTTTTGGTGCTACATTTTGGTTAACGCTTGCAGCAAGACATTTTCTCTCTGCTTTGCATTGACATAACGAAAAATGCAAAGCATTTTATGGATGTGATGTAATTTAGTGACCTCAAATTAGTGCTACTTTAAGCTTGTTGTAAAGTTTGTTGGTTCAGTGCTGACTCTAGTCTAGATTTTGGACTCTGGAAGGAAAGTCCTTCAGCAGCATGGTAAGCCTTTTCTATTTAATTTTGGTCATTCTCCGAAGCCAATATTTTTCCCTTGTGTACTTGTTGGTATACAATTACATAGCATTGAATTACAAAGTAGGGATATTTTCTCCACTCTCAATGAGCAGCTGTAAAAGGAGCTGAATTGCAAATAGTACCTGCTCAATGAAATAAGTCTCTTTCTTTTTTCTTATCCATGGGTCGCACAGAGCAGAAGATTCTGTGGGATTCATCTTGTTGCTGGAGCATGTGGATTGACTGCCAGTTTCACCACTGAATGCAATTTAAACCTTTGTAAGAGTTTTAATAACTTGTAAAATAGTTGTTGCCCCAGCGTGAGACCAGAGTTGCATAAAAATGGTCACTTCCGTATGCCTTTCTCTCTTTACTGTCAACATTGAGAGGGCTGACCTTGGGAGTATTACAATACAGCACGAGATACCTAAACAGTGAACCATGGATATGAAGAGACCGTGCAAATGGTGTTACCCCCCCTTTTAGAATGCTTCCATCACTATTGGTTCGAACTACTGTTGTCCAAAACAAATAGTTGGCTATTAGCCAGTAACAAGGGAAACAGCATGTAGGTCTTGGAAGTTGACACGAGTTAGGAGCAAGAAAATACGGAGTTCGGCTGTATTAAGCTCAGAACACAATTTTTCAGGGCGATTGTTATGACAAGTAACTAGAGTTACTCCTGGTAGTCTCCACCCACAGTCTTAAAATAGAATACATACTAGCAGATTTAACAGCCTCTTTTTGTGTAGCCGCAGAAGAGCCATTCCGGCTATCGCCACCGCTTTCAGCAGCAATAAAGGATGGCCACCGCAGGATTCGAACCCATGACCCTGGGACCGAGGTCATGAAGAGCAACCGCCTTACCTAGTGTGCCATCACTGCTCACAAACAGTCAGTCTTGTCATAGCTTGCCCAGTTGTAGTGTACATATGTTGTTTTCGCTCACGGCATTTGACGGTCTGCCTGATTAACTGCCCAAATACTTGAAGCACATTTTAATACATTATAGAAGTGCTATTATTCACTTTTTAGGAGTGGTTTCATAAAGAATAACTTCCTGTTTTACTCAGTCTTATTACAAGATGTTCTCCATCGATTCTCCAAAGTTGATCTGAGCTCTCCCAAAATGGCTTTCATGCTCAACAGAGTGGCTAAAGTATTTTCTAGAGGCTGTCTTTTGAGGATACTCCAAGAAGGTAATACATAAACGACTATGCATACCAATTTTTGGATGTTTGTCACTGAACTTCGACTACCCAAATGCAGCACTGCATTGTATCTTACATTGATGCAAGAGAAGCATTATTTATTTGAGCAATTTGATTCACATCAGTGTTACACTTGTAGTTGAAGATTCTCTTCCCGGTTATCATGGTACCACAACACCTTCATCGCGAGTAATGGTGCATCATCAGCATCACCAGCAGCAAATGCAGCAGAACTCGGTGCTAATGATTGCAAATCAGATCAATGAGTGGGAAAGCCCTACTTTTGATTATAGTCCCTTATTCACTGGAGCTATGCGTGCCCAGGTGAGCAGCAATTGTAGCTAATTAATGAGCAATCGAAAAAGTGTCGTCGTTTCATCGCCAATCTGTTTTTAATACACATTGAATTTCATCATGTAATAGAATATTTGTCCCTGGATAGTAAGTGTTATTTTCTAATTGCTTATGCCTCAGAAGTATGTAAAATGGCCATTATTCGCTGCAAACTTTGCTTTTGTGGCCAAATAGTGATTAATTTGAAATTAACCCATTTCCGGTGAGAAAACTGACCAAGTTGCATCGTATGGCTCACATTTAGTCAGAAAGAACGGCAAATGATTTTACATGTATTTATTCTGGTCATACAAAAATGACCACTCCACAAAGTGTTCAGAAATGAGCAGCTTTTCTAGATGTGTCGTAGTCGGCAGCAGGAGAGTAGCTGTCATTGCATACGAATTGTGGAAGTGAGGACCTGAATGACAAAAGCTTCTGTCTCTAACGGTCTTTAATTGGAGGAATGGAACAGGTAATTTATTGTCCATACAGGACCTGAAGGCACGAAGAGGTTAAAACTGGTGCAGCAGTTCAGCAGGTTTGCTGGAGGTACAGCTAAACGAATTGAGTCAGAATAGCAGGTGATGCTTGGCCAGATTCGGAAATAGTTCGGATCAGTAGGCTAGAGCAAGAGAACGAAGGGACCTAAAAATGAGTGGCAAAACCAGATTCTGATCACTAGATGATGATCTTATCCCAGTTTCTTTTTATTTTTAAAAACTTGGTAGTCGGATGTAGCACTCGTGATTGCTGACATCATGCCCGACATGTTAGCCAACTTTTGAGAACTAAACGATGATATAACAGAACTGATCCATATTGAAAACTTTAAACATGTGATCTGAATCTGGGACTTAGAGCTGTAAATCTGTGAATATGCCATACATATCATCAGAAGCTCTATATTTTAAATATTGTTTTCCTCATCTGGTCCCCTGCAATGCTGCACGACATGTGCACCATCCAAAAGCACAGCTTACTAGTGGATCTGGCTCTAGGTCATGTAAGTGACCAATAAGTTTAGTCGATATTTGAGTCTAGTCTTAAAAAGTGCATCCGTCTTGAAAATAGCTGACAACCGCATTTGCATGCTGACCCTGTGCATGTCACCCCTAACCATGTTATTCATTTTGTTTGTTTATCAAGCATGATACTACTCACCATTCAATTCCATTTCCCTTTGCAGAAAATGTAAAGCGCCTAGAGAGAGATTGAGTTCTCTGAGGGTGCTTTATCAAGTGCATTATTATTATTATTACAATAGCCTTCGTATTGAAGAGCACCGGTTTCTGGGTGTTACATCATAGGTTCATTTGTGAAGCCAAAGCCAGTTTTTCAAGTATCCCTGCAGGTCGCGTAATGTATTTTTTATGTTTTCATAATAATGAATATGCTTTAAGTAATGCAGCATCTAAATTTTGTATACCAGAAGTTGAGATTTTGGTGCTGTGCTTGAAATGACAATCGATCCTGAGTGGGAAAGAATTGTTAAGAAAGCACAGTGGACCGTGGGATAAGCGTTTTTACCAGAAGTCTTTGGTTCAGTTCACTTAATTAAATGATACCACACGCTGAGATAAACCAAAGTTAGACCGGGATCGGGGTTCAATGCGATTGAGATAGGGGGACCATCAGATTAGCTCAGGGAGTGGAAATTAATCCAGGGGCTTGGCTTGTGGTGGGGTGCCGAGGAAACATCAAATGGGAGACCCATTTACATTGATCTATGAGCTTCATTTCTACACCCAACCCTTTGTTCTACATCAATATTTTGGTTCGTGGATGGTGCTAGCCGATAATCCTGCTTTTACACCAACATTATTCAAGCATCTTTGACCTAGCTGTTGGTAGTGTCTACCTGTTTATGGTGACACATATGCAGTATGGAATCTATGCTTTGTTCGAAGCAATCTTTGCAGTTGACTTTTGTGGAACTTCAAGTCGTCAATCGTTAATTTCTTGAACTGTGGAACCAAAGCCATTCTGCAAGTTCTGTAAAGCATATGCTGCAGTCTAAAAACATCTTATGTACCTTTTTTTGCAATTTAGGCCCACTTCCGAAACAGACTGAGATTACAGCTCATCCTAGAACGTGTTGAACATGATGATGATTATTCCTAGATTATGTAGAATTTAGGCTGCAGTTTACCTTCACTGGTGGCCTTATGTTAGAAGGTGCTTTGCTTCTAATGTGGCTTTCTTGGTACTTCATTGTCAGCGTTGGCCTTTGTCATTGATGTCGTCTTCAATGCTTGGCCCATAGCCTTGTGCTGTTGTTTGTGGATTGCTGCTTGTTTGCATCGCATCTTCTGAACTTCTGGGGAAACCTGCCGAGACATGTCTGGTTTGCTGCAGTGACGTTCAATATAATTCATTTCATTTGTATAGTGCCCTACGAGAACTTAGTCTCTCAATACCCTACGAGAACTTAGTCTCTATTGAGGTGCTTCACATATGCCACGGGGCTCGAGCCCATGACCTCGGCCAAATGTTGCAGTTGCAATGTTCCCGACAGACACATTTAGCTGCCAAGTGTGGCCATCACTTTAGCATATTACTGCATAGGCAGGAACATGTGCAAGTGAGAGGTTGGACAAGTCTAGTTGGGATGTTGCATATGCATTGACAGGCTTGGCTGTGGTATCCTTATCTAAGCAGGTCCAAGTTTTGTAAGTATTACCTCGCTGAAAGTAAGTAGTCCTGACTGTTGAACTGATGTGGTCATTTATTGGAAAGTCATTTTGGAATAGGACGCCAGCATGTAGCTTTGTTGCATGAAACATTATTGCACTTTATCTTAATGTCTTGAACGGTGGCTTGCTTGATTTCTTGCAAGTGTCGCCTTGCTGTTGCTTGGTGCTAGAGCCCACACTTGCACTCGCGTGGGATGCTCTTTGATTTTAGTGGAGATCAGCAGTTACGCATAAGTTACTCAAGTGGCCTGTTGATGCAAAATGAGCATGTGGGCGAGATGGTTTTGACAAATTTTGTCGGTCTTTCCTACGCTCGCATCTATTGCTGCGACTTTTACATAAATGCTCTGAAAGCTGCATGCAGTCAACAGATTTAGAATAGCCATCCCCGGTGATTTGCACTTTTACAGGTGCAAAGCCTACTGCTGCAAGTTGCTGACACGATGAGAGCGATCAGAATGGAAATTCGTCGAAGGGCAGAAGGCAGCCCTGCTAACGCAAGCAGACCGTCTGGAAAGAGCCGTGGGCTGCTATCATGGATTGGTTTGTCATCACTTGTGGAGTTTAATGATTCATCGCACTATCCTGATCAAGTTGGTGAGGGTACTGATACTGGCCTATCTGAATTAGAAAGTATTAATGAGAAGCTAAGGGTGGCCACAGAATTTTTTCAGGATGCCTTTAAGATTATGGTGAGTCTTGCTTACCTTGACGTGACGTTAATGACAATACTTTTTACTTACCCAAGAATAGAGCAGTAAAGTGTGCTCATTGCTTGCTATACATCAGCATGTTTCACGTTCACTCGATATGGCCGGGATGAGTAAATAAAAGAGAACCCGATATTTAGAGACCGAGCCAAGAGAAACCCGGTGTAATCATTGAGCATATTCATGGAAAATAAGTCAATTGCAGACTGTTCTCTGGACAGATGTTGTGGGCACTTAGGTAGAACAGCAGTAAAATGCTCTGTGCATATATCAGCTGTGGGACTTCGTGAGGCTAGAATAAAAAAATGCGAGGTGACAAGGATACTATGCTGAGTCTGGGGCTCGGTATAAAAAATGAAAACCAAGCTAGAGAGTATAATGATAAATCTAGTGGCCATGATTGCACAGGCTGGGAATGTGCTGAGTGTACAGTTGGCACTACAAAGTGACCCGGACTAGAACTATGCAGGCCAAATCGCAGATCGAACTCGGCTTGAAGGTGCATATGGAAGTGAAAGAGGGCGTCCTCCAAATCACAAAGCATCCTTACTATTAGCCAACCACATGCTGTGACTTTAGCACTTCACGAGCTGTCTTGTTGATGAAATTGATGCAATGGTGCAAAAGGCACACTTAATGTGTTCTAGCTAGTATGTGATGACAAACTCGTTGATAAACTTTTATGCTGATTGGTCTCTTCTTATCTACCCAATACTTTTTCTCAAAGAACATGCTTAATGACCATAGCTAAACCAGTAAAATGAACTACTAGTCCATGCTGGTCCTTACGATCCCTTAATCGTGTAGTGCTTGATTTCACAATTTTTTCACAATGTTAAGCAATGGCATTTCCCCCATATGTTCAGTCGAAGTAGTTATTCATATGAGTGAGCCGTGATGGCACACTTGGTAAGGCAGTTGGTTTTCATGACCTCGATCCCGAGGTCATGGCTTCGAGTCTTTCAGTGGGTGATCCTTTATTCCTGCTGCAAGCGGTGGTGATAGCCGTGAAGGCTCTTCTGTCGCTATATAAAAGAGGCTGTTAAATCAGCTAAATCTGATCTGTTCTTCTGACTGTTTCTGTTTACTTGTGCAAAACTCAGAAGCTAGGGTTAGCAGTCGTGAACCTTGTAACTGCCATATTTTGCCTCTTCTCACTGACCTGCACTTGCTCCCTATCAAGGAGCATATCGAGTTCAAGGTCCTATCACTGGCTTGTAGGTCTCTTCATTCTCTTACACCGACCGAATGACCGAAATCAATTTGTTAAGCTCAATTTAAGAAATTTCTGACTTGCCCATCATCATCCCGGATTGGCTCAGTTTGTCACCCGGTTAAAACCGCAGAGAGCATCTGCAGAGTGGCTTGGACCAGCTACTTGAAGCAATCCAAAATCTGCCTATCTGAGTGGACGGTCTTTCCTAGCTCCTTCAAATGCTATGGAGGTCGACATCACATGAGGCTGTTCAGAAACTGTGGCTTGAACAAGAATAATGCTAATAATACCAATAATTCATTTATATAGCCCCCCTCTGAGAACCGAATCTCTTTCGAGGCACTTTACACATGCTGTATAGAAAGCATTACGAAATGATTTGCGGTAACATCCGAAAGCAGCAGGCATAGTGTAAGCAGGTACATGCGCACGAAGATCGAATCGCAGAGACCCACCAAATGCTGTAATAAATATGTGATGGCTACCTGGGGGCAGTTGGTCATTGAGTATCAAGATGAGCCTACTTCTTACTGAATAAGTTCGGTATTACTGTTTTATACTTCTGAAATCTTAATAAGTTACTTCCACTACCGTGCGTAGCTTTTCTGCCAACAGCTCGGAGGTTAGCCCCTGAGTCCGGCGTCTGACCACTGTCGGCCAGAGTGTTTGGTGTGCATCAACACCCGTGGCCACGGGGGTTCACCTGTAGTTTGCATCTATTCAGTTGTGACAACTTATTACATTGAACTTATTCGATCGTAATGGAAAGCCTGTGTACTTTGTATATAGGTCTTTGCTGTTGTGAAGGACAAGTGCAGTGTTGTCTGGTCGATCTTCTTTCTGATCAGCAAATTTTCACTTCTCTGATGAAAGCTGGCATGAGACCTGTCATTACTTGCAACTGTGAAGCTTTTTCTCATAAGCCACTCTGAAAAGTGTGGTCTCCTTTGAACCAAAGCGCTTGCCCGTGTGGAATATTCTAGCAGAAGCATACATTGGAAGTACGGGTTAGCTAATGTTGGCATTTCATGCAGCTCACTTGAATCTAGATGTGTTTGTAGCCACTGTCTTGTGGTAAGTTAGTTCGGCTATAGTTGCGATGTCTGCCTCTCATTTGGCAGCCGCCCATTCATTATTCGTATGTTGATTGTCTCGCTTTTGACTGGCATGCATGCATCAGGCATGCTTGCACTTATGTGCTCAGCTTGATGGCTCCTGAGCCTGTGCCAATTCCATCTACTGCACCGCCAAGCAAAGCCATGCAAATGTGGGTTTATTTGGCGGGTATCAACCGCAACCTCTGCCATTGCTGCAAGTCCACCTGTGGACTAGCTGATGTTCAGGACTCGTGACCTGTCAACCCCTAAATGACAAGGGCGTCACAAAGGATAAAGTGCTAGCGGTATCAGAGGTAGGAATAAATAAATAATAAATAAATCCTAGCTGATTAAACAGCCTCTTTTTGTATAGCAACAGAAGAGCCTTTTACGGCTATCACCACCGCTTGCAGTGGCGATAAAGGATCGCCCACCGCAGGAATCGAACCCACGACCTCGGGTCCGTGGTCGTGGAAGCAACCGCCTTACCTAGTGTGCCATGATAATTGCACCGCGTTAGATTTTCAACATTCATCCTCCTTCACCTCCTCCACAGTGCTTTTTCCGGTAGGAGAGTACATAATTGATTCGAAGCTCCTCTCTCTCTATCTATCTCTCTCTCCAAAAACCGAAGATGGATACCAATTAGGTTCTGCATAATTACAGTATTCAATTAGTCAGTGCAGTGTGTGCTAGTGTTCGAAGTGGTATCCGGTAGTGGCAGTGAAGGTGAGCTGTAATAGGTCTTATTAGTTGGCATATCACCCGAGGTCTATTGAGTGATTGTCTTGCTCAAAATAAGAAAGAGCAGTCCTAAAGAGAAGTCGTACGAATTGAGTGAGCACTCGAATTTCTATCAGCTTGCTGCCCATGTGCAGCTGTTGTAAAGGTTCAGCACCTTTCTCTTGCCCTAGCTGCCTACCGACTATGATGATCCGTGCGCCGAAGGCAGCATGGCAATGTCAACTAGCCTCAGCTCAGTGCCTGTCTCGGCGGCACAGGCAGCTCTTCCTGACCACACGATGACCGATCAAGGGCTGGAACTCACTGACCTTGGCAGATGGCAGGTAAGTCGTCGTGCTCTAGTCAACACGTGTACGTTGATGACAGGCAAATGCCGAGCGATGATTTTGTTCCCTTTTCGTGGTAACTGTCATCACTTATCGTTTGTAACTGCCGCTATGAGCTGTATAGACGAAGTCTTTCGTTTGGAATGATCATCCTTCTCTCATCTGTACTGAGTGGTTAATTATTCAGTATTCTTCGGCATTTTCTGGCTCGCATATGCGACGAATACTGGCTGCTAAGTATGCCTTTACGATGCAGTGTTGAATTTTCATTGATTTGTGAAGAAAGCAGCACCTTCGTAGCCGTGGGGTGTCCAAGGTGATCGTCTGCCATGCATCTGGTCACCTTGCACCGCTTTCACGGTCGCACTGTGCCACAAAGATATTGTCACTAGCACCCCTTTTGTTCATTAATTTACTGTGGTTGTTCCACCAGCATGAACTAAATAAGTAAAGCTTGAAATAGGAGTTAATCCGTTAATTTGGACGAATTGCTGGATAAGGATGCTTTAACAGGTAATGTCAAGAAAATACTTATAAAATTTGTCCAACAATCGAATATGTGTTTAGGGTACCTTTCGAAAGACAAATATGTTAGAACTGGGATCGGAAGTTCTGACGACTTCCACATAAAATAAAAAATGATTATGCAAACCACGCCTAACTCAGATGTAAACAAAGCAAAAAATCTATAAATAAAAAAATTACCGATCTCTGCATCATATGCGACTTGTATCCCAACTTGTCGAACCTTGGTAGATCGAGATACATGCTTGAAGCTTGTTGAGGTGCATTCTTGTGACTTTTATACAGCTCCATTTACAAGGTAAGTTGGTACCTTGTAAATTCCATAACTCGGCTAATACTTCACGCATAGGAGTGAAATTCGAAATGCGAGTTCAGCTCTTCTTTTAATCAAGAACAATGTCCGATTTCGGCTGGATTTATTTTGCTCTATGTCCGCGATTATGGAAAATAAAGCTCCAGGACGTTTGAGGACGTATACAGCACAATGTATTCAACCGAAATTAAGAATTTTTCTTAAGTCGGTTCAAACAAGCAGAGCTGAGCTCACATTTCAAATTTTATTCCGATCCGTGAAGTATGAGCCGAGTAATAGATTTTACAAGACACAAACCTACACTGGAAATTAAGCTGTGTAAAAGTCGCAAGAATTCACCTCAACAAGCTTCTCACATGTAACTCGATCTACCAAGGTTCGACAAGTTGGAAGTCGTCAGAACTTCCGAACCTTGTTCTAGCACATTTGTATTCTCGAAAGGTACCCTAAACAAATATTCGATTGTCACAAATTTTGTAAGTATTTTCTTCACATTCTCCCTTAATAACAAAGCATTTGTATATCAGGCCAAGTGAACAGAATCTCTCAAGGCATTTTAAATGTAGCAAGAAAAAACTAGCCGATGCTACTCCTGGCCTGGCCGAACGTAAAGGCTGCTTGTGGGGCATGTTTATAGTTGTTTAATGTTACTGCTTTGGAACGTTGTGTGGTTCGCGAGTACTTAGTATACCTGAGACTTTTCAGTAATAGGGTTTCTTTGGTTTTTACTTTGGTGCAGTTAATGAATGGCATTCGAAAATTTGCTGTCACATATGCCGGAGATCCTGAGCTTCAACCCATAAGAAGCTACGAACTGGCTTTTCTAGTTCGGCTGTTGTACCAGATCTCCTTAGCAATTAACAGAAAGGTGAGTGGGACGTGACTGCACATGCGTTTGCATGATTACTGCTTGCAAATTTGGTGGCTTTCTTTAATTAAAGTATCGAGTCTTGGTGTATACCAGCACATGGGCTGTACCGAATAGTTGATTTTCACTATTCTTCCGAATACATATAATTGACCAATTATTCGGTATGATATGTGGACAGAACAGGTCTACATAAAAAGTTCAAAAAGGTAACCTTAAGTCTCTGTACAGTAAATTTAGTATTTTAACTAAAAGTAAGCTGTTAGCGCAATGACCCTAGCGCACATAGAATGTTTTTGAACGAGTCACTTCTGTGGGCTCCCTGTAGCAGCGGCACATATGGGAATGTGTGTCGCATGACTGCTATTTGTAGTCGGTCCAACCACTACTGTTCGACCTAATCCCAAATAACTATTAGGCCCACTTCGGTTCCGAAGCAAATACGAATTAAATATGTGGTGCAGCACTAGGTTTAAGGCCCTTTTGTGCATCTGCTCAAACAGAGTGGGTTGAGAAGTTATCTCTTCAAACCTGGGATTTATCTTCTAGCACATGTAGCAATCAATCACAAAACTCGGACCAATTTAACAATCGCTGTAAAATTGATGCTAGCAAATGGCAGCATTAACCTACTTTAGTGACCTGCTTATGTAGTTGGACAGTCAAGATTGCAGACTGTGCTGCTCGATGTCCAAACAATGGAGTCTGTAAAAATTAGCAGGTTAAAAACTATTTATTATAGAGAAATCTGAAGCCAGTCAACAGATGCAGAAAATTTAGCTCTACATAAAGTTCACTTATAAAAATAAAAACAAAGTTGTCTAGATTTGAATTATAAAACATGAAAGCAGAATATGAAGTTTAGAAACGTTTGTAGCAAATACTTAACTGTAGTTGTACTGAAGATTAAAAGTATCTATGTAGTACGAGCTGAACCAAATTCATTTTCCGAGTTTCAAGTTTATCGGTGGCATATTAGCCAAGTTATGCGATTTTAATGCACGTTGGCAGACAGTTGGGAAAATGCTTCGAAAATGGCAAGGAAGGATCTCAAAGCATTTAACTCAGTGTAACACAGTACGACTGACTCATAAGATGTTCGAGCACATACGAACAAACTTGTCTACAAGTTAGAAGTTGACTTGTTTACTATTAGCCTATCCGACTGACATTTACGACACAAGGGCAAGTATTTGAAAAAACAACTGACTAGTAAAAAGCCTTCGAAGGCAAGCTTTCGAAGCATGAAACTCCTTATGATAATAATAATAACAACAATAATAATAGTAATAATACATTTGTATAGCACCCTCAGAGAACTGAATCTCACTCTAGGCACTTTACAGATGCTGCATATAAAACATTACCATTAGGTGTTAACATATGCTGCATATAAAACATTACCATTAGGTGGTAACATCTGAGAGCAGTAGGCACGAGCAAGTAAGCAGGTACGTGCACACGAAGGACAAATCACAAAGACCCACCAATTGCTGTAATAATAACGTGTGTTTTAAGCTTCTTTTTAAATGTGGTCAAGTCAGGGCACGTTGTGACAAAAGTTAGGAGTTCCAGGCTCTGGGAGTACATGAACTAAACACGTGGTTTCCAAGGGTTTTGAGGTTCGTATGAGGTGTGGCTAAACGATTCGAGTTAGAACAGCAGGTTGTACGATTCTTGGCCTGCCGGGGGAGTAGTTCTGATAGGTAGGCTGAAGCCAGAGAATGAAGGGACCTAAAAAGTAAGTGACAGAACCTTGAAGTCGATGTGCTGCTTGACTAAGAGCCAGTGCAGGTCGGCGAGACGTGGTGTGATGTTGCACCTGAGCCGCTGCAGACAAGCGTAGCTGCAGAGTTTTACACCCACTGTAAGTGCCTGATTGCACAGGCCGGTAGACAAGCAAGCAGTGAGTTAAAGAAGTCAAGGCGGGATGTCACAAATGCATGGACCAATTTAGATGTGGTATCCCTATCTAAATTAGCCCGAATTTTAGCAATTTTATGTAGCTGAAGGTAGGCAGACTTGACTGTGGAGCTGATGTGTTCGTGTCATCTGCATAGAAGTGAAACCCTAGATTGTGCTTGGCGATCACATCGGCAAATGGGAGAGTATAAATTGTGGCAAGAAGACCGTGCACAGAGCCCCGAGGTACCTCGTACTTACGTGGTTCCCTGAACGATCTTTGTCCCTTCTTGTGAGGGAACATGACTCTTGCAGCCTGCGAGCACTGCGCGGAGACCTTACGAGGGCTCAGACTGCCTAAGCAGCCGCCGGCTCACGAGCGGTGGAGGGCAGATGATGACTCGGTAGTCCTGCTCAAATCCATGCATTGGAGGCATCTGTGGGGACATCCATATACCACAAACTGCTGCCAACTGTTGGGCGGGTTTGGAACGAACAATGGCCCGACAGTGCGAACAACAATAAATGCATGGAATATAAGGGCTGCCGAAGGAGTACAACGATGAGGGAGGGCTAGATCCCTCGACGACGGCAGCCGGCTCTAGTGTGTAGACTGGGCTTGGCCGGCTTGGTTTGGAATAAAGTGTTGGGTGTTGGAGCCAGCAGGCTTGTCGCTCGGTCTCGCTAACCAGCCTGACGACAGGTCGTGCGGAGGGCTGTCACAGTTCACATCAATACTCTGGGGTCTTGCTCTGAGAAAGGACCTGAACCATTACAGTGCTGTGCCAGTGATGCCCTGGCGAGTTCAAGACGCTCAAGAAGAACTTTGGCAATGACCCATAAGCACATGGCACATCTCAAAGGATATACAAGCTCAAACCAAAGCACATACTAAATTTCACTTCGATGAGATCACTACTTTCCGACCTATGACATTTGCAATGCACAATAGCAGGCCGTTAAGAAAGTGAAAGATGTGGTAGGGTAGTTAAGGCTAACTAGGCAAGTAGGCCACCCTCTATGAATCGCATACACAATTCGATATATATATATATATATATATATATATATATATGCATCGAATTAAAAATTAACCATACAATATATATATATATATATATATATATATAATTAAAAATATATATATATATATATATATATATATATATATATATATATATATATATATATATATATGCACACCAGGACTTGACCTTACAAAACCCTTGGAATTCACCAACACCACTCTCTGACGGCGACCGAGGTCGGCACTATAAAATCGGCATCGTCGGTGGCTTTCAGTCGCGAGTGTGCATTAGCAAGTTAATAATAGCAAAATTTACATACCGAAATCATCTTCAATTCTATCGAATCAACATTCACATATTGATTCCCAATTCCAGTTCGATGAAGAACCGGGAAGTGCATACCATAAAATTGAAGGCAGAATTGAATGTAGATCGATGTTATAAACTTGAGATGTATTATGAAATCCATAAAAATTGGGGTACTTGCTAGACTGCTGACCTTATGGCCAATGGCCGACCGTATATATGATGTTCACCAGAAAAACCACCCCTGCGTAAGCCCTATATTCAGCCAAAGCTCTTACAGGGAAGGACTACTGCAGGTATAAGCATGTCCAAAAAACTTGTTATTTTGAACCTAATTCTAGGTCGTATGTTAAACATCCAAGCTTTTAATTGCATTTCAAGCATGTTTGTCGTTTAAAAGGCACCAACAAAGTTGTATCTCTCCAAGCACTTTAAAGATGCTGTACAGAAAGCATTACCAAACGATTGGTGGCTACACCAGCAAGCAGCAGGCAGTGTAAGCAGGTATATGCACACGAGAGACGAATCACAAAGACCTACCATTTAAAAAAATAGCCTTCTATTCCACCTTGACCTGTGATCACATCCTAAAATAATAACGATAATTATAATACATTTGTATTGCTTTCTAAGAAAACTAAATCTCTTCCTATCCACTTCACACCGTTTGACCAATACTTACAAAGCCTGGATTAAATTCAGAGCTCCTAACAAACTACTGCCCAGTCTCCCTCCTTCCTTTTTGTCAAAAATTCTTGAAAATGTAGCTTAGTAGCTCGTGAAACATGTCGACTAGAATGAATTGTCTGAACAATTTTAGTTGGGATTCAAGCGACACCACTCTGCTGAATCTGCTCTCCTCTATGTGACTAACTGCATTCCAAGCCGCGACGCTGGTGATCATATCACCGCCCTGGTTCTGCTTGATCTATCAGTTACGTTTGACACTATTGATCACGATATCTTACTCGAATAGTCGAGAACAATCGGTTTGGCAGATGAAGCACTGACATGGCTCGAGGCTTGCTTGTCCGAACGTGTTCAACCAGTGTCGTGTGAGGGTAATGTGTCATCCATCAAACCTGTCATCCCTGGAGTTCGACAAGGGTCCATTCTTGGTCATTTGCTGTTCTCCATTTACAAAGAGCCTCTGGGAAAACTGATTCAGGCCCATGGGATCGGCTGTCACTACAGTGCTGACGATACCCAGCTGTATTTGTTATTCAAACCGCCAGACTCTGCCGCAGCTACCGATAAACTGAATGCTTGCTTTTCAGACATTCAGTCTTGAATGTCGGCCAATGTGCTCAAACTAAACTCCTACTTATAGGCTACCCCAAGTGTGTGGCCAGACCAGGATACTTTTCTCTTCTAACAGGTGATGCTGTTATGCGACCGTCGTCGTGTGCTTGGAATTCAGATGTCCCTTCATAACTGCTTACATTTTAAAGTTTCATGATTAAGAATGCATCTACTGATAACCATCACGTCTCATCCCCGTCTAAGTGTAAGAACTGTCTACCTTGTATCTTGCTAAAGTTAACTAGCTCCTTGGTTTTGACCAGGCTCGACTGCTGCGATTCCGTTGCTGCTGCAATTCCATTTTGGCTGGGTATGAAGAAAAGGCATCTTACCTCTGCAATTGGTGATGAATATAGCTACAAGGCTAGTCAGCAAATCCAACAAGTTCAGTCATGCGGCTCATCTGCAGAAGGATCTGCGATGGCTCCCAGTTGATCAGCGAATACACAGCAAATTTTGTAGTCAGACCCACAAAGCCTGCTGTGGCTTGGGTCCTGTATACCTAGCCGAACCACTGCACCCGTTTCAGCGACCTTGTGCCCTAAGGTCCTCTATGGACAATAAATTAACTGTTTCATTCATAGCTTGAAGACCTTTGATGGCAGAAGCTTTTGGTCTGCATTTCTTTGACTGGAACTTTCTTCCACTGTTCTTAGGGATCGATACGGTACATGATGGGAAGCCAGTGCAGGTCGGTGAGAAGTGGTATAATGTGGCAACTGCGATGTCCTATGTGCTGCTCTGCTTTGTAGATCCTCTGTATCTACATTGCACTGTGGCTGGCTTGGGTGCTATGCTGCCATTAGCTGTCCTTCTTTGCCTTCCCTGATAGGGCCTTCCCTGATAGGGGATTTTGTACGAAGGTGAGTTAGTCTCCGTGCACTATTTTTTGCCATATCCTACCTGTGGTTTTAGCTGTGTAGATGGTAAGCACACATAGTGTCCGTGCGTACACGCAAATATGTACAGGCTTGCACACTCAAGTGTACATTTATAGAGTAGACTTGTAAGTAGTATACTTGCATCATTGTTGGATTGGTTTTGCAAAAAATATGAATCGTTGAGCACTCTGTAGTAAGCTCCTAGTCAGATTGTGGTTTGCATTAACTTGTGCAGGAATAAAATGCTAGTTTGCTAGCTATTCACATGACAACTGTATTCTATTGCAGTTTGATCGTCACTTGAAGAACTTATGTGAGCGTCAAGATATTTGTGGTGCTGCTGCCAGACGTTTCCTACTACCAATACATGACACGCCATTGTTGTCGCCATCTAGTTCAAGATCGGCAGCATTGAGTAGGCTTGTTGGAGCTAGGCGTAACGAGCCTAGGTTAAGTCTTCGATTTTTAGCCAACTATAATGTATTGATACCGTTGGCCTTGCTACTTATAGTTCTTTCGTATGTTGTGGGAGGTTGGCCTTGTGTTTTTTATGTTGCTGCAAGCCTACTCGTTGCCTATTACATAGCAAAGGCTGTGTTTGACCCTGTAGCTAGCTGTGAAAGTCAAGAACGATACTGATACACTCCCTGCTCTTCATTACATACTTTTTAACTTGTACATTGGTACATCAAGTGTCGAGCCTTGTTGAGCTCACTACGACAGCTGCCTCTGTTACAAAAACGCTCTCGTAATAACCTGTCTCAGCTGCCTTGCACTCCTGGTAGTGAGGAGTAGTAGAATCAGTAAACCTATGCTGCAGAGGACTTGCTCTCGTTCTGCACTGCAGTCAGAATGTTGCAACTTCCCATCTGAGCGTTTTTGCCGGACCTTTGAAGTGCTGTGTATGTGCGTACAAGTGCAATGCGTTAAGGGTCTGTGTGCAATAAGAAAGCCGCTTTTGGTGACCGGTTTTTGGAAAAATAAATAACCACAATGTGGTATATATTAGTGAATCTGTTCATTGTAATCTTGGATGTGAAACTGAAATATCCAAATGCTTACATGACAGATGACGTAGCAAAACATTGTTAAAACTTACCAGAATCGAGTCGGTATCGACTCGGCCTAGTGCACGGACTTTCTAATCTGGCCGTTTTTATGGGAGTCGCACCACAAGAGTGTGCCTCGGACGCTGTGGTGATGTTGCACGGCCATTTGATCTGAAAGTATTCTGTGCCGAATGTAGTGCTTAAGAGTCAAGCTCCATAAGATGGGCTGAAAGCGAAGGCAAGCAGAGGGAGCATCAAACATACCATTGAGATATCTCGCTTAATAGTTAGTGGTTTTAAATTTCGAGGACCACACGATCTGTCCTTTCCTTTTACAAGCTGTGATCTCCCTTTGGGGTGTACGGGATTTCTGTAAAATCCGGCGGTCGATTCAGCTAGTATCGAGAGGCAGACTGCAAATTCATGCTTTTCGGTAGCCGTGCTGTGTGCTAGGGACCTCATTTTCGAGAGCTTAGGGGAGTCTTGACTTGTTAGAAATATTATGTTCGACTGGGTTAACCCCCTGTTTCGAATAGTCATTTCTGGTATTTTCTTAAGTGGCTTACAAAGTCCAATCCTGCCTGTAAAAGAAGCATCTATTTGGCATTTATGAGCAGTGAACTTTCGGTTTAAACTCAATAGTGGACAATAATAATATGAGCAAATAGTACTAGGTATTTGTCAAAGTATATTTCCATAGGTAAAGGGAGTTAACTAGGGGATCGCTTGTGCTTATTAAAGTAGAGCAGCCGCAATAGGATAGCTGCTTAATGGTCTTCTGTAAAACTGGGGAAAATTGGATGCCAAACCCATCAGAAATTTGTATTTTTTAGTGCTATTAGCAAACACATGCCTTCGTGATTGATATTGGATCAGAAGTAGGCATTTTTATCTATAAAAGCTAACTCTTGGGGTACATTTTGAGAATTGTGTTTTAATATGACTTATTTAGTCCCCAGAGTGTCACCGTGTAGGACTAAACGGTAGTGGCAAATCTGGCCCAGTCCTAGCTTGTCTCGTCTTTACCGCAGGCGTGTCCAAAGACAACCGTATTACTGAGGCGTTATGAGATGCTCCTGGTGCAACGTACTGGCCTTAGATGCTGAACGTCACTCTGCTGCATTAACTGCCTTCGATAGGCAGTGTAACAGTGTAGTGTAGTGTAGCAGTGTCTATCTTCGCGACTAGCAACCACTGAAGGGCACTGTCTGCTTCTCATACCCATCCTCACATTTGGGCCATATCAAGTGATATGGGGACATCAAGATATCAAGTGATATGGGGACATCAAGATATCAAGTGATATGGGGACATCAAGATATCAAGTGATATGGGGACATCAAGATATCAAGTGATATGGGGACAGTAGTGATCGAAAGCATCCTGAAACCGTGGACCGATAACGTGCGAAACAGCCACGCAGCCAAGCAATACGTGGCTGCTTAGGGATGTGCACTAAAGGATGTGCACTCTGCCACTAAACCTGCTGAGCAGCATGCATCCTCGTCGTCTATGGGCTGCAACTATTGACTACTACTTGAGCGCCTCTCAGCCTGGGCATCACTGGCACTGCTCTGCAGTGGTTTAGGCCCTACCTCAGTGGGAGACTCCTGAGTATTGATGTGAATGGACAAAGATCATACGAGGTACCTCTGAAATATGGGGTACCTCAGGGCTCCGTGCCAGGTCCGGTTCTTTTCACGGTTTATACTCTCCCTCTTGCCGATGGGATTGCCAGTGACAATCTAGGCTTTCACTTCTATGCGGATGACACTTAGTTGTACCTTTGCTCTGATCCCTCCCACACCTCGAGGGCCTCGAATTCTCTCAACTCACTTGCTGCATGTATTGATGACAGCCGCACATAGATGCCAGTACATTTTCTTAAAATGAATGATGATATAACTAACTTACTAGTTATGGGCAAACCAAGTGTGATTGAGAAATTGGAAAGACCAACGCTCGAAATCGGCTCTGCAAGCGTGTCTCCTGTTGAATCTACACGAAATCTAGGTGCCATGTTTCAAAGTGACCATCCCTTAGACAACCACACCAGCTCGACAATCAAGTCTGCCTACTTTCAGCTACATAACATTTCTGAAATTCGGGCTGGTTTAGATAGGGATACCACATCTAAGTTGTTCCATGCATTTGTGACATCCCGTCTTGACTTCTGTAAGTCACTGCTTGCTGGCCTACCGGCGTGTGCAATCAGGCGCTTACAGCTGATGCAAAACTCTGCAGCTAGGCTTGTTTGTCATGAGCGTTGCAGTTGCCACATCACACCATCTCTCGCCGACCTGCACTGGCTACCAGTCAAGCAACGCATCGACCTTAAAGTTTTGTCGCTCACTTTTAGGTCCCTTCATTCTTTGGCTCCAGCTAACTTATCAGATTTACTCCCCCCACAAGGCCAAGCACGTACCACCCACTTTTCGGAATCTGTTTACCTACTACATACCTCGTACAAACCTCAAATTCTTTGGAGACCGTGCATTTAGTTCGTATGCTCCCAAAGCCTGGAACTCACTCCCGACTTTTGTCGCGACATCCCCTGACTTGACCACATTTAAAAAGAAATTAAAACGCACCTATTTATGACAGCATCTATAGGGTCCCTGTGACTCGTCCTTTATGTGCTTATGCGTTTGGATACTGTTTCACGATGCCACTAACCAGGCTAGCATGTCACCCTTAACTGTGGTATTCTTGTCGTTTATCCATTCGATCGTGTTTCCTTTGCCGCAAATGTGAAGCACCCATAGAGAGATTGCGTTCTCTGAGGGCGCTTTACCAAGTGTGTTATCATTGTCATTATTATCTTACATAGACAGCAGTAAGTCGTACTGTAAATCTGGAGGAGGGAAGCATTTGACCGACACTCGCCCGCACCTAACGCTCCTGGCTGACGCGACCGTTCATACTTTTATTAGTTCGCTAGTCCCATATTACTCACGCCCGGCGTCTGCCTAATCAGCTTTGCTGTTCATGAGTCAGACACAGACCTGCTAGCACATCCGGAGCTAGGAAAGTTTGCCAGAAGCGCTTCGTGGGCGCTCTGGCAATATTAACAAGCGTCGTGCTTGTCCCGAGCGGTGCTGCCATCTGCTTGACGGGCCTCCTGATTTCGGCGCTGCTTACAGCACAGAATGGCAGGCAGTATAGTACCTCTAGATCGCGCTGTGTAACGACGGTACGCAACGGTCATCTGGTGAGACCCCGCTCCCGCTTTACTATGATTTAAGACTTTAGTCAAATTTTTTTGCTCTGTCGAGAAAGTACAAGAGAGCTTGGCCACTTGCCTGGAGCCGAAGACTTGTTTTGCTAATCCCTACAGAATTAGTCTTAAGAATAGTGGGCAGCACATAATGACTAAGCTTACTAAAATTTATTACGTGTGGGAAGGGCATTTTGTAATGAACTAACCCAATTTGATCACCATTTTCTACTTTAAAAGCTTCGCAACGAACATCGCTGGGAGTGGGCATCCTTAAGTAACAGTTTCCGACAGCTTCCCGTGTACTCTGTTCTTGCTGCTAGACGCATCTATCTCGATGGATCTGTAGCAGATTGGAGTCTCGTAGGCTCCGACTTCTGCTTGAATGTCCATCATAATTGTCCAAACTTTGTTGCAGCACTTACATATACAACTGGGCTCAGTGATTCGATCTCACCGAACCAGCTTAGATGTGACAAACACAGTAGAAGAGAGATACGATTGAGAGAGGCGAGAGACGGTCCGCGAAGACTGCCATTTCATGCTGAAGCTTGGCTGAGATCCTTGTAGTAGTACGCCGATGTAAAATGTTTCACTTTGGCCACTTTTCGATATCGCATCTATAGCTATCGGTTGGGTTTCAGTACTAGAAACGCTTTGTGGATGCAGACGCCGAGTCTTTAACCTGCCGCCACCCACTTGGGTCGAACCTCGGCAGCTAACAACCATTCGAAGTGTTGATGCCGAGCGGCTGCAACAGGAGAACGGCACTGTCCGGCGTAAGATTGAGGTGCACTTACACGGGGATTCCGCTGACATGTCAGCGGACTTATACAATGTATGCGAATTCTTACGTCATCGCCTCTTTATTCGGCCCCGTGACTCGCGAGCTGCCTTTCAAATTTCGCCTTCAGGCACCTATGCTCCATGCGGCGATGTCCTACGAATATCTGATCGGAAGTGGTGCATTGCCTACTGTCATCGTCACGTTGCCAGTTACCCACAGTTGTGCCAACAAATGCGGGCAAGTAATAATAATGATAATACATTTGTTATAGCGTCGTCAGAATCTCTTTCTAGGCTCTTTACATGCTGTAAAAGAAGCTTGATTGAAATGTTAGTATTAACAGGCTCAATGAAAACCAGCGTAACATGGTTAGAGCTGATGCACATGGTCAGAATGCAAATATACCTAGTGGCAGCATGCACAGTGTCAGCACGCGTAAGCACACAAAGGACGAATCTCACGGACCCACTAAATGCTGTGGTAAATAAATGTGTTTACTCAAGTCATTGTTAGTCAAGCATGCTAGATTTCAAAGCTCAAATAATCTCTGCTCGGGGTTTGGCGGCAAGATAATGACTCTAAGTACGTTGCCAAGTATGCAAGGTAGTTAGCCGACATATAAGTGCTCGGTGCTGATGCAGTGGTCCAGCCAGTCACCCGATCACAACCCCGTAGAACAACTAGGGAGTGCTACCCACAGGCGGCTGAGGCGTGGTGTTCGGCTCGCCACTATAGTCATAACCCCATGAAAATTCAGGACTCGGAAGCCCGTGGCCTCCATGCCCAGCCAGAGACAAGTAAGGTCATATAAATGAGGTCATACAAATTAACAGTTCGGCGACGTCGCACTAAAGGCAGGCAAATAAACAGCACTCGTGCCTTTTTTGGGCCGTCAACAAATATTTTCACATGCTTCGCGAAGCTTCAGTTTGCCTGTCATAGTTAACAATTCTTCCATCACCCGAACGGAGTCGCAGCCACAGCAGGTCCATCCATACTGCGAGGATTTCTTTTCGATTGAGTATAAATGTTATAATTTTGTATGGTAGACTACGTCTTTTACAGAAACGTCTTGCTTGTGTGAAATGCACATTGACTGTATGGAAATCAAAGAATAGCCTCTGCCCAAGATTTTCGCTGATCGTGACAGACCGAAAAAGACACAAGACAACGAGAGACACAATACAAAAAAGAATGAGATATTGACGAGCAGACAGGCAGGCAGACAAAGAGAAAGACAGAGAAACAGGAAGAGAGACAGAGGCAAGCATAGAAAAATACAGAGACATTAATTGTGATACAAAAAGAGAGATAAATAGACAAACTGAGAAAGAGAGAGAGATAGAGAGAGAGAGAGCGAGTGGGAGAGAGAGACACGGAGAGACAGACAGTACATAGAAAGGAGAGGGAGAGAGAGACGGAGGGAGATTAGAGATAGGGATAGGGCGGGATAAAAAGAGACGAACAGATAACAAAGTCAAATGAAGACCACTAGAAAACAAAGAGGACAGAGAAAGCAAAAGGAGAGGCTTAGACAAAGAGTGCGAGAGTTATCGACAGACAAAATAAAAATAAAGCTGAAAGAGAGAATACAGAAAGAAAACAAAAAGAAAATGCGCAAGATATGGTAAAAAGGATAGACTCAGCGAGGGGAGAGAAGCAGAAATACAAAATAAAGACGGTATGTCTCAGTGGCACAGGAACAGAAAGAAATAGATTAGGAGGGAGGGAGATCGGGAGAGAGAGAGAGAGAGAGAGAGAGAGAGAGAGAGAGAGAGAGAGAGAGAAAGTGTGCGAGAGACACGGACACTGACACATCCGCGTATGCACGCGCGGACAGACCCAGAAATAATTTCTAGGTGTGCTTGAGTGAAATCGTCTTCCGCTCTCCTCGGCCTATTTCTGAAATATATAGAACATATATAAAAATAAATTTAATTATTTAAAAGCCCATGTTTAATTTGAAGTTCATGTTGTGGTTGTGTGTGATTCCTCGAAGGTAATCTCCCGCCAAGACGGTTCACATATTGGTATCAAGACCTCCAGTCGACGACTAAGACTAGCATATTTTGACTTGGGCCAACCGTTATATCTATTACTTACAGAATTATTATTAATTTAATTTTAGTAGAATTTTTATAGTTACAAGAAGCTTAATGCCCGTGGACTCACTTTGCTGAGTCGTATTAGTTTCGTCATGGAAGACAACGTGCGATATCTTGCCACTTGATGGAAGATCTTGCTGCGTGACGGACTTTCTCACTTTCATTAGTAGAGATTGTTGAGAACTTCATTCTTAATGCATGACGAAACTTGACATACTATTGTTACTTCCACACTAGCCAAGCCATAAAATGCAGCATTTGTTCATTCTTGGTATAACAGTAATTGATTTGGAAGATAGAAAGCCCGTTATATCAACTAAATCATATTTATAAAAAATATAGTTGCATACTTTTGCCATGCGCATTTTTCGGAGTTGCTGGTATTTCGCGCTTTTGTTGGTGCGCTTTTTTCGGCACGCTTTTGTCTTGCCTGCTTTTGTTTAGGTGCAACACTGGTGCACGCAGGTATGCTGACAGTAGCGGAACACTGCAGAAACTAAGATCGCCCATAAATTAAGGTTATACGCACATATTCCTAGGCTACTAGAAATGTTTATTCGACAGCGCCGGTGGATACAACTGCTCCTAGTACCGGCTATGACATAAAAGTCACACACGACGCCGAGAGCACCACTCTTTCTCAGATCGGCTCGCAGCCTCGCCTAACGTAGCTCACGCCTGGCTTTAAACCGAGTGCTCGACGGATTGACTACTCCACGACGTCGGTTTTTATGCCACCTAACCGTAGATTATCCCATAGCCTGCTCCGAGCCATCACAATTCAGAAAAAGCGACCGAAAAGACTGATACATAATAGTCACAATCAGGCGGATTTATCGAGAACTTGTTTCAGTAGGGAGCGGGAGGGCGGCTAAAGGAGGCTCCCCGCAGGTCTAGCTGAAGGAGCTGGGCTACTCCACCAGAATGACAGATTCTCCTACCATTAACCCACTACCCGTGTAGGTCAGCTAGCCTTTTCCGGGGAACGAGGGGTCTGGCCACATGGACTTCCACAGAGAGGCTGCTCAAGCGACTTCTCCGGAGGCTTCTCAGGCCGTGCGCCGCTTCGGCGAGCCCATTCGAGACGTTTCTCTAGAAGAACGTATGGCATTAGTTCCAGATGGAGCTAAAAAGAAAGCTGCTAGCACAGCGTGCGTTCAGAGTGTACGTTCAGGGTGCGTTTCCAGAGGGGTCACGTTATCTTTTTCTCCACGGGGAAATAATAATTCGCACAACTCTGAGGAGGCAATTCTTCTTTTAGACGGACGTACCGCTTCTCGTGTCGTCCTACAGGGGCCGGACATTGCCAAGGTGGCTTTGGCGGTGTACGAATGCGGCTCGGTGGACTTTCCGGAGCCGCCCTATCCAAGCAGGTGAGCCGAAGAGCTCTTCCTCTGATGCTGCGTGTGTGTGTGTGTGTTTGTGTGTGCAGGTTTTGTCCTTCTCGATTCGCTACGATCGCTGCGTAAGCTACAAAGCGTCACCTGGTCTCTTTGTCTCTACAAGTCTCTTCTTCTCTCTTTCTCCTTATCTCTCCTCTCCCCATCTCTCCTCTCATTATCCTCCTCTCTCATCCTTTCCTCTCCTCTCATCTCTTCTTTACCCTTCTCTACAGTTCTCCTTTCATCTCATGTCATCTCCCGTCTCTCTTTTCTCTCCGCCCTCTCAGTCTCGCTGTCTCACTTTGCCAATCTCTGCCTCTCACTTGTTACACCGTATTCCTGCCGCTCCACCAGTCACTCTGCCTCTCCGTGTGTCTCTCTGCTTTGCTCTCTCTCTTTTTCGGCTTTTCTTTGGTCTGTCATTCAATTCGTTGAGTCGAAATGGCTCACTAGGTAAGGTGGTTGCTTTTGACGACCTCGGGGCCGAGGTCGTGGGTTCGAATCCTGTGGTGGGCGATCCTTTATCGCCACTGCAAGCGGTGCTGATAGCCGTAAAGGCCTTTCTGTCGCTATACAAAAGAGGCTGTTAAATCTGCTAGTATATATATATTAGAAGCAAAAACTAGGACGTAGCCTTGGCCTGCCTATCTTGTTCCGATGCTTTGGATGATCCGATGGTTTTTCGACTGAATATGAAAGACAAGTCCTTTACCTTGCATCTCGTCTCTCGAGGTCGAGGTTTTACCTCAATCCCAGCCTCACTATCAAATTCTCAAAATTCCCGACGTCCTTGCCCCGCCCCGTTTCACGCTTCTGTCACTCTTCGCTGGCCTTCAGCCCATTCAGCGGGCTCATCGGGCCTCCTGCCACTGGCTGTCCTCAAATGGGGTAGTTGTGGGGTGGGGGGGTTGCAACGCCCCTCAATTTCATACTATTAGCTTGACAGCTGAACGTCGGTTACGAACTAGGAGCTTGGCTGCTGAATTGTAGCCGAGAGCCGAGTTCGAGATAGCCGCCATGGGCCGAGACTAATGAGCAGAGCAATTTATGATTATGCATGAACGATATATTATTCTATGACTCACTGCTCGACCTTTGTTTAACGCACGGGCCTGGCCGCAGTCACTCTTGGAGTAGCGCGGTCTGCCGTCTGTCGGTGAGTCGGACGGAGCACTGAGCGTGAGCTTCTGTAAACTGTGAATGAGTCTGCTGGAAGTCACCTGCCGTATCAGTCGTGATATACAGGCTACTGTTTGTGCTTTGTTCAGTACGGCCTTATTGCTGCTTCTGCAGAATGTCGAGCGCCGTGTCGTTATCGTTGGCGTTTTGCGAGCTTCTGCTCTTTGCACGTTGCATGCCACGTGCCGCTTCCTGAACCAGTGAGCGTGGTGCGTTCATTTCAGGATCGACAAAGCGGGCTTAAAAGAAGACTAAGGCGTTCGTTAGTTATAGGTTGCGAATCCATCGGGGGGGGGGGGGTGGGATGGTGGTTTGTACAACTCTTAGGTAGGGGAGGCTGAAAAACCCTGCTGAGTGGGGCTCGTTTTCTGTACCCAGCTTCAAGGTTCGGGTCTAGAGGAAGGGCAACGAATTTATTGAGAGGAGGTCGCGGGGCTCGCCTCGTCACACCTTCAGCGTGCAGCTTCGAAATATCTTCCGGAGGGCGATGCCAGGATGTATAGGTGCTAAGATGCGATCTGGGATATGCGAAGCTTGACCATTGCAAGTGGCGTATGTACACTACCATTAAGATTCCCAGTTTCTGGCCGAATAGGCATCGTCTTTTTGATAAGCCTCTTTAAAAGATAAGTTTTTCAATAAATGTATTCGGAATTTTCAGAGCTGGATCGGCAGTAGTTATTAATTTCGTATTAACATAATAGCAACGTCGGATTCGCTTGCAGCCATAACGTGGCCGACATAGGCCGTGCGTATTTAGACCGGAGGCACAGCGGTCATAAAAGTTCCGAAATATTACGGTTTATTAAATAAGATTTTCTAAAACTAAACGATGATAAAACTAACTTACTAGTTATGAGCAAACCCAGTGTAATTCAGAAATTGGAAAGGCTGACGATCAAAATTGGCTCAGCCAGCATATCTCCTGTTGAATCAGCTCGAAATCTAGGTGTCATATTCCAAAGTGACCTCTCTTTAGACGACCATATCAGTTCCACAGTCGAATCTGCCACTTTCAGCTACATAACATGGCTAAAATTTGGGCTTGTTTAGATAAGTATACCACGTCTTAGTTGGTCCGTGCATTCGTGGCATCCCGTCACGACTTCTGCAACTCACTGCTTACTGGCCTACCGGCATGTGCGATCAGGTGATTGCAGCTTGTGCAAAACTCCGAAGCTAGGCTTGTCTGTCGTGAGCGTCACAGTTGCCACATTACTCCACTTCTCGCTGACCTGCACTGGCCACCAGTCAAGCAACGGATTGACTTCATGGTTTTGTCGCTCACTTTTAGGTCACTTCATTCTTTGGCTACAGCCTATCTCTCAGATATACTCCCCCATCAGGCCAAGCATCGCACCACCCGCTTTTTGGAATCCAACAGTGTCTGCTGGCTACTGAATGCGTACCGAAAGCCGCTTAGGCTGTGAGTGCGCTATACAAAACTCTCCTGCGTAACACCCACATGGTCTTTATGACTTTGTGGAGTTACTGACGGAGATACATTACATTACAAGTACCCCGTACAAACCTCAAATCCTTTGGAGACCGTGCATTTAGTTCGTATGCTTCCAAAGCCTGGAACTCCCTCCCGACTTGCGTCAGAACATCCCCTGACTTGACGACATTTAAAAAGAACTAAAAACACCTATGTAGGACAGCATTTAGTGGGTCCCTGTGATTCGTCCTTGATGTGCTTATGCGTGCTGACACCGTGCATGCTGCCACTAACCGCATTTGCATGCTGACCCTGTGCATGTCACCCCTAACCATGTTATTCATGTTGTTCATCAAGCATTACTCACCATTTAATTGCGTTTCCTTTTGCAGCAGATGTAAAGCGCCTAGAAAGAGATTGAGTTCTCTGAGGGCGCTTTATCAAATGGATTATTATTATTATTATTACTATTATTATTATTATTATTAAGATGTACCAACGCCACTTGTTATAGGCTTTTTGTTCTCATATACGGAGGTCAATTGAAACTTGTGATACAGTAGCCATTGTGCCTTTTTCTATATTAACTTTTAGCCATGTGCAGTTCATTCAAAGCTACACGTCGAATCTAACAAACCTTGAAATGCCAAAGGTGGCACTAATCTATCGCTTCTCGAAGTACCAAGACTTTCTTTATAGAGAATATTCTGATCTTATTACGAGCTTTTGGTAAGTGATTCTAGCATTCATTTAAATAGACTGACTGACTTTTCAGTGACCATCCGTTGCCTGATTCATTTTCTCTCGTCGCTCGTGTGTTTGGCCCACTCATAAAAGAAACAGAGGCATGGCATATTCAATCAAATAATTCCACTACTGCATGCTCTCAACACTACTGCTGCTACTACAGCAGCTGCTATCACCACATTCTGCACAGCTAAAAAGACGCCGATATATTTTTCTCTGTAGTATGTTTCCCCTTCGGGATAAAAAATAGTCTGTGAGTCGCATGACTTCTTCTTCACCTGAGTGCAATCCTCTATCAGACTTACCATCGCTATTGGAACGCTATTTCTTCCGATACTCTGGATGAGTTGCGACTTTGATTACGAAAAATGTGGGCCATCACCCATATACATTATGTTTTACTGATAGCGGTAAGCTAGCTTAGCCTCATAAGCGAAAACCTGAAACAGCATGCACAAGATCAGGACAGACAGCGACTAGCGTACGTGGTCATATTTTAGGTCGTACCAACGAAACACAGCCAAGACCCTGTCTAGCTTAAAAAATAGTGCACCTATTTCGGCAGTCAACATTTCCTTAATCGCATCCAAGTCAGCCCATTACTTATCAAACACAGTGGAACGAGTAATGGCAGACCAATAAAAACTCTTTTATAACGAGTTACAGCTTAGCAAGTATGTTCAAATAAAGTTTTAGACCTGATTACTCCACAGAGTCACCATTCTTACGAGTGTGACTGGATCTTGGCCTACTCGGTACGACTCAGGCGACCGTGGGGTTTGAGTCCTTCAGTGGGCGATCCTTTATTGCCTACTGCAAGCATTGATGATAGCCGTTCTGGTTCTTCGATCGCTATACAGACGAGGCTATTAAATCAGCTAAATATTAATAAATGGTATATCGTCTGAATATTATGATGACATCAGGAATCACGAATAAGGTAGAATAGTCTTTCTGCTAGTTCTACTGGATGTCCTTCTTGAGTGCATATAATGCCATCCAGCGCATCCCAAGCACTGTGTTATAAAAAACAGCTGCACTTGCACTTAGATCATTATCCACCTTCCAGTATCTCAAGATATCTCAGCTCTCTCAGACTTGCATGGCAGAGAACTTTCTTGAATGCCTATGAAACCAGCTTACTATTTATATGAAAGCCTAGTATTAACCAGACATTTAAAAGCTTACCCCAATAGCTCTACCAGAATTTCTCCCCTAGCCTCTGCACGTAATCTGGGTGTCCGGATCCAAAATGAATTTTCCCTTGTTTATGAACTCATCAGCTCTGGAGTCAAGTCTGCCCAATTTCATCTCGGTAGCATCTAAAACGAGATTGAGATTTCTTATGGCATCACAAACATGATTTTTACATATTATTATTGCTAGTTGTAAGTGGCATATTTCATACTGTTGCACTTCTGCAATGTGTGGACTAAATAGGCTGCATCACTTCCTGTGAATTCTGGTTACACCCTCTCATTGTTTAGCCCCATTTTGCTCCTTGTTGCTAATTTTCTCCCACTCATTCATGAAAATTGCTGTCATACACCTGGATTTGACCAAGGCCCAGGAAAATCTTATTTTGAGGCACACCTGTCCTCCTTCGCTGAGTAAGTTCTGATAATTGTTCCTGCTATGCTGTTGCTGCTCCTGAACTAAGGGTTCTTTACTTCAAGCATTGCTCGTAAAAAATACTTCATTTGTTTAGCATCCTAAGAGAACTTTAGTGGTAATAATATTGTAAACGCTTTCAAGCCCAAAGTGTTGCCGTTAATACATTTCCTAATCCAGATAATACAGAAATCCATGTTGTATGTATACTATTCCTCTATATAGAGGCTAGTAATGAGACTAGCACAATATGCCATTTGAGGGTGCTCAGCAATCATCCAACACCTCCGACTCCATATATTAAACAAATGCACTACAGAGGCTTCTCACTTAAGTCTTCAAGCCACAAACATAGCGCTCGTAAAGATGGTGGCCATTGCTGGATCATCGCTTTAAGTCATAAGTCGGTGAAGCCCCGAGCAGACCGCTGCGCCACTAGCAACTTTCAGTTGCAGCACAAATTGTCGCAGCTGTGCCGACGGTAGCGACACACGAAGGCAACCAAGAGCCCCCGTACCTTAACGTATGAACTGTTCAAGTACAGCAGCGTAGAGCAGTCCAGTTGACAGCCACGGAGGACTATCGGTGCTTAGCACCAGCCCTAGCTGTAATAAACTCTCGCAGCTCGACGCTAGAGCACAGGTATACTGTCTGACTGGAGGTCTCGAGCGTAACCCACCCACCTTCCCCGACTGCTGGGCATAACTGAATGGCTCTTACACGATTTTAGAGCCATTGCAATTCAGGAAACGCAAGTGATATCTCGACAGTCATAGTCTTGCTCATGCAGAACACGGACGTTTCAATAGTCTTTGCACAAGCGAGAGCGATGGGGACGAAGCTGTTATGTCTGTTATGGAGATGCTATGTCTGCTATATGTTGGAGAGCTGTTATAGAGACTGACCTGCCGAAGGTCGAAACGCCGCGACGTACGCGCTGTAGACGCTGCGCCGACGCGCACACCGCGAAGGCATGGCGGGCGGGAGATAGTAGAACGCGACGGCAACCGAGACAATTGCGACAGACATCAACCCCGTATATGGCAAGTTCGTGTCGCTAATATTTTTATGCAGACTACTTCCTATTTTGCCGCAAAAGGCTAAATCTGCATAGCGCCGGCCGTAGCGTAACACTCACAAGTTCGAGTCCGACGTACAAGTGACTGACCATCGCCGTAGACGTCCAGTGCATACTTCTGAACCATAGAATACGACATCTCTGGGTCCCAGTGTTTATCAACCAGGAACCGCTTGCACTCTCAAGCCTGTCGCAATATGACAGACTTTCATGCATTTCATTAAGCGTTTACCCAGACGTACCGGACGCGCTACGAGCCGAAGCAACGCTGCACTTCCTTGTGACCAGTACTGGGCCTCAGTATCTGGCCCTCAGTGGGCTCGCCATTGGTCGAACCGAGTTTGCGTTACGCCGCGGCGCCCTCCTTCGCGGGCTCGTATCAGCCTCGTGTTAAGTACGCGTGCTACGTCCATTGCCGCGACTCGGGAATAATGTTTGTCATTTACGCTTAGTAAGTCACCTTTTGGGGCGACACAAGACGGACGCGCACTCGTCGCAAAGTATCGTGTCGCACTTCGATGGAGACCCATGAAGGCATTGAAGTACACGATTTGACTTTGAGCTAAACAAAGCCCGAGATATATATATATATATATATATATATATATATATATATATACATATATATATATACAAAAAGAAAGTGAGAGGAAGAGAGAGTGAGAGAGAGAGAAAGGGAGAGAGAGAGGAGAGAGAGAGGAGAGAGAGATAGAGAGAGAAAGAGAGAGAGAGAGAGAGAGAGAGAGAGAGAGAGAGAGAGAGAGAGAGAGAGAGAGAGAGAGAGAGAGAGAGAGAGAGAGAGTTGGTGAGACAGGGAGAGAGAGAGAGAGAGAGAGAAAGAGAGAGAGAGAGAGAGAGAGAAAGAGAGAGAGATAGAAACAAAGAAAGAAAGAGAGAGCTAGAACAGCGCAGGTAAGTTTATCAGAGCAATTGGGTGTGAACATCAAATAAGGACGTCAAACGTTAGTTCAAGGCAGAGGCGAACTCTTTCCGTCAGCCTCTTTCCGTCCTAGCTGCGTCCTCCCGTTCTCAATTAGTGGATTTCCAGTCTCTCGTAAGTAGCGCATCGTGTAATTAGCCCTGAAGTGCAGTACTCAGCGTTTCAGTAGGCTTTCACATCTATGCGAATGACACTCAGTTGTACCTTTGCTTTGATCCCACCCAGCCTTCGAGCACCTCGAATTCTCTCAACTCCCTTGCTGCATGTATTGATGACAATGGAAAAAGGACGGCAGCAAATTTTCTTAAATTGGATAATGATAAAACTAACTTACTAGTTATGGGCAAACCAAGTGCGATTGAGAAATTGGAAAGGCTGATACTCAAAATCGGCTCTGCAAGCATATCTCATCGTTGAATCTGCGCGAAATCTAAGTGTTATGTTCCAAAATGAGCTTTCGTTAAACGACCACATCAGCTCGACAATCAAGTCTGCCTACTTTCAGCTACATAAATATGTTAAAACTTGGGCTTGTTTAGGTAAGGATATCGCATCAAAGTTGGTCCAGGCATTTGTGACATCCCATCTTGACTTCTGTAACTCACTGCTTGCTGGCCTACCGGCATGTGCAATCAGACGCTTACAGCTGGTGCAGAACTCTCCAGCTAGGCTTGTCTGTCGTGAGCGTCGCAGTTGCCACATCACACCACTTCTCGCCGACCTGCACTGGCTAACAGTCAAGCAACGGATCGACTTCAAGGTTTTGTCGCTCATGGTCCCTTCATTCTTTGGCTCCAGCCTACCTATCAGATCTACTCTCCCCACCAGGCTAAGCATCGTACCACCCCCTTTTCGGAATCTAACTGTTTACCTGTACATCCAACAAACCTCAAATCTTTCGGAGACCGTGCATTCAGTTCGTATGCTGCCAAAGCCTGAAAATAACTCCGACTTGCGTCACGACATGCAGTGACTTGACCACATTTAAAAAGAAATTAAAACATACCTAGTTATGACGGCATTTAGTGGGTCCCTGTTATTCGTTCTTTATGTGCTCATGCGTGCTGACACTGTGCATGCTGCCACTAACCACATTTGCATGGTGACCCTGTGCATGTCACCCCTAACCATGTTATTCACATTGTTTATCTAGCATGATACCACTCACCATTCGATCGTATTTCCTTTGCAGCAAATGTGAAGTGCTTAGAGAGAGATTGGTTTCTCTAAGGGCGCCTTATCAAGTGTATTATTATTATTATTCAGTAGAGCGTGTTGGCCGCTATAGACTTCAGACAGCAAAGATCTTTAGCAGTGGAACCGGTAAAAGAGCGTGCAGTACTGGTATAACTCAGAGTAATCTTGAATCGATAGCTCACTAAATATTCACGCGGTTTCAAGTAGGATGGGAAGTCGAGATGCAGAATAACTTGGGATTTCGATTTGAGACTTGATGCTTTTGCTTGGAGTAGGCCGAACCATTCAGTTGCCGAGAGAACGTAATGATTCAGTTCGTTGGAGAAATCGTAGGCCAGCGACACGGTCAGAGGTCATGCGTGGGTGAAGCACTAGGCGGAAGCGCAGAAGAGTTTTGCAGTGAACGTGTTCACGCCTTCGCATGAACACGTACATGTTTCGCAGTGAATGCTGTCGCGTTCACTGCGAAACTCTTCTGCGCGGCAAAATGCAGTCGGGTGAAATCGCGCGACAGCGGTTGATGAAAGTCGATTCGTAATAACTTCGCTGGTTTGTTTCTCACATTGACGCTTCGATCGCCCAGCGTCGCTCGATACAGTTTCGGATATGCCTCTGCGCGTATTTATGGTTTCGCGAGCGAGTTCCAAACTATGAATTCGATCTCTAGAGATTGTCGGCGGCTGCAACCGCTCTCTACAGAGTGCTGCTTCTGCTCTAGACAAGTGGCTTGCTCGCTAGCATTTGCAATGGAGCTTCCGGGAAGTTTCCGCGGATCGCTTTCTTCGCGCTCGATCTCCGAGGCGGTCAACCAGTCGCGCTCGTCCGTCGTCGTCACGGTGCGAGCGGCGGCGGCGGCGGCGGCGGCGGAGCGATCGAGAGGTAAACTTCCCAAAATAAATATTGCCTCTGGAACCATTTGATTTCCGGCAAAGTAAAATTCGGCTTACTCGACTCGTTTATCATATCGGCCGTAGAGCGTTAGCGACCACCGTCCCACTGGCACGAGGCTAGTACAAGATCGCCCGCCGCAGGACGCGAACGCACGAACCGAGTCTTAAATTCACTTGTGTAGCATCCTTAGAGAACTCGATCGTCTCCATTTAGGCGCTTCGCATATGCCGCGGGGCTAGAGCCCACGATCTCGGTCCTCAAATTCAATCAACTTGATTGGCCCCTTGATTCGAGGCAATCGTCTTTACCACTGTGCCAAACCGAAGAGGGAGCGCCCTATCCCTACTCGCGGAAAGACGTACAACGTAAAAACGTAAAACGTGTGTGAAATGCTTCGCATTTCGCACACGTTTTACGCGCAGCCACGTTCCTGTAAGGCGGGACTGCGGAGAAAGCGGAGAAATTTCGAGAGCCGCTGCTGCCGTCGCTCCGTCTCATCGTTCGGCGTGAGTCGCGCGACGCCAAGGCGGACGGACGCTCGTCCGCGCGTGGACGTCGGGCTCCGCACGAGCACGCGCCAAGTTCGACGCCCCGAGGGGCGT